>OZ014557.1:5657659-6371641 GCA_963966155.1 Clivina fossor
ATATGCTTCTTGGTAAAACTAAAACGCTACTCTGAATAAAACATAAAATTTAAATTTTGTTTAAAATAATAATCATATAAAAGAAGATACTGGCATATTATATTTAGAATAAAACCTCATTCCGACTGCCAAAACAGTTTTACGATTTAGTTTTAGTTTCACGACGTAACACAGTGTAAAAACTTGAAAAATGTTGTTAAAAATTATTTTTGACTTTACTATTTACATTGTATACATTCTAAACAGTTTTTGGTTACGTTCAGTATAGTTTTTTTAAAGTTTAAGTTGTTATGTTTTGTTAAATATATTTGAAGGAGAATTTATAATTATACAAAATAAGACCTGTACAATCATTTGAAAAATACGAATTCAAAACAGAACACTTGGAAAAGTATAAGACAGAAATATAATTTTATAGGTTTATAGGATGAATTCGCCATCTGTTTTGTTACTTTTTCTTCTGATGTCTCTAAAATGAATTATTTGATTATATGAAATACGAGTTTTCAAAATAATATTAATTTTATCTTCAAAACTGCTCATTTACATATTATAAATTTAATGTTTCTTTCATAAAAACAGATATACAACGCTATCTCATTTTAGTAAAATGTGATGGGCCGTTCCTAAAACATAAGTGAATTTTAGTTAGAAACCTTGGCCATTTTGCTAATGAAATAAAACTTAACAATATTTAAAAATTAATCATTAATAAAAAGAGAACTACAAAAATTAAATCGTCACACTATGAATACGATTATCTTTCTTTTTAATTTCTAATTTGAGGAAAAGTTTTCTATTTCTCATTCATCAGGTTACTTCTTGTTATGGGAACGGACATGCTGCTTTAATTGACCACTCCACATAAAAGTTCTCTCACATATTTCGCATTTATAAGGTTTCTCATTCGTATGAATACGAAAATGTTTTGCTAAATCTCCACTTTGAGTAAATTGTTTTTCACATATTTCGCATTTATACGGTCTCATTTGTATGGGTACGACTATGCACTTTCAAATTTACACTTTCAGTAAAAGTTCTCTGACATATTTTGCATTTATAAGGTCTCTCCTTTGTATGTATACGAAAATGTTTGATTAAATTTTCACTTCGAGTAAATTGTTTTTCACATATTTTGCATTTATAAGGTCTCTCATTTGTATGTATACAAATATGCGATTTCAAAGTTCCACTCTGAGTAAAAGTTTTCTCACATATTTCGCATTTATAAGGTTTCTCATTTGTATGTGTGCGCATATGCCTTTTTAAATAATCATTCCGAGTAAAAGTTTTCTCACATAATGTACATTTATAAGATTCACTTTTCTGTACAGATTCATCATTTTCTTTCGAGCTGAAAATATTATTTTTATTTGAAGTTCTATTAGCTTGACAAGGTTTTATATCGGTTTTATTCTCAAAATTCGAATATTCTTCCTTAATTATTAATTCTGAATGTAAATCGAAAGATTCTGATTTCAAACTTTCTTTAAATTTAATATTTGTATCATTTTCCGAATCCCCAATGTATTCTTCATTAATAGCTTCTTCTTTCACAGAAACAAACTCAAAATTTGTATTATTTTGTGATTCTAAACTTTCTTCAACTTCGATGTTTCTATCAGTTTCCAATTCTAGTTTAATGTATTCTTCATCAATAGTCTCTTCTTTAATTTTGTTTTCCATAACTTCACTATTTTGCGATTGTTGTTTTGCATATCGCTTTAAAATTTCTTGCGATTTAAAACATTTTTCTACAAATTTATACGTTTCATTTAATCGAACAGAACAAATTGAACAAATACAATCCGATAACTTCTCAGTACATTTCAACTAAAAATATAAATTAAAATTACATATTACATTTTAATGGGAGCTTAATAAAGAATCATATTTCTACTAATAACATCAAGTCACTAGGATATTTAACTAATATTTGATTTATTTGAGAGATCATAAGCTGTGTGGGTTCGTTACTTGGTTATGGGGCAACAAAGATTAAAAATCACCCGAGCATAATTAAAAATGCAAGACAAAATTTTTACCAGCCTGAACACAGACAACAACATTTTTCTCATAATAGCTATTCCCACTACTCTTGCAGAAACAAATTTTAGTTTAGCAAAATCATATTATAATAATTAATAAACTTATTATAAGTAAACCTAATAAAATAATTGTTTTATGTTATTTCTATTATAAATGTATATGTATTCAAATTACAACTTATTTTTTATAAATTTCAATTAAACAAAATCAACAAACGTATTAAAATTGAAAATACTCTAAATTAGGTTAGGATAAATGATGTCTGTTCACAAAACTTATAGAAGAGACAATAAATAAATGATTACTTATCAATTTATAAGCATGTAATAGTTTTCGTAACCTGCTTAAAGATAGTATTTTACTTACAATTTCCGATGCAACAGTTTCCAATTTGTATGATAACAATATGTTATCCGTATCCATTATAGTTAAACTAAATGTTATATTATCACCACCAGCACATAATCGACAACGGTCGTCCTTTAAATGTTGTTTTAATATGATTTGAGAATCGAAACATTGTTTGATAAATTTATAAGCATCATTCAATCGAACAGCGCAAATTTTACAAATACCATTCGGTAATTTGATCTTGCAATCCATCTAAAATAAGAAAAGTAAAAGATTCAGAAATAATAATGTATATTACAATCAAAACAAATAATTTTATTCTTACAATTTCTGGCATAATTGCTTCCAATTTATCCAACGAAACGTTTGCCATCTGAATCCAAATTAAGTATAGTGAATAATACATTTTTATCACTTGTACATAATTGACAAAGTTGCATAAAACTACTCATGATTAAAAATAGATTTTCCACCAAAAAAGCTTCTTACAAAAATTAAAACATAAACATAATGTATTTGATAGTATTAGAGGTTAACTTACAAAAATCTGATACAAATCCAGTAGGGCAGATGAATTTTGTGTTATATTTCTAGTATAGGAAGAAGAATAAAAAGCATAATATGTTTATTGAGCGCACCCACAGAAGTAGTGGAAAATATATTTTTATCAGTTGTATGTAATTGACAATGTTGCAAAAAACTATTCATGATCTTCATGATTAAACATAAATTTTCTACCAAAAAAAAAAAGCTTTTTGCTATAAGTAAAATATAAAAATATTATATTTGATATTATTCAAGGTTAACTTATAAAAATATGTTAGAAATACAGTTGGCCAGCTGAATTTTTTGTAATGTTTGATGTTTAAGAAAAAGAAGAATCACTTATATATTTTCAAATACATGTTGATTTTATAGAAATTAGAAAATAATATTCTACATATCATTTATATTTTATTATTTTCAGAATCAAAATTTTTAAAACTACTGATTAAACGAGATTTCATGGAAATACAAACTTATATTTCCAGGAAATATAAGTTTGACCCGTATAGTAAACATTAGCCAAAATTTATAATGCAAAATTTAACTGGACAACTAGTTAGATGCCAGTGACGTCATTTGTGATATTAGGGGGCATCCACTCAATTAGATTTATAAAATAGCTATAATATTACTGTTTATAAAATAAATATTAAAAATTATTACTAAATTATAAAATAATATATTAATTATACAATGCATATCTGTTATTTAAAGTTTAATACACAATAAAATTAAAAGTGAAAATGTCATTCTTCTTAAACTATTCATTCCATATTGTGATAGCAAAATAGATTGTTTATGTATTTATAGCTAAATACTGAGTGTGCAAACGCAGCATTAGCGCAGCTGTCACTTTTAAAATTTCTTACTTTTCTGGGCACACGATTCTTTGAGTGCGTTCAACAAAATACGCTGTACTTTATTCTTCTTTTTCTTATACTAGAAAAAATATTACATAAAATTCATCAATAAATAAATACTACTATTTTAAGTATCTTTTTAATAATTAAATACCACTAATCGAATCATTAAGGAATATTACACAAATATATTTAAGAAAAATTTAATCAATTTTGCGACAATCATATATAAATAATTATTTTTGTACTGTTTCACAAAAAAAGTTTGGATACTACTGCCTCGTAGTTACTAAATTTGCAACTAGAGCGTAAGCGATAGAGTTAATCTATGCTCAGCTGTCAACAGTTTACTGCACAACTAATGTTGCGCATACTGCATTCCGTATAGCATTGCTAAGTTCACTCTACTCTGAATATAAAACTTGTAGCAAAGACTAATTATTTTATAGCCTATAGTTTATATTTTTCATAATGTTTGAATTTTTGAAGCATTTTTAAAATAAGAATTATATTATAATTTAATTTAGACGCATAGTGTATGTACCAACATCATTAATACTGAATTTATTTTTGTAAAGTTGGCAGTGAAATGTTATGACTCAATTTCTGTATGCGACAAAATTATCTAACCTCGTTATTATCCCATGATTACCAGTTTACTACTAGTATATTATATTAAAATATTTGTGTAAAAACTATATAAACTTATATAAAACTACACAGTTAATATAATAATAACATAAAAATGTTAATATTTGGAAAAATTTGTCGTTTGTGCATGACTGATATAGATCTGGCATCAACGTTGAATAATTTCGATTCAGATAAAATAATTTTATTGGACAAATTAAAACTAATTGCACCAGAACTTGTAAGTAAAATAATTACAAATTTAATACTCTTATTTTATATTTAAATGTTTTTTCAGCTAAACGTAAATAGCAGTTTACCAAATGGCATATGTAAAACATGTATTACTCAATTGAATCAAGCCTACACATTTATAAAGAAATGCTTTCATTCACAAGAAATTCTAAATCAATATTTAGAACAATTACAAAAAGGACAAAATATAAAACAATGCACAAATTTGAAAATTGTAGTGAACAATATAATCAATTATGATAATATATCGGAAAATGCTGTAAAAATATCCAATCTTTTACATACAGAATATGTTTATAAATCGGATTCTGTAGAACAAGAAAACATTATTGAGGATACTGATGGTTCCGGATTTACTCAAGTAAATTTTGAAGATAAACTTAAAGTGGAAGGTATAGATATGAATCAGTTTCTTCCAAATGAAATCATAAATGAAGGTTGCAACAATTCAATTGATATACAAACTACCACAAGTGTAAAAAATGAAGTAGAATGTTTAATTGATTTTAAAAATGAAACGATTGAAGAACGTCTTGGTGAAACTAATATTAATGATTACAAATCTACCGAAGTAAAATACGAAGATGAAATTACAATAGAAAAACACGAGATTGAAAGTTGTCGTACAGATTTACCCACCATTACAGAGCAAAGTGATGTTTGCAAAAATAATTCAATTGATTTCAGTTCTCAAGTAAATTTTGAAGATGAAATTAAAGTAGAAGAAATAGACACGAATCATTTTCTTCCAAATGATAAAACGGAAATTATCACTGAAGGTTGCAACAACTCAGTTGATATACAAACAACCGCAAGTGTAAAAGAAGAGTTAGAATGTTTAATTGAAGACACAATTGATTTTAAAAATGAAACGATTGAGGAACAACGTTTTTGTGAAACTAATATTAATGATTATGAATCTACCATAGTAAAATACGAAGATGAAATTACAATAGAAAAACACGAGATTAAGAGTTTTCTTTCAGATTTACCTACCACTATAGAGCAAAATGAATTTTACGGGTTTCATTCTATTGATTACAGTTTGGCAAATAAATTTCAAGTAAAATATGATGTTATATTAAAACGTTTTTGCGACAATACGAACAAATTTCTTAGCGATTTCCAAAATAATATAATCGAAAAACAAGCCAATGAAACAAACGATGCGATTTATTTAGAAAATTCCAGAACCGACAAATATATGAAAGACGATGTTGACAACTTAGAAGATATTGCTGTTAATAGAACATTGAAAGACAGTACAAATGTAAAAGTGAATATTCGAACACGTGCAATTAAAGCGCCGCATAAAACCAAAACGGGTAAGAAAACTCATCAAAATCAATCAACATTAACAAGACAAATTTGTAAAGATAAAAAACGTCACGAATGTAAACTATGTGGTAAAGGTTTTCATACACTTACTGAATTAACAATACATATCCGTTCACATACAGGTGAAAAACCTTATTCATGTAAAATATGCAATAAAAATTTTATTCAAAAAATAGATTTAAAAAGACATATTCGGATACATACAGGCGAAAAACCATTTCACTGTCAAATTTGTAAGAAAACATTTGCTCAAAAAATTAATTTAACAACACATATTCAGACACATTCAGGCGAAAAACCATTTCACTGTCAAACTTGTAAGAAATCATTTACTCAAAAAATTAGTTTAACAACACATCTTCGGACACATTCAGGCGAAAAACCATTTCACTGTCAAATTTGTAAGAAAACATTTGCTCAAAAAATTAATTTAACAACACATATTCAGACACATTCAGGCGAAAAACCATTTCACTGTCAAACTTGTAAGAAATCATTTGCTCAAAAAACTAATTTAACTACACATCTTCGGACACATTCAAACAAAAGATTATTTCACTGTCAAACTTGTAAGAAATCATTTACTCAAAAACATAGTTTAAAAAGACATATTCGGACACAACATATAGCCGAATAACCATTTCAGTGTACAACTTGTAAGAAAACATTTACTCGAAATGAATCGTTAATAAAACATATTCGAAGACATAAATTTGTTAATTTTATATTGTTTAATTTCTATTTAATTCCTTTGACGTGTATATTTTATATATAAATAAATATATTATACCTACAAGTATTATTTTATTTGTTTGCCTTAGATTTCGAATTAATACATCTTTGTAAAAGCACTATTATTTGAGATATATTTCAAAGTTTCACAAATTTTTACATTTTAACATTTGATATACTTTCAAATTTATTTATTTTTTACTAAGAATTATTTTTGATATTTTTTATTATAATTTTTAGATTTAATATCAGTAACGCCATTTGTTAGCAATACTTTTAATTCATATTTCTATATTTGTCACATAAAAGTTGATTTATAAATAAAATCGCTTATTAGTTGAAATAACAGCAAGTTTGGTCGAAATATTAAATAATTGCGATTTAAAATTTATTTCTACATGATGTAAGGTTTCGGGTCACCAGAGTCACCTAGGATTATTTTGTACTTCTGCTCCGAAGCGGCAAGTAACAAGAATCAAGAAATTTCTTTTGATAATATGCTCACAAAGGACAATTTTTTTTTGAATAAAAATTATCTAAACATTTAAAAATATTATTCAAATACCAGTACTTTAACATATTTACATCGTTTTACAATTCATATAATTTCTATTACTTTTTAAAATAAGCTTTGATTGATTCATATAATAAAAATATAAAATAATATAAAAATAATTTTAAAAAAAATTTATATATAATAATTATATATATATATATATAAGTTAAGTAAACGATTATGGTTCGACTTAAAAAAATTTATTTTATTTTTATAACGGATAATGATTTACAAATCGATGTTGACAATTTCAAATACAGAATGTAACTAACTTAAACATATAAAAAAGTATATCATGTAAAATTAACTATCAGCAGTTTTGCTTTACAATTTTATGTATTCAAGTATCATGCAGTGGCGGGGTTCTGCTGTTATCAGCAGTTTCCGTGGGAATCTACGATTCTAACTCCTCCCCCCTTAGAATTGGGCATCCCCTGGAAGATTGACGTGGGGTTGAAGATTTGATGATTTCCGTTCCGCGGATGGACTCTGGTTTGATTTTTTGCATCTCGTTTGCAGGAACTTTCTGAGAAAAACTGTGAACATTACAACGCCAATGATTAATAAAATAATATACAGAGTTGCAATTGAATAATTTGTGACGTTGTTGATGTCGTATTCATCGATGTCTTCGTATTTATTGATTGGTATCTTCAGATCTTGAATGTTGTTAAATTCGGTGACGAGTTTTCGGTTGATGGAAGAACTGCCAAATATTGATTAATTTTATCAATTAGCTCGACGTGGTTTGTTCTTGTATTGATTTTCACATATTGACAATTTTTGTTGTTCTTGTATAAAATAAAATGTGTTCGCATGAGTTGTTGGCGATTTCATTTATTTAATTCGGACATTGAAAGTTATTAGGTTCTGTAGTACAAACATCGTTTAGAGATTTTATTTGATCATTAATAGATTTTAAAAAAATATTTACTATTCGTGATTACAGTTACAAATCCAGACTGAAACTTAGTGGGAATGGATATGAGATGAAACAATTCAAAATTTATAAATTTTATTTAACTCATCATTTAGATCATTAATTTTAATAATACTGGGGTGCATAAAGTGCAATTTTCTATAACTTGTAGAATACTTAAAATAATTGTAAATAAAGTTGATTATAATTTCTTAAATAAAATTATTTTGGCTTCACTGATAACAATATATAACAGTTGTTCGATTTTTTATTTTTAATTGTAATTTATTTTGTCTGATTGTTTCAATTATTTTTATTGAACTTTTCGATTGTTTGATTGGTAACTGAATATTAATACTTTAATTGATTATTTAATTTATTTTTATTATTTTCTAATAATTTAAGATTTTTGTAAATATTTAATTTCTAATCTCGCGTTGAACGCGATGTAGACGGACCTGCAATATCGAAAATATTTTGAGTGATTTTTCTAGGTCGTTTTATATTTGATAAATGAATTTTTGACTGCTTTTTGTCATTATCAGTATTAATTTCTGCTGTTTTTAAATTTTTATTTACAGATTTAATTAATTTTTTTTCTCTTTTTAAAATTAGCCTGCCGCGTTTTGTTAACCTTTTGTTTATTGTGTACATAAAGACTTTCGGGTATATCGGGTACATTTTCTCGATTTTGGTTTAATTTGTTAATTAATTTTGTTTTAATATTTTGGTAAGCTAACTTAACTTTCTTTTTGTGATTTTGATTTTTTACTTCGTATCTGTGTATTTCTGGGAATCTGTACGACTTAGTGTAAACAGGCAACTCGTCTTTAGTACGTATGCGGTGTTTAATTTCATTTGTAAAAGATAAGAGTTTATCATCTGTGTGGAAAAGGTCACTGTACTGTTTAATTAAATTTTTTATTGCTAATTTTTCTTCAGTGTTCATGTGTTCTGTCCTAATTTGTGAAATGTCAAATTTATTATGAAATTTTTGGTTTTGAAAATTTATATTGTTTATTTCAAAATTATTTAATGATTGTACTTGTAATAAATTTGAAGTGTTTACTATGCATTCTTTATCGTTTGTGTTTATAACAGGATAATACGTTATATAATTTTTTATTTTTGCAATACCTTCTGGAATTCTAACATTTTTAATATTTATTTCTGAAATAAATACTTCGTCGTTTTCTATGTTGTTAATACGAAATTTTGTTATTTTTTCTGTTTTTGGAGGGATTGCAGTGTAACGCATGTGTGTAATAGGTTTGTAAAAATGAATTTTTATTTCAGTTTTTGGTGTTATGATTTTGTCGTGAGTGAGATCAATAATAGCTTCTAATATTTTTAAATTATCGAGTCCGAGTAAAATATCAAAATGACTATGAAAATCAAATAAATGATATTTTAAAATAGTATTAAAATTTTTAAATAAGTTTGAACTTGGCAATAAAATACTAAAATTTTCTACTGATGTGCCGTGAGCTGTAGTGATTTGAAATGTGTCGTTTTGAATTTTATTTTTAAAGAATTTATTTGCAATTTCCGGTTTTATAAAAGAACGCGTGCTACCGGTGTCGATTAGCACTTTTAAATTGTATTCTGGGTAAATAATAAATGGTAACTCGCTTTGATTATGCGATAAAGTTAATGATTCAAAATTTAATTTGTTTCCGAGGCTTTTATCTCTAAAAAATTATTCGGATAATTTTGATCGTCTGGTTCGGAAATAATAACATTACTATCGTCATAAATTTGCTCGTCACAATTTTGATAATCGATATATTGATCGCTAGAATTTTGTTCGTCAAAATTTTGATAATTATAATATTGCTCGCTATTATTTTGTTCATAATTTAAGTCGTTTATTTATGTGTTAAAAAGTTCTTCTGTTACGTATTTTGGTGTTTCTCTGTATTGTGCGTGCATATTTTGATAAGGACGCGGAGCAACAAAGCCGGAAGGGCCAGGTTTAGGTGTAAATGTTTGTCGTGTACTCACACTCATAGGCGTGGGTATAGGTAATTTTTTGTAGGGATTCGGTTGGAACACGTTTTGTTTTTGTGTTTGCGTTGAATTTTTATTTGTGTAATGATTATTATGTAATATTGGAGATCTATAATTTGATTGTTGTGGTGTAGGTATATAATTTAATTGTTGTGGTGTAGGTCTGTAGATTAGTTGTGGTTGTGTATTTTTATGTAAATGTGTTTTGTTTGTGTGTGCGAATGTTTGATTTTGTTTGGCTCTAATATTTTGTTGTGAACTTAATTGACTTTCTAGTTGAAAATCATTAGTTGACATATTAAGCGCGGTGTTCATATCAGAAGGATTTTTAGTCCTCATTAGTGTACCTAAGGGCTCTTTGAGTCCTCTTAAAAGAATTCTAACAGCGTATGATTGAAAATAGGCTATTAAAATTTTACTATCTTCTGCTTTAATTTGTGTTGATATATACGAAATTTGTAAATTTAAAATTTCTTGAACTCTATTAAAAAATTCGAAAGCGGTTTCGTTAATTTGTTTGAGTTCGGTTAGTTCAATATTTAAAGTGAAACAATCGCGTTTATCAGCGTATGCATCTAATAATGCTTTCTTTAAATCTGAAAAATTTGAGATTGTACAACTCGCGATATTGATAGCAGCATCGCCCTTAATTTTAGCTAAGATACTGGACATCAGATATTCATTCTGAAATGCAGTTACGTCGCTGGCATTATACAATTTTTTAACAAGTTTTTCGCAAGCTTCTATGAATCCTTGAAGTAATTTATGCTCACCGTTAAATTCGGGAATTATGTTTAAATATTCGGGTCTTAAAACTTCAGTCATATTTGAAAAATTTAAATTATTACTTTCGTTAAATAAATTTTCTAAACTTTGCACTATATTACTTGTGTTTTCTAGGCTTTGCAATGAGTTACAGGATTGGTCTGAATCTGAATCTGTATCTGAATCGTCGTAATCGATTCTTATTGATTGTCTGATATCTCTAAATGACATTTAAATTGTACTTACAGAATAACAATCAGTTTGTCCATTTGTCTCTCCTCTCCTATGCACAGATTGGATTGATGTTGAACAATATGTGATCGATGATTGGTCAGCGATTGACTGGTCTTCGATCGATGGTGCAATGTCGTGTTGCGGCAACTCTGTATTCGTCAGGGCTGTGGCTGTACGATGAAGATCTTCTGCGTTGCGATGTTCGTTCGCTGCTGTAGAGCTTCTCGTTCGACGTTTCGCGGACACTACCGTTATATGAATTCTCAATAAAACGTAAAAACGTACCGAAATTATTTTTTTTATTTTTTCGTTTGAGAATCCTACCGACTGCGCCAGTTAAGTAAACGATTATGGTTCGACTTAAAAAAATTTATTTTATTTTTATAACGGATAATGATTTACAAATCGATGTTGACAATTTCAAATACAGAATGTAACTAACTTAAACATATAAAAAAGTATATCATGTAAAATTAACTATCAGCAGTTTTGCTTTACAATTTTATGTATTCAAGTATCATGCAGTGGCGGGGTTCTGCTGTTATCAGCAGTTTCCGTGGGAATCTACGATTCTAACTTATATATATATATATATATATATATATATATATATATATATATATATATATACAGTGTGTCCCCGGATTGAGTTCACTATAGGTGTAATCAGCAAAAAATTTAAGAATTTCGTTTTCATATTTTGGGATTCCGCCCTGCTTAGTCCGAAAACAATTTTAAGCATATTTTTATTTTTTTAAAGATCAAGGCGGCCATGAAAAATATAAAAAAACTATTTTATATTCAGGTAAAGTGTTTTTTTGGTCAATAATACGGCATAATGTTCTTGTGAAAAGTTGTTCAGAATATGAAATTATGGCTCTGTGTAAAGTTTAAAAAAAATCAGTTTAAAAAAAAAATGTGTCTGGACATAATGCCGACTGGACAAAACGCCGACTAAGGACACAACGCCGACCGTTCATTCGCATTTGCGCAAGCTAAATAAACAAAAGGTTGACGCTTGCATAAGCCAAAACGTTGAGGGTTGAGTAAAATCTATCAATACATCAATTTTATGCAAGATATATATCAATAACAATGATTAGCTTGCGCAAGTGCGAATGAACGATCGGCGAAGTGTCCTCGGTCGGCGTATTGTCCAGTCGGCGTTATGTCTAGACACATTTTTTTTAAAACTGATCTTTCTAAAATTTTGCACAGAGCCATAATTTCATATTCTGAATAACTTTTGTCAAGAACATTATGCCGTATTATTGACAGAAAAGGTCGTTTACCTGAATATAAAATAGTTTTTTTACATTTTTCATGGCCGCCTTGATTTTTAAAAACTAAAAATATGCTGAAAATTGTTTTCAGACAAAGCAGGCAGGGCGGAATCACAAAACATGAAAATAAAATTCTTAAATTTTTTACCGATTACACCTATAGTGAACTCAATCCGGAGACACACTGTATATATATATATATATTGTGACAATTTGACATTGTCACTTGTTTGAAAATTAAAATAATCCCGCTTACGAACGGTTACATCGGCCTAACCTCAATATGGAACTGATGGATGTCGCAATTATTATATCCGTATTATTTTTATATTATTTCGGTGTCTTTAATAGTTGAATTGAACAGATTTATGATTTCAATATCATTAATTTAGAACTTATAAATATTTTGATAACTGTCATTGAGATTCCTGTGAACCACAAGAGATGGCGTTACTGACATATCGCTGAATATTTTACGTCAGCGAATTAAATTGTGTTTTCTAAATTCAGTAATTGTTTTAGAATATTTAATTATTATATCAACGAACAATATTATTAGTAGCATCGAAATAAGCGAAATAAAATTCGTTAGTAGCCGTCACATCCGCCTCATGCCCTTGGTGGGGAGATGTCATAAGTACAAGCGTTTTGGCGTGGCTCGTTCTCTTGAACAGGCTCTTGGACAGGCTCTCTCTTGGCCAGCACGACTCTCTTGTTCAGAGCGTACTCTCTTGAACCGACATCTCTGTTCTTGTATCGGCAGTGAAATTGTTTTCAACGCGAATATGAGATTTTATTGTGTGAATATTTAGAATATTCAAGTTTTAGTAATTATAACGTTAGAAAATTTATGATTCCGGTGTGAATATTTTATTGTTTTGGTTGGAGAGCATATTTTATTTGAACGCTAGTAATTGCGTTATATGATCGTCCACGTGTTTGGCAACGATTGGAAGTCGGCATGTCTGAATAAAAGTAGGTAAGCGATAATTTTGAAAATTAGAATCTAAATCTAGATCAAATTGTTTTCCTTTTGATTCATTTTTAAATTCACGTGACCTTGATCAATGACTTACGATTTATTCAGTCATGTTGTTCAAATCTGTCTAGTTTATTGTGTCATTAGTCATTGGATTAATGAACAATTATTTTGAATTCTTTTGATAGATATTTGATGAGAAAATAACTTGTATTTCAAATTATTTTCCAAGAAGAAATTTTCTAACGCTTTGATTTATAATTGATTAAGATTTTAAATTCGTTTTATATGAGAGAATTTTCTAAGATTTTGATTTATAATCAATTCAGATTTATTGTTTTTGAAAACAATTTCGCGACTGTCCCGATCATGTATTGTAGTTTATGTGTTGTGTTGTCAAATATTCCAAGTGCAATCCTATCATTGTAGCTTGCATGTTGTAATTGTGACGTCATTGGGCTGCTGTGGATGATTTGGTGAGCCTGTGTGCGTGAGTTGATTGAAGCGTAGCGTCATTATTCTGCGTGCGTAATTCGGCTCGGATTAAAGTCCATTTTGATAGCCGGCCGTCTTCGTAAAGATAAATTTTTTTGTGATATTGTGGAAAACGTTCTATTATGTTTGAGGCAAGAAGCCTGTTTTATTAGTTTTGAGTTTGGAACGTACCACAGCTTTCTTTCGGAGACATTGCTCGCGTAGTTTCGACTTGTAGTCTAGACCATAGCAACGAAAGACTTTCGCCGCACATGCCATTAGCAAAGCAAAGCCAAATTGTTTTTTTGTAAAGCCAATATGTTACTTTGTAATTATAATGTTATATTGAACTGTTAATCTATGATGGATCAGGACGTTTAACTAGGTAAAGTTAACTTATTTTGTTTGGAATCGTGTGTAGTATATTTAGTTGCATACTGTCGAATTTTCATTGCATTGCGCTATCACATTCCTAATATAATACGTTAAGTTCACTTAAGTCCTTTATTTGAGTTGTGTACGATCTCTAATATTTGTACCAATCTGTTATATTGATGATTGTATGTTTGTATTTAATACCTCTGTTATTTCAAGTGTATCAACTTTTGTTTCAAGTTCGATTTGTTTGATTATATTACATTTGTTAGTTCGGATTATTCTGCTCTGCCCTCTTATGTTTAGGGACCAGTCTGTGACTTTCAAAGACGTCTGAGTGGGATTCAGTCGTATTAGCAGCCTCAGTCTATCTTGGAAGCCGAATTTTGGGTCAGCCGCTGAATGAGATATACTTTTATACAAATCGAGCACGAAGTAGTGACTGAACGATTTATGCTGAACGTACGAACGCCAACTGGGCATAATCAGATCTCGAGAGCGACCATTTTCTGGCAGTCTTCCTCAACTACCAAACCGCTACTGCGTAATGCGTACTGTCGTCCCCTCAGCGTCTACGAAAGCTCAGAAGAAGATCTACTTTAGCTAGACCACCCGCTAACCAGCAGACGTCAAACAATCTGTCTAGATACACAATCACGAATGACATACATTTCTTTGTATTGAAAAAGAACAAGTAACTCTGTAGCGAATAAAATCAATCAATATAACGACTTATATTACAACTCATCATCAGGTATATTTTTTTATTTAATTAAGATATTTCATTTCCGAAACAAATTCTCGAAAAGACGAAAACAGTACCTATCCCGATAAGTTCCTTTTTGAGATTTGTCAAAGCTTCTCAATTTTGCGTCAACATTCCGCTTTGACTGGCGCCCACCTAATTTACCAACATCACAAAATAAAGTTCCTACCAACCCCACCTACGACCCAGCTCTCCTCCAAACAACTGACGCCGTGCCCATTATGGGTGACAGGTAGGATAAAAATCAGATGAATAAAATATTTCAAAATTTGAACACTTTGATAAAAATTAATCAACAACATAAATTATAAGTTCATCTAAATTGTCACAATATATATATATATATATATATATATATATATATATATATATATATATATAATGAAGAAAATATTCATTTTTATTGTCTCTATTTTTCAATTTTCCTGCATTTATATTTTTAAAAAAAAAAAAATACAATATTAATTTGAAGTTTACATATTTAAAATTGCTGTGTCCAATAATTTTAAAAATATGCTATGTAGAATAAGCGAAAATATATTCCGAAATCCTTATAATTCGATACATACATACACAATCACGCCATGTACCCCCAAAAGGATGTGGCACAAACTCTTTTCATCATCCCCGAAATCAGTCGCCTCCAAACATATTCCTATCCAACACAAGCAACTTTCGCTTCATCCACATTCATAATTCCTCTCTCATACATGCTCTCTTTTATTCCTACTACTTGAAAACTTTCGCTCACGCAAGCCACTCTCTCAATCATACCACTCCAACTACACATCGGACGTCCACCTGCAAACGTATACCATCAAAATCATTCAAATAAATCGTTTTAACTGCAAAACGTTCATTAGACGCATTCGCTCAAGATGGCTCCGAACCAGATCTTATCTGACTAACACCAACTTTTGCTACAACATTTTTTTCAATTTCATACTCATCATACACTAGTAATGTAATTCAATTGTTTTATTTTTTCTTTTATCTTTGTATACTTTTGTTCGGATTTTGTTAAGTACTTGTATTTCTGTCTCTCTCTCTCTCTCTCTTTCTCTCTTTCTCTCTCTGTCTATGATTTAAAGTCATGTTTATGTTTTATGCTTCTATTAATTGGCTTGCAATCACAGGGCCGGACTGGATAAGAAATTGGGCCCGAGGAAAGGTTGTAGGATAGGCCCAGTATTTTTCAAATACGTTATGTTTTTATTATAATTAATATAAGTAGAGAAATTTCATCAAAATCGAATAAATAATGTAGCCACAATGAATTATTAAAATATTTTATGATTATTTTCTGTCTCGATAATTTAATAACAACAAGATTAGAAGTATATGGGTAAACCCATATAAGTATAGACCACTTTGACATTTCTCGGAAAGTTGGTAATAGAATATTTTTATTGAAATTATAATTTATGTGGGCACTAGGAGAAAGTTTGAGCGAAAATTTCAGCAAAATCGAATAAATAATGTTTAGTCACAATGAATTTTGAAAAAATTTTGTCATTTTTTCTCTGTATTTTGTTAAAATTGCATAATTTATTTAGGCACTAGGAGAATTTTTTTATAAAAATTTGATTAAAATCGATTTTATGAAGAATGAATTTTTAAAAATTTTGAGTAATTTTTTTCTCGGAAAGTTGGCAACACTGTATTTTGTTAAAATTACATAAATTATATGAATACTAGGAGAATCTTTTGTGCAAAATTTTAGTAAAATCGGTTAAATAACATGGCAATAATAAATGTTTTTATATGTTTTTATTCTAATTAATAAATATGAATTGTAAAAATTATAGCACTCTAAAAAGATTAGCAAAATTACAGAAAAATATTTTTGTAATTTTATTCTGTAATTTTATTTTACTATAAATATTCTGTATTTCTACCAAAAAATTATGTAATTTTGTACATACATACATACACAATCACGCTATGTACCCAAAAGGGTGTAGCACAAACTTTTTTTATCATCCCGAAATCAGTCGCCTCCAAACAAGCAACTTTCGCTTCATTCACAGTCATAATTCCACTCTCATACATGCTCACTTCTATTCCTACTACTTGGAAACTTTTGCTCACGCAAACCACTCTTTCAATTATACCACTCCAACTACTCATCGGACTGATCCTCGCTTTATCCACATTCATAATTCCTCCTTTCATAGCATGCTCACTTCTATTCCTACTACTTGGAAACTTTCGCTGCAAGCAAGCCACTTTCTCAATCATACCACTCCAACTACTTATCGGACTGATCCTCGCTTCATTCACATTCATAATTCCTCCTTTCATAGCATGCTCACTTCTATTCCTACTACTTGGAAACTTTCGCTGCAAGCAAGCCACTCTCTCAATCATACCACCACTCCAACTACTCATCGGACTGATCCACTGGGCAAACGTATACCATATCGAAAATCATTCAAATGCATCTTTTCTAACAGCAAACGTTCATTAGACGCATACGCTCAACATGCGTCCGAACCGCATCTTAACTGACTAACACCAACTTTTGCTACAACATTTTTTCTTCGCAATTTCAGCACTCATCATACACTAATCGTATATTTCGTAGCCCCGATCTCTCCTATTTGCAATAAACAATTGAACAATATAAATGCAAAAACGTAATTGCACATTAAGAAATTGCAGTTTCTATTGCACCTCTGTTGCACATTTGTTGCATTCGCAATAAAATGCAATTTAATAAGTATTAGATATGCTACAGCACTCGTAGATTACTACAAAATTTATATTATGGACATTATTCAGATTCGTCATGCAGAATAATATATATATTTATTTATACAGGGTGTAACAGAATAACTATTCCTAATTTTAACTGGAGTATCCTGGGCTCAGAATATGAAGATTTAATGCAAATCACTTAGATAAAATATGGCTCCTTACTGAGCTACAGGGTGTTTTATATAAAAATTTAAAAACGATTTTTGCCCAGTACTTTAAAACTATTTGACGTATCCTTATCATACTTGGCAGGAAATGTAGGTACCGTACACCATACTAAATTATGTTAAATAAAAGTTTCTGGCTACTGCCAGTGGCGTACAACAGGGGCAAGTGAGAGGTTGATCCTTCCTAAATTCTACGCCACTGGCGGAATTGTCATTTTAGCACAATTTTTCGATTCTCCAATACTTGCTGTGTAAAAAACATACTCTTTCTTTGTAACGATAAAGTCACTGTTTTTCGAGATATTTAAAGTTAAACATAAGCTGCACCCTTGGGATTTTTTCAAAATTTGCTCAAAAAAATCTGAAAAAATTCAGTAAAATAGAGAAAAAAATTAGCTACATAATAACTAAGTAACTTTTTTCTCTAACTCATTCTGATTTGGCTGTAAAAATTATTGAAAATAAAAAAAATAAAATGCAAAAAATATTAATTTTCAATAATTTTTCCAGCCAAACCAAAATGAGTTAGAAAAAAAGTTACTTAGATATTATGTAGCTAATTTTTTTCTTTCTTTTAATAAATTTTTTCAGATTTTTTTTAGCAAATTTTGAAAAAATCCCAAGGGTGCAGCTTATGTTTAACTTTAAATATCTCGAAAAACAATGACTTTATCGTTACAAAGGAAGAGTATGTTTTTTACACAGCAAGTATTGGAGAATCGAAAAATTGTGCTAAAATGACAATTCCGCCAGTGGCGTAGAATTTAGGAAGGATCAACCTCTCACTTGCCCCTGTTGTACGCCACTGGCAGTAGCCAGAAACTTTTATTTAACATAATTTAGTATGGTGTACGGTACCTACATTTCCTGCCAAGTATGATAAGGATACGTCAAATAGTTTTAAAGTACTGGGCAAAAATCGTTTTTAAATTTTTATGTAAAACACCCTGTAGCTCAGTAAGGAGCCATATTTTATCTAAGTGATTTGCATTAAATCTTCATATTCTGAGCCCAGGATACTCCAGTTAAAATTAGGAATAGTTATTCTGTTACACCCTGTATATATATACCGGGTGATTCATTTAACCTGGAATTTGTTATATTTTGAAAAATACGCATCGGACAAAAAAATTTGCCGAATCCAAACTTTAATATCTCAAAGGGGGGCATCCGTTAGTACCGAATTCCCGCCACCCCCCCCAACTCCTGTGGGCGGGGCGAGGGGCAACTTTGAAATCTTAAATAGGAACCCCTATTTTTTATCACAGATTCGGATTCTAAGATAAAAACTACGTACATTTCGTCCGAAAAAAAATTTTGATTCTCGACAAATGGCGCTGTAATCGCAAAAAAAGGATTTAACCTGGAATTTGTTATATTTCGAAAAATACGCATTGGACAGAAAAATTTGCCGAATCCAAATTTTAATATCTCAAAGGGGGTATCCGTTAGTACTGAATTCTCGCCACTCTTTACCCCTGTGGGCGGGGCGAGGGGCAACTTTGAAATCTTAAAAATTTCTTGCGATTACAGCGCCATCTGTCGAGAATCAAAAAATTTTTTTCGGACAAAATGTATGTAGTTTTTATCGTAAAATCCGAATCTGTGATAAAAAAATAGGGGTCCCTATTTAAAAATTTAAAGTTGCCTTCCGCCCCGCCCACAAGGAATGGGAGGGTCGCTTAAATTTAGGACTAACGGATGCCCTCCTTTGAAATATTAAAGTTTGGATTCGGCAAATTCCAAATTCCAAGTTAAATCTATTTTTCGCGATTACAGCGCCATCTGTCAAGTATCGAAAAAATTTTACCGACGAAATGTACGTAGTTTTTATCGTAGAATCCGAATCTGTGATAAAAAATAGGAGTTCCTATTTAAGATTTTAAAGTTGTAGGCGGTACCAGCGCGGTCCGTTTTACACTGTTCCAAATTAAATTATATATATGAAAATTAAAATATTTAGCGGTAAATTCAAATTTAATAATAATATTCTTTATTTAACATTCAATAATTATATCGAAGAAAAATTAAAACAAAAAGAAAATTTACAATAGAATATTTAAATAGGACTATATTTAAAATTAAATAGAAATGTTTTTTTTTTTTTAAATTTGTTTTTTATTTATATGAAAATAATAATATTATTATAATTTGAGTTTATTAAATTATATTTATATATTATATTATATTATTATATTATTATTTATTATATTATATTATATTATATATATATATATATATATATATATATATTATTTATTATATTATTATTATATTATATTATATATTATATATTATATTATTATATTATTATTATATTATATTATATATTATATATTATATTATTATATTATTATATATTATATTATTATATTATTATATATTATATTATATTCTGAACGTACCATTGCACATGCGCGATATTTCTGTTGTGTTCGCTACCAGAGGCGTACGAACATTAATTCATTTTAAAACTACTTAATTTTAAAACATTTCTCTTAATATATACTTTCAAAATTATTTTTAAATATATTTATTCACTAACTTTTATATTTTAACATTATTTAAACTTCTGTTTCCGTGTTAATAATCAAAAAATACGCTAGCAATATATCCACTATAAACTTTCGTTTCTAGTAATTAGCTTATAAATTTGGATTGAAACAACAGAGACAAATAGAAAAAGTTGAGATAGGAATTTATTCTTCTACAGAGTAAACTTGCCCACAATTTTAACCAATTACAAGCAAGGAAAAATAGCTCCTATCTCCTGCCTGTCTGTCTTCTTAAAATAAATAGAGTATAGGTGCAATTATATATTTATATTAAACCGGATATGTTAAATCAAGCTATGTATATCTGGAAAATCGCAAAATAGATATTGACAAAAAATATGAATAATTTTAAATTTTAATTTTCGACAATACATTTTAAAATACATGGTGCTACGGATGATACGTATATAATTTGTACTGTAATATAAATTATACCTAATATTTTTAAATACGCATCACCTTCCATGTTGATACAAGTCAGTTCTTGTGCATCATTCGACGTAAACGGAGAGTAAGTAAAATATCTATTAAATATTCAATTAAAATGGCAGCCGAAGAAAGTAAAAACGTTTTAAAACTGTAGAATTTTGATATATTAATTCCAATTTTTAAAGGTACATAATTTTGTAAACATAATTTAATTTGTAAATCACGATCTATTGTGTATTTTTTTTGTGCTAAGTGATTCAAGCAGATGTGATATGTCAAACATTTGTGTTTATTGTCTCTTCATTTTAGAACATTATGTTAGCTGTATAGCTAAAATTATTAGAAGACAACCAAATCAAAAAAATATTCTTTTAGTAGAATTAAGACTCCTAATTCTGGACATTTTTAATAATCTATTGTCTTTATAAACGGAGTTTGAAAAGTGCAATATGCGACAAAATGTACATTACATGCTTTTTATTTTATGCATAAATTTTTTTATTAGTTTTAAATTTTTTATATATGTACATTAAAAAAACAAATTTGATATACCGACAACAGTTTACTACATGGCGTATACCTACACTACAATAAAATTTAATCAAATATTTCAATTATTTAATTTATACATTAATTTATGTACGATAGATATTAAAATTAAGAATTTGAGAATTTTTATATTTATATTATGTAATAATTTTATTAAATTTATTGTATCTGCTAGGGATATGAGTTTTTATTTTAAATTAAATACAACATAGATTTTTAGTATAGATGTTTATTGTTCTACGTTCAACAACTATATCGAATGGCATATTGAAGAAATGAAAAATAATTATCAGTTTCAAAGCTTATAGTAATAGCTTTTAATAATCTTTAATAGTTTAAATGAAAATACATTGGAAAATATTTTAATAATTAAAAGATCGTTTTTATTTTTTCAAATAATAAAAGCACTTTTTTATAAACAAAAGAGGTAGGAATACGGGTCTTTGCTTTCAATAATCTTTAATAGTTTAAATGAAAATACATTGGAAAATATTTTAATAGTTAGAGGTAATTTTCATTTTTTTCTTATTATAAATAAATAAAAATCGTGTATACAAGAATTTGTTACGTTAACATATGTTATCTTATTATTATATAATTAAACCACACATAAAAATTATATAAGTTTTGAATAATAAATTATATTATTATCATATATTATATAGGTACTTCTAATTATTATACCTGTAACTAATTAATAATTATTGCATCAATTGTATGTAGTATGCTTATTATAAAAGTAGAAATTACATGTTTAATACAAATAAAAACATTTTCAAAAATTTAAAAATTAATCACTTGGAACTGAATCAAAAATCGAACAAAAAAACCGTTAATTTTGCTGGAACGAAAACTGGAACCGCACCGATATATATATATAAATATATATATATATATATATATATATATAAATATATATATATATATATATATATATATATACATATATATATAAATATATATATATATATATATATATATATATATATATATATATATATATATCTGTGTTTGAATATCGCTCTGTTTGCATGATTTTGAAAATGTGGAAATGAAGAATAGCAGTTGGCAGGAGATTGCAAACGCTATGAAAATGTCTGGTAAGTTTTGTATTGTTGTCTTATGTAAGCGTTATTTACATATTTAATCAAATTTATCAGTTACAGATTGTCAGTGATAATGGAAGACCTTGAAGAACTGATCGCTATACGAAAGAAAGACGCAAGCAAAAATCGTTTGGCTCGACATCTCAATCTGAACCAAAATGGGACATTTTGTTTAAACGAAGCAGTTTTATATAAAAAGTAAATTTTATTTTGAAAAAAATTATTTTGATTTAGTTGAGTATAATATCTTTTTTATTTTCAAAAAAATCACTCTCTGATTATTACTTCAGTTTATATCAGTTTTTATCAGTTTATATTTATAAATATTAACTACCAATCTTGAGAAAAAAAAATTTCAAAAGTCGTTGCCGCTGTATAACGCATTCCGTTCAAGTCTTTTCTTTTTAGTCAAATTATTGTTTTTGTTCGAATTAATATAAATAAGCAATAAAATGATTATATCATTTACAAAAAGTAACAAGTTGAAAAACTAATCACTTCAGTGTTATAAAAATAACTTGTAAAATTGTTATTGTTTTAATCTTACAACTTCAACTATGACATCAGTTCATAAACAAATAGAAGTACGTTCTGAATCATGTGCAAAATCAGGCAATTCCAAATCGTTTAAATTTCAGTGCGTCCCCGGAACTAACACTTGCCTCGCCACAAACTGAACAAATCGATGTTTCCCAATTTGATATGAATCCAGACATAATTATGGATGAAACTATTACGGTCACACCGTCAACATCCACATGACCTACGTATGCTAGTAACCTACTTTATAATAAATTAAAATAACAACTCAAGTGCCAATCACAATTTCCTTTGTTTTGTTTAAGTTGTTTGTAATTATGACATCGCAGTTGCCATAATTAAGATTAAATTTACATATTTTTGTAGTTGATTACAAATTGTATTGGTGTATCAACAAGAAAAACTGTTGAATATTGAACAACTTAAATAAAAACAAATAAACAATATAAAACTAAAATGGTTAAATATTAAATTTTTCTTATAAATATTTGCAATGATTTTTATATTTAAAATGCAACATGGTTAGCTTCCGAAGTATTTAAGTGACATTTAAACTAAGTATGTTAAGATTTTTACCACTCGATGACGACGTTATAAAGAATTACAGTTAACAACCTAACGTTTCTAAATGATTTTAGTCATCGATTTTAGTTCGAATCCCGGTGAAGTAAATACATTTTTTCAATTTGTAACTAATTTAAAAATAAAAATGAGTTCATTGTGATGACTAAAATCATTTAGAAACGTTAGATTGTTAACTGTAATTTTATTTAAGTGGGAATCTGAAATTTAATAGTTGTGTGCATAATTATGATGTTAGAAATGCAGATAATTATTTTTGTTTTACTAAAAAAAAACTAAAAGTAGCACTGCTAACAATATATTTCACAATGGATTACTTGAATATAATAAGTTACCGAAATATATTAAAGATTCAAAAAATTTAAATATTTTAAGTTTGAAACATAAAAAAATTACTTCAATAAGATTAATAATTTGATAAATATTGAAAATATTATGCTAAATTTGTAAATTTCCTGTAATTTTATAATTTTGTAAATATAGCCAAAAGCTATATAAAGTTTGACTCCATTTTATTATACTATGCCTGGAAAAACAAATAATTCAAAATTTATATTTTATAATGTTTGTTATACATTTTTTTGTGGTTGCAAAAAAAAGCTGATCCATTCAGTGAAATTTTGAATGTTGCCAAAAACATTTCTGATAGTTTGTCTGCTGTCACTCAACAGTGGAGGGGCAAAATAAAATGTTTGCCCAATATCTGGAGAAATCTTTAAATGAGATGAATGAGGAGCGAGGAAAGTAAATCTGCAAAGAAACTGTTGACTTAATAGAAAGTTAAAATATAATAAAACTAATAAAAATAATAGTATAAGTTTTTATAATTTATTTTCCACACACGCGTATTAATTTACATGGTACATAATACGGTTTTAAAGACATCACAATTTAAGTGCGTGAGTGTATCACTCAACCGATTTAAATAAAATTGTTTAGAATATGATGCGACAGTTGTCAATAAACCAGCTCATTTTAAATTGATTATCCATCTAGCAATTATCATAGAGTAAATCTGTTTTACACGGTATCAATTTTCCTAGTACCCACAAATATTATATAATTTATATATAATGCAGTGTTGGCAACTTTCAGAGAAACAAATTCGAAAATATTTCAAGTTTTTTATTTAGGCTATACTATTAATCAGAATTCAATCCAATTTATTTATTTGAATTTTTAATATTTTATTTTTATCTACACCATTTATCCGCTTTTAATCAAATTTTCAAGAAAAATTCTCCTGGTGCATTCATAACAAATATGTAATTTTATTTAGTACAGTGCTGCCTATTTTATTTAATATTTAATAGATTAGTTTAATCAAATTTTTAGATTAGCTTCTCCTAATTTCAATAATAAATACATAATTTTATTTTTGCACAGAGTTACTAACCTTAACAAACATATTAAAATTTTATTTTAGCTACATTTTATCCAGTTTTAAACAAATATTTATGCTTGAAAAAATTAAATAATTTAATTGTTATACAATGTGGCCAATGTGACCAACTCTTGGTGAAAGAATATTTCTATTATTATTGATGTAGATGGTAACGTAATATTAATTTTATGAAACGCTTGAAAAAAAAAATTATTATTCATATTACTAAATACAGTTAAAACTACTTATGAATACATATTACATAATAATATTGATTTATTTATTAATCTAAATTTTATTGTTAATAACATTTAATATATTTTACATATTTAATAATAATAAAATTTTTATAAATTAAAAAATATTTAAAAATTGATTGGGGTAAATGCTGGTATCTTTACATTAGAATATCAGCAAACTGTTATCTTTTTGTTATAAAGAAAACTGAAAATTTCGTCATTTCGTCATTTATCGTCATTTCATATTGTGTTATAAATTTCCAAATACATGTCGATTTTTGTAGAAATTAAAAACAATATTTTTATACAGTAATATTTGTGCATTAATCGCCATTAATTTTATTACAAAGAAGAACTAATTAAACATTAGTTACAATTTAAATAAATATTATTTATTACAATATTGTACATAAAGTCTCATTCAGACTACCGTTTTAGTTCTACGCACAAGCACAAAAGTTTGACCAGTCCACAAACGCTTGGTGTAAATACTATAAATGTGTCAAATGTTTGGATTGGTAAAATTCTTGTGCTATTGCGAAAAACTAAATCGCCAGTCTGAATGAGACTTAACATTTAAATCTTCTTTAAGATAATAATCATGCTGCCAAAACAGTTTTACGATTTAGTTTTCGTTTCACGATTTAACGCAGCGAAAAAACTTGATCATTATTCACATTGCCAGTCTGTCTTGATGAATTTTTAGTTACGCCTGCGCAGTGATGACAATTTAAATGTTGTTGAAAATTATTTTTGACTTTGAGTTTTTGATTACATTCAGTACAGTTTTTTTCTACAGTTTAAATTGTTTTGCGTTAAATATGTTTGAAGAAGAATTTATGATTATACAAAATAAGACCTGTACAATCATTTCAAAAATACGAATGCGAAACGTAATATTTTAAATTGTATACTACATAAATAAAATTTTGTAAGTTTATACGATAAATTTGTCATCTTCAATAATTTCGCAAATTTTTCTTCTGTTTCTAAAATAAATTTTATTTTAGTATATTAAATACGCCTTTTCAAAATGATATTAATTTTATTTTCTAAATTGCTCATTTACATATTATTAATTTAACGTTTCTTTCATAAAAACAAATGTACATCGCTATCTCATGTTACTGAAATCTGATTGGCCGTTCTTAAATCATAAGTGAATTTTTGTTAGAAACCTTGGTTAGGTCAGACTTTGGCTGCGATGAAAACAACGTTTGCTAATGAAACTAAATCCGTCCATTCGCAATGTATTCCTATAAGCTCACATGTTGTTTGGTTCAGAACCACTAGCTCTGCAATAAAACAAAGACCAGTCTGAATGAGACTTAACAATATTTAAAGATTAATCATTAATAAAAAGAAAACTACAAAAATTAACAAATTATGCTATGAATACGAATATGTTTTTTTTTTTTAATTTCTACTCTCTGTAAAAGTTTCCTATTTCGCATTCTTCAGGTGTCGTTTTTGCATGAGAACGGATGTCTCTTAAAAATGTCACTACTAATAAAAGCTGTCTCACACATTTTTGCATTTATAAGGTCTGTCATTTGTATGAGAACGGATATGTTTTCTTAAAGCTCCACTTTTAGTAAATGTTTTCTCACATATTTCGCATTTATAAGGTCTCTCATTTGTATGTATACGAATATGAGCTTTTAAATTTCCACTTTTAGTAAAAGTTTTTCACATATCTCGCATTTATAAGGTCTCTCATTTGTATGGGTACGACTATGACTTTTTAAAGCTCCACTTTGAGTAAATGTTTTCTCACATATTTCGCATTTATAAGGTCTCTCATTTGTATGTATACGAATATGGTCTTTTAAATCTCCACTTCGAGTAAATGCTTTGTCACATATTTCGCATTTATAAGGTTTCTCATTTGTATGTGTACGAATGTGCACTTTTAAATCTCCACTTTGAGTAAATGCTTTGTCACATATTTCGCATTTATAAGGTCTCTCATTTGTATGAGAACGGATATGTACTTTTAAGTGTCCCCTTACAGTAAACGTTTTCTCACATATTTCACATTTATAAGGTCTCTCATTTGTATGTATACGAATATGTTCTTTTAAATGTCCACTTTCAATAAAAGTTTTCTCACAAATTTCGCATTGATAAGGTCTCTCATTTGTATGTATACGAAAATGCTTTGTTAAACTTCCACTAAGAGTAAATTGTTTTTCACATATTTCGCATTTATAAGGTCTCTCATTTGTATGAGAACGTATATGTCGTTTTAAATTATCATTCCGAGTAAAAGTTTTCCCACATAATGTACATTTATGAGATTTTCTTTTCTTTACAGATTCATCATTTTCTTCCGAGTTGAAAATATAATTTTTCTTCGAATCTCTACTAACTTGACAACGTTTTATATCGGTTTCATTCTCAAAATCCGAATATTCTTCCTTAATTATTATTTCTGAATGTAAATCTAAAGATTCTGATTTCAAACTTTCTTCAAATTTAATATTTGTATCAGTTTCTAATTTTACTTCTTCAATGTAATCTTCAGTAATAGCTTCTTCTTTCATACAAACAGCATCAACATTTGTATTACTTTGTGATTCTAAACTTTCTTCAACTTTAATATTTACATCAGTTTCCAAATTTAGTTTAATGTATTCTTCATCAATATTCTCTTTTTTAATTTCGTTTTCATTTTTAATTTCGTTTTTCATAACTTCACTATTTTGCGATTGTTGTTTTGCATATCGCTTTAAAATTTCTTGCGATTTAAAACATTTTTCTACAAATTTATATGTTTCATTTAATCGAACCGAACAAATTGAGCAAATACAATCCGATAATTTCTCCGTACATTCCAGCTAAAAATACAAATTGAAATTACATATAATAAAAATCTTCGGTTTAAAGGTATGTTAATAAAGAAATATATTTCTACTAATAACATAAAGTCCCTATGATATTCAACTAATATTTGATGTATTTGATAGATCTAAATCCTACTATAAGCTGTATAAGTACGTTACTTGTTTATGGGGTAACAAATGATTAAAAATAACCCGCGCACAATTTAAAATTCAAGACGAAATTTTTACCAGTCTGAACACAGATAACATTTTTCTCATAACAGCTATTCCTACTACTCTAGCAGAAACACAAAAACATATTATAATAATTAATAAACTATTTATAAGTAAACCTAATAAAATAACTGTTTTATGTAATTTTTATCGTAAATGTATATGTATTCAAATTACAACTTGTTTTATATAAATTCCAAAGGTTAACTACAGAAAATATAAATTTCAATGAAACAAAACCAACAAACGTATTAAAATTTAAAATAGTGTTATTTAGGTTAGGTTAAAATTTTTACTGTTTTCAAAAATTATGGAAAAGATAATAAATAAATGATTATTTATCAATTTATAAGCATGTAATTTTTTTCGTAAATCTGATTTAAACTACTATTTGACTTACAATTTCT
Organism: Clivina fossor; assembly: GCA_963966155.1. Classification (NCBI taxonomy): domain Eukaryota; kingdom Metazoa; phylum Arthropoda; class Insecta; order Coleoptera; family Carabidae; genus Clivina; species Clivina fossor. The sequence goes on from OZ014557.1 coordinate 5,686,559, forward strand.
GATGCAATGGTTTCCAATTTGTATGATAACAATACATTATCCGTATCCATTGTAGTTAAAGTAAATGTTAAATTATCACGAGCAGCACACAATCGACAAAGTGTTTCATTTAAATGTTGTTTTAATATTATTTGAGAATCCAAACATTGTTTTATAAATACATAAGCATCATTCAAACGAACAACGCAGATTGTACAAATACCATTCGGTAATCTGATCTTGCAATCAACCTAAAATAAGAAAAGCAAAAGATTCAGAAACAATAATATATATTACAATCAAAATAAATTATTTCATTCTTACAATTTCTGGCATAATTGCTTCCAATTTATCCACGAAACGATTGCCATCTGAATCCAGATTATGTATAGTGAACAATACATTTTTATCACTTGTACATACTCGACAATATTGCATAAAACTATTCATGATTCAAATTAAATTTTTTACCAAAGAAAGCATCCTACAATAAGTAAAACATAAAAATAATTGTATTTGACAGTATGAATGGTTAACTTTGGAAAATCTGACACAAATCCAGTTGGCCAGATGAATTTTCAATAATATTACTAGTATAAGAAGAAGAATAAATAGCAACGTATTTCTCGCTGAACGCACAATATTTAATTTTGAAAATGTTTGATCAATTGCTAGTTGATCTAATTTCTAGCTGTTTGTCCAAATGAAATTCAAACAAGAGAAAATAAATAGAAAAATCAACTTTAGTATTAATTCTACAGCTAAGGTCAATGAAGTGAGAATGAAGTAATTGCTACCATTCATTCAATGATTTTATAGAGTTTAGTACATAACAAAATTAAAAATGAGAATGTCATTGTTCCTGAACTATTCATTCCGCATTGTGATAGAAAAATAGATCGTTTATATAAATTTCGAACGCATCTGTATATAAAGCTAAATATGGAGTGTACAAGCACAGCATTACGGCAGCTGTCACTGTCGAAATTCCTCCTCCATTATTTCTGTGGGTGCTATTTTTTCTTCTTCTTATACTAGAAACATTACACAAAATTTATCTGGCCAACTGGATTTGTGTCAGATTTTTGTAAGTTAACCTCTAATACTGTCAAATACAATATTTTTATGTTTTACTTATTGTAAGAAGCTTTTTAAGTAGAAAATTTAATTTTAATCATGAATAGATTCATGCAACATTGTCAATTATGTACAAGTGATAAAAATGTATCGTTCACTATACTTGATCTGGATTCAGATGGCAAACGTTTCGTAGATAAATTGGAAGCAATCATGCCAGAAATTGTAAGAATGAAATAAATTGTTTTGATTGTAATATACATTATTGTTTGTAAAACTTTTATTTTTTTATTTTAGGTAGCTTGCAGGATCAAATTACCGAATGGTATTTGTACAATTTGCGCTGTTCAGTTGAATGATGCTTATAAATTTATAAAACAATGTATCGATTCTCAAATAATATTAAAACAACATTTAAATGAAAATCTTTGTCGATTATGTGCTGCTCGTGATAATATAACATTTAGTTTAACTACAATGGATTCGGATAATGTATTGTTATCATACAAATTGGAAACCATTGCATCGGAAATTGTAAGTAAAATACTAGCTTTAACCAGATTTACGAAAAATATGATATGCTTATAAATTGCTAAGTAATCATTTATTTATTGTCTCTTCCGTAAGTTCTGAGAACAGACCATATTAACCTGACCTTGTTTAAAGTATTTTAAGTATTATAAGTTGTAATTTGAATATATCTACATTTACATTAAATATTATATAAAACAATTACAAATTTTCTGTTCGGATTAGGAACATAGTAAAATCTTTTTTTTATAGCAAATAAATCACTAATTATTTTGTTCATAATAATTAAGATTTACTTTTGACAATACTTATTCTTATAATTAAATATAGTAGTTTTATGAACTAAAATTACATTTAAAACACTTCGAATTTTGCATCGTAGGTAAAAGTTATATAAATGATTGTTCATTAAAGTTAAATAAAAATATATTTGCAATGAAACAATATTAGTTCTAGTTAATTTTCAAACAAAATCTGATTTATTATTGTATAAAATGTTAGAAAAAAATTGCTTAATTTGTTTTATTAATTGACACAATTTTTCAGTTCCCCATATAAGTCGGTCGGAAATTAGTGTTTTCTGTTTTGTTTTTAAGAGTAAACAACTACGTTGAGAACAGATAATATCAAAATAATTTTTCGCATGTTGATAGATTAGTAAATTTTATTCACTACATTTTGACTAGTTTCCATAGCAACAGACAAATTGATAGTGCTATTAGAGTACAAATGAATATTTGACCCGTATTCTCACCTCATTTATAAAAGTGATTTTTGCCAAAAGTGCTTTTGACGTTTACTTAAAATTATTTATTAAGCACTTTATAATAGTTTATTTAAATTTTATAATATCAAATATAATAAAAATGATTAAAAATAGAAAAACAATTTATATTTGATCAAAAACAGAAGCAAAAAATTATTTCGAAATTAATGATAAAAGCACTTTTTCACGAAAAAGTGAGGTGAGAATACGGGCCAATGTTTTTTCATATCTTTGCACTTAGATTTCATAGGTATGAACGAATAGGGTCAATTTTCTAAGCCTCTTCTATTTTGGAATTATTTAGGGTCCCACGCACCAACGCGAAAATTCGTTGCCGCTGCGGATAGTTCGCAGCGAAATATTTGCAGTAGTTTGTGAACGTGGCGTTGAATGGAATGATTCACACAGGCGCGATGCGAATTCGCCCCGCACTAGCGATTTTGCAGCGAATTAATTCGTAGCGAAGAAATTTCGCTGCAGGCAGCGTTTTTATCGCTGCCGGTGTGCATATTTCGCTTAATTGTTGATACTGTTTTTAATAAAACCGGCGTACAAAAATGTCAAAAATTTGAAAATTACTTGAAATTCTTAGAAATTATTTTATTTTATTTGATTTATCGCATGACGAATATAAAAACGTTCGAAAAAAAGACAAATTATATATTTTTGTAGTTCATTGATTAATATAATAAATTAAGATAATAAAGTTTTATTTATTGACCGTAATGCAATTGCAAGCCGTTCTTCAGGGATAATTTGTGTCAAATTTCCGAATATCATCAAAACATACAGTAGTCATACTAAAATAAATAGAAAAACGCTTAGTACCCTTTCTAATTTATCTGATGGACCCACTTCTTTTTTTTTCTGAAAAAGAGTTCATAATTTGGTAAAAATATTGGGCTGGAGTAAGAAATAGAATCCCGGGAAGTTGCTGTATTCACGATTATTAAAAAAACCAGATTTGCGCATGCGTGAACATCGGAACGCCCATATTTGGTGTATAAAAACCAGTGAACCTCAAAATGTTTCATTAGTAATTTTCTTTTTGTTATGTTATGTTAAGAAGTCCGGTAGGTTAGGGTAGGTTTGGTAGGTAGGTTTCAGGTAGGAGTTTGTTTTTTAAAGACCGTAAAGAAGTCCGGTAGGTTAGGGTAGGTTTGGTAGGTAGGTTTCAGGTAAGAGTTTGTTTTTAAAAGACCGTTAAGAAGTCCGGTAGGTTAGGGTAGTTTTGGTAGGTAGGAGTTTGTTTTTTAAAGACCGTTAAGACACATTTAAAATCACATTTTGTCATAATACACATTTTGAGAGTCACTGGTTTTTCAACTAACGTGAACACAGCAACATCTCGGGATTCTATTTCTTACTTATACCAAAAATTCTAATACTATTTTAAAATATTTTTTATTTGATTTTCATAGTCATTTTGATATTTTACTCGGACTCGATAATTTAAAAATATTAGAAGCTATTATTGATCTCACTCGCGACAAAATCATAACACCAAAAACTGAAATAAAAATTCATTTTTACAAACCTATTACACACATGCGTTACACTGCAATCCCTCCAAAAACAGAAAAAATAACAAAATTTCATATTAACAACATAGAAAACGGCGAAGTATTTATTTCAGAAATAAATATTAAAAATGTTAGAATTCCAGAAGGTATTGCAAAAATAAAAAATTATATAACGTATTATCCTGTTATAAACACAAACGATAAAGAATGCATAGTAAACACTTCAAATTTATTACAAGTACAATCATTAAATAATTTTGAAATAAACAATATAAATTTTGAAAACCAAAAATTTCATAATAAATTTGACATTTCACAAATTAGGACAGAACACATGAACACTGAAGAAAAATTAGCAATAAAAAATTTAATTAAACAGTACAGTGACCTTTTCCACACAGATGATAAACCCTTATCTTTTACAAATGAAATTAAACACCGCATACGTACTAAAGACGAGTTGCCTGTTTACACTAAGTCGTACAGATTCCCAGAAATACACAGATATGAAGTAAAAAATCAAATTCAAAAAATGTTAAAACAAAATATTATTAGACCCTCATTTTCGGCTTGGTCATCACCAATTTGGATCGTACCAAAGAAATTAGACCCATCAGGTAAAAAGAAATGGCGTATTGTAATCGATTTTAGAAAACTTAATGAAAAAACTATCGACGATAAATATCCAATACCCAATATCAATACATTGTTAGATAAATTAGGTAGATGTCAATACTTTACAACTTTAGATCTCGCGTCCGGTTTTCACCAAATAGAAATGGAAGAAAACGATATTCCAAAAACCGCGTTCAGTACAGAAAACTGTCATTACGAATTCTGTCGCATGCCATTCGGTTTAAAATCAGCACCGGCTACATTTCAAAGAGTCATGGACAATGTTCTAAGAAATTTGATAAATGACATATGTTTAGTTTATCTCGATGACGTCATTATATTTAGTACCAGCTTACAAGAACACATAGAAAGTATCAGGACCGTATTCGAAAGATTGCGAAAAGCTAATTTAAAAATACAAATTGACAAATCCGAATTTTTTAGACGAGAAGTTTCTTATTTAGGCCATGTTGTAACCCCTGAAGGAGTTAAGCCCAATCCGGACAAAATTAAAGCTATTAAAAATTATCCGATTCCAAAAACTACAAAACAGATAAAAGCATTTTTAGGTTTACTCGGTTATTATCGTAAATTCATAAAAAATTTTGCTGACATTACAAAACCGCTAACGAAATGTTTAAAGAAAAATTCAGTAATTAATATTAAAAATCCCGAATATGTTAATTGTTTCAATATATGTAAAAATCTTTTGATAAACGAACCCATTTTACAATATCCCGATTTTTCAAAATCTTTTAATCTTACAACCGATGCAAGTAACTTTGCTCTCGGAGCCGTATTGTCTCAAGGCCCAATCGGATCCGATTTACCAATCGCGTATGCCAGTCGCACTCTTAATGATTCGGAACAAAATTACTCAACTATAGAAAAAGAACTATTAGCTATAGTGTGGGCCACTAAATATTTTCGTCCGTATTTATTCGGTAGAAAATTTAAAATTGTTACCGACCATAAGCCGCTGCAATGGTTATTTTCACTTAAAGAACCCAATTCAAAATTAATTAGATGGCGTTTACGATTAGAAGAATTCGATTACGAAATTATTTATAAAAAGGGAACTTTAAATAAAAATGCAGACGCGTTATCGCGTATAGAATTAAATGTAAATTCAGTAGATCCCGGTACACAAAATCTTTTCGATTACATAGAAAACTTTAATGAAACACTTGACCAAAATCGCGATTCACAATCAATGATTGCAGAACCCGATAACTCAGACACAGATGACACAATACACTCAAGTCCAGAACACCCCATTATCGGCATACCTATTACCGAATCACCCTTAAACATACGTAAATATCAAGTTATTATTTCGGAAGTTAAACACTCTCCATCACCACCTAAAATTAAAAAATATTACAATGACAAAATGCGAATTAAACTTCAAATTTCTGAAATTAATTTTGAAAATGACATAATAAAATTTATTAAAGATTTTATTGTGCCTAAAGTAAAATATTATTTATATTTCGAACAACCAGTATATGAAAAATTTAGTGCTGTTTTACGCAAAAACTTTAAGAACTCTGAAATTAAACTTATAAAATGCAATAGTAAATTAATTGACGTAGAAAGATACGATGACATTATAGAAACAATTAAAATGTATCACGAAGGCAAAACAAACCACCGTGGCATTGCCGAAACACATAATCAAATAAAACGAATTTATTATTGGCCTAATCAAGTTAAAACTATTACCGACTATATAAATCAATGCGATATTTGTTTAAAATCAAAATATGAGCGTAAACCACTAAAGCCACAATTTAATATTACACCAACCCCCGACAAACCCTTTAACACTATACACGTAGATACACTTACTCTTGAAAATTGTAAATTTTTAACAATTATAGATGCGTTTTCAAAATATGCACAAGCGTATAAACTCGACGCTTTAAACGCGATCGAAATTAGTAATAAATTATCAAGATTGTTCTCCCATCATGGAATTCCAAAATTTGTAACATCCGACAACGGGTTAGAATTTAAAAATAGTATAGTAAAAAAATTATTAAGTCTACATAAAGTTAACATACATTTCACTAGTTCACAAAACCCCAATTTGAATGGACTTATAGAACGATTTCATTCCACCCTAATCGAGCATATCCGTCTTTTTAATCTTCAAGAAAATTTTAAGAACGATAGTATAGAAAATAAAGTACATTATGCATTACTAGCATATAATAACACTACTCACACGTCAACCGGATTAAAACCAATTAATGTAATTAATGGTCATTTTGAAACAGATTCACCCCTCGACGTAGAACTTGAAAAACAAATTACTCAAGACTATGTTCAAAATCATAAAGAGAAAGTTAAGTTAGCTTACCAAAATATTAACAGTAAATTACAAAACAATAAAACTAAATTAATTAACAAATTGAACGAAAATCGAGAAAATTTACCCGACATACCCGAAACTGTTTACGTACACAATAAACAAAAGGTTAATAAAACGCGGCAGGCTAAATTTAAAAAGGAAAAAATTAAATCTGTAAATAAAAATTTAAAAACAGCAGAAATTAATACTGATAATGACAAAAATCAGTCAAAAATTCATTTATCAAATATAAAACGACCTAGAAAAATCACTCAAAATATTTCCGATATTGCAGGTCCGTCTACATCGCGTTCAACGCGAGATTAGAAATTAAATATTTACAAAAATCTTAAATTATTAGAAAATAATAAAAATAAATTAAATAATCAATTAAAGTATTAATATTCAGTTAGCAATCAAACAATCGAAAAGTTCAATAAAAATAATTGAAACAATCAGACAAAATAAATTACAATTAAAAATAAAAAATCGAACAATTGTTATATATTGTTATCAGTGAAGCCAAAATAATTTTATTTAAGAAATTATAATCAACTTTATTTACAATTATTTTAAGTATTCTACAAGTTATAGAAAATTACACTTTATGCACCCCAGTATTATTAAAATTAATGATCTAAATGATGAGTTAAATAAAATTTATAAATTTTGAATTGTTTCATCTCATATCCATTCCCACTAAGTTTCAGTCTGGATTTGTAACTGTAATCACGAATAGTCAATATTTTTTTAAAATCTATTAATGATCAAATAAAATCTCTAAACGATGTTTGTACTACAGAACCTAATAACTTTCAATGTCCGAATTAAATAAATGAAATCGCCAATAACTCATGCGAACACATTTTATTTTATACAAGAACAACAAAAATTGTCAATATGTGAAAATCAATACAAGAACAAACCACGTAAAGCTAATTGATAAAATTAATCAATATTTGGCAGTTCTTCCATCAACCGAAAACTCGTCACCGAATTCAACAACATTCAAGATCTGAAGATACCAATCAATAAATACGAAGACATCGATGAATACGACATCAACAACGTCACAAATTATTCAATTGCAACTCTGTATATTATTTTATTAATAATTTTTTAATTTTTATAAATTCTTTTGGTGTAAATGTTTAATTATTTTTATTTTTTTCATTAAACACCATTAATTTTATATTTATTTATCTAGCTCAGTTGGTAGAGCATTAGGCGCGAAACCTAAAGGTTCCGGGTTCAAACCCCGGCAGGGCCAATGCATTTTTCTTTAATTTAAAAATTGTCTAATGTTTAATTAGATAAATAAATATAAAATTAATGGTGTTTAATGCAAAAAATAAAAATAATTATTTTATTAATCATTGGCGTTGTAATGTTCACAGTTTTTCTCAGAAAGTTCCTGCAAACGAGATGCAAAAAATCAAACCAGAGTCCATCCGCGGAACAGAAATTATCAAATCTTCAACCCCACGTCAATCTTCCAGGGGATGCCCAATTCTAAGGGGGGAGGAGTTAGAATCGTAGATTCCCACGGAAACTGCTGATAACAGCAGAACCCCGCCACTACATGATACTTGAATACATAAAATTGTAAAGCAAAACTGCTGATAGTTAATTTTACATTATATACTTTTTTATATGTTTAAGTTAGTTACATTCTGTATTTGAAGTTGTCAACATCGATTTGTAAATCATTATCCGTTGTAAAAATAAAATAAATTTTTTTAAGTCGAACCATAATCGTTTACTTAACTTATATATTTGCATATGCAGATAGTGTGATAAGCAAACATGTGGTTTCAATATGGTCTCTGTTTCAAGTAAGTGACGCCATCCATATTTTATTACATTTTTAGAATTAAGTCCTTGAGTCTTGCTATAAAGTCAGTTGCGTTTGAAAATTCTTCTTAGTATGAACTGACTAACCGTTTAGGTTTATGTTGTTTTATAATTTCGTTTATCATATTTCATTTAAGTTATAATAATATAATCCGACTATCATAAGTTCCGCTGTACGTTATTATGCAGGCGACAAACCTAATAACACAAAAGTATCTGTACTTATTGTTAGTATATTTTGAAAATATATTTGCCTACAATTTTATGTAAGATAGTATTTAAATAAAATAAAACGGGTTTAGGGTTATAGTTCTAGATTAATATTTATTAATAATCGACGTTTCGACGAACTCAACATTCTTTCAGAGCTTGTTCTATTAAATAAAACTGCTTTAAATTAAAGTTCTATATTAATATTTATTTATAATCGACGTTCATCAGGAAAACTGATACAAATGACATTTACAGTAAATAAACAGAACATAGAAACAAGTTACTAGGTAATAAATAAGTAACCAGATCACAAAATTTAAAGTCTCTCAGCCAGTAACATCATTTAGACATTATAAATATCCATTCACCACGTGGGACCGGCATCAGATACACACCTTAAAAAACGGAGATACAAGTCTGTCTTTCATTTAAATTATAATCATATACATTAATAATTACAAACACGTCATGTATCCAAATTAATAATAATGATAATAGAAGAAAACTTTTTATGTTTCGCTCAGATTGCTTGGTCTCGGCCACAAATGTCTGAGCTCAACACAATAATCTTCGCTTTCTATACTCTTCGTAACATAATATACTACAGTGGGTGAAATCGGTTTACTAACATAATCCATTCTAAGGCTATGTTCGTAAACCGAAATGTTCGTTAACCGATCATCCTCACAATATTGCCAGATTTTCTAATAATTTTATTTTAATTTATTTTTTGATAAGGAGTTCAGAAAAGTTCACAAAAATCTTTCGTGAAAGTGTTCGTTGTCCGAATTGTTTGCAGTCCGAATTGTTCCCACCCACTGGTAAGTAAAATCAAACAATACAATGAGTTTATAAAGAATTGCTAGGAATCGCGATATACTACTATATTAATGACTTTTTTATTAATAATTAATAACATATATGATAATCTCTTTCTAATAACAATTTTTTAGTTATCTAAAAAACTTTATTCTACGTATTCAATTTACCTACAATATTTATTACTTTATACTTTTGCATTATTTTATCTTACAACATTCATGAATTTATGTATTTGGGTAGTTTGCTGTCTGTAGAGATGGCCGTTTTGATCGTGAAATTGAAAGGAGAGTAAATGCTGGTTGTAAGGTTTTGGGTGCTTTGGGAACTAGAGCTAGGAATGGAAATGTTTCCAAAGAAGCCCGTTTGAGTACATACAATGCAGTTTTGGTGCCTACGTTGATATATGGTAGTGAATGTTGGGTTTGGTTGCAAAAGCATAAACGGAAAGTGACTGCTGTGCGAAATGAGATTTTTACATGGGGTTTGTGGTTTAAATAGGAGAGATCGGGTACGATATAGAATAGTATATAATGAGTGTGAAATTGAAAAAAAATGTTGTAGCAAAAGCTGGTGTTAGTCAGTTAAGGATGGTTCGGACATGTTGAGCGAATGTCTAATGAACGTTTGGTTAAAAATATTTATTTGAATGATTTTGATGGTATACGTTTGCGTGGACGTCCGATGAGTAGTTGGAGTGGTGTATGATTGAGAGGGTGGCTTGCGTGAGCGAAAGTTTCCAAGTAGTAAGAATAAAAGAGCATGTATGAGAGGAATTATAAATGTGAATGAAGCGAAAGTTGCTTGTATGGATAGGAATGTTTGGAGGCGACTGATTTCGGGATGATAAAAAGAGTTTGTGCCACACCCTTTTGGGTACATTGTGTGATTGTGTATTTATGCATGTATGTATGTACATCATTTCTATATGATAATTTTTTATTTTGCAAAATATATATTTTACCTGAAAACTATGGATGTAACTTTATTAACTCAGAATGACAAAATCTATACAATGTTCACATAAAAATGTCTGATTTAATTGTTTCTTTGATTTTTGTCTTTCTGAGTTAAGCAACCCTGACTTCACGCCCAGCTAATTAAACAATTCGTATGCGAAAGTTACACCAACGCATGTTAGGTTCACTGGGGGCTCAAAAGCCATCCCTTGTACTATTGTTTCAAGGTTGTTTCGGAAAAGGGACAAGAGACTTGTATTCTGCAACTAATACTTTGGTAAAATATACACTATACATAAATTTCGTTATAGTTTTACTACTAGGTTAAGGTTTTAAAAAAAATACAAACAACAAACACGTGTGCGTCTGTCCCTTGAATTTGACCTGGCTTGTTATGTCATATGCGTAAACATTTTTTGCTGCGAAATTAAGCAAGGCCACTTAAAGACCTCCTAAGCAAACATGAGATAAAATAGCAATAAAAAATATCACACCCTTTTGGGTATATGGCGTGATTGTGTATGTATGTATGTATGTATGTACAACAATAATGATAATATGTTATACAAAAAATTTCTATTTATTTATTTAAATAATTATGGTAATTAAAAACAAAAGACTGTCTTGACATACCACTTATGTCAACAGAATTATATTATAAAAATATTGAAAATTATTTAGCCGTATCGAAGAAAAAAGTTCCAAATAAATGTTATTAAATAAGTTTTTAAATAAATTATATATGCCTCGGCTGTTGCAAAATAATCGTAAAACACATAAAAGTGACATTGCAGTAAATTACCACTTCCGGTTGGTAAATCTTTATCAAAATTTGATAAAATTGAGATATTTACCTTTAATAAAACCTCACAGACCGACCGACACACGGACATTACTACTAAAAACAGTTGATTACCTACAGTTACGTAGTATAAACCTAATTCGTGCTTATTTGTAACAATCTCGATGTCAAATTTGATATGATTACAAAAACTTTCTTGACGTGCCACCTATTTTCAAAATTATCATAAAAATATGAAAAATTACCAACAAAAAATAACTTCTTTAGCAACTTTTGTTAAATACAGTTTTTCGAAATATATTTGCGAAATATTCTAAAACACATAAAAGTAACATAAGTAAATTACCACTTCCAGTTAGCAGATCTTTACCAAAAGTTGATCTATTTGAGATACATTCAGCTTAGTAGCTGAAATATGAAATTTTATAACAATCTGTTCAGCCACTTCATTATGTGATATGATGGTCGGTTAAAAAAATATATGATAGTTATAAAGAGAAAACTAACTTAATAAATCTAAACAATAAATAAGCGAATTTAACAAATATACCGTACCAGAGGCCTCTGGCCCTCTAAACATGATTTTATTTCCCAAAATAAAAGCGGATTTAACCAAGGTGACAGCAAACGTAGCCTGATCATACAACTATGAAAAAATACAAACTTAACTCAAAAACTAAATTGTGATTTTACCGCAGTTATAGCAAGATTTCTAAAACACTTGAAAATATTTACGAAAATCTTTTGATGTGGCACGTGGTTGGCCATGCTGTATAAATCTGTCACTAGGTCAATTCTAACAAATACACAAATTACTTAGTTTCAGGTTACAATAACCACATGGCCCGACACTACTCTGTTATAGTGCAATAGTGAAGATTTATTTATGTAACAAATTCATAAAGTGTCTTTTCACTTACGAAATTCTTATTCGTGAAAAAAAGTAATACTTTATGCATTTATAACATACATTACTATCGTATAACATAAGTCTCTTTCAGAATTCATTATCATTATATTAAAATAAAACGGCTTTAGGTTATAGTGCTGTAAAATTTCGACGTTTCGATATACAGTACGTACATCATTATCAGGAAAATACTTGTAAATAACAAATAATAAACAAACATAACATAAAAACAAGTTACTAGGTAACAAAATACAAACAATTAGATTCTAATTTTTTATAATTTATTAATTAAAGGCAGCTAGATTTTATGTCAGAGATAAGAGGTCAATACGTCTAAACCATCCAGATAAATCCTTTGCAGACGGTTATAGGTTCTAGTTCTGTATTAATATTTATTAATAAATTGACGTTTCGACGAACTCAACGTGTGTCTTTATCAATCTACTACTACTTATCTATTAACAGTAAATTGATAAGAGAAGCAACAGAAATTTATAAAGAAAAAGACATAACATCAATCAGTGTGACTAGTAACAAATTTAAACAAAATTTGACTTCCTTCATTAACAAACTATAAAATTTTGTAATCTATTAAGTTGTAATTTGTTAGCTAGTACCTTGTTTCTATGTTCTGTTTATTTATATTTATATCATTTGTAAATATTTTCCTGCTGATGATATATACGTGCAGTATAGTGAACGTCGAAATTTAATTAAAAATTATACAGAACAAATCTAAAACATTTTTATTTTTAATAAATTACTATTGTACATATTTTTCTTTCATTTTCTCCCATTTTAAAACTTGTATGCTCAAGTATATTATATAATGATAAATAAAACCTCTTTAGATTTTATTAATAAATATTAATACAGAGCTATAACCTAAAGTCGTTTCATTTTACTATAATGAATTCTGAAAGATTTTTACCATTATACTCTATTTTTTTTAAGAAAGCAGTAGTTGAAAGCAGTTTTAGAAGGAGAATCCAAAACTACAATAAAAAGTAAAAGTTTCTGCAAAAATTTTCAAATTTTTTCCCCTTCCCTGCTCAGAGGGGGGTGGAGCTGGGGGGCTCAATTTGCAAATCCAGAAACAGTTTTTTATGGAGAATGCAACTGTGCAATAAAAAATGGGTGTTCCTATTTAAATTTTAAAACTTGCCCCCGCTCCCCCCCCGCCAGGGGAGGTGTGGGTGGTTTTCGCATATCACCCCTCAATAGATTTTCAAAAATAAAAAAAAACTTATTTTGTAACTTTGTAATCCGATGTGCCGTTCTTGAGATATTTAATAGTTTCCATTCTTTTTGGACACCCGGTATATATATATATATATACATTAAAATTAAATAAATATATATATATATATATATATATATATATATAAAATTAAAAATTAAATAAATATATATATATATATATATATATAAAATTAAAAATAAAAGAAAAAGTTGAGATAGAAATTTATTCTTCTACAGAATAAACTTGCCCACAATTTTAACCAATTACAAACAAGGCCAAATAGCTCCTATCTTCCACCACCCTGTTTACTTAGAAAAAACAGAGTATAGTTATAATTTTCTATTTCATTATAACAATAAATAAAATTAGGAAAAATATAATATTTAAAAATATTGATCAAATCCCAGATCTCCAGATATGAATGTATAAGTATAATTTTTTTTTTATATATCTCAAAACAAACATACTGTCATTGTTATAGCATTAACTCAAATTACAAGCATGTAACGTGGGTTGCATCGTATTAGGCGTATTCATTTTTTGTACAAATGTAAAATTTTTGTTGTATTATTATAGACAATAGTATATTATGTTACCGATGATTATTGTGTTGAGCCCAGATATTTGTGGCCGAGACGAAGCTGAGCAGATAAACAATCTCGGCGAAAGACAAAATAAGAGCTTTCTATTCCGAGGAGTGACATAGACGATTTTTTATTCAAGCGTTGTTCTAAACGAGAAACTTAACTAACAAGATTAAAAGTATATTAGTAAACCCATATAAAGACCACTTTGACATTTCTCGGAAAGTTGGCAACACTGTATTTTAATAATATTATAATTTATGTGATCACTGGAAAAAACTTTTCTGAAAATTTGATCAAAATCGAATAAATAATGTAGCCACAACGAATTTTTAAAAAATCTTTTGATTCTTTTTCGATAAGTTGGCAACACTGTATTTTGTTAAAATTGTATAATTTATTTAGGCACTAGGAAAACCTTTTATGAAAATTTGATTAAAATCGGTTAAATAAAGTGGTCATGATAAATTTTTTTAAATTTTAGTAATTTTTTTCTCGGAAAGTTGACAACACTGTATTTTGTTACAATTACATAAATTATATGAATACTGGGAGAATCTTTTGTGAAAATTTGAGTAAAATCGGTTAAATAATATGGCCATAATACATTTTTAAAAACTTTAGTAATTTTTTTTTCGGAAAGTTGGCAACACTGGATATTAATAAAATTATATAATTAATGGGAGCATTAGGAAAATCTTTTCTGACAATTTGATCAAAATCGGATTATTAACGTAGCCAATATGAATTTTTAAAAATTTTTAGTAATTTTTTCTCGGAAGTTGGCATCACAGGAAAAACATAAAATCACATAACCATCTTGGGTGCTAGAAGGTGCTATGAAGGATTTCTATACAATTTTTTTTATTTTTGAAAATGTTACAGACACCGTTATATCACTTTTCCTTTCAGTCAAAGTGGTAAAAATACATACCAAATAACCTTAACCAGGTACTAACAGTTGTAAAATAGTATGTATATTTATATTATTTTACGTGATTTATGAGAATTAATCTTTCTTTGGTCGAATATACAATTTTCTGACCACCTTGGGCGGTGTACATTACATTTCTTGCACTTATTCGTATATTTTCAATAATCAAATTCTAATTCAAGCGAAAATATACAATGCAATTTTCAATTAACCTAATTTGGCTTAATAATTTTTAATATAACAGTCGGAAATGTCATAATAAATTTACTGAACCATGTTTTTTTGGACGAATATGCATTTTCTGATCACCCTAATCGGTGCACATTGCATTTCTTGCACTTCTTCACATATTTTCAATAATCTAATACAATTTAAAGCGAAAATAAACAATGCAATTGTCAATTAACTTAACTTAACTTGACGTAATAGTTTTTTTTTCAGTTTGACCGCTGAAGATGTCAGATTAAAAACACCTGACGTTGTAGTTATGTTTGTATAATAACATCATTATTGTACTAATCACATAATGATTACTTTCTACATAGGCAATATGTAATGTAATGTAATATTAATATTATGATACGCTTGAAGAAAAAGTTTATTTTGTATTATTAAATTGAACAACAGAATACAATTTTTTAATGTTTTAAAAACTATTGACCTATAATGTTTGCATTGTTTTGTTTATAATTTTATTTTATGTCTCCGTGTACTTGACCTACTAGCAAATACAATATTATATTTATGAAACAATGATTTCAATTTTTTTTATCACTCAAGTATTACAAAATGTATCAGATATTTTATCATAATCAAAGAAAAAAATAAATTTAACTTTAAAAAAAAAATAAATTCGAATTTCAGAAATATTAGTTTGGTGCATAATTATTGCAGCTTTTTTCTTGATGTTTTTCTTCTTTTAAAATTGGCGTTTTGCATATTTTTTCACAAAAATAATCCTCTCTTTTCAGTAAGTAAAAATGCGTATCGAAAATCATATCCATATTGAATATTATGCTATACACTTAAAAAAAAATTATGTAATTTTACCTATAAACCATGAGACACTATGATGCCCAGTATTTCTAGGTATAATTATTCAACTGCTGTAATTATTTGCAATTATATTAACTAGGAGGAAACGGGTATGAAATAGATTAATGTATGATGAGTGTGAAATTGAAAGAAATGTTGTAGAAAAAGTTGCGGTGTTAGTCAGTTAAGATGGTTCAACTCATCTTGAACAAATGTCTAATGAACGTTTGGTTAAAAAAAATTATATGAATGATTTTGAAGGTATATGTTTGCTAATGGACGTCCGATGAGTAGTTGAAGTTGGTATGATTGAGAGAGTGGTTTGCGTGAGCAATAGTTTCCAAGTAGTAGGAATAGAGAGGAATTATAAATATAGATGAAGCTAAACTTGCTTGTGGTCCGGATATAAGGAATGTTTGCAAGAAACTGATTTTGAGATAATGGAAAGAGTTTGTGCCACACCCTTTTGAGTATATAACGATATTTTATTTGAAAAAATTACGTACTTTGATATCCGATCAATTAATTGTTGATAATAAAACGTATCACAACACAAATTTTCAGAATATTTTCTTTGTGAAATATTCGAAAAAGACATTCTAACTTAAAACACTTTCGAATAAATCACGAGTTATTCGATTGATCTAATTATTTATTTTTGTGCCCGTTAATTGTTTTTTTTTTGTCGGGACGCAGTAAGTCATAACTAGTAAATTGGTTTATTAGTCTATAAACAAAATGTTAGAAAATAAATCAGTAATTTTACAATTATTCAAAAATTTATGACTTTTTTTTCCTGATATAATAAATAAGGTTAACGTGATTGATGTTACATGTAATAAACTTCTAATGGCTACAGTTCTGTTAGAAAGCATTTTCGGACATATACGTTTATTTGAAGTTTTTTATTTAGATTACTCATAGGAATCATCCGGTGTAGTTTTTCCCCGACATCATAAATCACCCTGAATAAAATTTGACTTCCATTAATTAAAAATCTATAGAATTTTATGATCTAGTCACTTATTTGTTACCCAGTAACTTTTTTCTATGTTCTGTTTATTTACTGTAATGTTATTTGAATCAGTTTTTTTCTGATGAAGACGTTGCGTTTTGTCGAAATGTCGATTATAAATAAATTTTATTACAAAACTTGAACCTAAAGTATTTTTATTTCACTGTGATTAAATCAATCAAAATGCTCAACCAAATTAAAACATGTATTACCATATATCATTCGATAACTTTTCATCGCTTTATTCTAGTCTCTATCCACTCTATACCTAGTCTATGAGTAAACAAATAAAAATGACATTATTAAACAAAAAAACTACATAAATGTAGGTTATATTCTATATTTCATAAAAATAAAAACTCGGATTTAACATTGTATTACAATCAAAAAGTAAATATGAACCACTAATAATAAATAAAAAATAAAATAATGTTACTAAGTTACAATTTTAATCTTTAAGCATACTTATAATAATAAAAACTGTTTACTTCTATTAATATTACTGTTTAAAAATATTGTTCCGTATTACGAGCTCGGTTTTAAAATTGATTTTAACTAATATCGGTGTTAAAACAACGTAACTGTCATAAGAGCTGTACTAAACAAATAAACTAAAACACCCAAAAATCGAGCTTGTAATATCAACCATTGTTTTTAATTTCTAGAAAAATCAACATGTATTTGGAAATTTATAACACAATATGAAATGACGATAAATTTTATCTATGCCATGCGTTTCTAAAATAAATTGAAATTTTCAGTTTGCATTATAACAAGAAGATAACAGTTTGCTAATTTTCTAATGTAAAGATGCCAGCATTTGCCCCAATCAATTTTTAAATATTTTTTAATTTATAATAGTTTTATTATTATTAAATATGTAAAATATGTTAAATGTTATTTATAATTAAATTCAAATTAATAAATAAATCAATATTACTGATAAGTTATTTTGACTGTATTTACTAATATGAATATTTTTTTTTGCAAAGCGTGTCATAATATTATTAAGTTACGTTATTGCCTATATAGAAAAAGGTCATCATGTTAGTAGTATAATAATGAAATTATTATGCAGCAGTTGATTATTATATTCATCACGGGTGGCAGCACCAAATATAACTACAACATCGATAATAATAGAAATATTTTTACACCAGAAGTTGGTCACATTGGCCACATAGTATAATAATTAAATTATTTAATTCTTTTATGCATAAATATTTTTTGAAAACTGGATAGAATGTAGCTAAACTAAAATAGGAATATATTTGTAAAGGTTGGCAACTCTGTGCAACAATAAAATTATGTATTTATTATTGAAATTAACGTAAGTTCACACGGTTCTAATTGCTATGTTCAGACACGTAGCTCAAATACAAAACATGTTGAAGTTAATATTGAATTTATACGTTTAATACAACTTATTTATTGTAACTAACTGTTTTGAAAATTACCTAATAAATGTCGAATTAATAATTCAATAATAAATTTAATATTATTAATTAATTTATATAAAATAAAAAATAGTATATTTTTTTAACTTGCTCTAGTTTCTACAAAAACGATCATTATTGTACCGAAAAAATACCTGAAGTAGGTATAATATTCTATGTATCGTAGAATAATAAATATATTTTTTTTATTTTTTTTTATTTTGATAAATAGAAAAAAAATCTTTTCCAAAAAAACAACACATTTTTCGCTTTTTTTGGTCAAATTATAAATACGAAAAAATTCAAAAAAATATATATTATTCTACATAGGATATTATATCTCAGGTATTTTTTCGGTACAATAATGATTGTTTTTGTAGAAACTAGAGCCAGTTAAAAAACACACTATTTTTTATTTTCTATAAATCAATTAATAATATTAAATTTATTATTAAATTATTAATTCAACATTCATTATGTAATTTTCAGAACAGTCAGTTACAATAAATAAGTTGTATTAAACGAATAAATTCAATATTAACTTCAACATGTTTTGTATTTTGCTACGTGTCTGAACATAGCAATTAGAACTGTGTGAATTAACGTTAATGATAATAAAATTAATATTTTCTAATTTTTCTACGAGAAACAGAAATCGATCTTTATTGATGGTAATTGATACGGTAATGAAGAGTAGCGAACAAGACCTAATCGTGGGATTCAATGGAGACTTGCAGGTCGTCTTGAAGACCTAGATTACGCCGATGATCTCTGCATACACACGATCAAATGCAACTAACATTAAATGAAATAAGTAAGTTAGCCTAGCACAGTTGGTTTTAAAATTAACACAATACAGAATATTTATATTTGCTACGCGTGATTAGTAAGAATTAATCTTTCTTTGGTCGAATATAGAACATCTTACCAACCTGAGCGATATACACACACAGTTTCAATAATTATATTCAAATTCAAGTGAAAATTTAAATTACGCAGTTGTCAATTAACTTAACTTGCTTTAATAATTTTTAACACAGCCGTCGGAGATGTTCAATTAAATACACTTGACCGTGTTTCTTTGATCGAATATGCAGTTTGTGACAGCCCTGGACGATGCACAATGCATTTCTTTGCACTTCTTTGCACTTCTTCACACATTTTCAATAATCAAATTCAAATTTAAGCGAAAATACCCGTCGGAAATATTAAATTAAATAAACTTGACCGTGTTTCTTTTATCGAATATGCAGTTTCTGATTATTTTGAATCGATGCACATTGCCTATTTCTTGCATTACTTCACACATTTT
The DNA here is from genome assembly GCA_963966155.1 of Clivina fossor. Lineage (NCBI taxonomy): Eukaryota > Metazoa > Arthropoda > Insecta > Coleoptera > Carabidae > Clivina > Clivina fossor. Next base: position 5,706,522 of record OZ014557.1, read on the forward strand.
CAATAATAAAATTCAAATTTATGCGAAAATAAACAATGCAATTGTCAATTGATTAACTTGACGTAATAATTTTCTAAATATGACCACCGAAGATGTCAGATTAAATACACTTGACGTTGTAGTTAGGTTTGGTGCTGTCATCAGCGGTGTATATAGTAACTAGCTGCTGTACAATAATATAGATTATTGTAGTAGTAATATAATGACCTTTTTCTACATAGACAATATGGTAACATAATATTAATATTATGATACGCTTGAAGAAAATAGTAAGTACATTATGTTACGAGGAACAGAAATCGATCTTCATTGATGGTAATAATGAAGAGCAACGACCAAGACCCAATCGTGGAATTCAATGGAGACTTACAGGTCGTCTTGAAGATCTATTCACTCATACACGCGATCAAACGAAGCTAAAATTAAATGAAATAAATATTGTTAGCATAGTTGATCTTAAAATTAACACCAAAATAAAATAGAAAAACAAAGAATCAACTCTTTAGATATAGCATTATTAATAAATAGAGTTTCACACATCTGCCCTATCTCAATTTCTGGAGTAGCTGGAGTGGTATGATTGAGAGTATTTTGCGGGAGCGAAAGTAGTAGAAATAGAAAAGACCATGTATGAGAGGTATTATGAATGTTAATAAAGCTAAGGTTGTTTTTGTGGATAGGGATGTATAGAGGACACTAATTTCGAAATAGTGGAATTTAAGTTTGTACAACACTCTTTTGGGTACATAGCGTGATTGTGTATGTATGTATTTAATTTGACTTATACCATTGATTAAAGAAATATATGTTGTTTACTCTTGTATGTATATATATATATATATATATATATATATATATATATATATATATATATATACAGGGTGTAACAGAATAACTATTCCTAATTTTAACTGGAGTATCCTGGGCTCAGAATATGAAGATTTAATGCAAATCACTGAGATAAAATGTGGCTCCTTACTGAGCTACAGGGTGTTTTATATAAAAATTTAAAAACGATTATTGCCCAGTACTTTAAAACTATTTGACGTATCCTTATCATACTTGGCAGGAAATGTAGGTACCGTACACTATACTAAATTATGTTAAATAAAAGTTTCTGGCTACTGCCAGTGGCGTACAACAGGGGCAAGTGAGAGGTTGATCCTTCCTAAATTCTACGCCACTGGCGGAATTGTCATTTTAGCACAATTTTTTGATTTTCCAATACTTGCTGTGTAAAAAACATACTCTTCCTTTGTAACGATAAAGTCACTGTTTTTCGAGATATTTAAAGTTAAACATAAGCTGCACCCTTGGGATTTTTTCAAAATTTGCTCAAAAAAATCTGAAAAAATTCAATAAAATAGAGAAAAAAATTAGCTACATAATAACTAAGTAACTTTTTTCTCTAACTCATTCTGATTTGGCTGTAAAAATTATTGAAAATAAAAAAAATAAAATGCAAAAAATATTAATTTTCAATAATTTTTCCAGGCAAACCAGAATGAGTTAGAGAAAAAGTTACTTAGTTATTATGTAGAAAATTTTTTTCTCTATTTTACTGAATTTTTTCAGATTTTTTTGAGCAAATTTTGAAAAAATCCCAAGGGTGCAGCTTATGTTTAACTTTAAATATCTCGAAAAACAGTGACTTTATCGTTACAAAGGAAGAGTATGTTTTTTACACAGCAAGTATTGGAGAATCGAAAAATTGTGCTAAAATGACAATTCCGCCAGTGGCGTAGAATTTAGGAAGGATCAACCTCTCACTTGCCCTTGTTGTACGCCACTGGCAGTAGCCAGAAACTTTTATTTAACATAATTTAGTATGGTGTACGGTACCTACATTTCCTGCCAAGTATGATAAGGATACGTCAAATAGTTTTAAAGTATTGGGCAATAATCGTTTTTAAATTTTTATATAAAACACCCTGTAGCTCAGTAAGGAGCCACATTTTATCTCAGTGATTTGCATTAAATCTTCATATTCTGAGCCCAGGATACTCCAGTTAAAATTAGGAATAGTTATTCTGTTACACCTTGTATATATATATATATATATATATATATATATATTATATATATATATTATATATATATATATATATATATATATATATATATATATATACAGTGTGGAAATTAAGAAAGGAATAAATTCAGTAATTTCGTTGATATTAATTTTTTTGGAAAAAAATCTCGAAGAGGTATAGCGATTTTAACTATAGCGAATATTTTCAGCGTATTTTCAGTTTCTTATGTCATTTGTTTTTTATGTTATGACGTCAGCGATTTTTTTTTTTAAATGACAACCTATATTTTTTATTATTGATTTTGGTAGTACTTTTTATTCCGTTTCCAACCGCGTATAACATTTTCAATATATTATATTTGAAAAAGAATTAAGAAAATACTCCAAGTATTAGAAAAATTAGAAAATTAGTAGAAAAATGAACCTAGTTATCGGTGTATAAAACAAAAAACATTAGCTATAACTGTCAGAATTATACAATTTGTAAATGTCACAATAAAATAAGTAATATTATTTTGTTTTTCGCTCAATTGTACCATTTTTATTAATAAAATAGTTTTTCTAATTTAGCAAAATCAAAATAATAACACTTATTTTATTGTGACATTTATAAATTGTATAATTCTGACAGTTGTAGCTAATGTTTTTTGTTTTATACACCGATAACTAGGTTCATTTTACCAATTTTATTAATTTTTAATACTTGAACTTTTAGACTATTTTTTTCAATTTTTTTTTCAAATGTAACATAATGAAAATGTTATACGCGGTTGGAAACGGAATAAAAAGTACTAACAAAATCAATAATAAAAAATATAGGTTGTCATTTAAAAAAAAAGTCGATGACGTCATAACTTGAAAAACAAATGACAAAGAAACTGAAAACAGGCTGAAAATATTCGCTATAGTTAAAATCGCTATACCCCTTCAAGATTTTTTCCAAAAAAATTAATAACAACGGAATTACTAAATTTATTCCTTACTTAATTTCCACACTGTCCTTGTTTAAGAAATATATGTTGTTTAAATATTACTTGTTTACTCAATGCCTATACCGGAAAGTGATATCAGTAGATATTTCTGCCTAGTGCATTTTTAGGTTTTAGACAAACATTGAAAAGTCCCATAATCATTATTTTCACAAAATCAAATATTAAAAATATTTTTTTGGCGGACGCTGTATATTTTGAAAAATATTTTACAAAAAAACATTAGAACATTGCTAAAATAAAAAATAAATTGAAAACCAATAGATACACGATACACGTTTATTTTTCTTAATGAAGAAATTTAACTAAAGTAAATTACGATGTAATAATGTCAGCATATTTTTTTGCCTGGCAAGAATTTGTTTCTTGTATCTTAAAAAAAAATATTCCAACAAAATTTGTTTTCATTTATGGATAATCCGGTATTCGGCTACCTAATATGACCGAATATTTCTTATCTTTTATTCCGTTGCATCACTAAACAAAATATTTCTAAGGGGCCATCTCTGTTTATAAGACTGTGAGTTCAAATTTTTTGGACGACGCATTTTTACTGCAATTTGATCGTGTAAATAGATTGAGTAGGCCTTACTAATTTCACACATACTACTTCGCATACTAATTTCATACATTTTGCGATTTTTTAATTTTTTACACATTTGACTCCAGAAGAAAGTCTAGGTTCAAACAGGGTTGGACTGGATAAAAAATTAGGCTCAGGGAAAGTTGCAGGATAGGCTCATTAGCTGTGTTTTTTTACCGAAAAACTCAGCTCGGATCGCAGCAAATATCAGTAACCTTGAAATAATAGCTGTTTTATTTATCGTCTCGTAACTGAGTTCGAAGTTAGTGAATTGCTTTCCCCTTTTCCCCGATACTGAGTTGCATATTTAGCTAGTGCTTAGCTGAGATTCAAGCGAGCGCACATGCGCGCATTTCAAATTTTCCTAATTTAAGATTTCATAACGTGTTTGATACTGGTTGACATTTCTGTTGGAATATTTTATTGTAAAGACAAAACATTATTATTAACGCAAACAATCCAAATTCATCTAATATTTTAGGTTATATCATATATGTGGAACTTACGATTTTAAACGTCACTTTCAAATAAACTGTTTTATTTATCAATACAACTCACTCAGCAAAACTCAGCTCAGCTCAGCTCATTTACAAAGATTTACTGATCTGAGTGGGATGTAAAAAAAAACACAGCTAATATTATTTAAATACGTTATATTTCTATATTTCAATAAACATTGGAAATAAAATTAGAGAAAAAGATGATTCGTTAAAATGACACATATAAAATTAAATATAATTTTTATTTAAATCTAAGTTAAAAGACTATTTAATAAATGTCTCTTTTCGGAAATTTTGTTAATGATATCTTCATTATCTAATTTTGTTCAACATATCCTTCTTGCATAACATGAGCAAGAAAGCCCCACGAAATTATCCTGACTTAAAAAATTTCACAACCTAATTAAAACGTAGTTCAATTTTGAAAATATTTGTTCGCATGATACTTGAGTGGAAGATATAATGTTAGCACTAATTTATAAGCAAAAAATAAATTTAGTTTTATTTTCAACTTTACTCATGCGTTCCTAATACCAAGTGGACTTCTCAGACTTCGTTGTGACTCAAAAGAATGTAAAAATGCAAATATTTCTTAAAAAATAATTCATAGATAGCACTACTAGTATTCAAATTACAGTTTTCTTTTTTATCGACATCACAATTCGATTTGCAAATAGTTCAAACATTACCATATAGATGACACTGTAAGATCGTTGTTCGAAATAATTGGCCAGTTGAATGTTGTGTTATAAATTTTCAAATACATATTGATTTTTATAGTAATTAAAAAACATTATTTTACATACAACATTAGATTTGATTTTAAATAATAATCATGTAAAAAAAGTGACAAATTATATTTAAAGTAATTGTTTGCATTGACGGTCCTGTAGGTAAAGTTCATTCAACTTTATTGACCTTAGCTGCAGAATGATTACTTATCTTTCTATTTTTTTTTCTTTTATTTAAATTTTATTTAGACAAATAGCTAGAACCTAGATCAAGTAGCAGTTACGGAAAAAATTGTAAAATTAAATACGCAGCTATTTATTCTTCTTCTTATACTAGTAATTTTACACAAAATTTATCTGGCCAACTGGATTCGTGTCAGATTTTTATAAGTTAACCTCTAATACTATCAATTACAATATTTTTATATTTTACTTTTTATAAGAAGCTTTTTTTGGTAGAAAATTTAATTTTAATCATGAATAAATTTATGCACCATTGTCAATTATGTATAAGTGACAAAAATGTATTGTTCACAGTACTTGATCTGGATTCAGATGGCAAACGTTTTGTGGATAAATTGGAAGCAATTATGCCAGAAATTGTAAGAATGAATTAATTTGTTTTGATTGTAATATACATTATTGTTTCTGAATCTTTTACTTTTCTTATTTTAGGTGAATTGCAAGATCAAATTACCGAATGGTATTTGTACAATTTGCGTTGTTCGATTGAATGATGCTTATAAATTTATCAAACAATGTTTCGATTCTCAAATAATATTAAAACAACATTTAAATGAAACACTTTGTCGATTATGTGCAGGTCGTGATAATATAACATTTAATTTAACTACAATGGATTCGGATAACGTATTATTATCAAACAAATTGGAAACCATTGCATCGGAAATTGTAAGTAAAATACTAGCTATAATCAAGTCCACGAAAACAATTAGATCTGACAAGTGAATTTCTAAGAGTTGCTGCGATTTTACATTTTTAGTGTCAATTTTTATCGTTTACAGCGTTTGCCTCGGCCTAACACTGCATTGCCTCATAGCAGAATCTTTCTTGAAAAACTACCCAACTGTTAATAAAACTCTCATAAAAATTTATTCCGTGCGTATCAAGTTATAAGCGAACAGACATTTTGTTTGCGTCTCAAGCTGTCTTTCTTATCCCGTGGTAAAACTTCTTGAAAACGACTCAACTCTCAACAAAATCTGTATTGTGGATTTTATGTTATAAGCGAATACAGTTTTTAGTTAATTTTTATCGTTTACAACGTTCGCCTGTGGCTCACGCTCCATTGTTTCATAGTAAAACCTTTCACGAAGAACGACTCAACATTAAGGGGAGGTACCACCCTGAATACTAAAAAAAAGAGGCTATTTTCACGAATTAATTTTGGGCACAGGAATGTAAATAAATTACTACTTTTTTTTTACATTGTATTTGGCACATATTCCTCTATATTTTCAAATAGTTCGAAGCCTTTTTGTAACCAATTGCGACCGCTACAACCTCCGAACCAAGACCATGTCCCAAAAAGACTGCTGCTGCGTTGACAGGCTGGAGCGCTCAATTCCCATTTGAAATAAATTTTCTTGTTTTTAAAATGTAAAGTAGATTGTAACTTAGGGATCAAGTGGCCAGATTTCAAAAAAATACATTTTTCGCCAAGTTATACTCATTTGAAAAAAAAGTTTGAAAATTTCGTCCTTTTTTTGGGTCGCTACAATCGAAAAAACTACATATCAAAAAAATGACCAGTTGATCCCTAAGTTGAAGTTTTGGAAACATTTTCCCCAAATTCCAAATTAATCGGACAAAAATTGCGACTTGTATGCTGTCAACGCAGTTTAAAAACATAGTCTCTAGAAAAACGCGTTTAAAGTTTCAAGTTTCAAGCAGTGCGCTGCTGAGCGCTCTCTATAAAATGCTTTGTTGCACATTTATTATTGCGATTTACGCTTCCATACTTTAAAACCTGGTTCTAAAGGGTTCAAAAAACACATTTAAGTAAAAAAAAATCGATTTTTTGAAATTTTCAGAGTGGTGCCTCCCCTTAATACAATTTCCATCATAATCTGTTCAATTAATTATTTTTTTTTGTTTATATCGTTTGTCTGCGGTTCAAGCAGACTTAGATTTTTTCCATTATTGTGGTAGTATTACACAGCTCTGTTCTAAATTTCAACTTCATAAGTCACTTTCAGTGTTGCATTTCACATATTTACAATGTGCTTCATATGTATCGATTAACTTGTTCCAAATGTATTTTATTAGATTTAATTAAAATTTATTTTTGCTAAAATAAAAGTTGTTTCTGTAAGAGTAGTGGGGGAATAGCTATTATGAGAAAAATATTTCGATTTACATTTTTAATTGTATGTGGTTTATTTCTAACCATTTGTTACCCCATTAGCTAAGTAACGTGTCCACCAAGCTTATAGTGAGATTTAGATCACTCAAACACATTAAATATTGGTTAAATATCGTAGGGACTTAGTGTTATTAGTAGAAATATTTTCTACTAAGCTTCCATTAAACTCGAGATTTTTATTATATCTAATATGAAATTGTAATTTATATTTTTAGCTGGAATGTACGGAGAAGTTATCGGATTGTATTTGCTCAATTTGTTCTGTTCGATTAAATGAAACGTATAAATTTGTAGAAAAATGTTTTAAATCACAAGAAATTTTAAAGCGATATGTAAAACAACAATCGCAAAATAGTGAAGTTATGAAAATCGAAATTAAAAATGAAAGCGAAATTAAAGAAGAGAATATTGATGAAGAATACATTAAACTAGATTTGGAAACTGATATAAACATTAAAGTTGAAGAAAGTTTAGAATCACAAAATAATACAAATGTTGATGCTGTTTGTATGAAAGAAGAAGGTATTAACGAAGAATCCACTGAAGAAGTTGATTTGAAAAATGATGCAAATTTTAAATTTGAAGAGAGTTTGGAATCAGAAACTTTAAATTTACATTCAGAAATAATAATTAAGGAAGAATATTTGGATTTTGAGAATGAAAGAGATTCGAATAGAAATAATATTTTCAGCTCGGAGGAAAATGATGAACCTGTAAAGAAAAGAAAATCTCATAAATGTACATTATGTGAGAAAACTTTTACTCAGAATATAGGTTTAAAAAGGCATATTCGTATACATACAAATGAGAGACCTTATAAATGCGAAATATGTGACAAAGCATTTACTTACAGTGGAAGTTTAAAATTGCATATTCGTATACATACAAAGGAGAGACCTTATAAATGCGAAATATGTAAGAAAACTTTTATTGAAACTGGAAGCTTAAACAGACATGTCCGTTCTCATACAAAGGAAAAACCTTATAAGTGCAAAATATGTGAAAAAGCATTTACTCAAAGTGCAAATTTAAATGCGCATGTTCGTATACATACAAATGAGAGACCTTATAAATGCAAAATATGTGAAAAACAATTTACTCTTAATGGAAATCTAACAAAACATTTTCGTACTCATACGAAGGAGAAACCTTATAAATGCGAAATATGTGAGAAAACATTTAATCAAAGTAGAAGTTTAAAATCGCATATTTGTATACATACAAATGAGAGACCTTATAAATGCGAAATATGTCAGAGAACTTTTACTGCAAATGGAAACTTAAGAAGACATATCCGTTCTCATGCAAAGGAGTAACCTGATGAATGCAAAATAGAAATTAAGTACAATCATATTCGTATTCATAGTGTAACGATTTGTTTTTGTAATTTTCTTTTTATTAATGATTAATTTTTAAATATTATTAAGTCTCATTCAGACTGCTCCTTCGCTAACGAAATCAGTGTTATGTTTTTGCGCAGAACTACTAGTTCTGAACCAAATCACATGTAAGCTTATGGGGATACACTACACATTCACACGCGTGTATTTAGTTTCATTAGCAAATTTTGTTTTATCGCAGTCAAAGTTTAGCCTGGCCAAATTGCACTTATATGAATCCAAAATAAATTTTGAAAAATACTAAAATAACATTTATTTTTGAAACATCAGTAGAAAAGTAAGCGAAAACAAAGAGAATGGAGAATTATATTTATTTCTTACCTGCCTTCCCAAGTCATCCTGTAACAAAAATGAAATGAAAACCTCATCAGTAATGAAATTTCGGGTGGAAACACCTAGCCCAATTTTTAAAATATTGATTTTTAAAAAAGTTATGGTTTTATGAAAAAAAATCTATTTTTTCACCTAAAAAATCGTCACAAAATCGTGGATTAAAAATCCATTTTTGAAAAAAATCGAAAATATGGCTAATGTGTTTCCATGCAGAATTTAATTCTGAACACTACAGTGAAGACCACATCAAAAGCGGATGTAAATTGTTCGAGTTATTTCCCACGCCAGTTTGAAAAAACCCATTTCGAGATAAATGAGTTTAAAGGTAAAGTTTCTTTTTTCTCGTGCAAAAGTGATATTTACCTTCAATCCGCGATGCCGGCGCCATACAATTGCCCTTCTGCGTTGGCATCTATGTAGTCTTTGTATTTTCACCCGATTTGGGCATCAATGGACCGCTGGCTGCGTCGGTAACCGCTGGCTGCGCTCAGATGCTGTCTCAGCGCACCGGCACATTTTTTACAAGATCGCTTTGTAAAGTGGTAAGAAAGTTCCTGGCTAAACTAAACTAAAGTATACATCAAGGAACATTTTAAGCCAAAAAAATCGATTTTTTAGAAATTACACAGTGTACTACCCCCTTAAATTCTGATATCTTTAAAACCGTATTGTGTACTATGTAAATTAAATTTAAAATTAGAAATTATACAAAATAAGTAGATATGTTGACCATTCCACAATGACTGTAAGAGGTATACAGACATTTGTACTGAAATCTAATTATGTTGCCCACAGAAAAACAATTGAGGCATTGTTTTTATCACTTGTTGTGCAAGTGATCTTATTGCTCTATTAATTATGCATATGGGCCCGAACTCGCACATGATGCGTGACGTAGTACTTCTTTTTGTTTATGAACTGATGTCATGGTTGAAGTTCTAAGATTAAAACAATAATTATTTTACAAGATATTTTTATAACTGAAGTGATTATTTTTTAAACTTGTTACTTTTCGAAAATTGTAAAATCATTTTATTGTTTATTTAATAACAAAAACAGGAATTTGGCCAAAAAAGAAAAGACTTGAGCGGAATCTTGTTTTTTTTTAAATTGGTAGTTAAAATTTATAAATATAAACTGACGCCAAGTAATAATCAGAGTAATTTTTCAAAAATAAAAACATATACTTAACTAAGTCAAAATGAATTTTTTCATAATAAAACTTATTTTCACATTTTACATAAAACTGCTTCGTTTTATAAAAAAAAAGTCCAATTGAGGTTCAGATTGAGATACCGAGCCGGAAGAATTTTTATTGCGTTTTTCTTTCGTATAGCGATCAGTTCTTCAATGTATCATTAGGTATCTCTGACAATCTGAAACTGATAAAGTTGATTAAATATATAAATAACTATCATAAAAAACAACAATATAAAACTTACCAGAGTTTTTGCATAGCGTTTGCAATCTCCTGCCAACTACTATCCTTCATTTCCGTGTTTTCAAAAGTATGATGTTTCGAACAGGGCTTTAAACCGTTATATTTTTTGTTTCAGTTAAATTAAATATATACAGTCGATTCCGCTTAATTGGGACACCGCTTAATTGGGACAGCCACTTATTTGGGCCAAATCTCAAAGAACAGAAACCAAACCAAGGAACCAACAGTAAATTTACATGTTTAATTGGGACAACATTCCGCTTAATTGGGACAGTAAATTTAAGATCACAGTATATATTATGTTACAAATACATATTCACAAGAAAAAATATTTACAAAAAATTTAATATGATACGCTTCATATCTTTTTGATTCACAACATGGAAAATTATATTTAAAAAACTAGCAAATATGTATCAATTAATTACATTAGTATCGCGCGCTGTGAACTTTTTTTCCAACACATTCATTCACGTATGAAGTACGGACCCACGCGCGCTCAAAGGTTAATGTTTACCCTCGCGTCGGCGTGGCGCGGCACCGGTCATTAAAGCTGTGAGAGTCTACCCTGTTGTCTCAATCGTTACGTATTCAGTTATGATTCAGTTACCACTACACCTCGCGCGTGGAAGGTTCGTTAAACTTACATTTTGTCGATTTTATTTAAAAAAAATTGACTCTTGCCAAGATGCCAAGAAGTGATATGACAGTTTCTAGTAAAATTGCTTTGCTGGATAAGTGTAGAAGTGAAATGTTTCAAAAACAAAAGACAGACTACACTTGACACATTTTTGAATTGAATTAAAAATGTATGTATTTATTTATTATTTTATTTTGGAATTTATTATTATTTTTTCTTAAAAGTTTATATTTTTTGGTTATATGTAGTTTATAGTTTTTTCCAAGAATTTATAAAATAAAATTATTGAAAGAAAAATATGGATTGCTTAATTTTATGTAAAATTCGGTTAATTGGGACAGCCGCTTAATTGGGACAAAATGCCCTAGTCCCGATGTGTCCCAATTAAGCGGAATCGACTATATATATATATATCAAGATTTCGGATTTTGACTAATAGTATTTTAAATAATAATCAATATTTGGAAAAGTAGTCAGAAAACGGGTAGGTGTAAAATCAAAAACTCATATATGCTTAATTGTCAAGCTTTCGATGGCAGTATCCCATTTTCTTCAGGACCTGCAATTATTTATTTTATGGTAACCGATTGAAAAACAAATACAAAATTGAATAATACATTGGTGGATAACACAATTTTTAAAAATTATGTTGTTGAACATACTATTGACACAAACTAAATAATATATATATATATATATATATATATATATATATATATATATATATATATATATACAGGGTGTAACAGAATAACTATTCCTAATTTTAACTGGAGTATCCTGGGCTCAGAATATGAAGATTTAATGCAAATCACTGAGATAAAATGTGGCTCCTTACTAAGCTACAGGCTGTTTTATATAAAAATTTAAAAACGATTTTTGCCCAGTACTTTAAAACTATTTGACGTATTCTTATCATACTTGGCAGGAAATGTAGGTACCGTACACCATACTAAATTATGTTAAATAAAAGTTTCTGGCTACTGCCAGTGGCGTACAACAGGGGCAAGTGAGAGGTTGATCTTTTTTAAATTCTACGCCACTGGCGGAATTGTCATTTTAGCACAATTTTTCGATTCTCCAATACTTGTTGTGTAAAAAACATACTCTTCCTTTGTAACGATAAAGTCACTGTTTTTCGAGATATTTAAAGTTAAACATAAGCTGCACTTTTGGGATTTTTTCAAAATTTGCTAAAAAAATCTGAAAAAATTCAGTAAAATAGAGAAAAAAATTAGCTACATAATATCTAAGTAACTTTTTCTCTAACTCATTTTGGTTTGGCCGGAAAAATTATTGAAAATTAATATTTTTTGCATTTTATTTTTTTTATTTTCAATAATTTTTACAGCCAAATCAGAATGAGTTAGAGAAAAAGTTACTTAGTTATTATGTAGCTAATTCTTTTCTCTATTTTACTGAGTTTTTTCAGATTTTTTTGAGCAAACAAAAAATCTCAAGGGTGCAGCTTATGTTTAACTTTAAATATCTCGAAAAACAGTGACTTTATCGTTACAAATGAAGAGTATGTTTTTTACACAGCAAGTATTGGAGAATCGAAAAATTGTGCTAAAATGACAATTCCGCCAGTGGCGTAGAATTTAGGAAGGATCAATCTCTCACTTGCCCCTGTTGTACGCCAACGGCAGTAGCCAGAAACTTTTATTTAACATAATTTAGTATGGTGTACGGTACCTTCACTTTTTGCCAAGTATGATAAAGATACGTCAAATAGTTTTAAAGTACTGGGCAAAAATCGTTTTTAAATTTTTAATTAAAACACCCTGTAGCTCAGTAAGGAGCCACATTTTATGTAAGTGTTTTGGGTCAAATCTTTATATTCTGAGCCCAGGATACTCCAGTTAAAATATTTCCAATTACTTACAAATCACCCTGTATATATATATATACCGGGTGACCCATTTTAATTAATCCACTGGAATATCTCGAGAAATATGTGTCGAACAAAAAAATTTTCCGAATAAAAGTTGGATGGTTTAGAGGGGGCCATCTGATCCTGTCACATTTTTTCACCCCCACCCCCCTAGGGGGCGGGGGAGGGGGGCATGTTTGATATCTTAAATGGGAACCCCTATTTTTTATTACAGATTCGGATTATAAATAAAAAACTATGAAGATTTTATTGGAAATTTTTTTTTTAAAATCATAATAGGTGGCGCTGTAATCGCAAAAAATAAATCAATTAAGCTGAAAAAATTAAGTTTTCGGGGTACCATGAGTCATTGTCTTTGCGCCATCTACGAATAATAAACAAATAAGATGTAATTTTTTTCATATTTTTGTTGCACACAAAGACTCACTATTATTGAGTACATTTCACATTGTATATCCATAAAAGGCGCGCGCATGCGCGCGCCCCATAGAACAATAAATAAAAGGACACAGTATATAAATATAAAAATATTAAAAGTGCTTAAAATCATGTAAAATTGTTAAAATCGCGCTTAAAATCGTGTAAAATTGTTAAAATCGCGCTTAAAACCGTGTAAAATCCTTACAACCGCGCCTAAAATCATGTAAAATCCTTACAACCGCGCTTAAAATCATGTAAAATTGTTAAAATCGCGCTTAAAATCGTGTAAAATTGTTAAAATCGCGCTTAAAATCGTGTAAAATCATTACAACCGCGCTTAAAATCATGTAAAATTGTTAAAATCGCGCTTAAAATCGTGTAAAATCCTTACAACCGCGCTTAAAATCATGTAAAATTGTTAAAATCGCGTTTAAAATCGTGTAAAATTGTTAAAATCGCGCTTAAAATCGTGTAAAATCATTACAACCGCGCTTAAAATCATGTAAAATTGTTAAAATCGCGCTTAAAATCGTGTAAAATCCTTACAACCGCGCTTAAAATCAAGTAAAATTGTAAAAATCGCGCTTTAAATAGTGTAAAATCCTTACAACCGCGCTTAAAATCATGTAAAATTGTAAAAATCGCCTGTGTGTGTGTGTTTGATGGTGTGTGTGATGGTGTGTGTGTGTGTGATGTTGTGTGTGTGTGTGTGTGTGTGAGATATCGCATTTAAAAATTTAATATATGTATGTAATAAACATAGATAGCTATGAAAAAAAAAAGAATCTCACTGCGATATTGAAAAATATGTCAAATTGTCAAATTAATATATCGAAATTGATAAAAATACCTTTTATAGAAGAATTACCCAAAAGAATCTCATCGTGCATCATTTAGCAGGTACGTTTAGCTACAATTTAATATGCGACAACATTCGATTCGCACCGTTTTACCGCCCGAAATCGCATTTTAATTGCATGCGCGCATAGCTCCGTTGTGTACGCCACTGGCACTAGCCAGAAACTTTTGTTTAACATAATTTAGTATGGTGTACGGTACCTACACTTCCTGCCAAGTATGATAAGGATAAGTCAAATAGTTTTTAAGTACTGGGCAAAAATCGTTTTTAAATTTTTAAATAAAACACCCTGTAGCTCAGTAAGGAGCCACATTTTATCTAAGTGTTTTGGGTCAAATCTTCATATTCTGAGCCCAGGATACTCCAGTTAAAATATTTCCAATTATTTACAAATCACCCTGTATATGTAATTTTCTCCAGTCTGGCAAACTTTACAAAAAAATATTACTAACAAAAAATATTTTCTAGTTCTTTAGCTATAACTTTTATTTAATATATTTTTTCTATCCGTTATGGTTCTTGGGTTACATCGCAAAATTTAATATTACTTATAAGATGTAAAAAAAATTAATTAAAAATTATTAATTATATATTTGTAATTAACTCTATTCTGGTAAATTATAAAAAAAATATACCTAATAAAAAAAATTCTAGGATCTTTAGCTATAACTTGTACTTAAAATATTTTTTTATATCTGTCATGGTTTTTGAGTTATAACGAAAAACATAAGTATACAATTACGTATAGGTTAGATTAGGTTAGGTTAGGTTAGGTTACCACAAATTATTATTATTATATATGCGAGGGAGGTTAATGATCTTTTGAGTAAAGCAAACACTAAATACACAAAAACCGAGAGTTAAAAATTTGTTGTGTAGGTTTAAAATTTTCTCTCGTATAATATATATATATATATATATATATATATATATATATATATATATATATAACTTTGTGAAAAACAGTGAAAATCTTGTGAAAAACTTCATAATCTTGTAAAAAAACAGTCATGACCTTGTGAAAAACAGTCATAACCTTGTAAAAAAACAGTCATAACCTTGTGAAAAACAATCATAACCTTGTGAAAAACAATCATAACCTTATATATATATATATATATATATATATATATATATATATATATATATATATATATATGTATATATATATATACTGGGTGTCCCATTTTAATCCGCCACCTGCAATAACTTTAAAATCGTGCATCGGACAAAAAAATGTTTCGGATAAAAAGTAAATCGTTTCGAGGTGGACATCTGATTTAGAGACCCTTGCCCCTTTTGGACCCCCTGGGGGGCGGGAAAGGGTGGCAACTTTAAAATCTTAAACGGAACACCCTATTTTTTATTGCAGATTCTAATAGGCCATTAAAAAGTATGTAAATTTTATTTTAAGACTTTTTTTTTATCTTTGATAGATGGCGCTGCAAACAACATTTTTATTCTCAGATTATCAATCTTCAATTTGAAAAAAAAAGTGTAACTAAGTACGATTTTTACCCGTAAGATTTTTTCAGTGTTTTGGGAAGAGGGGGGCAAGGGTCACTGCATCAAATATCTTAATCGAAACCATTAACTTTAAGTTAATGGTAAAGTTAATGGTTTCGAGGAGTATAACTTTAAGCTAATGGTTTCGAGGGGATATTTGATTCAGTGACCCTTGCCCCCCCTTTCCCAAAGAACTGAAAAGAACTTGAATATCTTACTTAGTTACACCTTTTTTTCAAATTGAAAACTGATAAACTGAGAAAAAAAATGCTGTTTGCAGCGCCATCTATCAAAGATAAACAAAAAGTTGTAAAATAAAATTTACATACTTTTTAATGGCCTATCAGAATCTACAATAAAAAATGGGGTATTCTATTAAAGATTTCAAAGTTGCCCCCCTTTTCCGCCCCCCAGGGGGTCCGGAAGGAGCAAGGGTCTCTGCATCAGATGTCCCCTTCGAAACCATTTACTTTTTATTCGAAACATTTTTTTGTCCGATGCACGATTTTAAAGTTATTGCAGGTGGCGGACTAAAATGGGACAACCAGTATATATATATATATATATATATATATATATATATATATATATATATATATATAACAATCATAATCTTGTGAAAAACTTCATAATCTTAAAAAAAAACAGTCATAACCTTGTGAAAAACAGTCATAACCTTGTGAAAAACAGCCATAATCTTGTGAAAAACAGTCACAATCTTGTGAAAACCTTCATAATATTGTAAAAAACCTTGTGAAAAACAATCATAATCTTGTGAAAAACAGTCACAATCTTGTGAAAAACTTCATAATATTGTAAAAAAAAAAACCGTTATAACCTTGTGTTAAGTTTTCATTCTAATGTACAAAAGAGTGTTTACAAAACCAAATATAAAAGAAACCAATAAAACATAACTAAATAACAAAAACACACCAAGACGTAAATATTATTGGTAGTCACATTTGACAATGTAAATATTTTTGATGAGACGAAAACATTTCAGAATGTTAAGCATATTCACTCTTCAGATAGCTGTTAAAGTAATCACTGCTTAATAAGAATAAAATATCTCTACTATACTTGTGTTGTGTTTTATTTAATTAAATTAAAACCCATATTCCTAACAGGTTATGGGCCCAGGCAACGTAAATTAAAATTAATAATTAAATATAATTAATATAAACTATTTAACAATAAAACACGGATACTTTCAATATAGTTTTAAATAGTGTGTGCGTGTGTTCTGTTAATAATTACAAGTTATAAAATAAAGCAAAATGGACATAAAAGTTGCTAAAAGAAATATTCAATCATTTAATGGTGAAAAATATAGTGTGTGGAAGTTTATAGTAAAATCTTTATTAACAGAACTTGAAGTGCTTAATGTTGTGACGAACCCGATTCCTGAAGAAATACTACAGGAGTGGACAAAAAGTGACCCAACTGCCAGAAACACAATTATCG
The DNA here is from genome assembly GCA_963966155.1 of Clivina fossor. NCBI lineage: Eukaryota > Metazoa > Arthropoda > Insecta > Coleoptera > Carabidae > Clivina > Clivina fossor. The sequence continues at coordinate 5,723,700 of OZ014557.1, forward strand.
AATATTCACTTTTGGGATTTGCAAAGCACGAACATGCCAAATTAGAAGAAATAGACGTAGTGTCTTATCTTTTATAAACTTTATCATCATTTCAATGACGATGTGATAACAACACAAGAAACATTACTTGAAGATAATTTAAATATTACTTTTGTGAAAATTAAATTATTAAACTATGAAGTTAAACTGAAAACTAAAGAAAATATAAAAGTTTTACAAACCGCAAACTCTTCAACAACAAATTTTAAACTTTCTAAATTTAAAAATTAATAAATATAAAATAATAAAAAATACGTAATAAATCGAGTGAACCAATAATACAATGAAATTATTATCACAAAAGTCTGAATAAATTATTAAAATTTCAAACATGCAATCATTGTGGTCGAAATAATTATTTAAAACGTGATTATACTTATTAAAAACGTATGTTGAAGAACGAACCAACAACAAATATTTTCAATCTACATATGGTTCAGACACAATCCACAAGCAATAGTTTTGCTTTTGTTTTTGGAGATCATCAAATCAACATCGACAACAATTATTTAACTTTTATCCTGGACTCCGGAGCCACGGACCATACAATCAACAACATCGACGTTTTTACAACATGCGAAGATTTGGTCAAACCATTAGAAATTGTCGTGGCAAAACCAGGTTCCACCAAACCCACAAAAAGAGGAACAACTGAACAAATCAAGGCACATGTGGACGATAAGAAAACGTTCTTGTCACTCCAGAAGTTACCTCAAACCTCTCATTAGTTCGACGAATTCAACAGAGCGGGATGACGGTAATTTTCCACCCACAAGGGGTAATTATTAATAATAAAAAAATAAAAATTAATTAAAAAATCAAACCATCATCCAACGTAAGCTCTTTTAATAATTTAATTGAAGTTAGTTTCAAAATTAATAAAACATAGCTCATTTATGCAATAATGTAAATATTAATTATAAATTATGGCTCGAAAGACCTGGCCATATCAGTAAAAAATTTATTAATATAAATATAAATAATTTGGAAGATATAAATTTGATTAAAAATCTAGATCCAATTGAGCTATGTAAAGCTTGTATAAGTATATAGAAAACAAGCATAAATGCTTTTTAATAAAGTAAAGAAACTAAAAATTCAAAATAGACCGTTATTAAAAATATACACAGATTACTGTGAAACTATTACATCAACTACAGTAGAAAATTAAAATTAATATTTAAAATTTAATTGATGTTTTATTTATTTATTAAAAGGTAACATATTGAATTTCTTCTAAGTGGGAGATCGTAAATAAATTTCAAGTTTTTTGTAGTTAAAGACACTGCTCTCTTTAATTTTAAATATAATAAATTTATATAGTAACAATGGTCGAAAATATCTGTCAACTGAGTTCAAACATTTTAGTTCAATAAAAAGGCATAATGTGTTATTTATCACTACCACATACACAGCCATTAAATTGTTTAGCAGAGCGTATGAACCGAACAAAAACGGAACAAGCCCGTACACTTTTGATTGGTATAAAAAAATTAAAAACAAAAACGGAAAAAGCCCGTACATTTTAAAAAAAATTAAACCAATCTCTTAGGGGTCAAGCTGTATAAACAGCAACTTATTTAATAAGTCGCACCTCTACAAACGCTCTTGCTAATAAAAATAAAACACCATATAAATTGTGGCAGAAACACAAATCTAACTTAAAACATTTAAAAATATTTGGTTCAACCGTATATTAAAAAAATATACAAACTTGATATAAAATCAAATAAATGTATATAAGTAGTGTTGAGCCAAATGGTTATAAGTTATAAAATGTGTAAAATAAAAAAATTATTATGGCTCGTGATGTCATTATAAATGAAACAAATTTTATTTTTTTGACGTTCGGCCAATAATAAATAAAGAAAATAAAATGCCTATAAGTAATTTTACAATACAAACTGATTAAAAATCAGGAACTGAACAAAATATACAAACTGATTAAAATCAGAACCTAAAATAGTTAGTAAGTGATATAAATATATCAGAAACTAACAAAATGAAAATAAATCAGAAACTGAATAAAATTCAGAAACTGATAAAGTTCAGTTAACTAATATAGAAATTAGGTGAGATTGAAACTCATTAATTAAAAAAAGGGGTTAAAATTTGATACTAAACATCAAGATAACTCTGAACTCAGACGTTGATGACAGAAATAAAAATCGTCCAAAACCTAATTACACTGAAAATGAAAATAAAAAAATAATTTTCAATTTAATTTTTAAATGCAAAATATTCTCTAGAAAATTCCTAAAAACTTTTAGTGAAATAAATTCTAGGGATGATCGAATTCAGTGAGAGCAGGCGATAAAAGATTAGTTAAAATTCTTTAAAGATAAACAAAACTTGATATTAGTTCAACGACTCCTTAACATAAACATAGTAAGTTGCAGATGGGTGTTTACATTTATAAAAAAAAACGCCAAAGGGATTCATCAAAAAATATAATGCTAGGCTGGTAGCAAAAGGTCATAGTCAAAAATATTTAATAGATTATGAACAATTTTTTTTGCATCAGAGTGAGAATGTTTACATTTAGATTTATTTTTAACGTTTGCAGTTAATTTGATTTATTATTAAATCAAATCAAAGTAAAAAAAATAAATAAAACTGCATTTCTAAATGTTTTTTTAAAAGAAACTTTTTTATATGATGGTATTTGATGGCGTTAGTTCCCAAAGCAACTAAGTATGTTTATTTAACAAATTATAATATGAATTAAAACAGTCTTCACGCGGTGAGTTTTTTACCGGAATATTTCGGTTTTCTCATCGAAAGGTACACAAATAAAATTCACACGTTTGATACAACAATTATAAATTAGAAAAACTTAAAAATATCTAAAGTTGATCATTGCTTATGTTTCTTAGATAATAAATATATAGAACAAAAATATTTATATTTTATTACATGTTGATGATTTATTAATCGTCACATAAAAAATAAAATAAATATCAACGAATGAACAATGAAAGTTAAAAATGTATTTACAACATTGTTTTTAAATAATAGATTTGAATGAAATAAAATTATTTTTGAATAAAAAGAATAACTTGCAATCAGGGGCGGATGGGCAACATCTTAGCGGCCCGGGAAATAATATTTGTCGGCCTTTTTTTAATTTCCGGATATGGCTAAAATATACATTTATAGGGTGTTACGCATTTTTCCTTTAAAATTAAATAGAGCATAGGTTTATTACAGATTTTTGAATCAGATTACATTTACTATCCAAAAAACATTTTTTTAGTTAAAAATGCCGGACTCCCAGTCAAGTACATATATAGAAGCATACAACAAAAAAAAAACCAAAATAAAAGTACATCAAAGTTTTTTTATTCCAAGTGTAGAAATTAGGTTTGTTCGAAACGATTACAGAACTTACAACTGCATAAAAATTCTTTAAACACAAAAATTTAAAAAAAATTATTATATAAAAACTTTACTCTTTTAACAATCTATTTAATAACTTGCTTTGCTGCAATATTATATAAAATATCATTTTCGCAGGCCATTAACATAAAAGCATCCAAATTATTATTCGACATTGAATTCCGCAATCTATTTTTAATGTATTTTAACTTGGAAAGACTTCTTTCATATTGCACTTGATTTATTGATATTGTTAATAAATATTTGTAAGCATTTCCTAGTGCAGAATATGCCTCACTGTACATATTGTACTTTTGAATGACCGAATAACAACAAATTGCACATTTAAGACAAGATTTACATTTTTTATTATTAACATCAAAACCACCATCTCTTTCAAAATCATCGTTGTCCTCTTCATCAGTTTCATCTGTATCTGTAACTGTAACATTACTCTGAAATTTTTGATTACTCTCCGGATTTGTTGTTGCCGAAACTTTAAATTTATCCCAATTTTTCGCGAAACTAACCAATTCTTCTTGCAGATTTTCTTTTGTGATATTTGCGTAATAGTTTTATAGCTGTTCACACAATTTTTTTAAAGCTATTTGATGGTACTCTTTGTTTAACTTCATCAAAATCATCAATATCCTTATAAAGCTCACTATTATTCTTAAATCTACATTCTATAGAATTTATAATTTTATCTAAAATTCTATTATCGGTTTTAATTTCATAATTTTTTCGTCTATCTTTAATGGGATCATCTTCCGCCAATTCTCCAGCCATTTTCTTTTATTTTCTTTTATTTTCTTATTCTCTTTTCGGGAAAGGAAATTGGTATGTTGATGTCGATTTCTTCACGGCTGTCAATTTCATCTTGTGCCCATGCAATGAACGTTTGCGTAGATGTTTCAATATCACTCATGTGGTGACTTACGGACTTTCATTGTGATGTACAATTCATAATAATTTCGTGGCATCTTAGTAAGTTTAATCTGCTAGTTTGCAAATATTTTGAGATAGGACCAATAATTGAAAATAATTTTGTAAATATTTGAGCCGTTAGTAGCATTTCATAATCTATAAATTGTGTAAGCATGGTAGAGGCCTTCACACGGACATCTGGTGGCATGTTTTCAGACAATTTTATATCGTGTAATGCTAATAATACATTGATGTAAAGAGCACTGGCGTGATTTTTGTAATTTCCAAATATTTTTTTCAAATCTGCTTCTTTTACCTACCAACGAGTTTCTCCAATTACTTGTAATTTCTTTTTTTTTTGCCACTAAGGATGTGCTTTTCCAAATATTTGTTCTTTGGTAGAATTCTTTGAAGAAAATTGCAATAGAATTTAATAATGTAAATAAAGACGCTGCATTTATTGTTATTTTCACGGTGTCGGACACAATTAGGTTCAGGATATGGCTGTAACACCACACATGTAATTGACTAGGTGTATTTTCAGACATCCATTTAGAGAAACCATTGTAAGCCCCTTGCATATTTGTTGCACCATCAGTGGCATTAGAGACGCAATTTTTTAGTGGAATATTTAAAGATAAAGAATTTTTTTGAATGAGGTTAAACATACCTTGCCCGGTAGAGTTTGTACAACTTACAACGAAAACCAGTCTTTTATAGATTTCACAACCCAAAACATACATCATATTTACTTACTAACAATATTAATTCCAAAAAGTTGCCATGGTCCAATGTGGGATCAGCTAAAGTATATACAGCTTTATATTTCTTTCCTCTATAACTTAATCCGCGTTTTCCAATAAGTTTTATAATGTCTATAATCACTTCTAATACTCGTCGTTTTTGCTTTATTTGCTGCTGTATGACATTTAATGTAGATGCACATAAAGTATGCTCTAACGGAATGTTCATGCTCACTGCTTACTTCATGCTCCTGAAGTCGTTGATAAGTGTGCAAAAAGTCATTCATACCAAGAACAAATCGATTTTCGTGCTTTGCGTATACTAGACATACAGTACAAAACAACTTAAAAGTTTTTTCATTGTATGTTAGCCAGTTCCTTACTGTGCCATGTACATGCTTATGAAGATAAGTTGGTAGATCACTTAGACGTACTTTCAGCCACCGGCCCTGCGGGCCTTTGAACAGCCGGCCCACCGGGAAATTTCCCGGTTCGTCTTATGGCCCATCCGCCCCTGCTTGCAATAATGATCAATTTACTTTAGATCAATCAACGTATTTAAAAATTATAATAATATGAAAGACTGTAAAACAATAGATACTCTACTACCTAGAAAACTTAATTATGAAAGTTTAACTGTAGATAAAGATTATGAAGCATCATGTGTAAATCTAGTTGGTAGTTTAAAGTATACTATTGTGTACGCGTGCTGATTTTGTGTTTACCAATTTCTTTTTTTTATTAAGTTTCAAATAAAACAAAAATTCTAAAACTTTAGAAATGTTTGAAACGATTTTAAGATATGTCAAAGGTTCTCTTGATTTGAGATTAACATATATAATAAACAATAAAAGTATATAAATAAAATTAATAGTTATGTTGTTTTAAACTTGGGTATAACGACATTGACAAAAAGTATATCAGGATATATATTTAAAGCCTTCGAGTCATGTTGTGTAAAAGAAGCTTTTTGCTTAAATCTCAGACAAATAGTATTAACATAAAAATACTTAAAAACCCATTCTTATTTTTAAAACCAATACAGGTTGTAACAACATATCAAATAATTCTACAAATCATAGATGAACTAAACATATCGATATTAAATATTTTTTTTTCTTTTTTTTATAGTGGAGAGCAAATTTAAAATAAATTAATAAATAAGATGAATATATTTTACAGATAAACAGTTAGCCGATATGTTTACGAAACTGTCGGGAAAGAAAAATTCAAGAACTAACAAATAGATATTGTAGTCTCAAATAATTATCAATTACTTAAATATAAAAGTTTATTGTTATAAAACATTATAATAAGAATATTCTATATATAATATGCTTAAAGTAAATATTCATGTATAAATGATCTATACGTACATATTCAAAATATATATAAACAATAATATTTTTACAGCTATAAAATTATAGAAGTGTTTAATTGAATTTTTTATTTGTTTTGAGTGAGAGTGTTAAGTTTTCATTCTAATGTACAAAAGAGTGTTTACAAAACCAAATATAAAAGAAACCAATAAAACATAACTAAATAACAAAAACACACCAAGACGTAAATATTATTGGTAGTCACATTTGACAATGTAAATATTTTTGATGAGACGAAAACATTTCAGAATGTTAAGCATATTCACTCTTCAGATAGCTGTTAAGAGGAAAAGTTGGGGTAAATTTGTGTGAATCAAATCCGCCCAGAGGGTGCTGACTATTCTACCGAAATTACTAATGCATACATAGGCAACACAATCGTGTTGGTTGTGTTGCCTATGTATGCACTGCTAAGCGAAGTCCGTCAAGCGGTATTATTTTTGTCTTATCTGAAAAATCTATTTATTTTCATAATAATTTTCGTTAGTTATGTAGAAAATACTAAATAAAAATATAAAACATCTATTTTAATGAAAAAATAACTATTATTTGTTTATATTTATTTTCCAATTAAAATAAGAAAACAGATATGATTATTTTTCACATTTGTTTTGATATATTATAACTTTTTAATATAATTTTTATTTTATTATTTATTTAAAATTAAATAGAAATGTTTTTTTTTTAAATTTGATTTTTATTTATATGAAAATAATAATATTAATAATAATATAATAAAATAATATATAATATATAAATATATATATATATATATATATATATATATATATATATAATACTATATAATATATAATAAAATAATATATAATATATAATAAAATAATAATAATATAATAATATTATTATAATATTATTATAAGTTGAGTTGCAAAACCCGATTCTAACATAAATTTCATAAATATATTGAAACCTATAATATGTAATTGACATAAATTCAGTAATTTTTATAACATACAGAAAAACCTCGATTATCCGGACTAGTCGGGGATGAAGATAGTCCGGATAACAACAAATCCGGATAATCGAAAACCGTGAGGAAAAATAGGAAAGTAAAATTGCGTACACGAGTTTTTTTATTTCATATTGTATACATATAATCATAAAATTCATAAAATTGCAATCCGGATAATCGAAAAATCGGATAATCGAGGTCCGGATAATAGAACAAAGTACATAATTATATTTCCTATAGTGCAACTTGTTATAAAAATAAAACTAAATATTATAGTATAAACATATATTTTTGCCTTTCTCTACCTTGCGGTAATTATTACAAAGACTATGCGCTAGACGAAATGTGTTGAAGAGTGAGACAGACTACACGCCGGCAGATCAAAACAAACTTCTTGATGCGAAGGCACAACGCACAAGTCTAACTCATTTACCCTCTCATCCCCGCGCCTACTAAATAAATATGGCATATAGAACAAGAATTACGTTTGCCACAAGAACTGAGCAGAACTGGCGTACTATCAATGTTGTCTAGGGGTGAAGGAAGTAAGAGGTGCATCTTTTGACGTCATCACGAACCAAGTTTGTTTGAATGGTTCCAAAAAGCGAAACTGCGCATGCGTATATATTAAATTCAATGGAATATTTTCTGATATATATTGTATTTAATATTATGAATTATTGAAATAATTATTCATTAATATTATATAATATAATATGAACATAATAATAATAAAAGTGTTAGATTTAATAATTTTAATGTAACAACATTCGAATCTGATCAATACTAACTGACCTATAATATATTTGGCGAATGTAGTTGTCAGATGTTCTGTTTATATTTTGATGTCTAGATGCTAGATGCTAGAGAAAGATCATATTTTATAAACAACAGAAAAATAATGGTTATGAAATTTATACACATAATTTATATGCAACACAAATAATTTAATATTTTTTTGACTACTAATTTCAAGAACAAAAATTTTTATTAGAAGAAGATTAAAAATTATTTCGATAAAGTTCCAACATCAAAATTATATTTTGTAAGTAAATTTAAATATAGTAACGAACAGTACTTAATTTATTTATTTATAGTTATAAATCTATGTGGAAGCAATTGATCACAATTGAAATAATTGAACATTTTAAGAAAAGATATAAGGTCCTCATGAAAATATTCTGCAGAATAACTTAGACTGATAACAAAAGAAAACCATTATAGAATTACAATCTGACATTACTGAATAATCAACTAATGTGACAAACTTTGACAGAAAAAGACGGATTCGATTGATCGGATTAGCTTTAAGAAGAGAAGTTTTAAGATTTTAAAAATTTAAAACAATCTGTTTCACAAAAACCCTATATATAAAAATTATATTTGCATATTCTTCTTCGGTCATTAATGCATAAATTTGAAATGTATCCAACTTGTATTTGCATTCGAAACAATAATTCATTATGTGGTTTGTGCCGAAATTATATCAGAACTTGTAGTGTTATGATATATGCAAATTTTCTACTATATTTTATTAAAAATATATAATAAAAAATATGTGTCTTATTTTGTACTTTTATTTGGAAAATCTTGTCCTGTTGTGACGATAAACGTTCGCGATTTTTTTAAAATTTAATTTCAGCTAATATTAAACATACATGTTTCCAAATCTTTTATTGATGTATGTGAGTTTCTGTTCATATTTGAATCAGGTACTCCAAATTCTGGATTGTAGTGAAGTTTGTTTATACGTAAAATTAACATATACAAAACCACATCCAATTTCTTGAACTATTATTAATTTTTCAATATATTTCTAAATATAATTGCTGAAAATTTAATTGTAGGAAATAAATATAGGTAAATTAAAATTATTTAATTTATTCATAAATATATATTAAAAAATGTTGATAAAAACAGAAAATTTTTGCCTGTAGTTTATTGCAAACATTCCCATTTTGAACATAATTTTTCAATGTATTTTTTTATAATGTGGTATAATTAATTGTTCAATATTTTCACAATTTCCGAGTCCTGACCATACAAAATAAATTACACCCGCTGTGCTGTTCTTATTTCGTTTCCGATTTTCAAGTACTTCATCTTCTTTTTCGTGGACGCTTGAGATGCACTAATTCAACATATTAAAAATGCTGCAGCCGGTACAAAAACATGACTCAATCGGATCGTGTCAGTATTTCTGTGTCATTCGCGTATTGCTCCTATGATCATGTTATTTCGTTTCCGATTGATTCGGATGTAAGCGATTCTAAAGCTGTTTGAGTTTTCAAGTGCTTTATCTCCTTTTTGGGCTGAAGAATATGTTTTTGTAATATAATAAAAATTTAATAAGTATGAATTACATACCAGTTGATACCAGCAACGAGTATATGTAGTATATATTATATATTCTGATACCAGGCGTTAGCTGCTCTATAAATTATTTTTTACTGTCTTCTATATATTGATAATAAATTGAAATGTCACTTTTGACGTTTTGTTTTGAAGAATAAAGATAGGTTAGATTTTCAGGTTAAAAAAATTAATTTAAATTCTATAAAATACTTTAAATAAATTCCTAAATACCAAAATCTGCAATATTTTAACAATTTTCAATATTATCCTTGTTATAATGTCATATATTATATAAAAAGAATAAATTTAAGCCAAATAATTTTTTGTAGCGTGTAACATTGACTTGCCATGAATTTCATAATATTTCGAAGATTTGTTGTCTGTGTCGCTAGCAACTGGAGATATAAAAAAAATATAAAAATTGAAAATATAAAAAATCTTAAAAAAGCGTTATTAAGCATTATTAATTAACAAAAAAAAAAGTATAATATCATTTTATAATTATAAACCCTATATAAAAAAATCAGATTTTATCTTTCTGTAATTTGTACACAGTTTGTACAAGAGAAAATAAAATCCGCCATTTGCTTGATAACTGTCAGCTTTTCTTGTTAAAAGTCAGTATATCTCTATTTTTCAAAATAGATAAAATCCAAAAAAAATATATATCGTTCTATATTACATGTCACATCTCATATATCTTTTCGAAACAATAATAATGCTTACGAAAGAAAATATGGCTTGTTAAAAATATATTTACTTGTATATTATGTAATTTTATTAATAATGGAATATTGATATTAAATTATGAATTATACATTTGTTTTCAAACATTCCGAATAATCAGTTATATTAAATATGCCCTACAAAATTAATAAAACAATAATAATTCATCGTCTGCTTGAATGCTCGGCAAGTTAGTGATTTCGCCGCTAGGGGCTGCGACGATTACCCTTAAAGTAATCACTGCTTAATAAGAATAAAATATCTCTACTATACTTGTGTTGTGTTTTATTTAATTAAATTAAAACCCATATTCCTAACACCTTGTATATATATATATATATATATATATATATATATATATATATATATATATATAACAATTACAATCTAATAATAATGTAAATGTAAATGTAAAATTCTAATTAAATAAACTAATTAGTGATAAGATATTTACAATATAATATTTATTTATATATAATACAATGTAATTTGATTCAGATTATTTTTCCGCGGAAGCCATATCTAAGTCATAATAACATTAGCAACACGTGACTTCGATGACGTCATATTCAGCGCATTGCACCCATATAGCCTAGCTAGGACATAGCTAGCACGTTGCTAAGCAATAGAGCTACCCCAGTTTGCTACACGTCATAAACACACACAAACACACACACACACAGCTGCAGCCAAGCAATGTTTTCAAATCACAAATCGGAACCCATATATACAATCAGTTTAGTACGGTAAGTTGCTGTGCGAGGACGTATTTCTCTTATTTGTACTATTTACGTAAGTCGAGGATACGGAACTGCGGATTATAAAACTATTGTGATAACATTTTAGTTGATATTATTTAAAAATACTGTGCAAAATGCACATGTTTTTGGAAGAAAAAGTTAGTTATTTATTAAACTAAGTGAATATTGGATATTATACAAATACTATGATGCTATTTGAGGTGAGTTTTTTGTGTTATTTTATAAATTAATTAATTATTTAGGTAAAAATTACAAATTACTATATATATATATATAGTGATTTGTAATTTTTACCTAAATAATATAATATATACCTAAACATATAATAATATAATATAATTAATATTTTTTGCGCCATATATGTAAACCTATATTATCTGTTATAACTTAAGAACCATAACAGATATAAAAAAATATGACAAAACAAAGTTATAGCTAAAGAACCAAGAAACATTTGTTGTTAGTAATTCTTTTTTATAAAGTTTACCAGACTGAAGATAATTACATCTATATAATTAATAATTTTTTGCCCCACGAGAGTAAACTTACGTTGTCCTTTATAACTCAAGAACCATAACAGACAGACAAAAATATGTTAAGTAAAAGTTATAGCTAAAAAACCAAGGAACATTTTTTATTATATACATTTTTTTGGTAAAGCTCACTAAATTGGAGATAATTCAATTTAAACTTTTACAAATTAATTTTTTTTTTTAATTGTGTCTACATATAAACATATATTCTAAGAAAATATATGAATAATTTTCTTTATGACTAATTAGAGCAAAATTTTCTAAAAAAAATTAACAATAATTAAATAATTAGAGTAAAGAATATATATATATATATATATATATATATATATATATATATATATATATTTATTTATATATATTTATTTATTTATTTATAATAAAAACATGATTTTCAAGTTATGCAAATATAAGTATAAAATCTTTTATAACTTTATTTTATGAGATACAAAAAATGTACTAAATAAAAATTATAGGTTATAAAATTTTTTCTTTCTTTTATTTTAAACATTTTTTTGTAAATATTATCGTATTGGAGATATTTGATTGTAAAGCTACAATTTAAATATTTTTGTTATGTTGAATATAATGTAATATAAATTGATTTCTATAACAGATAGACCAAGTTATATTGAAGCAAGGTTTTAGGTTATAAAATAAGGAATATTTTTTGTTTCTAACATTTTCTTGTAAATATTAACATTCGGAAGATATTTAAATGTAAATTTACAACTTACTAATATTTGTCTAGGTTATATTGAATTTAAAGTAATATAATTTAATTTCTATAAGAGATATAGTAAAATGTATTAAAACAAAGTTATAGGTTATAAAATAAAAAACATTTTTTATTTTAAACATTTTTTTGTAAATATTACCAGTTTGTAGATATTTGAATGTAAAATTATAATTTTTTTTTTATTTGTTTAAGTTATGTTAAATATATAGTTTTTTAATTTAATTTAATTAAATTTCTATAAAAGATATAGTAAAATGTATAAGTTATAAGATATAAAATAAGAAACATTTTTTAATTATAACATTTTTTTGTAAATATTACGAAATTGGAGATAATTACATATAAATAATTAATAATTTTTTAATCCAAATAATTATATATACATTAACTACTATAACTCAAAAACTATAACAGCTACACAAAAACTTGTTAAATAAAAATTATAGCCAAAGAACCGAGAAACATTTTTTTATTTCTAATATTTTCTTGTCAAATTTACCAGATTTGAGATAATTACATATAAATAATTTATTTATTCTTAATAATTATATATACATTTATTACTATAACTCAAAAACTATAACAAATACACAAAAACATGTTAAACAAAAATTATAGCAAAAAAATCATGTACATTTTTTATTACAAATATTTTTTTGTCAAACTTACCACATTTGATATAATTACATATAAATAATTAATAAATATTTTGTTTCAAATAATTATTTACACATTATTTATTATAACTGAAAAACCATAACAAATACACAAAAAAATATTAATCAAAAATTATAGCTAAAAACTGATAAAAAAATTTTTTATTTTAAACATTTTTTGTAAAATTTACCAATTTTTTTATTTTTTATTCTAAATAATTATATATATACATTAACCACTATAACTCAAAAACCATAACAAATACGCAAAATATTATAAACAAAAATTATAGCTAAAAAACTAAGGAACATTTTTGGTAAAACCTACCAGATTTGAGGTAATTACATATAAATGATTGATAATTTTTTTTTTGTTCCAAATAATTATATATACATTAACTTCTATAACTCAAAACCCATAATAGCTACACAAAAACTTGTAAAACAAGAATTATAGCTAAAGAACCGAGAAACATTTTTTATTTCTAACATTTTTTTATCAAACTTACCAGATTTGAAATAATTCAATATAAATATAAACATTTGAAAAAAAAAAAAAATAATAGAAACATGTCAAAAACGCTCATATAGAACATCCTGTATAAAAAGTTATAATTTTATATTAACGATCAAAAAGTCCTTAACATTTTTTATTTCTAACATTTTTTGATATTGTTAATAATAAAAAATTTATTAAGCAAAAACTAAATATATCTATATTTCTAAGAGGGTTTGTGCCAAACCTCCTTGCGTATATAGTGTGATAGTCTATATATATATATATATATATATATATATATATATATATATATATAAAAATTAATTAAAAATTAATTATATTTTGACAGTCAAGAGTCTTTCACTTTTCTATTATTTCTCGTAAAAAGAATTAAAAAAATATGATTCATTTTAGGAGGAATTCTACGAATTTAATTACGACGAAAAATCAATGATAAATTAATTTCTTAAAATTTTTTAACATTTTTGTTTTATTTGATATTCATAATGAAATATTTTTTTTTGTAAACAAAAAAATATGATGTTGCTATTACATGACTTTCTACTACGAAATTTTTTTATTACATAATTATAATATTAATAATAATAAATAATAATAACAATAATTAAGATACTAATAATCAATGATGTTGATGTATCTATAAACCCTAAAAAAAAAAATTGTAAATTTTTAGTAAATTTACGATATTTTTGTGAGATTTTTTTTATTTTATAATAATACAATATTAATAATAACAATAATAATATTTAATAATAATAATAAGTTTAAAGTCTCAAATTATAAATAATAAATCCAATCTTTTGCCCAACTCAATATAAATCTTTTTTAATAAATACAATAAAGATAAAATGCGAGGGAGGTCAATGACTTTTTGACTAAACACTAAATACATTAACTTTTGTGTGTAGGTTTAAAATTTTCTCTCGTATAATTAATGTTAATGCCCTAGTATATATATATATATATATATATATATATATATATATATATATATATATATATATATATATATATATTATTAATATTATTTAAAAATAGATTATATGATCTAATAATTTTTACAAATGTTAGAGGGGTACGTGGTATAAAGGTGGGTGGTGATGGTGTGGTCGGTGTGAATAGTAAAAAGTTTTAATTTGGATAATAAGTGGATTGATAAGTGAAAAGGAAATGTAGGCGTGTTGGAATAAATATTGTTCTGTGCTGGGGTACGGCGGAGGTTTGGTGACCGTGAGGGGTAAAGAGAGTTATGTGTAGGCTATATGTCGGGGTGCGAACGAGACGGAAACAGGTACTAGAAAAAAAGGTCGTTTTGGCGCAGCGGGTGATAGACAGAAAGATTCGGTATTATGATTTGCCTGGGCGATCTGTATAATAAATAAATAAAAGATATCTCAATTCACCAATAAGTATTTAATAATAATTAACTAAGCATGCAAATGAATTAATAATAATTACATAGTATATGGAATATATATATAACAGAAAACAAAAGTAAATATTAAAAGGTATGATTGTCAATCGTGTGATGCAGGATGGTCGTGGTCCAAGCACGCGCGCCACCATTTAGCTGCGGGGTTGATTAGTACCTATAACAATCGTTAAAACCCATACATGAATACTCTTTGTATTCGTGAGCGGTTATAACTAAAGTAATTCGCTACTATTTCTCAATCCTCATTTACACACATGCGTCATGCACCTAGTGACTAGGCCAGCCAGTCACATACGGATGTTGATTCACCACGGTGGGACTAGGGTTACCGCACAGAGTCACTTCCCCTCGTTGGCCCCGAAAAATCGTGACCAGGGTACCGGGTTAATACACGCTCGGTCCCGACATCCCACGTTGGATCAGGGTCCCGCCACAGATCTCATAATCCTTCTAATAGTACATAAGCGTCCACGGCGTACCGCAGCATAACCGTGCGACGCAAATGCACCAACAAACATCTCAATCTCTCAATCTCTCAATAACTCTATCAATCTGCCAATTAAAATATATCATAACAACTCACCGAAATATATCCAAAAGTCCAATAATGCAACACAAACAATATATCGTACAAACACAAATAATATATAAAATAATAACTATTTAAACAAACACAAGATCTAGACACAACTGTACTTAATGAATGCTAAACAAAGAATGCTCATAGCTAGAAGCACGAAGGGCCAGTTCGCGCTAAAAGCCACGCATCCTATTTTTCTACATATCATATTACAGCAACACATGTTTAGCTTTTAGATAACTGAGATTTTTGGTTGCAGTTTGCAAAGATTGAAAAAGTACAGTCAGTTAAAGATTTTTAGCAAGATTTACGTTTTAAAAGTTAAAATGTTATAATAAAATAGAACTACAAAAATGCATGCTGACAACTCGGCCATCCTGATAAAATCCTCGTCCCGAGGATAGGATTGGTAAGTAGGATTAATACCTCTTTAGTCGCTGTCCGAACTATCAGAAGAATCGGAGACTCCACCAGAAGTTACCCACGGCTTCATGCGGTCCGCTGCCACTATGCTGTTATATTTTCTTCGTGCGCTCCGGTTTGTCGTTTGTTCGTAGACAACGTATCGGTCGTTTGGTAAACATTTTAGTATCGTAAAAGGTCCCGTGAAACGAGGTCGTAGTTTCCTGCTTATACCTTCACCTTTTGTTTGCATTTCAACTACAACCTGTTCACCTATTTTATAATGTCGTGGTAATTTTCGTTTTCTGTCATAACGTTCTTTTTGTTTTTGTTGTTCAGTTGTAATTCTGTCAGCAACTTCTTCTCGTGTACGTTGTAAATCAGGTAAATGTGGTCGTTGTTCTTGTATGTAATTAGTTAATTGTGCGTCTCCCTGTGCCCTCGGTCGATAGCCAAACAGCAGTTCACTTGGTGTCTTGTCAGTCGTTTTTGATACAGTGTTATTCATAGCAAACTGTATATTTGCTGTCTCATTGTCCCAATGTAAACTGTCCATTGCAGTCGCGGCTAAAGCCGATAGAGCCGTACTGTTGTAACGTTCTACCTGTCCGTTCGCACGCGGCGTAGCCACAGCATTCAGTATATGTCGTATTCCATTTGTCGTACAAAAGTCTTTGAAATTTTTCGATGTAAAACTGGTTCCGCGATCGCTGATAAGTCGAGTCGGTACGCCGAATGTATTAAATATAGTCTTTAATTTAGAAATAACGTGCTTGGTTTGAGTATTTCTAACGGGTTGCAGGAATGTATATTTGGTGAAAGCGTCAACAATAACAAGTAGATGAGTATTTCCTCTCTTGCTTTTATTAAATGGGCCAAGATGATCTAAGTGGAGTGTATGAAAAGGAATCGGAATTTTCTTAATAGGATGTAACAATCCTTCTTTTCGTCCAGTCGGTCGTTTGTTATAGATACAATTAATGCAACAACTAATATATTTGTCTACGTACTTGCGCATTTTCGGAAACCAGTAACACTCGTATAATTTCTGTAATGTTTTGTCAGTACCAAAGTGTCCAAAATTATCGTGTGCCTCGCGCACAATCTGATTGCGCATACCACGCGGCACAAGCCATTGCAGTCCAGTCGGTGCAATTTTATAAACTTTATTGTCTTTTAATTTAAATTGTTTATGAGTATTTCGCTCATAGTCCGTTGTCGGTGTTTTTAATAAAACGTCACGTATTAATTTTATTTTATCATCGGTCATTTGTCCAGCCAACACCCAGTCTTCGATGTCAATGTGAAATATTTGTAAAAAGTCGGCACCCTGTGGTTCGTCATTGTCCGGATTTCTACTTAGTGCGTCTACATGTAACATTCTAGTACCGGGTCGGTATTCGATTGTGAATGAGAATTCTTGTAACTGCAACCACCAACGCGCTACCCGTGGTAATAAATCTCGTTTCGTACTAGCAGTCTTTAGTGCGTTGCAGTCAGTCACTAACTTAAATTTAATACTAAGTAAATAAACACGAAACTTTTTTAATGTTTCTACTACAGCTAAAGTTTCTAATTCGTATGAATGATAGATCGATTCCTGTTTTGATGTCTGTCTACTGTAATAAGAAACCGGTTTTAATCGTCCATCTGTTTGTCTTTGTAGTAAAATACCACCAAGTCCGAGTTTACTAGCGTCTGTATGAACTTCGGTTTCCGCGTTAGGGTTGTAAATTGCTAACAACGGTTCACTAGTCATTTCCCTTTTCATAATGTCAAATGCGGTCTGTTGCTCGTCATTCCATACCCATGGTTGATCTTTTTTTGTAAGAATTGTCAATGGTTTTACAACAGTAGCGTAATTTTTAACAAAATGTCTGAAAAACCCTGTAAGTCCAATGAAGTGTCTTATATTGTGTACACTAGTCGGGGTAGGAAAATGTTTTATTGCTTTAACCTTTTCTCTACCTGGCTTTACACCATCCGAATTTATTTCGAAACCAAGAAACGTAATGGTAGATTGAAAGAAAAAGCATTTCTTTAAGTTTAACGTTAGTTTATTTAGTCGCATCGTTTGTAAAAGAGTTTTTAGTCTTTGTAGTCCGTTATCAAACGTGGTCGCCGGTGATACAATGTCATTGAGGTACGCGGTCGCAATATCGTCTTTCAATGGTCCTAATACTTTATTTATCATTCGTTGAAATACCGCGGGCGCGTTAGTCAAACCAAAACCCATTCGATTGAATTCATACTGTCCGTCTGGGGTAACAAAAGCTGTTTTGTGTCGCGATTCTTCAGCTACCGGTATTTGATAGTAACCGGAAGTAAGGTCAAGTGTCGTAAAGTATTTAGCGCCCTGTAACTGGTCTAATTGGTCGTCAATACGCGGTAACGGGTGTCTGTCGGGTACAGTTTGGTTATTTAATTTACGATAGTCAATACAAAGTCGTTCTTCGCCATTTTTCTTTTTAACTAATAATATGGGTGATGCAAACGATGAATTTGATTCGCGTATGATACCAGCATCAAGTAGCTCGCCTACAATATCTTTAACTTTTTGTCTCGCGTCCGGTGACATACGGTACGGCCTATACGTCACGGGTTTGTCATCGGTTAATTTAATTTGCATTTCAGCCGCTGTTGTACAGCCTATTTCTTTTACGTCTGACGCAAAACAGTCCGAAAAGTCTTTAATTAATCGTAAAATCTGTTGTCGTTGTTCTATAGTTACGTCTGGTCCAATGTTTACGTTATCGTCACTTATTATTGTGTTTACAGAAAACACAATGTCATTGTCAGTCTGGGGTTTGCAGGCAGTGCCTCGTACTAAAGTTTTATTAGGTTTTAGGTACAGGTCATAGTTGGAAAGATTTATGACGGGTATACAAATTTCAGATTTACGGTTGACGTGACCGATGCTTTGCGGAATACAATATTCTTGGCCGGGTTTGTGTCTCATGCTGCGTTCGATGAATACATCGCCCGTTTGGTCAGCTGTGCATTTAACATAATCGGTATAGCCAGGAGGGATTATTTTTGGTTCGTTTGTAACAATTATAATTTTTATTTTATTAATGGGATCGATATTAGGTAGGATTTGTTGTTTTTCCAGGATTTTCAATGTATTTTCGTCTTTATAAATTTCGATGTGTGATTGTTCCGTATAGTTTTGTCCGATTATCATTGGTACTTGTTGTACACAGTCGGGTACTACATGTATATCTATTATGGCCGAAACACTGTCAATTGTCAGATTTTGTTTTACTAAGCAGCCTATTGTTTCGGTACGTCCATCCGCAAAACCGCGTATTACTCGTTGAATTGTAGTGTCAGGTATCAGTCGTAAATCATGAGCGTTAGTTTTACGTATAGTGCTACAGGTAGTACTAGGTCAATAAATGCTAATATGTCACATGCGTTTAATTTTACGTGCTTAAAGTATTTACTGTCAATCGTACTATTATTTGTAAAACAAATGTAGTCACCTTTGTCCGCGATTGTGTTATGATTGGGTGCTGGCAATGTCTTTGGTCGGCATTCGAAACTACGGTGTCCGTATCGGTTACACTTGTAGCATAGTATACCTCTCGAGCGGTCGGCTACGGGACGGCTGTTGTTCCCCGGGCGGTTGTGGTGGTGCGGGCTGCTATAGGGGTACGGGCGACTAGGTCCGGGGTGCGGGCGGCTAGGTCCGGGTTGCCTGTGGCTATGGGTGGCTAGGTCCTTCAAATACATCAACAGCTGTTCCGGCGTTTTGTATTGGCACGCTCTAGCCGACGATTGCGTCACGACATCGCTAATGCCACCAATAATACAGTCAACGGCATCCTCTCCGGTAATATTTAAAGCTTGCAGCATTGACAGCTTTTCAAAATAATACCGGAGATATGTTTCCTGATGCTGTTTGGTTCTGTTTATCATGTCGCGCAGCAGATCGTGATAATTAACACGGGTTGGAAATGTGTTAGTTAACATTATTTTCCACGTCGCCCAGTCATGGTTTTTATGTGGAAGCGACTGGTACCATGACAGCGCCAATCCGCTTAGCTTTGCTGTAGCGTTAATTATAATGTCGCGCTCGGTCCAACCACATAAATGCGCCCACTCTTCGACTGATTGCAGCCATCGCTCCATGGTAACGTTTTTGTTCTCGGGATTGAAAGTGGGCAGATTTCCTTGCCCGATGCTACCACTAGCAGCTGGTCGTTGCGTATTATTTAACGATTGCTGAACGAATTGCAGCATCAAATTTGACAACTGCTGCAAGTTGTCGTTTATGTTAGTAGTGGAGTTACTCCTGCCATCAGTCGGCACGTTATCGCTGACCGACGGGGTCGCGTTTGTTGATGGGTGGTCTTGAACCACTAACACCGGTTCAAATCCGCGAAACTCTGGCGACATCGGGGTAGCTTCTCTTTCATTTATACGGTCTGCCATGTCGCGTAGTTCAGATCCCACTTCTGAAGTTGTTAGAGGGGTGGTAGTAATAAAGGTGGGTGGAGAGGAGGTGGTCGGTGTGAATAGTAAAAAGTTTTAATTTGGATAATAAGTGGATTGATAAGTGAAAAGGAAATGTAGGCGTGTTGGAATAAATATTGTTCTGTGCTGGGGTACGGCGGAGGTTTGGTGACCGTGAGGGGTAAAGACAGTTATGTGTAGGCTATATGTCGGGGTGCGAACGAGACGGAAACAGGTACTAGAAAAAAAGGTCGTTTTGGCGCAGCGGGTGATAGACAGAAAGATTCGGTATTATGATTTGCCTGGGCGATCTGTATAATAAATAAATAAAAGATATCTCAATTCACCAATAAGTATTTAATAATAATTAACTAAGCATGCAAATGAATTAATAATAATTACATAGTATATGGAATATATATATATATAACAGAAAACAAAAGTAAATATTAAAAGGTATGATTGTCAATCGTGTGATGCAGGATGGTCGTGGTCCAAGCACGCGCGCCACCATTTAGCTGCGGGGTTGATTAGTACCTATAACAATCGTTAAAACCCATACATGAATACTCTTTGTATTCGTGAGCGGTTATAACTAAAGTAATTCGCTACTATTTCTCAATCCTCATTTACACACATGCGTCATGCACCTAGTGACTAGGCCAGCCAGTCACATACGGATGTTGATTCACCACGGTGGGACTAGGGTTACCGCACAGAGTCACTTCCCCTCGTTGGCCCCGAAAAATCGTGACCAGGGTACCGGGTTAATACACGCTCGGTCCCGACATCCCACGTTGGATCAGGGTCCCGCCACAGATCTCATAATCCTTCTAATAGTACATAAGCGTCCACGGCGTACCGCAGCATAACCGTGCGACGCAAATGCACCAACAAACATCTCAATCTCTCAATCTCTCAATAACTCTATCAATCTGCCAATTAAAATATATCATAACAACTCACCGAAATATATCCAAAAGTCCAATAATGCAACACAAACAATATATCGTACAAACACAAATAATATATAAAATAATAACTATTTAAACAAACACAAGATCTAGACACAACTGTACTTAATGAATGCTAAACAAAGAATGCTCATAGCTAGAAGCACGAAGGGCCAGTTCGCGCTAAAAGCCACGCATCCTATTTTTCTACATATCATATTACAGCAACACATGTTTAGCTTTTAGATAACTGAGATTTTTGGTTGCAGTTTGCAAAGATTGAAAAAGTACAGTCAGTTAAAGATTTTTAGCAAGATTTACGTTTTAAAAGTTAAAATGTTATAATAAAATAGAACTACAAAAATGCATGCTGACACAAATAATTATAAAAGAGAAATTTAAACATTAATTGAAAATGTAATTAGTATAATAATTAAATTAAAAATAATAATTAAGTTTTGTTACGGAATAATAATTGTATATATATATATATATATATATATATATATATATATATATATATATATATATATATATATATATATATACCTATAACAAAAAATATAATTTTCCTATAATATTGATTTTGTTGCCATAACAACGCAGCAACAACAAATACAACAAATTATGAACTATTATATATATATATATATATATATATATATATATATACATATATTGATATAATCAATATTTTATATAATATATATTTATATAAAATATGTTACGTTCAGTCAAGAGATTTACATTTTGATTGTTACTAATTAATATTAAAACTTATTGATATGCAAATTTAATTGTTTTTAAAAGAAAAATTTGTTTTTTTATATTTTTACATTTTGTTAAATAAACATGATATATATACTGGATGTCCCATTTTAATCCGCCACTTGCAATAACTTTAAAATCGTGCATCGGACAAAAAAATGTTCCAGATAAAAAGTAGACGGTTTTGAGGGGGACATCTGATGCAGGGAGCCTTGCTCCTCTTGGACCCCCTAGCGGGCGGGAACGGGGGGCAACTTTAAAATCTTAAATAGAACCTTCTATTTTTTATTGCAGATTCGGATAGACCATGAAAAAGTATGTAAATTTTATTTTGAGACTTTTTTTTTATTTTTGATAGATGGCGCTGCAAAAAGCATTTTTTTCTCAGTTTATCAGTCTTCAATTTGAAAAAAAAAGTTGTAACTAAGTACGATATTCAAGTTTTTTTCAGTTTTTTGGGAAGAAGGGCGGGGGGAGGGGTTTAAAGGTCACTGAAACAGATATCCTCTCGAAACCATTAACTTAAAGTTATCCCCCTCGAATATCTGGGAAATATCTGATGCAATGACCCTTGCCCCCCCTCCACCCATAGACCTGAAAAGAACTTGAATATCGTACTTAGTTACAACTTTTTTTCTCAAGGTTCTGACTGTTTTTCTACAAAGTTATGACTATTTTTCACAAGGTTATGACTGTTTTTCTACAAAGATATGACTGTTTTTCACAAGGTTACGACTGTTTTTCTACAAGGTTATGACTGTTTTTCACAAGGTTATGACTGTTTTTCTACAAGGTTATAACTGTTTTTCACAAGGTTATGACTGTTTTTTACAAGGTTATGACTGTTTTTCACAAGATTATGACTGTTTTTCACAAGGTTATGACTGTTTTTTTTTACAAGATTACGAAGATTTTCACAAGATTTTTTAACCAACCTATTAACCTAACCTACCCTAAATAGCCAATTGCGTATACATTGTGTATGTATAAATAGCCAATTGCGTATACATACCGTATGTATAAATTAGCCACTTTCATAAAATAAATATAATTTAATAAAAAATAAATAATAAATTTTGTCAGACAAACAATTTCCATACTTAACCAACCCACGCGCATGCGCGCTTACCGTGACGTCACACACCCTTTCCTCTTCCTCCCCCACTCCACCCCCTCCCCTCTAACCCTAATTCCCATAGGAACGTTCAAATATTGATCTCAGCGCAATTTTGCAGACTCTTCAGTGCGCGTTTTCTGGACCAACATTACAAAATGGCGTGTTACACCCACCTAGGATCTGGATAACGTATCTCTCTCTGTGACATACGTTATTTTTGTAAAAACAGCTGATTTAATAAATAACGTTATTTAAATTACATAATATATACATATATTTTAAGTTTACGTTAATTAACATATATGTCGTACATGTCATTACGTTAATAAACATTATAATTATATATGTATAATACACATATACATATTTAGTAAGAGCTTTTAATATATATATTTGTGCTTAAAAGTGCTTAGTTCGTTCGTTTAAAAGCGCTTTATTATTAATAATTGTAGTGAAAAGTAGTGCGATACATAATTTATTAATGTATTATTAATATTTAGTTACTAAAATTACGTAGTTTTAATTAAAAGTGCTTAGTTTTAAATTAAAAGTGCTTTTTAGTTTATTAATTAAAATAAAAGAATACAGAAATACATATATTAAGTGTCAGAAGTCGGATACAAAATTTAGTATAAATGTATTATTTAAAAAATTAAAAACGCTTATTTTACTTAAAAGCGCTTATTTTACTTAAAAGCGCTTAATTTGTTCAGTTGAAAACGCTTTACCGAAAATAAATAAATATAAAAAATATTTTAGTGTCAGAAGATTGATATATAATATTAAGTTATTAAAATTATTTACGTTAGTTTTAATTAAAAGTGCTTAGTTTCTAATTAACAGTGTTTTTTAGTTTATTAGTTAAAATATAAATATATATTTAGTGTCAAAAGTGAGATAGAAAATTAACTTATTAGTTTATTAAAAGCGCCTATTTTACTTAAAAACGCTTAATAATTTGTTTATAAATTTAAAAAATATATATACATAAATAGTACATAATTTTTTAAAATTAAAAGCTCTTTAAAAAAATTTAAAATAGATATTTTTGGTTTAAAATTCAGTTTTAAAATACATTAAATGTATTATTATTTAAAAGCGCTTAATTTAAATTAAAAGCGCTTATGTATTTATTAATTAAAGTAAAAAATAAAACACAGAAAATACATATTATTATTAATATTACAGGGTGTTTCAGTTATAACAAACGCTTTTAAAAAAACATTGAAAAGTGCTTTTATTTCACCAAAATAAATAATAAAATATAAAATAAATATTAAATATAAATAATTAAAAAAAAAAAGATATAGAAGGTGTCTCAAAAACAAAGGTTAATAACAGATATACAAGGTGTTTCAAAAATGTGGTGTAAAAATGTAAAATATTATTAAAGTATTGTGATTTTATGACCATCCTGCATGTCTTTGACATACCATACGTTTCCAAGACACCGCAACTTGCGGCGGTCTGACTCATCATACACGAATTGGAATCAACAGAATAACAATACGGTAATGAAGTCATTACTATATTAGTAGTAAAACTAAAAAAATTGTTATAATATTAATAAAATATGCATGTATTTTCTTATAAAAACGTTAATAACTCAAAAACTATTAATGTTGCGCCTATAGTACCTATATTATAATTTAAAGAGTATTAAATTCACTATCGAATGGCATTAATAAAATAACGATACGATTCATTACTATATTAGTAGAAAATCTAAGAAAATTGTTATGATATTAATATAATTAATGGTCGACAGTTTAACTTTGTGAAAATTTTTGATAGATAAAAGGTTTGTAATAATACTCATATTCGTAAAATTTCACTAAAATTATGATATTAATAAAATATGCATGTATGAATACGTTAATAACTCAATAACTATTAATGTTGCGCCTATAGTATTTATATTATAATTTAAAGAGCATTAAATTCTCTATCGAATGGCATTAATAAAATAACGATACGGTAATAAAGTCATTACTATATTACTAGAAAATCTAAGAAAATTGTTATGATATTAATAAAATATGCATGTATTTTCTTATAAATACGTTAATAACTCAAGAACTATTGAGTTTATGCCTTCAATACATACATCATAATTTGAAGCCCATTAAATTATCTATCTAATGGTATAATAATATACAGGATTTTCTATATAAAATAACAAAGTTATACTGCATTAAATATAATTTTTTTGAAATATACCCCTTTTAATTTACATAAAATTGTAAATTACACAATAACTATTAATTTTACGCCTATAGTACCTATAAAATATATTAAAGAGCATTAAATTATCTATAGAATAATATATTAATATACAGAGTATTCTATATAAAATAAAGAAGTTATACTGAATTAAGTATAACATTTTAAAAATTACTTTGTTCAATTTTTATAAAATTGTTAATAACTCAAGAACTATTAATTTTATGCATATAGTACCTATATTATAATTTAAATTTGCTATCTAACGACATAATAATATACAAGCTGTTTCGTATAAATTAAAAAAAAATATATATATTATATTAAAAATAAATAAATTATTTTCGAAATAATTTATTCAAATTTAAGTTAAAATATCTGCAATATGGTGAAAATAAAAAATATTTTAAGATTTATTATCTATAAATTTGCTTTTTAGTATTTTTGTCTATCTCATACAAAAATAAAATTATTTGATTTTTATATTGAAAATGAGCTACATACGTAAACTCAAATTTTGAGACATTTGAATAAAATTTATTCTATTTTAACTTCAAATAACTCCAGTCTGATAAACTTAAGAAAAAAATATTACAAATAAAAAATACGCACTGATTCTCTAGCTACAACTCTTATTTTATAAAAAATTCTCTATCTTTTTCCAAAATCAAATTATTTTATTTTAAATATATAAAAAAAAGTAAGAATTTTTCAGAGTCCAGCATCTCATCACAAAGATGTATTATCAAAATATAGCGCAAAAAGCGGTGGTCATACCGGAAGTGGTAAAAATCAAACAACCGGAAATAAACATATGAAAGTATCGACTTCCGGTTCAAGGAGTCATCTTGTTACCTCGAAAACATCGCTTATACATTCCGAAGTAAGATTTCATAATACCTAATTCATTTTGATAGATTTAAAAACTTAAGTATTTCATTTGATGCAACTTGTACAAAAAGTGTATATTTTTAATACGTGTAAAAAAATATTCGATTTCTATTTTTCAAAATTTGCTCAAAAAAATCTGAAAAAAATTAGTAAAATAAAGAAAAAAAATTAGCTACATAATAGTTAAGTAATTTTTTTCTCTAACTCTTACTGATTTTGCAGGAAAATTGAATGAAAATTAAAAAAAAAAATTTTTAGAATTTTCAATAATTTTTCCTGCAAAATCAGTACGAGTTCGAAAAAACGTTACTTAGCTATTATGTAGCTAATTTTTTTCTTTATTTTTTCCGATTTTTTTGAGCAAATTTAAAAAAAGTCTTATTTCGAATAAATCTTATGTGAATTTGACTATATTTATATATGTATATATACAATTTGAGTATAATTCACCAAAATTTTCAAAAATTCAGTTTTTAATTTTTTTCTACTAAACGATGCATCGTAGAATAATGGATTCTTTACTCAATTATCGTACTCATTATTGCGCATTTTTCCATATCATGCTTATTTTCCTAGACTTCATAGTTTTTGAGAAAAAAAAATAAAAACCAAAAAATCAAAAAAAAATTCTAGCGCCCAAACGGCACATGCTAGCAAATTTAAACTAAAACCAAATTCTAAAACTATTTATGCCCTATCGAAAAGTATTTTAAGTATTTCTCCGAATTTTACTCGAGAAAGAAGTATATCGCAAATTATCGAGATTGCATATTAAACGCCCATACGAACTTGACGAACGAACACCCGGTATATAGTAAAATTCACCTGAGAATAATATATTATTACAGAGGCGTAGCCAGGGGGGTTAAAAGACCCCAAGAACCTAAACCACCAAAAACATACGTATGTGAAATATGAAATATGTTATTTTACTTTCATTTTTATAAAAATAATTTTTATTTCTCTTTATTTTTGATACAAATTATATTATTATCTTTATTGATTAATATTAGTAACCTAACCTAACCTAACCTAACCTAACTTCCCCCTCCCATGACAAGTTTCTGGCTACGCCACTGTATTATTATATATCATTATTATTATTTATACACTTCTTAATTTATAGAATGTATTTAGTAAATTAAACTTCTTATGTGAATTTGACTATATTTATACATATATACAATTATAGTATAATTCACAAAAAAATTTTATAATTAAAAATATATATTTATATATAAATTATATATTATTATATAGATAAACGCCATATTTACAAAAAGGTGTGGCACAAACTCTTTCTACTATCACAATATTATTTATATATATATATATATATATATATATATATATAATTATTATTATTTACAGTTACCTCATCTAGATGCCAAATCAACCACAACAACTAGTAGTAGCACTGGGGGTGGGGGTAAACCTAATAATACCCCAGTTAGTCCCCTTTCTGATACATTTCCCGCGATAAATAATAATCAAAATGGCGGCGGTTGCCAGTATGAATTACAGCATACGACGACGACGTCGTCATCATCAGTAGCTAATAATAATTTAGATTGTAATAATGAGAATTATTGTAAATTACATCAGGCGCTGTTGTTGCCATTGACGCCGGCTGGTAAGTTTCATTATCATTATTATTATACATACATACACAATTACGCCATATACCCAAAAGGGTGTGGCACAAACTCTTTTCATCATTTTGAAATCAGTCGCCTTCAAACATTCCTATCCAGCACAAGCAACTTTCGCACTTTCATCCGCATTTATAATTCCTCCTCTCATACATGCTCTCTTTTATTCCTACAACTTGTAAACTTTCGCTCACGCAAGCCACCCTCTCAATCATACCACCACTCCAACTACTCATCGGACGTCCACCTGCATCCACCATCAAAAATCATATATATATTATTACTTTTAAATATGATTATTATTCTTATTTTACAGAAGCCTTAAAAATCTATGGCAGCAAGCTAACCGAGTATGAACGTAGCGAAATTGAGAAATACTCCGAGATTTGGTATTTGGGTCTGGACGCTTGTAAAATACATGGCGAAGACGCGGGCCAACAAAATGGCGGATACGATGATGATAATGGCAGTTATAATAAGGTAAGGTTAGGTTAGGTTAGGTTAGGTTTAGAAAACGATTTACTGTGGTGAAATTTAAATAAAAATAAGATTATAATGAAAAAAATGTTGTAGCAAAAGTTGGTGTTAGTCAGTTAAGATGGTTCGGACATGTTGAGCGAATGTCTAATGAACGTGTGGTTAAAAAGATTTATTTGAATGATTTTGATGGTATACGTTTGCGTGGACGTCCGATGAGTAGTTGGAGTGGTGTATGATTGAGAGGGTGGCTTGCGTGAGCGAAAGTTTCCAAATAGTAGGAATAAAAGAGCATGTATGAGAAGAATTATGAATGTGTATGAAGCGAAAGTTGCTTGTTTGGATAGGAATGTTTGGAGGCGACTGATTTCGGAATGACGAAAAGGGTTTGTGCCACACTCTGTTTTGGGTACATGGCGTGATTGTGTATGTATGTATGTATGTATATTTTTATTGTAAAATAAAAAACTTTTAGATTATTTCGTTTTAGTAATAATATTTATATTAATAATCGCGACGTTTCGACAAACTCGATGTACGTCTTTATCGGGAAGAAATGATACAGAATCATTTATTTCTGGTAAAAATTCGTCGAAACGTCTCCATTATTAATATAAATATTTTTATAAAAACTAAATAATCTAAGAGTGTTTTATTTTAATATAATGAGTTCTAAAAGATTTTTTACTATTTCTATTGTAATACCTAATTAATTATGTAAAATAAATTAATTAAAATATTATTTATATATATAATATAGCGTGTTTGCAAACTAAGTTATATAAGGTAATAATACGCTATTACCAACGTAATGTTAGAAAATGATATTATATTTCGAGAAATATTACAAATTTAAATTGAATCACGCAAACTTTTGTTATATATATATATATATATATATATATATATTAATATCAGACACAACGCCGACCGTTTAATAGGAACACTGTGATGACGCCGACCGTGTGAATAAAACGCCGACCGGTCACTGGAGATACTACACCGACCGGTGGATACTGCGTTGACACTATCTACCCTAACCTAACTATAACCTAACCTAACTATAACCTAACCTAACCTATCTTAATCTAACCCAAATTATTACGACTGGTAATTTGTTTCTAGTCATCGTATTGTCATTAGTCGGCATAGTATCTTCAGTCGGCCTAATGTTTTCGGTCGGCGTTTTTTCCACGGTCTATTTAAATTGAAACAAAATTTGCTTGTCAACTTAATTTTAATCTTCCTTTTTGATTCACAAGTACTTCACGACCACATTTCATAACTTTGTGAAAAACAGTCATAACCTTGTGAAAAACAGTCATAACCTTGTGAAAAACAGTCATAATCTTGTGAAAAACTTCATAATCTTGTAAAAAACAGTCATAACCTTGTGAAAAACAGTCATAATCTTGTGAAAATCTTTATAATCTTGTAGAAAACAGTCATAACCTTCTGAAAAACAGTCATAACCTTGTATAAAACAGTCATAACCTTGTGAAAAACAGTCATAACCTTGTAAAAAACAGTCATAATATTGTGAAAAACTTTATAATCTTGTAAAAAACAGTCATAACCTTGTGAAAAACTGTCATAATCTTGTGAAAAACTTTATATTTTTGTAAAAAAACAGTCATAACCTTGTGAAAAACAGTCATAATCTTGTGAAAAACTTTATAGTCTTGTAGAAAGCTGTCATAACCTTGTGAAAAACAGTCATAACCTTGTAGAAAACAGTCATAACCTTGTGAAAAACAGTCATTATCTTGTGAAAAACAGTCATAATCTTGTGATAAACTTTATAATTTTGTAAAAAAACAGTCATAACCTTGTGAAAAACAGTCATAACCTTGTAAAAAAATAGTCATAACCTTGTAGAAAATAGTCACAACCTTGTGAAAAACAGTCATAATCTTGTAAAAAACAGTCATAACCTTGTAAAAAACGGTCAACATAATGTTATCGGTCGGCGTTTTTTCCACGGTCCATATTTAAATAATCTTAATCTTAAATAATTTGAATCTTCCTTTTGATTGACAGGTCCTTCACGACCACATTTCATACCGTTACAAAATCCTCGAAGTAATTGGTAAGGGTAGTTTCGGCCAAGTAATAAGGGCCCTAGATCATAAAACACAAAAACATGTTGCAATTAAGATAATTCGGAATAAAAAAAGATTCCATCGTCAAGCTTTAGTTGAAGTCAGAATATTGGATCATCTGAGACGCAAGGACAAGGAGAGTGGCTCTAATGTTATACATATGTTGGAGTATTTCTATTTTCGGAAGCATTTGTGTATTAGTTTCGAACTGATGAGGTAAGTTTGGGGCGAGAATTTCAGATGATTTGAGAATTTTAGAAAAGGTCTGAGAATGTTTGAGGAAAATGGAGAAGATTTAGAAATTTATTAGAAAGGTTTTGAGAAAGATTTAAGAATTTTTGTGAAGATTTGACGGTTTTTGCGAAAATTTAAGGGTTCTAGAGAAGGTTTAAAGATGTTTAGAAAGGAATGAGAAGGTTTTGAGAGTGTTTGGTTGGGTTTTTGGAGGTTTTAAGAAGGTTTTTGCAAAGATCTGAAGATTTAATTTCTATTTTCGGAAGCATTTGTGTATTAGTTTCGAAACTGATGAGGTAAGTTTGGGGCGAGAATATGAGATGATTGGAATGGGTTTGAGTAGGTTTTGAAATTTTTAGAAAAGGTCTGAAAATGTTTGAGAAGAATGGAGAAGTTTTCGAAATTTATTAAAAAGGTTTGTGAAGATTTGAAGGTTTTTTGCGAAAATTTAAGGGTTCTAGAGAAGGTTTGAAGATGTATAGAAAGGAATGGGAAGATTTTGAGAGTGTTTGGTTGGGTTTTTGGAGGTTTTAAGAAGGTTTTTGCAAAGATCTGAAGATTTTTGCGATTATTTAAGAGTTTTTTTGCAAAAATTTGCGTAGTTTTTGAGAAAGTTTGAGGATGTTTGAGGAATAGTTTAAAAAGGTTTTGAAAGTGATTGAAAACATTTTGAGTAATTTTGAAAAGATTTTTGAAAAAATTTAAGAGTTTTTGCAAATATATGGTGGTTTTTTCGAAGATTTGAGTGTTTTTGGGAAACTTTGAGAAACTTTCCAAAGTGCCTGATAAGATTCGAAAAGGTTTGTTAAAGTTTAAGAAAGTTTTTTGAAAGATATGCGATGATTCAATAGTTTTATAGAAGGTTTAAAAATGTTTATGAAAGTTTTTAGAAAATTTTACAAGTGCTACACTGTAAAAAAAAATTACAATAAAAATCATTGATACAATAATTATTGTAAATTTACAAAAAAATGTATTTTTACAAAAATTATTTTTATATGTAAAATTACAATTAAAATATGTAACACATTTTCATATTACATTTGCTAAGTAAATTTACATAACTACTTGTAATATTTACACTTTTTAAAGTAATTATTACATTTGTGAATGTAAATATTAGGTTAGGTTAAGTTAGGTGAGTTAAGGTGAGTACCTAACCTAACCTAACCTACGTTTATGCGTACATTAATAAATGTAACAATTACATTTACTGTTGTAAATATTACATTTGTTTATAAAAATATTACATGAATTAATGTAATTATTACATTTACTAATGTCATTATTACATTTATAATTTTTTACATTTTTATATAAAAATATTTGTATAATTACATAAAATAAGTATTCAAATGTAAAAATACATAAAAATTGTAAAATTCAAATAATATTATAAAATTTCTGTAATATTTATAAATTTTAATAAATTTACAAAGAAAATTAAAATTACAGTGAAACTCATTGTAAAATTACTATGACTATCATTGTAAATTTACACCGATTTTTTACAGAGTAGAGAAAATTTTGGAAAGTGTTTTCGAAAAATATGTGTTTGTTTGAAAGTTTTAGAGACGTTTTCAAGTTGTTTAGGAAAAATTTAAAAATTTTTGAAAGTGTTTGGAAAGGTTTTGCAATGTTTTTAAAACACTTTTTCGAAAGGTTGCATTATATTTGCTAAAATTTGAGACTTTTTGAGAGGATTTCAGAGTTTTAGAGAAAGTTTGAGAATGTTTAGGACTGCTTGGCAGGTTTTTGAGAAAATTTTGATAAAATATTTACTAATATTCCTTTTTGATTTTGTTTCAGTCTAAATTTATACGAATTAATTAAGAAAAATAACTACCAAGGATTTAGTTTAAGTTTAATTCGAAGATTTGCAAATTCTCTTATAAAATGCCTAAGACTGTTACAAAAGGAAAATATTATACACTGTGATTTAAAACCGGTAAGTAAGTATTATTAATAAATCTTTAATATCTCGAAAAGTACGACTTTTACACGTATAATACATTTAATAAAATTTAAAGAGCGTTAAATTTGCTATCAAATTGTGTAATAATATATATGGTATTATATATAAAATAAGAAAGATACACCGCATTAAAATTCAACAAAATATTTTTTGTTTTTAAAAATATTTTATTTATTTTTAACGAATCCTTTAATATCTCTAAAACTAAGACTTTTAGACGTATAATACACTTACTCAAATTTGAAATTTGCTATCGAATGATATAATAATCTATAGGGTGTTTTATATAAAATAAGAGAAATACACTGCATTAAATATGAAAAAAATTTATTTTGTTTTGAAAAACATTGTTTATTTTCTACAAATCCTTTAATATCTCTAAAATGACAACCTCTAGACATATAACACCTTTATTCAAATTAAAAGATCTTTAATTTTGCTATCAAAAAATATTATAATATACAAAGTGTTACATATATAAACTAAGCTAATTATACTGCCTTGAAAATAAATCAAACAAAATTTATGTTATAGAAAAACACATTCTGGTCATTTTTAGCAAATCTTTTAATACCTTTAAAACTACGACCTTTAGACATATAGTATCTCTATTAAAATTTAAAGAGCGTTAAATTTGCTATCAAATTGTGTAATAATATATATGGTATTATATATAAAATAAGATAGTTATACTGCCTTGAAAATAAATCAAAACAAGATTCATGTTACAGGAAAACGTGTTATTAAAACAACGTGGCAGTAGCTCAATTAAGGTTATAGATTTCGGCAGTTCATGTTACACGAATCAAAGGGTGTTCACATATATACAATCCCGCTTCTATAGAAGTCCTGAAGTAATACTGGGTATTACTTACGGTACAGCCATTGATATGTGGAGTTTAGGTAAGTAGACACGATTAGAGCTTGCAAGCATTTTTTAATTTGGTTTTTTTTCGTTTTGTTTGAAGTAAAAATACATTTAGTCAAATTGTTTTGAAAGAAAATAATAGCAAATTTGAGTTATAAAATGCAATAACAGCTGATCTGGGTAAAACACAGAGACGTATAAATAAAATTACAGTTGATCCGAATTAAAACACACACAAAAAAAGCATAAAAAAAACAACTGATATTTAAAACTCACGTAAATATGCTGATCTGGATTTTAATACCTATATATTTTAAAAAGCACATATATAAAAAAATTAATATAACATTTCAGCTGATCTGGGTTGAAAAACGTATATATATATATATATATATATATATATATATATATATATATATATATATATATATATAAATCAACAGCTGATTCGGGTAAATTTATATATGAAAAAAATGCTTGCAAGTAGTTTATTTTAATAATAAATTTTCTCTAGACAATATATATTGTAAAATTTATATATATATATATATATATATATATATATATATATATATATATAATTTTCAAATTTTTAATAATTACGAGATTTAGAAAAAATGTGCATGAATTTGAAGCAAGTTTATTCGATTTTGCAAGTGAACTGTTTTTGTTTGCTGCCATGGATGTAGGCTGCATACTAGCTGAACTCTACACCGGCTACCCCCTGTTTCCAGGCGAAAATGAAGTCGAACAGCTGGCATGCCTCATGGAGGTGCTAGGACTACCTCCTGAAGAACTCATCTCAGCTGCGACACGAAAACGCCTATTTTTTGGTAATAGACTTACATTGATATAAGCTTCCGTAGTTATTAATACATTTTTATTATGTTATTTTACATGTAATTTACGTAATTTAACAAGTAATTTATGTTATTTTACATGTAATTTACGTAATTTTACATGTAATTTACGTAATTTTACATGTAATTTACGTAATTTAACATATAATTCTGATCTTGTTTTTGTTTAGATTCCAAGGGCAATCCCCGTTGTATAACAAATTCCAAGGGCCGTAAACGAAAACCTGGATCGAAAAATCTATCGATTGCCCTGAGATGTAATGATACGTTGTTTATTGATTTTATTTCGCGATGTTTAGAGTAAGTATCATTATATAAATATCTTTAAAACCTTCAAATTCTACCAAAAACCTCTTAAAGTTTCTCAAAAACTCCGTAGAAAATTTCAAATCTTTTCAAAAGCTTTCAAATTTTAAAACAATTAAACTTTCTTTAATACACTTAAAACCTCTCAAATTCTCTCTAAATCGCTTAAATCATTTCAAAATGTTTCAAATCCTGTCAAAACCTCTTAAAATCTTTCAAACCATCTAAAAACCTTCGCTAATCTTAAAACCATTCAAATCAGCTCAAACATTGTGTTAAATCATGTCAAAAACCGCTCAAAACTTCTCAAAACCTTTAAAATCTTTTCAAATTTTTTTCATCAAATCATCTTAAAACTACTCAAAATCTAACAAATCTTTTCTCAAAGCCCCTAAAAACTAGTCAATTCATCTGAAAATCTCTTAATCATATCAGAATCTTCAAAAAAAAAACTTTCAAATCATCTCAAAAATCTCTACAAATCTTCTCAAAAACCTTCAAATCTTTCTCAAACCCGTTTTTTAAATCAATCTTCCATTTCCATATATAAATTACTAAACAAATGAATGAATTTGTGTCTCCTATTTGATTTTGTGTCACCCAAGATGGAACCCAAAACGTCGTCTAACCCCCGACGAGGCGCTCAAACACCCTTGGCTTCATCAACCCCAACTCAACTCAACGAATCTCATACAAAATGGCGTCAACGACCACTCCACCCACCTCACCGCCAAACACGTCGTACCGCTTTGTCATTCAAATTCAGAGGCGTGCGTTCTTGAATCCAGCGTCATATCTAACAGCACCAATAATGGTTCGGTTACTTCGACGGCTGATTATACTACAACAACGGCAACAACGTTTCGACTACAACACGGTCACAACAAAATGGCGTCGGCCGTGACAGCTATTGTTACCAACACAACGGGAGAAAAACTACAAGGAATACAAAATCACAGTTCGGTTGATTCGAATCTGAATGATAGTGGAACATTTCTACCGCCTATATTGTAAATGCGCGGGCCGGAGGTAGAAGCGTTTAGACACGATTAGAGCTTGTAAGCATTTTTTAGTTGTTTTTTTTTTTGTTTGAAGTAAAAATACATTTAGTCAAATTGTTTTGAAAGAAAAAGTCGTACGTAGATAAAATAATAGCAAATTTGAGTTATAAAATGCAATAACAGCTGATCTGAGTTAAAACACAGAGAAGTATAAATAAAATAACAGCTGATCCGGATTAAAACACACACAAAAAAAGATTTAAAATAACAACTGATATGGATTAAAACTCACGTAAATATGCTGATCTGGATTAAAGTACCTATATATTTTAAAAGCATATATATATATATATATATATATATATATATATATATATATATATATACAATATATAAATAAATGTAACATTTCACCTGATCTGGGTTGAAAAACGTATGTATACAGGGTGTAACAGAATAACTATTCCTAATTTTCAGAAATGATAGAGGGCACATAAAGAAACCTTTTTTATTAATAAACTAGTGTCCGGAATTTTTTTTTTTTTTTCGGCAGTCGAAAAACAACTTTATGTTATAACCCGAGAATTAACGGAGATTTATAATATTTGTTAAGACCATTTCATTCTACTCAAAAAAGTACCTTAAGAATGTGAAAATTATTTTCATCTAATTTAAAAAACCATCGAGATATCGCCATTTATCAAAATACGGAAAAAGCGAACTTTTCGCCATAACTCGAAAACAAAAGACGATAGCTAATTTTTGTTTTCATAATTGACTTTCCCTCAAAAAAAGCGATCGAGGATGCGCGGTCCATTTTTCCATATCTCTTATAGTTTCCGAGCTCCCCTATGAAAACGTCCAAATTTGCCCACCCTGTACATCGTTACAACTTGTGTATCGAAAATGGTGGTCGTAACTTCGAACAATTTTTATAAAGTTTAATGCACTATTATTTCTAATAAAATGTTCCTTAACTTAACTACTCTTTGACGTTGTAATAATTAAAATTGTTTTTAACGATATCTAGTGTATCTTGACACTGAGAAATTTCCGGACACTAGTTTATTAATAAAAAATGTTTCTCTAAGTGCACTCTATCATTTCTGAAAATTAGGAATAGTTATTCTGTTACACCCTGTATACCGGGTGTCCCATTTTAATCCGCCACTTGCAATAACTTTAAAATCGTGCATCAGTTAATTTATATATGAAAAAAATGCTTGCAAGTAGTCTATTTTAATAATAAATTTTCTCTAGACAATATATATTGTAAAATTTATATATATATATATATATATATATATATATATATATATATAATTTTTAAATTTTTAATAATTACAAGACCAAACTTAGTATTATATTATTATTATATATATATATATATATATATATATATATATATATATTAGTAAATTCGTATAATTAACATCAAATGTTAATTAATTAATTAAATTAATTAGTTTTTTTTATAATTGATAGTAATTATTAAATTTAGAAGCTAGATTTTTATTATTTATTATTTATTTAAATATTAATCGTTCTTATTTTGTGATATTTAAATAATGAAATAAATTTTTTATTATACAATAATTAGTTAATTAATTTTCGAGAAAAAAGGCCTTTTAAATAGCAAAAAAAGGCCTAAAATAAATAAATATATTAGTTCTAATAATTGTGATACATTATAAATAAATATACAATATATTAAAAAAAAAAAATCGTTAGACTTTCAAAATATGCAACACTACATAGTGTTATTTAGTAGTGAAAATTCGTGAAATAGCACGAAAAAAAATTATATATATATATATATATATATATATATTATTATATAGAAAATAAATGCACGTTTATACAAACCATGTCATCGATTTGTGACGTTTATACAAACCATGTCATCCACTTGTGACTTTTATACAAATATTTCATATCACGAGAAAATTTTCTGAAAAAAAAATTTTGTGTGTACACTTGGCGAAAATGGAAATCGAATTTGGCTTATTTTTGAATTAATTTTTGAAAAATATGTAATTATAATTTTTAATTATTAATTTTGAGGTTATAAATGTTGTATTATGTAAAAAAATGTATTTATTATTATTATTATTAATAAATTATAAATTTTTTAATAAAAATATTTAATTGTTTTTATTAATTATTTATCCCCTTACACTTAAATTTAAATAAATTGATATTTTATAGACATATTGTATATATCTTTGTATAAATTTATCCATGTTACACTTTTTATGATTGGAAGGAATAGTAAATATATAAGATATTTTGTAGTGTAACTTATTTATTAAATAGATTTCTGGTTACCGGTTTCGGCTTATGTTAAGCCGTCCTCAGACCAACTGCAAAAGATGTTTTTTACTACTTTGACTGCAAGGAAAAGTAGTTAAGCGTTTGGTACGGTGTCTGTAACATTTTCAAAAAAAAAAAAAAATTGTATAGAAATCCTTCATATAGCCTCTAGATGACGAATCTGAACTTAGTTTATGTGGGTGTA
Source organism: Clivina fossor (assembly GCA_963966155.1). Classification (NCBI taxonomy): domain Eukaryota; kingdom Metazoa; phylum Arthropoda; class Insecta; order Coleoptera; family Carabidae; genus Clivina; species Clivina fossor. Next base: position 5,762,249 of record OZ014557.1, read on the forward strand.
TGTGTGTGCGTCGTCAGCTCGCTCGCTCACTCGCTCACTCGCTCGCTCGGTCGTAAGTCAAAATTTTGTGGCCGCAACTCCTCCTAGACGGTTCAACCGATTTTAATGAAATTTTTAGGATAAATTTGTCTAGTACCCAAGATGGTCATGTGGTTTTATTTTTTTCCAGTAATGCCAACTTTCCGAGAAAAAAATTACTAAAGTTTTTAAAAATTCATATTGGCTACCTTATTTATCCGATTTTGTTCAAATTTTCAGAAAACATTTCTCTAGTGCTCCCATTAATTATATAATTTTATTAATATCCAGTGTTGCCAACTTTCCGAGAAAAAAATTACTAAAGTTTTAAAAATTTTATTATGGCTATGTTATTTAACCGATTTTACTCAAATTTTCACAAAAGATTCTCCTAGTATTCATATAATTTATGTAATTTTAACAAAATACAGTGTTGCCAACTTTCCGAGAAAAAAATTACTAAAATTTATTGTAGCTACATCATTTATTCGATTTTGATCAAATTTTCAGAAAAGTTTTTGCTAGTGCCCACATAAATTATAATATTATTAAAATACAGTGTTGCCAACTTTTCGAGAAATGTCAAAGTAGTCTCTATATGGGTTTACCCATATACTTCTAATCTTGTTTATTACAAATCTAGATGTCTTTACAAATATAAATCTTTTATACAATGTATTACAAAATGTTAGTATATAAAACGTTATTAAAATATTTTTAAGTTAAATTATAAATTTATACATATGTCAGATATATATTTATATATATATATATATATATATATATATATATATATATATATATATATATATATGTTTATATATATATATATATATATATATATATATAGTCAGTTTCCCCTTTTACCGTGAGGTGTAGGGAGTGTCTTTCTTTAGTTTTGCACGAATTTCGCCCATTGTTTTTTATTTCTTACTAATTTTCTTGCCTCCAGCATGGTTATTCCTCTTTTTTTATCGTTTTTTCTATGATGTTGTCCCATTCTTCTCTTGGTCTTCCTCTGTCTCTTTTTTCTTGTATTCTGGCTTTTCAGACTTTTTTAACGGGTCTATCATCCTCCATTCTTTCCATGTGTCCCCACCAGCTTAGCTGTCTTTTTTCCATGAATTTGAGTACTGATTGTACGTTCAATTCTTCTCTTATGTTATCGTTTCTTATTCAATCTCTTTTTGTTATTCCTAAAACTCTTCTCAGATATTTCATTTCTAATGCCTGTATTTTACTTTGCATTCTTCTTCACAGTATCCACGATTTGCATCCATATGTTAGTACAGACTTGTATACTGTGTTATAAACCGCTATTTTTGTTTTTTTGCTTATTTCTTTTTTGCCTATAAAATTGTTTTTCAGTGCATGAAATATTTTGGCTGAGTTATCTATTCTTTCATTTATATCGTGTTCTTGACTACCATTACTATCTATTGTAACTCCTAGATATTTAAATTTGCTTATTTGTTCGATTGTCTCTGGTCCTAGCTTTATATTTATTTTGTCTTGTTCTTTATATATAGCCATAACTTTTGTTTTTTGTACGTTTATTTTCATACCATTTTTTGTTAGGAATTCATCCCAAAGGTTTAAGTTTCGTTGTAGCTGTGTTTCACTGTTGGCCATTATTACCACGTCATCTGCAAATGCACATTCCGCTATCTCTATCGTTTGCATGTTTCTATATCCCACTCTGAGTTTGCTGATGTGTGGTTCGCAAGATTTAATTATTTTGTCAATAAATACTGTAAATAATACCGGGCTCATTACTCCTCCTTGTCTCAGTCCTCCTCTGGTTTCGAATATTTTTGATGTTTTGTTATTCTTCACAACGTAGTTCCTGTTTGTGTTGTACAAACTTTTGATTGCTGCAATAAGTATTTCGCTTACTCCTCTCTTCTTCAAGCTTTCCCAAACAATATGCCTCTGTACTCTGTCAAAGGCTTTTTCCAGATCAATAAATGCCATATATGCAGTCTTTTTGCTTAACAATGTCTTTTGTATTATTTGCTTGATGGTGAATATATGATCCTGTACGCTTCTTCCTTTTCTAAAACCACTTTGTGCCTGGGCTAGTGTTGGTTCAATTTTTCCTCTTAATCTTTTTTCAAGTACTCTTTCATATACTTTCAATGATGCATATGTCAAATTTAAAATAAAAATTACAGTAAAATAAGATCATAAACATACCGTCAAAATAACTAGAAATATATAGTGTTGAAGCGGTCCATGTGTATATTTTGTAGGTTATAATTGTAATAAATATATTGATACTAGGAGTAGAAAGCATTCTGATTTTTACGTTAAGCTTCTATATATTTGCAGATGAGATACATACAAGCTATATTTGATAATTTTTATAAAAAATTAATATTTACATTAAAAAAAACAGTTTTAGTTAAAAATTTGTCATATTTGATTACAGATATTTTAAATACCTATTTATCTTTGAATTAACAAATTTGCTATGTTATGATAAAAGCTTAGCTTCCAAGGATACATATTTAATATAATTTTGTATATACAGACAAATACAATCACGCTATGTACCCAAAAGGGTGTGCCACAAACTCTTTTCACTATCCCGAAATCAGTCTCCTCCAAACATTCCTATCCAAACAAGCAACTTTTGCTTTATCCACATTCATAATTTCTTTCATACATGCTCTTCTATTCCTACTACTTGGAAATTTCCGCTCACGCAAAACACACTCAATCATACTACTCCAACTACTCATCGGACGTCCACGCAAACGTATGCCACCAAAATCATTCACATAAATTTTTTTAACCAAACGTTCATTAGACATTCGCTCAACATGTCCGAACCATCTTAACTGACTAACACCAACTTTTGCTACAACATTTTTTTCAATTTCACACTCATCATACACTAATCTATTTCGTACCCGATCTCTCCTATTTACACCACATACCCCACGTAAAAATCTCATTTCTACAGCAGTTATTTTTCGTTTATGCTTTTGCAACCAAACCCAACATTCACTACCATACATCAACGTAGGCACAAAAACTGCATTGTATATACTCAAACGGGCTTCTTTGGAAACATTTACATTCCTAGCAAAAGTTCCTAAAGCACCCAAAACTTAACAACCAGCATTTATTCTCCTTTCAATTTCACGATCAAAACAGCCATCTTTAGATAATAAACTACCCAAATAAACAAATTCATCTACCTGCACTAAACGTGCACCATCAATACATACATTACATTCAGTCATCAAGTCACCCTTCTCAAAAACTAAAACTTTGCACTAATCAACATTCAACACAAGATTCATATCTTTACCAACATCATTAATTCTATCAATCATCCTTCTCAGTTGTTCTTTAGATTCAGCCAAAACAACCAAGTCATCAGCATACGCTAAAGCAGATTAAACACAATCACCTATTTGTATACCATCATTACCACAGAAAGCTTTCCGAAGAAGAACATCCATATATAAATTAAATAGCCAAGGAGACATTACACAGCCCTGTTTCACGCCAACATCTATTTATATTTTACATTTTTCAACCCCTCTCCTCTCATACGTATAATATTATAATAAAATTTATAATTAGTTTTTTCTTTCTTTCTTTCTTTCTATTTTTTCTCTCTCATATTATAAGCACTGCTTTTCCATATCTATCTATTATGTGTTAAATTTATTTGTTTATTTACTACATAATAAATTAAAATCAATAATATTCTTATATTATGAAACAAAATATGAAGCATATACCTATTTAAGTAATTTATTGTTACTATTTATATATTATTATTATTTTATAAATACAGACAAAATTCTACAAAACTAAAATTTTCATTAACACTCTAAAATTACTATTATTATTATTATTATTATTATTATTAAAAAGAATACAAAAAGAATTAAAAAAAAAACAAAAGAAAATTCTTGTCTTAGCGCGGCTTCGATCTAGTAATCTTCAGGCTCCGACGAGGGCTCCGATTCCAGCATCCTACCACAGAGCTATAGAGGGTTATACTATTGTATATATAATATATAATATAGTAAAAGGGGGGTTTTCTATAATAAAATAAAAACTAAAATTATACCTATAAATAATAAATAAACAGAAACAAGTTATTAGCTAACAAAATTTAACTCAACTAGATTACAAAATTTTACAAGTTATTAATTAAAGAAATCCAGATTTTATTTAAATCAGTGCCTTTGCACCTTATCTATTTAGCTAAATTCCTATCTTTTATTTTAATATTGTTAGTTCGGGAAGATTTTTTTTTTTTACTATGTTACAAAAATTATTATTATTATTATTATATGTATGTTTCAAATATGACATTACTTCATTTTTCTTTTACTTAGTTATATTATTAAATTAAAGTTTTATTTATATTTCTCAATATACTATGATTACGTACATACCGTATAAGTATATCTGTAGATAAGAAATAACAGTTATATAACGTAATTTTTATTAATTTTTTTCTTTTTTAAATTTATTTATACTAATCATATTTTTATTATTTACATTAGATATTTTATCCTATTTTTATTTTTACATATTTCTATTATACTTATTTTTTATTTAATTACAAAAATTTGATATAATTTAGAACATTCTCAGATTTTTGTATTACTCTAGCCAATTTGAAATTGGTTTTCTGCTCTATAATTATATTTAGCATTTGGTATTATTTTTTTTCGAAAACATACATCTATATTGAGTGCATTTTCAGGTTTTTCAAAAACATTTTACAATCTATTGTTTTTGTATTATTTAAAATGTAAAATATCAAAGCACATTACTATATTATTTGTTTCAAAAATTTCATTTTTCTACTCGATTTAATTCGATATATATATCTACACAACATGAAAAGTGGTCAAATTTGGATCTAAAATTTGGAAAAAAATTATCTACTGCTAAAACATCTGCAAAAGCTAAAAAATCATCTTTGACAAAATTAGCTGCTGCTGTTAAAACTAAATCTACAAAATCAAAATCACCGTCAAAAGCTGAGAGAACAATTAAATCACCTGTTAAGAAACTAAAATCACCAAAACCGAAAACTACTAAACCAAAAACAATTAAAAAAAAAGTTTTTTCTCCAAAGAAGAAATAATTTCTCTAAATTATTATCATATACATACATACCTCTATCTATTATGTATAGAGATGATAATAAAAACAATAACGGTTTCTTTAGAAACCACAAATTAAATTGCATTAAAAAATTTTTTTCACATATTTTTTAAAATACCTAAATGCTTTTAATAATAAATAATATCTAAAATAAAATATATCTATATTCTCTCTTTTTAGTTTATTTTTTTTTTATTTTATTTAATTTCGTGACGTACTTTTGGGTATGGCACAAAAGTTTGGCGTTTGAGTTGCCTCGGGCGCCAAACGGATCGGATAGATTTGTCGAAGATAAATATTAAGGGTAAATAAATACAAGAATAACATACGATGCGGTGTCTGATTTATTGAAGTGACTTGGAGATACACTCAACTCTGTATCAGTGTCCACAAAACACTACACGACGTGTTACGCAATGGTTACTTAGATGTGAGTGATTTTAGCTAATCGACGAAATTTGTCTCGAGGCCTAGTATGTTGTGGTACGATTATTGGAAAATCGACGCTTGGCGTCGCGGCGGATTTCGACGGCTAAAATGCGATCGGATATGCTACATGTAAACCCAACGGCTTTGGGTGGTGTAATATGTACTTCTAAAGATTTTGACACATCGACGCTCGGCGTCGCGGCGGTGATCGAGTAGGTGAGTCGAGGACGTTTTACGCGCTCCACTAGATGCCTCTCCCAACTTAGCGGTGTCGAGGTACTTCTCTAGTGGAATAGGTCGCGACGTAACTAGAGACGTAACGTAGACGCCTGTTGTTATGACTTAGACTAGTTTCTGAGGATGGTACGTCGCGTCGCGTCGCGTCGGTCTCTCAACTCATATGAGCCGAGGATGCTCTCGCCTCGGAAACAGATCTCTACTCCAATGTGGATCGCGATAAAAATGTTGCAGCCTGATGGACAAACGGAAAACGGAAATAATAATCAAAAATAGAACAATAATGATTCTCACCTTGTTTCGGAAGTTGGTTTTTTTCGGCGGTTGCTTTTTCTCGGTTCGGATTTATCGGCTCTCAGTTTAACTGAGGATATATTACACTTGAAACAGATGTAATAGTTAATAGAAGTGTCTTTATCGTGAAACGGCTGCGGTTTTTATAGTAAGTCGTTACTTGACTCATTTAGACAAGTTTTACGAAGTCTTTTTCACTAGAAAACCGAAAGTAACGTGTCGTTAATTCATTTTTAGTTATAAAATGTAACAGATATAAGCATAAAAATATTAATTAATTAAAACTATAATAAGTTACACATAGTCATTTAAATGGTAAATCTTAGATTAGTTAGCGATAAACATGTATATGTGAGTGCGCTAAAAAAAATTGCTCATGTAACCATGTATAGCATGTACCATGTAAAGCAGCTTTGGACGCAGTTAGTACTTGGATGGGAGACCGCCTGGGAACACCGCGTGTCGTTGACATTTTTTAATTTTAATTAGAAAAAAAATAATAATAAAAAAACAAAACTACAATTATTATATCTACAAAGTTTCTAAATATTTGTTATATGTTGCTTTATAATGCAATTGAAATTGTTTAAAACAATCGGAAATTATTTATTTATATATATATATATATATATATATATATATATATATATATATATATATATATATATTTATGTGTGTGTGTATGTGTAACAAAAATGTAAATAATTAGCACTATAATAAATAATTATGAGAAACCAAACCGCCCGTGAACCATATGAGTATTGTAAATGGACTGCATACAGGCTAAGCGATATAGTTAATCTATGGTAAAAATGCAAATACTTCTTAAAAAATAATTCATAGATAGCACTACTAGAAATCAAATTACAGTTTTCTTTTTTATCGACAGCACAATTTGATTTACAAATAGTTCAAACATTACCATATAGATAACACTGTAAGATCATTGTTCGAAATAGTTGGCCAGTTCAATGTTGTGTTATAAATTTTTAAATACATATTGATTTTTATAGTAATTAAATAACAATATTCTACATACAACATTTAGATTTAATTTCAAATAATAATCATGTAAAAAAAGTGACAAATTAAATTTAAAGTAATTGTTTGCATTGACGGTCCTTCTTATACTAGTAATTTTACACAAGATTCATCTGGCCAACTGGATTCGTGTCAGATTTTTATAAGTTAACCTTTAATACTATCGATTACAATATTTTTATATTTTACTTTTTATAAGAAGCTTTTTTTTGGTAGAAAATTTAATTTTAATTATGAATAAGTTTATGCACCATTGTCAATTATGTATAAGTGACAAAAATGTGTTGTTCACTATACTTGATCTGGATTCAGATGGCAAACGTTTTGTAGATAAATTGGAAGCAATTATGCCAAAATTTGTAAGAATGAAATAATTTGTTTTGATTGTAATATACATTATTGTACCTGAATCTTTTACTTTTCTTATTTTAGGTGGGTAGCAAGATCAAATTACCGAATGGTATTTGTACAATTTGCTCTGTTCGATTGAATGATGATTATCAATTTATAAAACAATGTTTCAATTCTCAAATAATATTAAAACAACATTTAAATGGAAAACTTTGTCGATTATGTGCTGGTGGTGATAATATAACATTTACTTTAACTACAATGGATACGGATAATGTATTGTTATCATACAAATTGGAAACAATTGCATCGGAAATTGTAAGTAAAATACTAGCTTTAACCAGGTCCACGAAATGAAATTATGTGCTTAGAAATTGATAAGTAATCATTTATTTATTGTCTCTACCATAATTTTTGAGAACAGACAAATTTAACTTAACCTAATTTAGAGTATTTCAAATTTTAATACGTTTGTTGGTTTTGTTTAATTAAAACTTATGTAAAATAAGTTTTAATTTGAAGACATGCACATTTACAATAAAAATTACATAAAACAATTATTATTTTATTAGGTTTACTTATAATAAGTTTATTAATTATTATAATATGTTTTTGCTAAACTAAAATTTGTTTCTGCAAGTGTAGTTGGGAATAGCTATTATGAGAAAAAATATTTTCTGTTTTCAGGCTGGTAAAAATTTTGTCTTGTATTTTTAATCATTTGTTACTTCATAAGCAAGTAACGGACGTATTCACACAGCTTGTAGGGGGATTTAGATCTCACAAATAAATCAAATATTAGTAAAATATCATAGGGACTAGGTGTTACTAGTAGAAATATATTTCTTTATTGAGATCCCTTTAATCCGGAAATTTTTATTATATGTAATATATAATTTTAATTTATATTTTAGCTGGAATGTACTGAGAAGTTATCGAATTGTATTTGCTCAATTTGCTCTGTTCGATTAAATGAAATGTATAAATTTGTAGAAAAATGTTTTAAATCGCAAGAAATTTTCAAGCGATATGCAAAACAACAATCGCAAAATAGTGAGGTTATGAAAAACGAAATTAAAAATGAAAGCGAAATTAAAGAAGAGAATATTGATGAAGAATACATTAAACTAAATTTGGAAACTGATGTAAATATTAAAGTTGAAGAAAGTTTAGAATCACAAAATAATACAAATTTTGGGTTTGTTTGTGTGAAAGAAGAAGCTATTAATGAAGAATCCACTGGAGTAGATGTGAAATATGATACAAATATTAAATCTGAAGAAAGTTTGAAATTAGAATCTTTAGATTTACATTCAGAAATAATAATTAAGGAAGAATATTCTAATTTTGAGAATGAAACTAATGTAAAACGTTGTCAAGATAGTAGAGATTCGAAGAAAAATAATATTTTCAGTCCGAAAGAAAATGGTGAATCTGTAAAGAAAAGAAAATCTCATAAATGTACATTATGTGAGAATACTTTTACTGATAGTGGAAAATTAAGGAAACATATCCGTTCTCATACAACGGAGAAACCTTATAAGTGCAAAATATGTAAAAAAGCATTTACTCAAAATGGAGATTTAAAAGTTCATATTCGTATACATACAAATGAGAGACCTTATAAATGCGAAATATGTGAGAAAACATTTACTCAAAGTGGAGCTTTAAGACGACATATCCGTTCTCATACAAATGAGAGACCTTATAAATGCAAAATTTGTGAGAAAACTTTTACTGAAAGTAGAAATTTAAAATTGCATATTCGTGTACATACAAATGAGAGACCTTATAAATGCGAAATATGTGAGAAAACATTTACTCAAAGTGGAGTTTTGAAAAATCATAGTCGTATACATACAAATGAGAGACCTAATAAATGCGAAATATGTGAGAAAACATTTACTCAAAGTGGAGCTTTAAGACGACATATCCGTTCTCATACAAATGAGAGACCTTATAAATGCAAAATTTGTGAGAAAACTTTTACTGAAAGTAGAAATTTAAAATTGCATATTCGTGTACATACAAATGAGAGACCTTATAAATGCGAAATATGTGAGAAAACATTTACTCAAAGTGGAGTTTTGAAAAATCATATTCGTATACATACAAATGAGAGACCTTATAAATGCGAAATATGTGAGAAAACATTTACTCGAAGTGGAGCTTTAAAAAAACATATCCGTTCTCATACAAATGAGAGACCTTATAAATGCAAAAATGTGTGAGAAAGCTTATTATTAGTGACATTTTAACGAGACATATCCGTGCTCATGCAAAGAAGACACCTGAAGAATGCGAAATAGGAAACTTTTACAGAGAGTAGAAACTAAAAAAAAAAAACATTCGTATTCATAGCGTAATTCATTAATTTTTGTATTTTTCTTTTTATTAATGGTTAATATTTAAATATTGTTAAGTCTCATTCAGACTGGTCTTTGTTTTATTGCAGAGCTAGTGGTTCTGAACCAAACAACATGTGAGCTTATAGGAATACATTGCGATTGGACGGATTTAGTTTCATTAGCAAACTTTGTTTTCATCGCAGCCAAAGTCTGACCTAACCAAGGTTTCTAACAAAAATTCACTTATGATTTAAGAACGGCCAATCAGATTTCAGTAACATGAGATAGCGATGTACATTTGTTTTTATGAAAGAAACGTTAAATTAATAATATGTAAATGAGCAATTTAGAAAATAAAATTAATATCATTTTGAAAAGGCGTATTTAATATACTAAAATAAAATTTATTTTAGAAACAGAAGAAAAATTTGCGAAATTATTGAAGATGACAAATTTATCGTATAAACTTACAAAATTTTATTTATGTAGTATACAATTTAAAATATTACGTTTCGCATTCGTATTTTTGAAATGATTGTACAGGTCTTATTTTGTATAATCATAAATTCTTCTTCAAACATGTTTAACGCAAAACAATTAAAACTGTAGAAAAAAACTGTACTGAATGTAATCAAAAACTCAAAATCAAAAATAATTTTCAACAACATTTAAATTGTCATCACTGCGCAGGCGTAACTAAAAATTCATCAAGACAGACTGGCAATGTGAATAATGATCAAGTTTCTTCGCTGCGTTAAATCGTGAAACGAAAACTAAATCGTAAAACTGTTTTGGCAGCATGATTATTATCTTAAAGAAGATTTAAATGTTAAGTCTCATTCAGACGGGCGTTTTAGTTTTTCGCAAAAGCACAAGAATTTTACCAATCCAAACATTTGACACATTTATAGTATTTACACCAAGCGTTTGTGGACTGGTCAAACTTTTGTGCTTGTGCGTAGAACTAAAACGGTAGTCTGAATGAGACTTTATGTACAATATTGTAATAAATAATATTTATTTAAATTGTAACTAATGCTCAATTAGTTCTTCTTCGTAATAAAATTAATGACGATTAATGCATAAATATTACTTTTTAAAAATATTGTTTTCAATGTCTACAAAAATCAACATGTATTTGGAAATTTATAACACAATATGAAATGACGATAAACTTTATCTATGCGCTTCTAAAACAAATTGAAATTTTCAGTTTTCATTATAACAAGAAGATAACAGTTTGCTGATATTCTAATGTAAAGATGCCAGCATTTGCCCCAATCAATTTTTAAATATTTTTTAATTTATAATAATTTTATTATTATTAAATATGTAAAATATATTAAATGTTATTTATAATGAAATTAGATTATTAAGTAATATGTACTCATAAGTTGTTTTAACTGTATTTAGTAATATGAATAAAATACTTTTTCTTCAAGCGTATCATAATATTAATATTACGTTATCATCTACAACATTAATAATAACAGAAATATTTTTTCACATTGGCCACATTGTATAACAATTAAATTATTTAATTTTTTCAAGCATAAAGATTTGTTTAAAACTGGATAAAATGTAGCTAAAATAAAATTTTAACATATTTGTTAAGGTTAGTAGTTAGTAGTGCAAAAATAAAATTATGTATTTATTATTGAAATTAGGAGAAGCTAATCTGAAAATTTGATTAAACTAATGTATTAAATATTAAATAAAATAGGCAGCACTGTACTAAATAAAATTACATATTTGTTATGAATGTACCAAGAGAATTTTTCTTGAAAATTTGATTAAAAGCGGATAATAAATAAATGATTTATTGCCCAACAGATAAATCCATTAACAGGACAAATACAGTAGTATACAATAATAAACGTTTAACATAAGACAAAATATTAGTATTTAGAAATTAACAGAACTTAATATGTAATTTAGGGAATTGCAAAACATATCAGTGTTATTGACATACGTATTAAAATTATTAAACCCGTGTCCCACTGTAAAAAATTTTATAAAAATTTTTATAAAAAGAATTTTTACAGTGTGACAGCGCGTAGTTTTATAAAAATAACGTCACGGTAAAATATTTTTATGGTGTCTCTATTTTAATGACGTCACGTAAAATGTTTTTATAAAAACTTCTGAAATACATGGATGTATAAATAAACAGGATACACACTAACGCTACGGGGTTGAAGCCACAAACGTAAGGGGGGATCACCTATACGCCATTTGCATGGCCACAAACACGCCGCGCCGCGCGCAATAAGGAGGGAATATAAAGATCTGTCAAAATTATCTCAGTCTGATTCAAGTGATTGTTTAGCGATCAGTTATATTAAAAATTAACAAGAAAACCAAGAGAAAGAATGATAGGAAATTTCATTTTCTGTATTGGTAAAAAATAATATCAATATGTTTATTTATGTGTTATAATTATGTCACAGATTATAAAAATAAAATATTACAACTTTTTACAGATACAATAAAAAACCAAAAAGATACACAATGTACATATTTCATTTTACATGCATATTTTTTTATTGACCCTTGAATAAAATTAATTTATTCAATTTGTGTCTTTCACTTAATTGTTTCTTTTTTTTAAATTATTTATATGGTATAATCTAATTTTTATATATTTTTCAACAATAACCCTAATTAAAAGTACTACATGATTTTCAAACATTTGCTGTCTTAAACAATGTTCATTTAATTCAGTGAATAATTTAGTATTTGAAATTAGATGTCTTAATACTTTTGTTTTAAAAAAATTTGCTTCATGTTCACGGTTTTGTTTTAAAGAAATTCTTATGATTTTTTCACAAATTTCGCATATTTTATATAAATCATTTGATGGATATTGTAATGCTCCCTTATCCTTAATTAAAATTAGCTCTTTGTATATTGTATTATGGGGATCAATTAGTAGAGACTGAATACAAATAGTGCATTTAATTTTTTTTTTTAAATTACAAGCTATATATCCAGCTATATAAGAAATTACATATTTCGACATTTCAGATAATAAAGTTTCATCTTTAATGTTTAAAACAACATCAAAAATATCTAATTCTTCTTCCACGACATCTTCCATATTTAGGTTGTCGTCCGAAGTTGTTTTATTTATATGAAAAACAGGACTGTTTATACTTGATGTACAATGTAAAATATTAATATTCTCTAGCGGTATACAGTTCCCTGATTTATCGGGTTTTAGTTCAGAATGAACTAATATTTTTTTTAAAGCTGTTTGAAATTGTCTCGCAGTTGGATTATTGTTGCAACCATACTGAGATCTAACAATACCAAAAAATAATTCTATATGATCTTGGCTGAACTTGTAACAGGGAAGATAATATAATAATGGTCTTGAACTTTCGCATAAATATTCAAACATTCCTTTTAAGCTTGAAATTCCAATCAAATATCCTATAAATGCAGTATTTCGTCGAGAATGTATCATTAGAGTACCATTTCGAGTTTCTTTTAAATTTTGAATATATTGAAAACATTGATTTAATTTATTGAACACAATTTGTTTATTATTCAAATTAAGTGGAATTTTAAAACCGGTCTGTTTCATTGTTATGCTATTAAAAATATCAAATAAATCATTGAATATACAAATAAATTCAATTGTAGCATCTGAATTCTGGAATTCTTTTAATTTTAATACATCTTTACAAAATTGTAAAGCATTCGCTACACTTTTACTAAGTGTTTGAGTTGCCAAACGAACTTTCATTTTCTGTTTAAAAAATTGAATGTGTACTGATTTCAATTTATTTGCTAAATGGAGACCTTCGTTTTGCTGTAAATTATTTAATGATTTTAAATATTCCCATGATATTAATTGACCGTGTTCGTTAAACATTGAATTATATTCTCCAAGAACATTGCGCACCATTTTTAATAAATGACAATTATCAACAAATGTAAAAATTTTTTCGTCACTTTCTGGCAAGTGGAACCAGGTCTGCAATGAATTTACATTGTTAAAAGAGCATCCTAACAATCTTGCCATAGCTAAGTTACTTTGCAAGCCATCAAAAACAATACAAGCCACTTTTACATTACATTCCTGCACAGCAGAAATACATGTTAATAATAATTTTTTTTTTACTTCTGCAGAAATACCATTTATAACGTAATACGCTACAGGAATTTTCCATGAACCATTCATGCAAACAAACATGTAAACTAAAATTTCTTTTGCTTTATCCATACAAACAATATCACTTCCAAGACCCATATTCACATAACCATAATATTTATTTCCATCAAATTCAGTTAGTTCCCTGATAGCCATTTCATCAAATACAAGAGATGCAACTATTTTATAATCTACTAGTTTTGCTTTCTCTTTAATACACTGAAGTGCCTCTATATTTATACCTGGTTCACCATCTACAGACTTGTACCATTTATAAATTGTGTTTGGATGTGGAAGACATTTGTTAAAAGTTTCTCTGACATACTTATAAGCACGGGGTGAATAAAAATGGAGTGTTAAAGCAAACGATATAAGCTCAGGAGAATAATTTTTCGGAACACGTGCATTAGAATTATTTTGAAGCAGTCTATAAAATAGATCTTCATTTCCCTTACCTAAAGTATTCAAAATTTCAAATTGATCAGCATCAATAAATTTTTTCTTAGCTAGATTGTTGAGAATATCAGTCAAATTCACTATTTGTTGAGATTTTCGTCGAAGTGTTTGTTGCAAGTTTGTAATTTTTTTATTTAATTCATTATTCTTCTTTACTGATGATTCTCGCATTCGTTTTTTAGTTGGAGAATTCCAAATACGTTCAGGTGAAACTGAAGTGCCTACATCTTTAGTGCATGCTGAAAAAATACATAGTATATGACAAAAGATTAAGTTTTGTTTAATTTTTATGAATCGATTTAAAAATGTAACTGTATTGTACAAAGAATACAGCTCAAATAATGTACATACGTGAATTTGCATAATTATGATCTAGCATTTCTTCATTGATATCTGGCTCAAATTTACAATTATTTGTTGAGTGCAATAACAGGTCGGTATCATTAAAATATTCGGGTGATTCCGTAGTAGGTATATTGCAGTTCTACCATTGCTGAAGATGAAGGTTGTACTTCCATCATAGTTGAAGTTGAAGGCTGTACTTCCGTCATAGTTGAAGATGAAGGTTGTACTTTCATCAAAGTTGAAGATAAAGGCTGTAATTTCGTCATAGTTGAAGATGAAGGTTGTATTTCCGTCATAGTTGAAGATGAAGCAATTGGATTGATCTACAAATATTTGAAAATAGTAATAAAACTATATAAAAGAAATAAGAAACAGCAAAATAAACTTTTATGAGACATAAAACCACTATTTAAAAACACCAAAATATGTATTTTCTCTATTTTATAGTATATACTTATAAACTAAATTTGGTTTTGAAATACTTAAGTTTAATACTCGCGTTGGTGTAAATAGTACACCAAAATCGCGCCGATAACTTATAACCTCTGTGTTTTGTACTAATAATGATTTTTGTGCTGAAATTAACTTAGTTATTATTTTGTTTAACTTTATAAACCTAATGCACAGAAATGAAAATATGTACTCAGCGATTTTCTACCTATTTTGTTTTTTTCTATATAAACTACCTACTTCATTATGTGGTAATGCATTTTCTCTTAGTCTAGTATTTTTCAATGAAGATCGATCAATATAACGTTCTTCAAAATGCAAAGAGCACAAACGACTAGTTTGTTTTATTGTTGAAGAATCTAACTTCATTATTTCCATCCAACATTGTCTTGCTGTTGCATCAATTGGAAACCTAGTAAAGGACATTTTTATAATTTTTACATCATAATTATATAACATATAAATAATTTAATAACAAAACTAACCATTTAAATGTACAAAAATGTATTATCTATAGTATATTGTCTTGTGTCTAATTTTTACTTACTTATGAAACGATATCTTCTTATATTTTTCCATCTTAATTTGTTCCACAGATTTTCTGCTATTGTCTCTAGTATTTTTACAACCATTAGCTGCACAAATACTCGACATTTTTATTATTACGACTAATAACAACCACAAAAAAATTAAAAAAGATCAACAAATACGTTACACATGTTCACATGCACGTGTTTCATGTATTTAATTCAAATAATGACGTTCGTGGCCATACAAATGGCGCAGCCAATAGCAGAACACTCTTCCCCTTTTCATCTTTGAATTCACCCCCTTGCCCTAATTCATGGTTTAGTGTGTATCCTGTTATTAATAGATCCATGGCAGTAACCAATCACAAACAAACTAAAAATCTACTTCATTCAATATTATTGACTCTACTTGGGGTACGTTCCACTTAAAGCCCGCAACGCTCGCGACGCCCTTTAATACGTTCCACTTAAGACCGAGGTCGTTGCGGTTGTGATCGAAAACGTCATAGCTGACGTCATATCGACGACCGCTGTTAAGCCCATTTCGACCGTTATATGTAGGTGGGTTAGAGTGGTCGTACTTCATTTCGCGCGTTTTTTTTTTTAAGATAGTGGTAATGATGGCAGACGAAAAAGTGTTCTTGTACAATGAATCTACAGATACATTGGTAGAAGTAATGTTATCGCCAGAAAATGCGGCACGTGTTAGAACTGGTAAGTGATATAACTATTAATATATAACTTTTGGAAAATTAAAATAGCATAACCTTACTTTTCCCGTAAGCATTCTGTATTTTATGTTTATTCCCAGTATTGTTCTCTGTTTTTAGATTTGGTTTTCGCAACTACTGCGATGAATGCAGCGTTGCTTCAACAAGAGTCTGAAGATCAAGTTCTGGAACCAGAAAATATTCCAAGACCTAGTTCTTCAAAAAGTTTGGATGCAGCGTTGCTTCAACAAGAGTCTGAAGATCAAGTTCTGGAACCAGAAAATATTCAACAAGTTTGGATACTGATCCTGAAGATGGAAGTAAGTTAACGGTTAAGCTCTTATGAATATCAGTAAAACATGTTTATTAAATAGCGAATGCTCTGAATGAAACAATTACTGAGATTTGTGTATTTTAGGATCTTTATATAGATGGACAGTAGGATGCGTGTTGCTCCTTCTAGAAAATTATAAAACAATGGAGGAGAAGTTTACGAATGGTAAGCAATCGCAAAAAAAGACATGGGAGGAAATGGCAACAAAATTAAAAGAGCAGGGGCATGCCGTAACAGGGCCACAGTGTGCTGCCAAACTCCGAAGCAGTTGCGGTCGTTAAGTGGAACGTACCCTTGCAATATTGTCACCGAAATATTAATGTAAACAATTACTTTCAATATAATTTGTTACGTTTTTACATGATTATTATTTTAAACCAAAACTAAATGTTGTACGTAGAATAATATTTCTTAATTACTTAATGGTTGTAAAAATATTTAAGATTAAGATTAACTAATTTTGAATAATTGAATAAAATATAATTAAATAAATTTAACTAAATAAAAATAGAATTAAATAATTATAGCATCGTGATCGTCTAGTCTAGTGTAGGATTACGTTGTGTGATAATTGAGTAATAACCAAGATTTGAGATAGAAAGTCGGCGATGTTATGTGAGGGAAACATATTGGGTTGATTAAATTAAAATGCAGAGATCTAGTGATTTATTTTATTATCGTTCAAAGACAACAATTAAATAATCAATTTCTTTATCGTGTGTGTAGTGCTCCGTCAGTTATTTGCACTCAAGTGCTAATGTAAATCGTAATGAGAAATTTATTAATGAAATCATTTAATCATGCAATCACTTGCAATAAATATAGTGTGAATTTTCGAATGTTTTGAGCCCTTAACGTATAAGGGGGACGATGACAGTACGTATACTGCGCCTATGTCTCTGCGTGGAGAGAACAACCTTGGGTGACGTACAACCCCGGTGAGAGCTAAGCTAAACATTATGTGTATATCTATGAGTATGTGTTTATTGCAAGCGAGAACAACGACCAACAATCTCTAATCAGAAAATAATCATAACTTATCTGACGGTTTACTAACACAAACATAAATAAACAAATATAAAGATACGATTAGAACGATATTGGATTGCATATATTCATTCATAATTTAATTGTTATATTTTTTATACGTGAGAAGATAATAACGGGGTATTTGTCAAAGAATGGATATCGTTGTGGGCCCAAGTTGAATGGTCTGACAACAGCAAGGACCACGGCACTGATGTGTCGGTGGTGAGCCCGGCAGAACGACAGAATTTAAACGGGCAGCGTGATGCCACTTCGGGCCGGCACGGCGAACCAGTTGGCGGAGTAGCGTACGTTTGACAGTGGCGTTCGTCGAAGAGCGGATACCGGGAATAGCGTAGTTGGTAGCGATCGGACAGCGATTTGCCTGGTGATGAATGACAGTAGACGCAGTTTCTTCAGCGGATCAACTGGACAGAGCTTCGCCGTTAGAACTTCAAGAGAGGCTTTGAGGATACTCGGTAACTAAACGGTACTAGAGTCCAAAAGGCTTCTTCGATTCTGATCGAGACCAGAATGCCTTCCTGCTGGAGTGTCGGCCCTAATATGGAGCAAGCCCCACCAGGGTGGACAATGCGACCCCCACTAGTAGAAACCCTTTGCAACAGAAATAGAAATACATATTTTATTTTAGTAAGACAAAAATGTAATATGTGTTCGTGGTGGAACGATTCCATACTCACCAATTAAATTGGAGTTCTTTGTTTCAATTAACAAATAGAATTGAAGAAGCTGACGTTGCTGGATTTCGCGCACAGTTTTAAAAGCTTTAATTGGCCATAAAATTAATGTAGGGAGAGCGCGTATGAGATCTCATATGTAGGACAGAAATCGACCTATATTGCTTTCTTTTAAAATAAGCAGATGCATCACAAAACCTAATCTCAATTTTTGTTTATATATTTATGTTATCGTCTTCCGAGACAATGACCTTCGAATGCACTTAGCGTTTGGCGTTTTCCTGTTTATACCTTATACATTCAAGAATAAACAAAGATAAAATTTTAGAAAAATAAAATATTGTTAATAATAGGAAAAGTAAAGCAGAAAATACGCACCATTACACTATATATGAAAATTTATAATACAACATTCAACTGGCCAACTATTTCGAAGAATAATTTTACAATGTCATCTATACGGTAATGTTTAAATTATTTGCAAATTTAATTATCCTGTCGATAAAAAAGAAAACTGTAATGTGAATACTAGTAGTGCTATCGTTAATGTTTGAACTATTTGCAAATCTAACTATCCTGTCGATAAAAAAGAAAACTGTAATTTGATTACTAGTAGTGCAATCTATGGACTATTTTTAAACAAGTATTGCCATTTTTATATTCTTCTGATCACAATGTAGTCAGAGAATTCCACTTGGTATTAGGAACGCTTGAATAAAGTTGAAAATAACTAAATGTCACTGAATGTTGAAGAATTATTTTTACCACTTTGACTGCAAGGAAATAGTGGTATAGCGTTTGGTACGGTGTCTGTAACATTTTCAAAAATTAAAAAATTGTGTATAGAAATCCTTCATATAGCCTCTAGATGACGAGTCTGAACTTAGTTTATGTGGGTGTATAGATGTGCGTCGTCAGCTCGCTCGCTCACTCGGTCGTTAAACAAAATTTTGTGATCGCAACACCTTCTAGACGGTTCAACAGATTTTAATGAAATTTTCAGGATAAATTTGCCTAGTGCCCAAGATGGTCATGTGGTTTTGGTTTTTTCCAGTAATGTCAACTTTCCTAGAAAAAAAATACTAAAGTTTTTAAAAATTCATTGTGGCTACATTATTTATCCGATTTTGATCAAATTTTCAGGAAAGATTCACCTAGTGCCCACATAGATTTTGTAATTTTAATAAAATACAGTGTTGCCAACTTTCTGAGAAAAAAATTACTAAAGTTTTTAAAAATATATTACGGCCATGTTGTTTAACCGATTTTGTTCAAATTTTCACAAAAGATTCTTCTGATATCCATATAAATTAGGTAATTACAACAAAGTACAGTGTTGTCAACTTTCTGAGAAAAAAATTACTAAAATTTGAAAAAATTTATTATGACCACGGTATTTAACCGATTTTAATAAAATTTTTACTAAAGATTCTATTGGTTCCCGCATAAATTATGCAATTTTAATAAAATACAATGTTGCCAAGTTATCGAGAAAAAAATTACTAAAATTTAAAAAAAATCATTGTGGCTACATTATTTATCTGATTTTGATCAAATTTTCAGAAAAGTTTCTCCTAGTGCCCACATAAATTATAATTTTATTAAACTACGATGTTGCCAACTTTCCGAAAAAAAAATAATAATTTTCTAAAAATTTGTTATGCCCGCATTATTTATCCGATTTTAATGAAATTTTTACAGAAGATACCCTTAGCGCCTATAATATTATATATTAGCAAAATACAATGTTGCCAACTTTCGATAAAAAATTTTTTTATCCCTTTATCTTATCAGTTATGTGATAATGTCAAAGTGGTCTATATATGGGTTTACCCATATACTTCTAATCTTGTATTTTGGTTAGTCGAAAAACTAGCTTATAAAATCAAACCACATTCGACTAGCTCCATTCTCGCTTTGCGAGAATATTATTTTCTATCATAATTTAGAACATATAATTTTTACTTTAATAATTATCATACTACATATATTGATACAATAATATAATATGAATAATAATAATTATTAATTAATTAAAGGTATAATAATTTAATTAGAAATATATAATATATGATAATAATATAATTTATTATTCGAAATTTACATAATTTGATATATGTTTTAATTATATAAAAATAAAATAACATATGTTAACGTAACAAATTTTTGTATACAGGATTTTTATTTTTTTATAATTAGAAAAAGTGAAAATGACCTCTAATTATTAAAATATATTCCCAATGTATTTTCATTTAAATTATTAAAGATTATTAAAAGCAAAGACCCGTATACCCACCTTTATTGTTTATGAAAAAGTGCTTTTATTATTTTGAAAATAAAAATTACCTCTAATTATTAAAATAGTTTCTAATGTATTTTCATTTAAACTATTAAATATTATTAAACGTTATTACTAAAAGCTTTAAAACTGATAATTATTTTTAATTTATTCAATATGCGTCATGTAGTAAACTGTTGTAGGTATATTAAGTTTGTTTTTTTAATGTAAATAAAAATTTCAAAACTAAAGAAATATTTACACATAAAATAAAAAGCATGTAGTGTAAATTTTGTCGCATATTGTACTTTTCAAACTCAGTTTATAAAGACATAGCTTATTAAAATTGTCCAGAATTAGGACCCTTAATCCTACTAAACGAATGATTTCTTAGATTTGGTTCTCTTCTAATAATTTTAGCTATACAGCTAACATAATGTTCTAAAATATAGACAATAATCGCAGATGTTTTACATATCACATCTGCCTGAATCATTTAGCACAAAAAAAAAATTACACATTAGACCGTGATTTACAAATTAAATTATGTTTACAAAATTATATACCTTTAAAGATTGGAATTAATATATCAAAATTCCACAGTTTTAAAACGTTTTTACTTTCTTCGGTTGCCATTTTAATTGAATATTTAGTAGCTATTTTATTTAGTCTCTGTTTACGTCAAATGATGCGCAAGAACTGACCTGTATCAACATGTAAGGTGACGCGTATTAAAAAAATATATGAAAAATATATACGATCTAAATATGAATTGTTGCAATAAATTTGTTCAGTGCAAATTATATACATATCATTCGTAGCAACATTATATTTTAAATGTATTGTAGATATTTATCATGAATATAATATGAATGTAATACATATATATATATATATATATATATATATATATATATATATATATATACAGTGTGTCCCCGGATTGAGTTCACTATAAGTGTAATCGACAAAAAATTTATGAATTTTATTTTCATGTTTTAGGATTTCGCCCTGCTATATCTGAAAACAATTTTAAACATATTTTTAGTTTTTTGAAAATTAAGGCGGCCATGAAAAATGTAAAAAACTATTCAGGTAAACGGCTTTTTTGGTCAATAATGCGGCATAATGTTCTTGAGAAAATTTGTTCAGAATATGAAATTATGGCACTGTGCAAAATTTTAAAAAGATCAGTTAAAAAAAAAATTGTCTGGACATAACGCCGACTGGACAAAACGGTGACCGGGGACACTACGCCGACCTTTCATTCGTATTTGCGCAAGCTAAATAAACAAAAGGTTGACGCTTGCACAAGCCAAAACGTTGGAGTTGAGTAAAATCTATCAATACATCAATCTCATGCAAAATATCTATCGCAAATGCGAATGAACGGTCGGCGTTTTGTCCAGTCGGCATTATGTTCAGACACATTTTTTTTTAACTGATTTTTTTGAAATTTTGCACAGAGCCATAATTTCATATTCTGAATAACTTTTCTCAAAAAAATTATGCCGTATTATTGACAAAAAAGGCCGTTTACCTGAATATAAAATAGTTTTCTAAATTTTTCATGGCCGCCTTAATTTTTAAAAAACTAAAAATTGTTTTCAGACAAAGCAGGGCGGAATCCCAAAACATGAAAATAAAATTCTTAAATTTTTTGTCGATTACACCTATAGTGAACTCAATCAGTCAGAGTAACTACCGTGTTAATATTTAGTACGAAAATTTAACGGGATACGGTATTTGGGTTGAGAAAATTTATAAAAATGCAAGCATTTACAATTCTATCAATTTATTGTACATTCCAATATTTCGCCAGCAATTTGTGGCTTCTTCAGGGGAACATACATTGTTTCCCTGAAGAAGCCACAAATTGCTGGCGAAATATTTGAATGTACAATAAATTGATAGAATTGCAAATGTTTGCATTTTTATAAATTTTCTCAACCCAAATACCGTATCCCGTTAAATTTTCGTACTATATATATATATATATATATATATATATATATATATATATATATATATATATATGTTTTGCTTTAGAATTCCGCGGACGTTATATGACGTATCTGGTTTCCGGGATATTTATATTATATATATTATATATATATATATATATATATATATATATATATATATATATATATATATAGCATTTAAAATTATTCATATTTTCTGTGAATATCTATTGCTGTTTTCAATGTTTTTTTCTTTGTGTATGAATTAAAATACATATTAACCGCTGGAAATGCTTTAAAATTATTTATCTAAATACTGAACGGCTGGTTGTAACAATGCTCATAAACAGAAATCAATAAAAAAACAAACAAAATCATACTTATATAATTTTATGGTAACACGTATTTTATGAATACAGAAGAGATATATTCTTTAAATCAAAACGGCAAACAAAGTACACACCAAATGAATTACATTTCTGTTGCCTTTGAAGTATTTTATTGAACCACTAGAGGAACATAATTATAGTAATAATTATCAACATACGTTTCAGATATTGAAATGTTCATATGTTTGGGCGTTCAGACGAATTCAGAATAATTGGAAAGGAAAGAGAGAGTACCATTAATCGCATTTCGTAAAGCTGGAGAATACGAATTTAGAATTGCAATTTAGGATTTAGCAACGAAGTACTTGGTCAAGAAAATATTATCAAATATATTAATGAATAAAACTATACGCAAAATCCATAATTCAAATATTTATTCATTATTAGATAATCACATATTGAATCAATTACAGCTGTATGATCATAAAGTTCAATTAATTAATTAATTATTATATCATTATTTTAAAATGCGAATAACAAATCTAACGTAATCCATAACTTTCACAACAGAACGAAATCGACATCATTATACAAAATGGTATATTTAAAAATCAATAATTTACAATTGTATCTATATTAAAATTGAGTATTAATAGAACAATGTTTATGTTAATATTTTTTAAATATTAAACGTATTATTAAATTTTATAAATAACAAACAATTTTTTCATTGATATTATTTAAATATTTTATATATAATATTTTTATCTTATGACA
Organism: Clivina fossor; assembly: GCA_963966155.1. Classification (NCBI taxonomy): domain Eukaryota; kingdom Metazoa; phylum Arthropoda; class Insecta; order Coleoptera; family Carabidae; genus Clivina; species Clivina fossor. The sequence continues at coordinate 5,786,168 of OZ014557.1, forward strand.
TATATGTATATTAATTAATATAATAAAGTAAAAAAATCCTTATTTGTTATTTTGTAATATGTATGATTTTTCATAACTTTTTACAATCTACATTACATAAACAATAAATATTTTACTAATTATACAGCAACATTACTTAGCTGGCCAATGCCCCAAAATCTGAACCTTAACTTTTATAGGTCCTATGATAGGCTTAAAGAAAAATATTTTATTCATGTTATTAAATAAAGTTAAAACTACTTATCAATACATATTACAAAATAATATTCATTTATTTATTAATTTGAATTTCATTATAAGTAACATTTAATATATTTTACATATTTAATAATAATAAAATTAATATAAATTTAAAAAAAAACATAAAATTGATTTGGGCAATTGCTGTCATTTTTACATTACAATATCAACAAACTGTTATCTTCTTGACACAATAAAGACTGAAAATTTCAAAATGTATTAGGAATGCATAAACAAATTTTCATTTCATGTTGTGTTATAAATTTCCAAATACATGTTTTATTTTTATAGAAATTACAATTCTGTACAATGTACAGAAAGTCTCAATCAGACTGTCATTTTATGCACAAGTACAAGAGTTGGACTTGGTGTAAAAACTAAAACTGTGTCAAATGTTCGAATTGCTCAAATTCTTGTGCTAAAACGCCAGTTTGAATGAGCCTTAACATTTAAATTTTGTTTCAGATAATAATCATGCTGCCAAAACAGTTTTACGATTTAGTTTTAGTTTCACGATTTAACGCTGCGAAAAAACTTGATCATTTACATTGCCTGTCTGTCTTGATCAATTTTCAGTTACGTCTGCGCAGTGATGACAATTTAAATGTTGTTGAATATCATTTGTGACTTTATTGTTTACGTTGTTTACATTCCAAACAGTTTTTGATTACATTCAGTACAGTTTTTTTTTTTTCAGTTTAAATTGTTTTGCGTTAAATATGTTTAAAGAAGAATTTATGATTATACAAAATAAGACCTGTACAATCATTTCAAAAATACGAATGCGAAACATAATATTTCAAATTGAATACTACATAAATAAAATTTTGTAAGTTTATACGATAAATTTAACATCTTTTATATTTTCGCAAATTTTTCTTCTGTTTCTAAAATAAATGTTATTTTAGTATATTAAATACGCCTTTTCAAAATAATATTAATTTTATTTTCTAAATTGCTCATTTACATATTATAAATTTAACATTTCTTTTATAAAAACAAACATACATCGCTATCTCATGTTACTGAAATCAAATTGGCCGTTCTTAAATCATATGTGAATTTTTGTTAGGAACCTTGGTTAGGTCAGACTTTGGTTGCGATAAAATAAAATTTGCTAATGAAACTAAATCCGTCCATTCGCAATGTATTCCTGAAAGGTCACATGTTGTTTGGTTCAGAACCACTAGCTCTGCAATAAAACAAAGACCAGTCTGAATGAGACTTAACAATATTTAAAGATTAACCATTAATAAAGAGAAAACTACAAAAATTAATGAATTACGCTATGAATACGAATATGTTTTTTTTTTAATTTCTACTCTCTCTAAAAGTTTCCTATTTCGCATTCTTCAGGAGTCTTCTTTGCATGAGAACGGATATGCCTCTTTAAAATATCACTCCTAAGAAAAGTTTTCTCACATATTTCGCATTTATAAGGTTTCTCCTTTGTATGGATACGAATATGGCTTTTTAAATTTCCACTTTGAGTAAATGTTTTCTCACATATTTCGCATTTATAAGGTCTCTCATTTGTATGAGAACGGATATGTCTTTTTAAATCCCCACTTTGACTAAAAGTTCTCTCACATATTTCGCATTTATAAGGTCTCTCATTTGTATGTGAACGGATATGTCTTCTTAAATTACCACTTTCACTAAAAGTTTTCTCACATATTTCGCATTTATAAGGTCTCTCATTTGTATGTGAACGGATATGTTTTGTTAAATGTCCACTTTCAGTAAAAGTTTTCTCACATATTTCGCATTTATAAGGTCTCTCATTTGTATGTATACGAATATGAACTTTTAAAGATCCATTTTGAGTAAATGCTTTTTTACATATTTTGCACTTATAAGGTTTCGCCGTTGTATGAGAACGGATATGTTTCCTTAATTTTCCACTATCAGTAAAAGTTTTCTCACAAAATGTACCTTTATGAGAATTTCTTTTCTTTACAGATTCATCATTTTCTTCCGAGCTGAAAATATTAGTTTTCTTCAAATCTCTACTAGCTTGCCAATGTTTTATATCGATTTCATTCTCAAAATCCGAATATTCTTCCTTAATTATTATTTCTGAATGTAAATCTAAAAATTCTGATTTCAAACTTTCTTCAAATTTAATATTTGTATCAGTTTCCAATTCTACTTCTTCAATGTAATCTTCAGTAATAACTTCTTCTTTCATACAAACAGCATCAACATTTGTATTATTTTGTGATTCCAAACTTTCTTCAACTTTAATGTTTATGTCAGTTTCCAAATCTTGGTTAATGTATTCTTCATTAATATTCTCTTTTTTAAATTCGCTTTCATTTTTAATTTCGTTTTCTAAAACTTTATTATTTTGCGATTGTTGTTTTGCATTTCGCTTTAAAATTTCTTGCGATTTAAAACATTTTTCTACAAATTTATACGTTTCATTTAATCGAACAGAACAAACTGAGCAAATACAATTCGATAACTTCTCAGTACATTCCAGCTAAAATATAAATTAAAATTATATATTACATATAATAAAAATTTCCGGATTAAAGGGATCTCAATAAAGAAATATATTTCTACTAGTAACACCTATCTTCATAGTTTTTTATTTAGAATCCGAATCTGTAATAAAAAATAGGGGTTCCCATTTAAGATATCAAACATGCCCCCCTCCCCCGCCCCCTAGGGGGGTGGGGGTAAAAAAATGTGACAGGATCAGATGGCCCCCTCTAAACCATCCAACTTTTATTCGGAACATTTTTTTGTTCGACACATATTTCTCGAGATATTCCAGTGGATTAATTAAAATGGGTCACCCGGTATATATATATATGTGTGTGTGTGTGTGTGTTATATAATTTTGCGCAAAGCTTTCTCAGTTAACCAATTCGTTAACTAAGTTGACAATCAATCTAGTTGCCTAGTTAACTTATTGATTAAGGCCATTTCAGGGCAAACAAAAAGCTATATTCAAACATGTGGTGGGAATACAAAAAAGAATAATTTTACATTCGATTTATTCGTTTAATACTACATATTTATGGTAAATAATTATTAGAAAAAATAGCTAATTTATGGACAAATAATAATTTAATAACAATTTTTATATATTCAGACTGAATTAACATATAAAAAAATTAATCAAATATTTAATTGTAAATATTTTCTTTGATAAATATGATTAAATTATTGAAAATTCTAAAATGTTTTTTAGAATTTTCAATAATTTTTCCTGAAAAATCAGTACCAGTTAGAGGAAAAAGTTACTTAGTTATTATGTAGCTAATTTTTTCTTTATTTTAATAAATTTTTTCAGATTTTTTGAGAAAATTTTGGAAAGTCAAATTTTCAAAAATTTTGTTTTTAATTTTTTTCTACTAAACGATGCATCGTAGAATAATGGTTTCTTCACTCAATTATCGTATTCATTATTTCGCATTTTTCCATGTCATGCTTATTTTCTTTCACCTCATAGTTTTTGAGAAAAAAAATAAAAACCAAAAAATCATAAAAAAAATTCTAGCGCCCAAACGGCACATGTTAGCAAATTAAAACTAAAACCAAATTATAGAACTTTTTATGCTCTATTGAATAGTATTCTAAGTATTTGTCCGAATTTAACTAGAGAAAAAAGTATATCACAAATTATCGAGATTGCATGTTAAACGCCCATACGAACTTAACGAACGAACACCCGGTATATTTTTTGGAAATCAAAAAAATAATAAACAAAATAATATTGACAATTAAATATTTGATTAATTTTTTTATATGTTAATTCTGTCTGAATATAAAAATTGTTATTAAATTATTAATTGTACATAAATTTGTTAATTTTTCTAATAATTAGTTACCATAAATATGTAGTATTAAACGAATAAATCGAATGTAAAATTATTAATTTTTGGATTCCCACCACCTGTCTGAATATAGCCGTTTGTTTACCTTGAAATGTCCTTAAGTTAACAATGTTTTGTGCAACCGCAAGACTTTATTTTTATTGATGTTAACTTAGGTCCCTGACCAAATTTACTTTAGAAATTAATTTATTTACGGCATTTATAAAGACGAAATAAATTGAATCGAGTTATTATTATTAATTTGGTTTTAAAGTTATTTTAATGGTAGAATACAATTTACTAATGAATTAAATTTATTTATCGTTTATGAAACTGGGCCCAGATTATTATAAATTTTATTTATTAATTTGTTTGCTAGTAAAGTAAATATTTATTTTTATGCACGATCGATCCATAATAGAAAATTTCAACTACTTTATCGCTCGAGGGCGGTATAAGTACTTTTTGATACTTGTTCTCTCATTTCTTTATCACTAACTTTACAACTAACTAATTTAAGTAGAGAAAAAATACACCACTAACCCCCGTATACTGGCACATTTTCGTTAAAATAAAAATTCTTGCAACGAAACCGTTATTTTTAGCAAAATGTTTCAGAATACGGAGAGGGCAAACCTACAAAATAAATTCAATTTAATAATTATTATTCTGTAATTATCATATGATTATGTCTCTTTACAACAATAATAAATTTATTATTTTCTTTAAATAATATTAAAATTGTTCAATCGTGCATACAATCTTGTATTTATTATGTTCGTAACCAGTGTTTATAGTCCTCGGACAACACCTTTGCACCTTTGCTTCGCATCTCAAACTAATAATCATATAAAATAAAATAATTTCTTTTAAACCACACAATAATTAAACAAAATGATAAATACGTATTTCGAAAGATAAGTTTTCATCCATCAGTAGCAAAAGTTCAAATTAAAGTCTTATTCAGTGATCTAAGGTTACACAAGAACAGTGTTCTTTGAAGCTTTCGAAACACATACTTAGCTTTCTTTTAAATTATTTTGTGGTTTAAAGGAAATTATTTTTTTTTATTAACTTTTCGCCACAGTAAGATCATATTTTTATTTATTTATAATAATCATATCTCAAGCCGTAAAAGCATTTTTGCAAATTTAAAATGCAAAAATACAAAATACAAAATTAAATTTTAGGTGTATTCTGTTAAAATTGACGGGCTGTAAAAATAAAAATTCCGAGATTTCGTAAGAAATCTTGTAGCTCATAGTAATCTATTTTTGTTGCTGAATCTCAGAATTCTTCTTTTAACCGAAATAATGTAGAATACACTCATATAAGTTATTTAGTTAACGTAAATTTTATTTCGCAAAAATTATAACCTTAATTAGTAGAAATCCCGTATTCACGAATTTTTTTCATTCCGTTCAGACGAGAAAATATTGTCATAGATTTTTCTTTTTAATACTAGCGGTATATCTTAGAACGTATTATACGCGAATACGAGTGAACCACTACAACATTTTGAATTTCTAATTGTTCCAATTTCAAAGTAATTAAATGCTGACAGTTCTAAAGTTGTTAAAGCCTTAATGACTTTTTAATAATTATATGAAATAGAATGTTGGTATCATCGCTAGGAGGGTCCGGACCGTATCTGGTGTCACCTTTCGAAAAGAGATGACACCAAAAATTACTATAAAATTTAGATTTCCGTTGCTTCTGCTGAGTATGCCAAATTTTCTGTTTCTATTTGTGAATACAAGAAAAAGAAAAAAGAAATTAAAATCAAAATCTATTGAAATAAATTCCCTTCATTACATGATTTAATTAAAAAACAACAAACAAAATAAAATATTTTTTAGAACTCGTTGTATTAAAATAGGATTAGATTCTGTTTAATTATTTTATCAAAACGATGTTTTGACGAAACTGAACGCTCGTCTTCATCAGATCAAAATTTATCAATGACATTAAAGTAAATAACAGTACGTAGCTAGGTAACATAACAACAAACATTATTGTTTATTTATTATTTTATCTTCGGCAGAAAACTCAACATATTCATATAAAACATAAAAACATTTTAGTTTGTATATGAGTGTGTGTTTTTTTTTTATCTAAATTTGGCTGCCCTTACAATTATTTATAGTACACTATAGCTGTGTTTTTTTTTACATTCCACTCATTGTCAGATCAGTAAATCTTGTAAATGAGCTGAGCTGAGTTTTGCTGAGCTGAGTTGTATTGATAAATAAAACAGTTTATTTGCAAGTGACGTTTAAAATCGTAAGTTCCACATATGATATAATCGAAAATATTAGATGTATTTGGATTGTTTGCCTTGATAATGTATTGCAACACGCCGCGGATATCTATTTTGTTTGATTTCAAACTAAAATATTCAAATATATAAATGTCAACCAGTATCAAACACGTTATAAAATCTGAAGCTAGAAAAATTTGAATTTCGCATGTGCGCTCACTTGAATCTCAGATAAGCACTAGCTAAATATGCAACTCAGTATCGGGGTAAGGGGAGAAGCATTTCACTCAGCATTTCACTCACTTCTAACTCAGTTACGAGACGGATAAATAAAACAGCTATTATTTCAAGGTTACTGATATCTGTTGATCTGAGCTGAGTTTTTCGGTAAAAAAACACAGCTTATGATATAGACAATTTTTTTTGTTTTCCATATGTTTCAGAGGCCTTTGAAGAGGATTTAAAATAAATCAAAAGCTTGCCTATTAAACTTAAATGAATTTGAAATTGATTGATACACCCGTTATTTACTTACAAAAAATATTTCTACCATTTACTAGCTATTTCATTCGTTTTACATATATATATATTGTACAGTTTTTAAAATTTACGCTGAACACATTTTAATGAAAAAACAACAACAAATTAATTAGCTGCCGGAACAGGTTTGAACATCAACGTAGATCGTACTTGTCCGGGTCGGGTAGGTGCACTAGTTGCCAATAGAACCGGCTGTCCACCTTGTTGATCTGATGTTAAAGAAACCAAATCGGTTAAACGGGGCATAGAAATAGTAACGACTGCATCCGATTGTTGTTTAGGTAGAATAACAGAAAGCGTATTCGTTGTGTTACTATTCGAATTATTTGTTGTTTCGTTTGTCATCGTTGTCGTAGTCGACGGCGTATTATTTGTTGTAGCGGGCCGATCATCTTCATCCGTTAAATCGATCACTTTTTCAACGCCATTATTTATCGCTGCTTGTGGTGATGGCGTGGTGGCACTTCTCTGTTGTAAATAATTGCCTAATACTTGTCCGTTTGTTGACGACGATGTTTTTGATTCGGGTGTTTTCGGTAAAATTGTTTTAATACCACCACCAGCACCACGTTGATGTTGAGGTTGAACTTTACTTGAAGCTGGACCAGGACGTGTTGTTGGTGGTGTTGTTTGTTGTCTGTTTATCGAATTGTTGCGTTGAATACGACGTCTTTGTGTTCGCTGTTGTTGAAGTTGCGCTGGTGATTGTTGGAAATTTGATTGTGGTGTTACATCGGAAGCGATAGGTTTGATATTTCGTACTGCTACCGGTGGCATACAAACCTACGAAAATAATTACTAATTATCAAATATGTGAAAAAGTTATTTCAATGGGTAAATTTTATTTTATTGAACTTCGACCCACTTGTAGAAAAAATTGTCACAATTATAAATGAGTTAGCTAGGCAACTAGATTGACAACTGTCACTGAAACGTCTTACAATATATTAACCGGTCCCAAAGTTAACAAGATTAGAAGTATATGGGTAAACCCATATATAGACCACTTTGACATTTCACGGAAAGTTGGCAACACTGTATTTTATTAAAATTACATAAATTACATGAATACTAGGAGAATCTTTTGTGAAAATTTTAGTAAAATCAGTTAAATAATATGACTATAATAAATTTTTAAAAATTTTAGTAGTAATTTTTTTTTCAGAAAAGTGGCAACACTGGATATTAATAAAATTATATAATTAATGGGAGCATTAGGAAAATCTTTTCTGAAAATCTGATCAAAATCGGATAAATAACGTAGCCAATATGAATTTTTAAAAACTTCAGTAATTTTTTTCTCGGAAAGTTGCCATCACTGGAAAAAAATAAAACCACATGACCCTATCTTGGGTGCTAGACAAATTTATCCTGAAAATTTTATTAAAATCGGTTGAACCCCGTCTAGGAGAAGTTGCGATCACAAAATTTGGACTGACGACGCACATCCATACACCCACATAAACTAAGTTCGGATTCGTCTGATCTAGAGGCTATATGAAAAATTTCTATACAATTTTTAATTTTTTTTGAAAATATTACAGACACCGTACCAAACACAATACCACTTTTCCTTGCAGTCAAAGTGATAAAAATTATAAATTTTAAATAACATTGAAATTTCTCTTAGAAATGCATGCAACAGATAATAGTAAGAAGTTAGCCCACGTTCTTCTAGCAAAAATGATTTTTTACATTTTAGTCAATTTTAAAAATGTGGTATATTAGAAAAAAAAAAAAAAAGATTTACCTGAAGTCCAACGGAACGTGTAAATTTAACTGGTTGCACATCTTTGGCAGTTCCATTTTCTTTGATTTTTCTTCGAATTTCTGTCAATACTTTGCCATGTACAATATTCATATCGCGAATCTGTTTATCTACGGACGCATATTTCTGTCGCAATGAATCGATCGCTTGTTGTTGTTTTTTTACGATACGAACTAATTCGGCACATTTGCTTTTCTCGTTGAACACCTCGCACATTTTCTGTAAAGAAAATGCTTCCAAATCGGCTCGGCTTAATACTTTTATCTCGTTCTTTTCCATAAAATCTCGAAATAACTGCAACGAAACGAATTCTTCTTTAACTTTTGGTTTTTCTGATTCGTTCAATTTGATTTTTGGTTTCTTTAAATCCTTTTCGTCGGGTTTATCATCGTATTCGATATTTCTTTTCAAGGAAATATTTGATTTTTTAACATCGAGAGTTTCATCCTCATTATCTGTATCTTCTAAATTTCGTGTTAACCATATTTTATTACTCGGTTTTTCGGAGCTATATTCTATGCTATCCTTTTTATATTGTTCAAAAATTCCACTTAATTCGATTTCTTTCTTATCTTTAGTTGCCTCTCCTAAAAATATGCTAAAATGTAAATATGTAATTCTATATTTTTTTAATTATTTACAATGATCGTTCCGAAATTATTTTTCTTTTTTTAGTTTAGTTCTAAAAATAATGAACATTATAAAAAACATTTTTTTAAATAAATAAAAAAATTTAAAATGGCAAAAAATTATTATTTAAGATCAAAAATTTATATTAAATAATTTTTTGAACGAGTTTTGCATTTCAGTATTATTTTTAGCAAATAAATATCTTATAAAATTATTGCCCGGTTTCCCAGGAAACAGTTTAGCTATATTTCTTCGAATTTTACTCGAGTAAGAAGTATATCGCAAATTATCGAAAATGCATGTTAAACGCCCATACGAACTTGACGAACGAACACCCAGTATATATATATATATATATATATATATATATATATATATATATATTCTTAAAATTTAAAATCTTAATTTTGACGGCGATATAAATAATTTAACATGAAATAGTAATTTATAAAATTAGAGAGAGTTTTCGATTTACGACGTATTTGTGTTAGGGCAATTCGCAAACCTTGCGAAAAAAAAAATACGTGTCGCTTAGTTTTTATTGTTCTAATTAAATACAGAAGCAGATTTAAATCGGCGTGTAATTTGTTAATAAATCAACGATTCGACGAATTGAACATGCGTTTTAGTATCTACTAAGTTAAAAGTGCCAAAATAGACCAGAGAAACCTATGTTGATAGGCATTGTAGGGTGCTTGCACCAAGAACTGTTATTTGAGAGAGGATATTTGATCAAAGCACTATACTGACGTGCTCCTAAAGAGCGAAACACGTGTCTATGGTTAAACTGGCCAGTCATTGATGCATAGATTAACAAGCCGATTCAATAATTGATTAACTTGGGCAATTTTTTTGGGAAAAATCTCAACATTTGAGGATATCTTCGTTATTAGGAGTTATGTCTTTGACATATCCACGTAGTATTCCCTTATTATTGTCTTGAACACTGCGAAACATTTCGAGAACTGGTCAAAGACAGAAATATACGTTATATTGTGCAGGTTGCATACAAATTTTTGAAGACAAGGTCACACGGCAAGTTTCCAATCCATTTTGGCTATATGTCACTGCTTACAACGGAATACCAGAGCTTTAAAAGTTTAAATAAAATGAAATAAGTTATTACATCAAACTTTACAAAAAAAATATAACGCCTAAACTTTTCTGGTTGTCTGATATAAAACTGCTGATAATAAAGACAAAAAAAGGTTTTTTTTATCTACATCAGAAAACCAACTTATGACAAAGACGTCGAAAGAGAATTTAATCGTAAATCGAAAACTACAATTATTTCATGAATACTACGGACGTAGAAAATCAGTTTTAACAGTTGGATAAACATGTAATGATTATTACAGTTGGGAAACACTGGTATGGTAGCTTCATTAATTTGGACTTTCATAAAATGTTAGGGCATAATATTAAATAATTAATATTATTAATATAAAAAATATACATTAATATAAAAAAAATACTTACCATTTTTCACTAGATCATCTTCATTTTCATCATCAGTCAAACGTAGCGTCATTTCCTGCGATAGATCATCATAGATTTCGTCAATCGATTGATAATTAGATGATGACGACGACGAAGCACAGTCATCATTAGCTTGATCGCCTGTTTGATGACGGCTATCGTCATCATGAAGATGCTGATTTGTTGCATTTACATCTTCGATTAATAGATCCATTTCATCACCACAGTTCGTTATTTCGTCCGACTTATCCGCCTCAATCGGTTTCTCTTTAATATTTTCTTTTAGATCACTATTACTAGTTCCAATCGAGAGAATAGTTTTAGCTTCGCTTGTTTCCGATGTTAATTCATCCAATTTCATTTTGTCGATATTTGCATTTGCGTTTTCAGTTTTTTCTACAAATCAAAGAGAGATTTTCAATCATCTTTAATAGATACAATTAAAATAATATATATTTCAGTAACTACACTGTAAATTTTCTTAGCAAAATTACAAAAAAAAATTCTTGCAATTTCATTTTACTATAAATATTCTGTATTTCTATCTCAAAATTCTGTAATTTTTACATAATTCACAATAATCACATAAAGTAAGTAAAAATGACCTGATATTTATGTTAAATTGCTTACTTTCTGCAAATTGCATCACAATACTTAATGTAGAATTACATATTGTTAGTATAACTTCTTAAATTATGTAAAACTACAGATTACATATTAATATCTGTAATATAATTCATCAAAATAATGAGACTTAGCACATATTTTGTGTCATAATTCTAATAAAACATTTTAAGTGTAATTCATTTATTTTAAAATACATCCTTTATGTACATTTAAAAATGTAATGTAAACAAACTAAACAAATTTTTGCTATTTATGGAAAATTCCTGACAACAAATTTAATAAGGTTATGTAAATTTACTAAAAGAAACTTAATTAAAAATACTGTAATATTATATACATATGTGCAATTCCATTCCGTTGGTAATATCATTTTACGTAATGTTTGTAATAGTTCTGATATAATGTATTTTTAAACAATTATGTTAAAATTACAGCAGCTGAGTAATTATACCTAGATATACTGGGCATCATAGTATCTCATGTTTTGTAATTAAAATTACATAATTTTTTTTAGAGTGTAGTTAAATGAGAATAAATTAAAAAGTTTGTCATATGACGGCTCAATTCTAATTTTTAGCAACCACTGTAATTAATGCGACCAACCAAGAGTTAACAACTGCTCTTTGGCAGTTAATAAACTTTGCTCGTCGGTAACAATATAAAAAGGTTTCTTCCACAAGACATTTGCAATTATATAAAAATTAGGATATGGGATCTTTACTTCATTTATGTTTATTTCTACCTTATCAAGTTAAAAATGTCTATTAGACTGAGTTGTAGGTATACGGTCCTTCTCGGAAAAAGTATTAAGAGACTGCTATTACAATATTTAAGTTTCTCAAAGATTAGAAAAGTGGCTGTAAATAAGTACTGATGTGAAATAAACGTTTACCTTTTTTAATTTCGCAGCTTTTATCTTTTTTAAACGTAATTTTATGCTTCTAGAATATTTTTCCATTGTCTATAATCAAGTTTTTACGCGCCAAATAAATCGTGGTAAAAAACTTTCGACAAAAATTTTGAAAAAAAAAATCACTCTGAGACAATGTACTTTCTCAAAGTGAACTTGTTTGAAACGGGAATATTTAATCGTAATCAGATGTTGCAAAAATATTTAGCAATTTTTAAACGGCCACTTTTCTAGAAATTTCTTTTACAGCTTTAATGTGCCATTTACAACTCACAATATGTTTGGCGGAACAAAAAACAACCGAAATTTGTTAGTTTGATTGAACCGAATTGTAAAAGTTCGAAGTTCTGCTGAAAATAGATTGAATATTTTTAATCCGATTGAAGAAATTTTATAATTTTGACTTTTTTCAAATTTTATACTTACATACATACACAATCACGCTATGTACTCAAAATGATGTGGCACAAATTCTTTTCATCATCCCGAAATCAGTCGCCTCCAAACATTCCTATCCAAACGAGCAACTTTCGCTTCATCCACATTCATAATTTCTCTCATACATACTCTTTTATTCCTACTACTTGGAAACTGTCGCTCACTCAAAACACTCTCAATCATACCACTCCAACTGCTCATCGGACGTCCACGCAAACGTATACCATCAAAATCATTCAAATAAATCTTTTTAACCAAACGTTCATTAGACATTCGCTCTACATGTCCGAACCATTTTAACTGACTAACACCAACTTTTGCTACAACATTTTTTTTATAATACATCATATAACATTGTTATCTTAATCAGTCATTATTATCTATGTGTTCTAGATTGTCAACTATATTCGGAACGCCTGATTTGATTTGTTACAATCTATTCACGTTGCTAGCTAATATGTGCTTAATAAGGTTTTATGCAACCAGCTCATACTATGAAAAACGAAAAACTTTAACTCTCGAAAACAAAGTATAGATTTCCAAATAATTCAAACTGGAAATAATTGATATGCATTAACTATAAATTGTAATTAGAACAAATTATCGGTTAGATTATAGAAAAGTAATAAATCAATCAGGACGTTTCTAGCGGGAGCTTTTTTGTTTCAACTAATTTGTATGTATATAAAATAACAACAATGGTTATAGTAAACATAATTTAAAATTTGGTCATCTACACCTATTTTATTGTTGATGGTTGTAATGCCTCCTTCGTACGTGATTGCTTATTCGGGCGCCAGACACGCTTCCTGAAAAATCAGACGCAACAGGGGTTTGCCTGATAGCTCAGACGTGTCCCAGGGGTTCGTAATACGGATTTCGGATGTTGAGGGTATGACAACACAAATGAAGTAAACAAACATTTATATTAATAATTCCTGTTTATTGTAAAACCGGTTTATTCAATTGATTGATAAATAAATATGAAATAGAATTTTAAATAACCCAAGTAACTTAATAAACCCAAAACTTTTCTCAGTATTATATTTTATAAAACAAAACAAACTAACTTAGAATAATTAACCGTAAATCAAAATAACATTTAACAAAATTTTAAATACAAAATTATGTAAATCCTAGAAAGTATTCTAAGTCGAAACAACGGACTTAGCAAAATTTACCGTAAGTCAGAATAAAATTTAACAAAATTCCAAGTACAAAATGAAATAAATTCTTAGAAAATATTCTAAGTTAAAACAACCGGACTTAGAAAAATTCAATCGTAAATCAGAGACAAAATTTCAAAACTTTGTTTTGAACTTACTGTAAAAAAACTAAATCGCGTAAACCGTAAAAAGAAACTAACTCCATAAAAGGACACTCTCGTACCGCTGTTGATCTGGGACTCGAAAGCTAAGTCGACCAGGAGAAAAGTTTAGCGAGGAAGACCAAGCAGAACTTATGAGTGAGCCTGGATGCCAAGCAAACTCTAAATTTTTAACTCAAAATCGGCGGTATTTATACCCGAAATTCCAGACTAGCATGTCATAACTTTGCAAAAAAATTTGACTCTGTTTATAGAAAGAGAAAGACGTATTCTTCTTTTTGTTGCTTTGCACTTGACAGCGGAATACGTATTCTCTTATTAATCTTACAAATTTCGTTTGCAATGCGCTAGCGCCTTGCGCATTCGTTTACTGTAACCTTCAACTGTGTTTTTGTCAAATGACGTTGTTTATTTTTTTGAATAGGTTAATTTGCTATTTGTTATGATTTGACACATGGTGGTTAGAATTTACGTATGCTTCTCACATGGAAATGAACGAACACGAAAAATACTAGAGTGATTTGCCCAAAATAAATATAAAGTGTTCGTTTACACGACTATATGGTAAGTTATACCTTAACCTGATTTATGCATCGTTCATGTCAATTTATATTTTAAGGGTATTTGTGTCGTAGAGAAATTCGAATCGTCACATTGTATACATGGGCGGAATTCATTTTGATACCCTTCAAAAATATGCTAAACTCACTGTTCACAAACTAATCTTGTTCTAGCAATAAGGTTTTTAATAATGTGTCCCGCATATGACCTTTGTAGTTGCGCGGCTATATTAAATAAAAAAAAAATAATGTGTTATTAAATATGCAATATTTAAAAATACAAATTTACGACTGGAAAACTTTTATGATTCGTTTTTGAAGATGACGCGCATGAAAAAAACCGATTAATAACCACTTGTACAATCTGATGTACAAATTAATTAAATTCCCATGAATATTTTTTTAAAACCATGTATAATTCTCGAGTAAAATCTCTACAATCTAAGAAATTTCGTTTTAAAATTTATACAATCTGAGAAAGTAGTTACCTTTACGAGGAAAACAATAATTACGAATTATTACTTACGTAATTTCGTAATGGATATTTGGCGAAAAAATTAAAATAACAAAAACGATTCACCGAGAACCGATATATATCACTATGATTTCACAGCACTACAAAAACCACGAACGCACTAACACAATAATAATACAAAAGACTAATCTGAAGATTAAAACATCAATACCGAATTAAAAATACTGCAGAATGAGTACGTCAATTATTAATAAATATTAAGAACTGCAACCTATAGACGTTTTATTTTAATATAATGAGTTCTGAAAATTTTTTACCATGTTAAATAACTAAGAAATTTATCGACTGAGAATTTTGTCACATGTAAAAATAATTTTCAAAATTATCAGTAATATTTTTAGGTTGTTAAAAAAACACTTGAATGTTGATACAAATTGTGATAAACTACACAGGATCTGATATAGATAATATAAAAATAATTATATAAACATTTTAGATTATAAACTTATTTATTTTTATTGTAAAATTGCCTACCTTGATATTTACGCAAGTAATTGACTTACAAGCAAACATATCGAAATGTTACACGCCGATTTAAATGAGCTTCAGTTATCAAGTAGAACACTAAAAACTAAGCGACACGTATTTTTTTTTTCGGCTCTAATCAAGGTTTAGGGGTGAAAATCACCCCCAAAATTTAGCGTAAAATTGGTTTTTATCTTTTTTCTCGGAAACTATGCATTTTAGAACAAAAGTGTAAATGTACGAATACCTTGTTTTTTAAGAGCTATCCACCAGTGGTATTAGTTTTTTTCTATACGATTTGTAAGTTACCCTTTTGCAACCCTTACACATATTTTACCCCATATTTAATTGTTATGTATTTTTTTCAAATTTTTTTTTTATATTAAGATAGCCCAATTAAAAATAAAATTGACGTGTTTCTGATTTTTTTAATTATTTATTGTTTTAAGGGGTCACCTACCCCTTATGTAGACACTTGCATGTACTCATTTGACTATTTATAACTCGTTAATATTAAATGATAGGAAAAAAGTATTAGTATTTTTTTAATTGCTTTATATAAGAAATTTTATAAAATATTTAAAAAAATTATTTATGAATTTTCATTCTGTTCATAAGTGATTATGCCATCTGGTCGCTTCAAGTGAAAGACTTCAAAATATCTCGAAAAATAAGCATCGAACGAAAAAATTTCACAGATAAAAAGTTTATATTTTTGAGGGGGGCATTTACTCGTACTAAAATTGAAGAGCTACTGCCCACCCTTGAGGGTGGCAGGGGGTAACTTTAAAATCTTAAAAGGAAATTTCCATTTTCAATGCAGATTCGGATTCTACGATTAACTCCTCTTCCCTATATCCGAATCCGAATCTGCAATAAAAAATAGAAATTTCCATATAAGATTTTAAAATTACCCCCTGCCACCCTCAAGGGCGAGCAGTAGCTCTTCAATTTTAATACGAGTAAATGCCCCCCTCAAAAATATAAACTTTTCATCTGTAAAATTTTTTCGTTCGATGCTTATTTTTCGAGATATTTTGAGTCTTCACTTGAAGTGACCAAATGGCATAATAACTTATGAACAGAATGAAAATTCATAAATAATTTTTTTAAATATTTTATAGAATTTCTTATGTAAAGCAATTAAAAAAATACTAATACTTTTTTCCTATCATTTAATATTAACGAGTTATAAATAGTCAAACTTACTTATGAGTACATACAAGTGTCTACATAAGGGGTAGGTGACCCCTTAAAACAATAAATAATTAAAAAAAAATCAAGAACACGTGAATTTTATTTTTAATTGGGCTATCTTAACAAGTTGTATGCGGGAAGCGTATTTATAACGTATTTGTTAAAAGATGGTAGAGCGCGGGTCACTTATTAATACGTATTATATACACATAGACTAGCGGTAGAATGTAGGTAACTTATAAATACGTTTATTTTTATACTTTTTTATTACTCTAAAGGGATGCTAACATATGAAATATTCCGGAATACAGTTATTTATTCTTTTACTAACATTTTACTTTTAATAATAACCAAAATGTAACGACTAAAATAATGAGTGTAGTCGATAAAAAGAAATTTCTAAATACCTATAATTTTTATTTGAGACATTTTCTTTCTGTTTAATTCACACGTTTAAAAATGTGTAGCACCAATTATTGGAGACATATGATTTGTTAAACAATTGGTGCATATAGAAGTATCTTGTGACAACATGTCTTTTGTCAGCTCATGTAAAAAGTAATTTTAAATTATTTTCTGCTGTAAATATTATTAACTAATAACAAAATATTACGGAATTGTAAGTAAACAAAAATTTATAACCTAACTTTCTTTATAAGTACGCCTACGTATATCAAAAATAAGGCATTCTGCTAATAATAATATAAATAACAATACATACCTTGAGCTTTCAATACTATCATTTTCCTTCAATCTTTATTTTAAATTATAATAAATAATTAATAAAGCTTTGTAAATGCTAGGAAAAGGACATTTCTGACAAACAAACTACATCGAGAAGTACTTCATTTCCGTAATCATAGATGGCGCTAATGAACGTCATTTGTAAAAATATAACAATTTTAAGAATATTGTTATTGTAAATATATTTTTAATAAAACATATTTTACAATTTTGTCTATTATATTATTGTATATTTTAATTGTTCAAAATTAATGTTTAAATAATAAACTACTTTAAAAAGTACTTAAATTCCTCGTTCATAGATGGTGCTGATGAACGTTAGTTGCAAAAATATAACAATTTAATAAATATTGTTATTGTAAGTATATTTTTAATAAAATATATTCTAGAATTTTGTTTAATATATTATTGTATATTTTAATTGTTTGACATTAATGGTTAAATTATAAACTACTTTAAAAAGTACTTTATTTTTGTATTCATAGATGGCGCTAGTAAACTTTAATTGTAAAAATATAATAATTTGATGCATATTTTTATTGTAAATATATCTTTAATAAAATGTATTCTATAATTTTGTCCATTATATTATTATATATCTTAATTGTTCGACATTAATTGTTAAATTATAAACTATTTTGAGAAGTACTTGATTTCTGTATGCATAGATGGCTCTGATGAACGTCAGTTGTAAAAATATAACAATTTAATGAATATTGTTATTGTAAATATATTTTCAATAAAATTTATTCTACAATTTTATTTATTAAATTATTGTATATCTTAATTGTTGCAAATGTTTTGAAAACAATGTGTTGTTAGTTAAAAAAATAATTTTTAAATGACGTCTCCTGTGTGGTTATTGGAAGTGGTTTCTTAAGTAGTTTGTCTAACAAGTTGACTTGTTACTCTGGTTTCTCTTCAGTGCGAATAAATCTTTCGCCTTTTACGTTCAGCAAACAGGACGCTACGATTTATTCTTCTTCTTATACTAAAAACATTACGCAAAATTTATCTGGCCAACTGGATTCGTGTCAGATTTTTATAAGTTAACCTCTAATACTATCAATTACAATCTTTTTATGTCTTACTTTTTATAAGAAGCTTTTTTTGGTAGAAAACTTAATTTTAATTATGAATAAGTATGTATAAGTGACAAAAATGTATTGTTCAATATACTTGATCTGGATTCAGATGGCAAACGTTTCGTAGATAAATTGGAAGCAATTATGCCAGAAATTGTAAGAATGAAATTATTTGTTTTGATTGTAATATACATTATTGTTTCTGAATCTTTTACTTTTCTTATTTTAGGTCGATTGCAAGATCAAATTACCGAATTGTATTTGTACAATTTGCTCTGTTCGATTGAATGATGCTTATCAATTTATAAAACAATGTTTCAATTCTCAAATAATATTAAAACAACATTTAAATGGAAAACTTTGTCGATTATGTGCTGGTGGTGATAATATAACATTTACTTTAACTACAATGGATTCGGATAATGTATTGTTATCATACAAATTGGAAACCATTGCATCGGAAATTGTAAGTAAAATACTAGCTTTAACCAGGTCCACGAAACGAAATTATATGCTTAGAAATTGATAAGTAATCATTTATTTATTGTCTCTTCCATAATTTTTGAGAACAAACAAATTTAACTTAACCTAATTTAGAGTATTTCAAATTTTAATACCTTTGTTGGTTTTGTTTAATTAAAACTTATGTAAAATAAGTTTTAATTTGAATACATGCACATTTACAATAAAAATTACATAAAACAATTATTATTTTATTAGGTTTACTTATAATAAGTTTATTCATTATTATAATATGTTTTTGCTAAACTAAAATTTGTTTCTGCAAGAGTAGTTGGGAATAGCTATTATGAGAAAAAATATTGTTGTCTGTTTTCAGGCTCGTAAAAATTTCGTCTTGTATTTTTAATCATTTGTTACTTCATAACCAAGTAACGTACATATTCACACAGCTTGTAGTGGGATTTAGATCTCACAAATAAAACGAATATTAGTAAAAAATTATAGGGACTAGGTGTTACTAGTAGACATATATTTCTTTATTAAGATCCCTTTAAACCGGTAATTTGTATTATATGTAATATATAATTTTAATTTATATTTTTAGTTGGAATGTACTGAGAAGTTATCGAATTGTATTTGCTCAGTTTGTTCTGTTCGATTAAATGAAACGTATAAATTTGTAGAAAAATGTTTTAAATCGCAAGAAATTTTAAAGCGAAATGCAAAACAACAATCGCAAAATACTAAAGTTATAGGAAACGAAATTAAAAATGAAAGCGAATTTAAAAAAGAGAATATTGATGAAGAATACATTAAACTAGATTTGGAAACTGACATAAACATTAAAGTTGAAGAAAGTTTAGAATCACAAAATAATGCAAATGTTGATGCTGTTTGTATGAAAGAAGAAGCTATCACTGAAGATTACATTGAAGAAGTAGAATTGGAAACTGATACAAATATTAAATTTGAAGAAAGTTTGAAATCAGAATTTTTAGATTTACATTCAGAAATAATAATTAAGGAAGAATATTCAGATTTTGAGAATGAAATCGATATAAAACATTGGCAAGCTAGTAGAGATTTGAAGAAAAATAATATTTTCAGCTCGGAAGAAAATGATGAATCTGTAAAGAAAAGAAATTCTCATAAATGTACATTATGTGAGAAAACTTTTAATAAAATTTATAATTTAAAACGGCATGTTCGTTCACATACAAATGAGAGACCTTATAAATGCGAAATATGTGAGAAAACATTTACTCAAAGTGGACATTTAAGAAAACATATCCGTTCTCATACAAATGAGAGACCTTATAAATGCGAAATATGTCAGAAAGCATTTATTCGAAGTGAACATTTAAAAGAACATATTCGTATACATACAAATGAGAGACCTTATAAATGCGAAATATGTCAAAAAGCATTTATTCGAAATCAACATTTGAAAGTGCATTTTCGTACTCATACAAATGAGAAACCTTATAAATGCGAGATATGTGAGTGAACTTTTATGTGGAGTGGTCATTTAAAGCAACATGTCCGGTCTCATGCAAAGAAGAAACCTGATGAATGCCAAATTAAAAACTTTTCTTCAGAGTAGAAATTAAAACCATATTCGTATTCATGGTGTTCTTTTGTTTATTAATGATTAATTTTTAAATTTTGTTAAGCCTCATTTAGACTGCTTTTTTGCTAGCGAAATCAGTGTAATGTTTTAGCACAGAGCTAGTAGTTCTGAACCAAACAACATGTGATCTTATAGGAATATATTGCAAATGCACGGAATTAGTTTCATTAGCAAATTTTGTTTCATCGCAGCCAAAGTTTTAACTAAAATTCACTTATGTTTTTAGAACGGCCAATTAGATTTCGCAGTAACATGAGATAGCGATCTATGTGTATTTTTATGAAAGAAACGTAAAATTGTATGTAAATAAGCAGTTTGGAAAATAAAATTAATATTATTTTTAAAACGCGTATTTAATATATTAAAATAACATTCATTTTAGACACATTGAAAGAAAAATTAACGAAAACAAAGTAGATGGCGAATTTATCTTATAAACCTGTAAAATTATACTTATGTCCTATACTATTCTAAATGTTCTGTTTTTAGCATTCGTATTTTTCAAATGATTGTAAACAACTTAAACTGTCACAAACAAAAACTGTACTGAAGATAAACAAAAATTGTCCTTTATATTTAGTGAAATATTTATTTTTTACGTAATGTAGATTGTGAAAGTATATAAAAAGTATTCATTTTTATACATAATACAGAAAAACAAATAACAAAAT
This sequence comes from Clivina fossor, assembly GCA_963966155.1. Taxonomy (NCBI): domain Eukaryota; kingdom Metazoa; phylum Arthropoda; class Insecta; order Coleoptera; family Carabidae; genus Clivina; species Clivina fossor. The sequence goes on from OZ014557.1 coordinate 5,807,563, forward strand.
GTTTTTAACTTAATTATATTAATTAATATACATATATATCATAAGTTAAAAGTATTATATATAAAATATTTAAATAATATCAATCAAATAAGTTGTTTGATATTTATAAACTTTATAATATGCTTAATATTACAAAAATAATAATATAAACATTATTCTACTAATACTCAGTTCTAATAAAAATACAGTTATTAAATTATTTATTTTTGAAATGTACCATTTTTATATAATGATGTCGATTTCGTTCTATTGTGAAAGTTATGGATTGAGTTAGATTATGTATTTGTATTTTAAAATGATATAAGCTTAATTGATTGAACCGTATGTTCATACAGCGGTAATTGATTCAATATGTGATTATCTAATAATAAATAAATATTTGAATTACGAATTTTGTGTATAGTTTTATTCATTAATATATTGATAATATTTTCTTGATCTAGTACTTCGTTGCTAATTCCAAAATTGCATTTCCAAATTATTGTTCTTCATCAGCTTTACGTAATGCAATAACCGACGATGCTGCATATATTAATCATCCTTTTTTCTTCCTTTCCAATAATTTTGAATTTGTACTGCAGTGATGTACCTCGGTATAAGTCTGCTTTAGAATACGTTCAATTCGGAATACGTTTTGTTTGGATGAAAATTTTTTTGCTCGGTATACGACTTTTGTACGGTATACGACTTAATTCAATTATACGCGCCATCTATGAACAAGTAATACTATGATATCTACACTATTCACGAATTTATATTGACTTCATTTGGTTTGAAACTATGTAATTTCTGATGGGGAGAGTCCTTGGTTGATGTATGTACTGCTCTTTTGGTGTACCAGACCTGCGTGGAGCCAATCTATAACTTTGTTAAGTTTCTTCTGATTTTCATTTTTAAGTTATATTTTATTATTTTTATTAATCATGAATTGCAAAAAGGCAAACGAAAACCAACAGAAAACTAAATAATTATTTTACAACCCCATTAATATACCATATTAAGATGAGTTTTTTTTTACATGAAAACGGATTAATCATTTTTACATTATTTTTTATGAGAAATGTTGGTTTGGTATACGTCCTATTCGGTATAAGTACAAACATCAGGAACGAATTAAGGTCGTATACCGAGGTTCCACTGTATTATACTCTTCTAGAACGCCCAAACATATGGACATTTCCATATCTGAAACATAAGTTGCTCAGTGCCATACATAACTATAATTATGTTCCTCTAGTGGTTCAATATAATACTTCGAAAGACAACAGAAATGTAACTAATTTGGTGGGTACTTTGTTTGTTGTGTCGATTTAAAGAATATATCTCTTTCGTATTCATAAAACACGTGGTATCATAAAATATATGAACATGCCTTTGTTTGTTTTTCTATTGATATCTGTTTACAAGCATTGCTACAAGCAGCTGCCAAGTATTTAGAAAAATACTTTTTAAATCATTTCCAAAGGATAATATTTTATTAATTCATACACAGAGAAAAATAAATTGCTATGCACGTATTGCTAAGATTTTTATAATAGCAACATTTTATTATGCAATAATATCAGTTTTGTCAATATAAAAATATTAGATATTAGGTGCAATTATATATTTATATTAAACCTTATATATTAAATCAAGCTATGTGTATCTGGAAAATAGAAAAATAAATATTGACAAAAAATATGAATAACTTTAAACGCTCTATATATATATATATATATATATATATATATATATATATATATATATATATATACAGGGTGTTCGTTCGCTTGGTTGATATAGGGCAATAACATGGGATTTCGATAATATGCAGAGTACTACTTTCTGAAGTAAAATTCGGAGAAATACATAGAATACTTTTCGATAGGGAATAAAAAGTACTATAATTTGGTTCTACTTTTAACTTGCTAGCATGTGCCGTTTAGGCGCTAGAATTTTTTTAAAATGTTTTTTAGAATTTTCAATAATTTTTCCTGCTAAATCAGTATGAGTTAGAAAAAAATGTTACTTAGCTATTATGTAGCCAATTTTTTTCTCTATTTTATTGAATTTTTTCAGATTTTTTTGAGCAAATTCAATAAAATAGAGAAAAAAATTGGCTACATAATAGCTAAGTAACATTTTTTTTCTAACTCATACTGATTTAGCAGGAAAAATTATTGAAAATTTTAAAAAACATTTTAAAAAAATTCTAGCGCCTAAACGGCACATGCTAGCAAGTTAAAAGTAGAACCAAATTATAGTACTTTTTATTCCCTATCGAAAAGTATTCTATGTATTTCTCCGAATTTTACTTCAGAAAGTAGTACTCTGCATATTATCGAAATCCCATGTTATTGCCCTATATCAACCAAGCGAACGAACACCCTGTATATATATATATATATATATATATATATATATATATATATATATATATATATATATATATATATATATTTATGATAAATATTGAAAATACATTTTAAAATACACTATTGTTACGGATGATACGTATATAATTTGTACTGTAATGCTGGGTTTACACATGCATGGATTTACTGGCGCCAGTAGAATCTGGCGCGCCAGTAAAATAAAATTGCATGCAAGTGGAAATAATGCATGCATGGACAAGAAAAGTCAGCCGCTGTCTGAAATTGCTTGCGCCAGTGGTGACTCACGTACCAAGAAACATAAACATGCGTCTTACTTGCACGTCTAAACATGAAATTGTACGTCGCTTCGCAAGTTATTATTTCATTTCATTATTATTTGAGTTTGCGGAGGTTAGTACGGCGTGCTAAAAATCTGTATTTTTTCTCAGGTAGTGTAAACCTTAACTGGCGAGCAAGTAGGACTGGCGAAGCTACTGGCGCCACTAAATCCATGCATGTGTAAACCCAGCATAATATAAATTATTATTCCTAAAATTTTTTAATACGCGTCACCTTTCCTGTTGATACAAGTCAGGTCTTGTGCATTATTAGACGTAAACAGATAGTAAGTAAAATATCTATTAAATGTTCAATTAAAATAGTAAACGAATAAAGTAAAAATGTTTTAAAACTGTAGAACTTGGATATATTAATTCTAATTTACAAAGGTATATAATTTTTTAAACATAATTTAATTTGTAAATCACGGTCTATTGTGTAATTTTTTTTGTGCTAAATGATTCATGCAGATGTGATATATCAAATATCTGCGTTTATTGTTTTTATTTTAGAACATTATGTTAGCTATACAGTTTTAAAATTATTAGAAGAGAACCAAATCAAAGTAATTATTTCTCAAATAGGATTAAGAACTTTATTTTGGGTCAATTTTATTAATTTATGTCTTTATAATCTGAGTTTGAAAAGTATAATACGCTACAAAATTTACATTATGTGCTTATTATTGTATGAGTAAATATTTTTATTAGTTTTATTAGTAGAGATGTTTATTGTTCTAAATTCAACAACTGTCTCGAGTAGCATATTGAATAAATGAAAAATAATAATTAGTTTCAAAGCTTATAGTAATAGCTTTTAATAATCTTTAATCGTTTAAATGAAAATACATTGGAAAATAATTTAATAATTAGAGGTAATATTTATTTTTCAAATAATAAAAGCACACTTTCATAAACAAAAGAGGAGAAATACGCGTCTTTGCTTTTAATAATAATCTTTAATAGTTGAAATAAAAATACATTAGAAAATATTTTAATAATTAGAGGTAATTTTCTTTTTTTCTAATTGAGTCGCTGGGTGCAATAACGACTTAATTAAATAAAAACGCAACTTTTTAGTTGTTAGTCAAACATACAACATAATTCAAACTCTGTCAGGAATATAGGTTTTAACTTTATTAAATAAAACACAACTCGAATATGTAGTAGAGATATTTATTATGTCAAGCATTAGTTAGTTCAACAGCTGTAACAAGAGTAAATATATTGGATATATAAAACATATTCGTCAGTTAAAAATTTACATTATAGAGTGTTTAAATATATGCCGCGTTATGAGTTTTGTTTTGTAAACATTTATTTCATAGACAAAATATAGTAAAAAAACAACAAATTCTACAACAAAATTAGCAGCAGTATAAACATTGTTTAAAAATCTTTTTTAATTTAATTAAAGTTAACTGACAATAAAAATAAAGATGTCAACATGTTAAGTTTTAAATTAGAAAGCCATATTCTGTTATTTAATATTGATTCTTTTAAATAAATTTCAAATATAAAAAAAAATTTTTTTTAGAAATTAAAACATATTTTTCTTCTAGATTCTTTCTTCAGGTAGAAGAAGAGATGTTCGCCTTACAGCAGCAACAGATCTTTGCACCACTACGTCAAACCATGAAAGTCCCTTCACTACACTTTCGAACCAGTAGCTGAACCAATTCGAAGACGTCCAACACTACCAAAAAAACCCATCCGGCTATTAATACACAGAGCTTCCAAAGCATGGACAATAATCTAGTGCCCGCCATTGGCATGAAGATGGTGTCCATAGATGATGCTGGAACTGGTATTTCTAAAAGCAGAAATAGTTCGGGGGGGGGGGGGGTGCAAAAAATAAACGCAGAAAGAAAAATTACGTTCTGGACTACGATGGTCGCAGAATGATTTAACTGCTATTGTACATTTACGTCAGAAACAAGTACAAAATGGTATTCACGCAAATTATATTTTCGAATATAACAATATAAAATTGATTGCAAATTAAGGAAATTTAGTTATAACTCTACAATAAAGTGAAATTGTAAAAGAAAATCTCATCAAAACTTACATTCTTTAATATCACTTACATATAAGCTTTTAAAGTTTTATTCAAACGTTTACTAGAACATATTTCAAGAAGACCTAACTATCTTAATTGACTTTCACCAACTTTTTAATTTTACACTCCTCATACACCAATTTATTTTACAACCTATTCCTTCCATTAACAACACATACTCTACACACTCCATTCTTATTTTCACACAGTCATTTTATTTTTATGCTTCTGCCGCTAAAAACAACATTCACACATTTGCATTATAAACACTCAAATACGCATCTCTAGATACATTTACATTTCTAGCAAACCTATCCTGCAACCCACATATATAATTATTCAAATACACAAACTCATCTACCTGTTTTACATTATATTCTTTAATATTGAATATTTTATAATGATGCAGATGTCCTAAAATTTCATTTGAGTTCAATTTGTTAGAATTTATTTCAAATAAATATGCAGGTACAGTTTTTAATGTATAATTATTTTATCGTACTTAAGATATGCTTCATAACTATTTCTTCCCTTCCACTCTAATATTAGTTTTGCCCATAAAAAACACATATTATTTTATTATAATATACTTTCACAGAAAAACCGAATCACCCTAGAGTTAACGTATTTTATGAAAGAAAAAGAAAATACGATTAATTTAGATAAAATGATCAAAACTATATATTAATTAACTAGCTAATATATTAAATTTTTAATATAAGTTCCTATATTTTACCATATTGTATTATTTAGCAATAAATTTTACAATTCATTTATAATTCAAAATAAAAACAACTATATTTTATTACTTAATTTTTATATATTAAATTTCGAAAAAAAAACTTTTTCTTTTAAGTCTTTTAATTTATAAATTTATTATCTATATATCGTTCATCAAAATTTTAATTTTCCAAAATAATTTCTATCACAGTGCTATAAAAATAGGTCTAGATAATAAGTTAGTTAATCAACGAAATATTGTTGTTAGATTACGATACATACAAATTACTGGTTAGTCTAGAATATATCGAAAATATACAAATACACTTTCTCAACCACTAAACTAAAATCTGATTAAATATTTATGACGTAAATGAAAATTAACAAGATTAGAAGTATATCGGTTAACCTCTATATAGACGACTTTGACATTATCAAATAAATAAAGAAATACGGATACAAATTTTATATTTTTCATCAAAAGAATATGAAAATTTGATTAAAATAAAATAAATAATATATCCAAACTAAAATATTAAAAAGTTTAACAAATTTTTATTACAAAAATTGACAACATTGTGCCAAATAAAATTAAACATTTGTTATGGATGTGCTAGAAAATTTATTTTGAAAATTTGATTAAAATCGGATAAATTGAATAGTTAATATGAAAAATTTAAATAAATAAATTTAATAACGCAGCGAAATTATATATTTTTGAAATTCTTACAAAAACTAGGTGAATATTTTTCGAAAATTGGTTTGATTTTTAATAAATAGTACCTGTAGTCTACACTCTAAAAAAATATGTAATTTTACTTACAAACCATGACAATATGATGCTCATTATATCTAGGTATAATTACTCAACTGCTGTAATTTTAACATAATTGTTAAAAATACATAATGTCAGAACTATTACAACATTATGTAATATGATATTACCAACAGGATACCAACAGTACATATGTATGTAATATTACAGTTTTTTAGTAGCTTCTTTTAGTAAATTTACAGAACATCAGTAAATTTGCTGTCGGGAAATTTTACAAATAGCTAAAATTTGTTTAGTTTTATAATATTATTGTTGGTATAATTACATACATTTCTAAATTTACATAAAGAATGAATTTTGAAATGAAGAAATATTATGTTTATTATAAAAATAGAAAGAAACATAATATCACAAATAATTTTAATAACATTGACTAAATTAGAAACTAATACTGAAGATATTTTTTAATATTACGGTATTTCTGCACACTAACAATAAAAATCACGTGACTCAATTCCAATTTTCTTTAGTTCTTTAGAGTTATCGAAATAATTTCAGAAGGCTTGCAAAAACTCATTATTAACAACACGTTAAAATATAAACAATAATTTTTTTTTTATTTACCTAATCTATAAAAATTACTCAAAATAATTATAAAAATAAAAAAATATAAAGTAATATTTTTTTCGTGTTTTTCATTTTAATCATTTTTAAGTGATAGATCAAAAAGTATATAATATAAGATATATTTCAAATATATGGAACATAATCTAAGTTTTTTTTTTTTTAAATAAGCAGAATAAAAAAACATTCAGACGTTTAGATCACTGAGAGACAAAAATTAAAAATATACAATAAACACAACTAATGTTTTACAACACGAATGTGAAACTGGGTTTCATAAATACAAATTATGTTTCTGTTATTCATACGAATAATTATTTAACTTTCTAAATTAAGGTTAGCCACCTTATTTACGACAGACATGGTTTTCATCTCTGACAAAGGTTTCGATCATTCTTCTGGATTTAATTTCAATAAATATCTCAGAATAAATTCAAGAGTAAACGAACCTTTTGGAGAATATTTCACATTAAATATGTAAAATGATGCAAACATTATATAGCAAAAATTTTAATAAAATTCTTAGTGTCAGTTATAATATTATTTTCCAACAGAGATAATAGCAGTGTCCTGTTATAAAATAAATATTATATATACAGTGTCTGCCAAAATCGGCATCATATAGGAAAAAAATTTAATATTTGTTTTTTTACGTACATACATACACAATCACGCCATATACTCGTAGAGGTGTGGTACAAACTATACAAATCAGAAATGCTAGTGCAACATTGGTTACATTTATAACATTGCTCCATAAAAATAAAATTTAAAAAGGAAAATATAAACGGGATTAATAACTATGAAGGATAAAGTTATCTAAAATTAAAAACGCGTCAATTATTTAAATATGAACTGACTGTTAAATATTTTTCTAAAAATATTTAATTATTAAATCGTAAACTATTTACTTACATTTGCTTGGTAAATGGCACAAATGCCTATAGGAGCACTGAAATTTGTAATAACCTACACAATTATTTAAGAAAACAAAAATATTAAATTATTATTCAGTAATAAAAAATTATAAACTATATAAATATTGGTATTGCACGTACCTTATGTTCTTAATAACACGTTACAAATAAATTAATAAAGTGATGCGTTCCTAGGGAACGAGATAACACCAGACACAACCAAGAAACGTATCACTGTTCCGATTGATTAGAGGCATATTAAAGGAATGTTTTTATGAAATTATTCTTTAAAATTTCGGAACCCCCTTTAATAGCTGAATATAAATTTAACATTGTTCTTAAACTGTCAGTTTTGTATTGTAACACAGATAAATTACATAAACTTTTATATTTAAAATTTTATGAAAACCGTGGAAATGAATTATAATGTTTCAGAATAAACATATGTTTTATATATAAAAGTATTCTATAGAAAGATATTTTAAATAATATCATAATCGGTAATAATAATAACTTCAAGATTGTCCCCGTACAATGAAGATTAATCTTAGAATGTTTACTTTTAAGAAAATTTGTAAAAACATTCATTAAACTTAAAATATTTTAATAGTATTATTACACAAAATATGTGTTAACTCTCATTATTTTGACGAATTATTACAGACATTAATATGCGAGCTGTAATTTTACATAATTTAAGATGTTATACCAACAATATGTAATTCTACATTCAGTATATGATGCAATTTGCAGAAAGAAAGCAATTTTACATACTTATTAGCTTATTTTTACTTACTTTATGTGATTATGATGAATTATGTAAGTTACAAAATTTTGAGATAGAAATACAGAACATTTATAGTAAAATAAAATTACCGATTTTGATAATAAATTTCACTACTATTTTTCTGTAATTTCGCTATTTTTATATATAGTGTTCTTTGTTTTGGCTAATTGTTCTGTCTCTAAAATAAATGTTATTTTAGTATATTAAATACGACTTTTCTAAATAATAGTAATTTTATTTTCCAAATTGCTCATTTACATATTATAAATTTAACGTTTCTTTCATAAAAACACGTATACATCGCTATCTCATGTTCCTGTGAAATCTAATTGGCCGTTCTTAAAACATAAGTGAATTTTAGTTAAGAAACCTTGACCAGGCCAGACTTTAGCTGCGATGAAAGAAAATTTGCTAATGAAACTAAATCCGCGCATCGGCAGTGTATTCCTATAAGTTTTCATGTAGTTTGATTCAGAATCACTAGTTCTGCGTTAAAACATAACACTGATTGCATTAGCGAAAGAGCAGTCTAAATGAGGTTCAACATATTTTAAAAATTAATCATTAATCGAACGAGAACTACAAAAATTAAATCGTTACACTATGAATACGAGTATGTTTCTTTTTAATTTCTACTCTGTGTGAAAGTTTTCTATTTCGCATTCATCAGGTTTCTCCTTTGCATGGGAACGGATATGCTGCTTAAAATGTCCACTCCATATAAAAGTTCTCTCACATATTTTGCATTCATATGGTCTCTCCTTTGTATGTATATGAATATGAGCTTTTAAATTTCCATTTTGAGTAAATGCTTTCTCACACATTTTGCATTTATAAGGTCTTTCATTTGTATGAGAACGGATATGCACTTTCAAATCTCCACTTTTGGCAAATGCTTTCTCGCATATTTTGCACTTATAAGGTTTCTCCTTTGTATGAGAACGGATATGTATTGTTAATTTTCCACTTTCGGTAAAAGTTTTCTCACATATTTCGCATTTATAAGGTCTCTCATTTGTATGTATAAGAATATGCGATTTCAGATGTCCACTTTGAGTAAATGTTTTCTCACATATTTCGCATTTATAAGGTCTCTCATTTGTATGAGAACGGATATGTCTTCTTAAATCTCCACTTCGAGTAAATGTTTTCTCACATATTTCGCATTTATAAAGTCTCTCATTTCTATGCGAACGAACATGCCGTTTTAAATTATAAATTTTAGTAAAAGTTTTCTCACATAATGTACATTTATGAGATTTTTTTTCTTTACAGATTTATCATTTTCTTTCAAGCTGAAAATATTATTTTTATTTGAAGATCTTCTAGCTTGACAACGTTTCATATCGGTTTCATTCTCCAAATCCAAATATTCTTCCTTAATTATTTCTTCTGAATGTAAATTTAAAGATTCTGATTCCAAACTTTCTTCAAATTTAATATTTGAATCATTTTCCAAATCTACTTCTTCAGTGTATACTTCACTACTAGGTTCTCCTTTCACACAAACAAAATCAAAAATTGTATTATTTTGTGACTTTAAACTTTCCTCAACTTTAATGTTTACATCAGTTTCCAAATCTAGTTTAATGTATTCTTCATCAATATTCTCTTCTCTTGTTTCGTTTTCATTTTTAATTTTGTTTTTCATAACTTTATTATTTTGCGATTGTTGTTTTGCATTTCGCTTCAAAATTTCTTGCGATTTAAAACATTTTTCTACAAATTTATAGGTTTCATTTAATCGAACAGAACAAACTGAGCAAATACAATCCGATAACTTCTCAGTACAGTTCAGCTAAAAAAATTAAAATTACATATAATAAAAATCTCCAGTTTAAAGGGAGCTTAATGAAAAATATTTCTACTAATATGATATTTAACACGTTCAATGCGTATGAAATGGTAAACATTCGTGCGGATCTGCAAAAATCAACTCGCGGGCTAATAACTTTAATATTTGAAAATCGGTAATTTTTCTGATTTTTTAAGTGGCGCGTTTTTTTTTTTTGACTAGTTTATAATTAGCAAAATGTTGCGGAACACATGCAGAACTGTACGGGAAATGAACGGTTTTTTTTTTGAAAATTTGCTAGACACCTCGTATATGGACACAAGAGCCGTGTTCAACGCATTCAACGTGTTAAATAATATATGATGCGTAATTTAAGTCCCACTATAAGCCGGGTGAGTACGTTACTTGGCTATGGGGTAACAAATGGTTAAAAATAATCCACGCACAATTTAAAATGCAAGTCGAAATGTTTTTCTCATAGTAGCTATTCCCTCCTCCCCACACTACACTGACAAAAACAACTTTTATTTTAGCAAAAATATATTATAGTAATTAATAAGCTTATTATAAGCAAATCTAATAAAATACATTTAAAACAAGTTAATCTATTACATATAAAGCACATTGTAAATATGTATGTTTATCCGGTTTTGAAATGGAACTTGGAAAGGGAGTTATAAAGTTTAAATAAAGCACAGAGCTGTGTAATACTACCACAATGATGGAAAAATCCAAAAGTGGAAATAATTCTGCGTGTACCGCAGATAAACGCTATAAACGGAATAAACTTAATTAACTGAACAGATTTTGATGGAAGTTTTAACAGTTGGGTTGTTTTTCAAGAAAGATTCTACAGTAGAATCTTAGTAGACTACTATGAGGCAATGCAGTGTGAGTTGCAGGCGAACGCTGTAACCGATAAAAATTAACCAGAAACAGCAATTAAGTAAGAATTGATTTAAAGTAGTGACACCCATAGCAAAGCATTATGAGCATTATGCTAGTTTATACTAAAACAGTGAAATCGCAGCAACTCTTACAAATCCATTTGTCAGTTCTAATTTTTTAAATACGCATATAATTTTTATCGTGGACCTGGTTAAAGCTAGTATTTAACTTACAATTTCCGATGCAATAGTTTCCAATTTGTATGATAACAATACATTATCCGTATCCATTGTAGTTAAAGTAAATGTTATATTATCACCACCAGTACATAACCGACATAGTTTTTCATTTAAATGCTGTTTTAATATTACTTGCGAATCGAAACATTGTTTTATAAATATATAAGCATCATTCAACCGAACAGCGCAAATTGTACAAATACCATCCGGTAATTTGATTCTGCAATCTACCTAAAATAAGAGACACAATAATGTATATTACAATCAAAACAAATTATTTCATTCTTACAATTTGTGGCATAATTGCTTCCAATTTATCTACAAAACGTTTGCCATCTGAATCCAGATCAAGTATAGTGAACAATACATTTTTATCACTTATACATAATTGACAATGTTGCATATAACTATTCATGATTAAAATTGAATTTTCTACCAAAACAAGCTTCTTATAAAAAGTAAAACGTATTTAATAGTATCATAAGAAGAACAACTGAGAAGGATGATTGATAGAATTAATGTTGTTGGTAAAGATATGAATCTTGTGTTGAATGTAGATAAATGCAAAGTTTTAGTTTTTGAGAAGGGTGACTTGATGACTAAATGTAATGTATATATTGATGGTGCACGTTTAGAGCAGGTAGATGAATTTGTGTATTTGGGTAGTTTGCTAACTAGAGATGGCCGTTTTGATCGTGAAATTGAGAGGAGAGTAAATGCTGGTTGTAAGGTTTTGGGTGCTTTGGGAACTTTTGCTAGGAATGTAAATGTTTCCAAAGAAGCCCGTTTGAGTGTATATAATGCAGTTTTGGTGCCTACATTGATGTATGGTAGTGAATGTTGGGTTTGGTTGCAAAAGCATAAACGATAAATGACTGCTGTGGAAATTAGATTTTTACGTGGGGTATGTGGTGTTAATAAGAGAGATCGGGTACGAAATAGATTAGTGTATGATGAGTGTGAAATTGAAAAGAATGTTGTAGCAAAAGTTGGTGTTAGTCAGTTAAGATGGTTCGGACATGTTGAGCGAATGTCTAATGAACGTTTGGTTAAAAAGATTTATTTGAATGAGTTTGATGGTATACGTTTGCGTGGACGTCCGATGAGTAGTTGGAATGGTATGATTGAGAGTGTTTTGCGTGAGCGGAAGTTTCCAAGTAGTAGGAATAAAAGAGCATGTATGAGAGGAATTATGAATGTGGATGAAGCGAAAGTTGCTTGTTTGGATAGGAATGTTTGGAGGCGACTGATTTCGGGATGTTGAAAAGAGTTTGTGCCACACCCTTTTGGGTACATGGCGTGATTGTGTATGTATGTATGTATGTAGAGGTTAACTTAGAAAGATGTGTCATGAATCCAGTTGGCCAGATGAATTTTTTGTAATGTTACTAGAACAAGAAAAAAAATAAGTAACACCCGTAACAGCATATTTTTTACTGAACGCACCATATTTAATTTCGAAAATGTTTTCTCAATTTCTATTTGTTCTAGATTCTAGTATTAGACTAATATGAAATTTAAATAAAATATAAAAAATAGAAAAATTAAGTTAATATTCATTCTACAGCCAAGGTCAATATGTTTGAATGAAGTAACTGCCACCACACCAAACACATACCAACACTGAAATATAGTAATAACTGGAATGTGCACTGCCTATGTGTCCTACACGAAGTATAATATAGAAGGAGTGCGAACTTCGTATAACGCCGTATAGAGACGAATGGCAGCGAAGTGTCGAGAAAGAGTGACAACTGAGTAGAGAGAGATAACACGTAGTGTCTGACTGTGTACCAGAACTAGCTTTGCCGGTGTCGTTATTTTGTGTTTTTTATATAATTTTTATAAAATATAAAACGTGAAATGGGTAAAAGTTGCTTTGTTCCACGCTGTCGTAGTGGTTATGACAATAATAAGGAAAAGGTAACAGTATTTTCGGTGCCTAAGAACCAGGAAATGCTTGAAAAATGGAGAAAACAGATTCCTCGAAAAGATAAAATATTGGGAATAAAAGATTATGTTTGCGAAAAACACTTTTGCGAAGAAGACATTGTAAGGTCTTGGAGTGATGGAATAAATACAGTAAGTAATAAATGTTGTTATTTAAACTTGTATATAAACTTAACCCAGTTTTGTAAGTGACAAGATTTGAAAGATGCTACTTCGTTTTTGTATGATTATTTTAGATTCCTTTAAATCGTTATAGATTAAAAAACGATGCAGTACCTAGCATTTTTCCAAACTGCCCAAAATATATGACTAAAATTATAAAAAAGAGAAGAATTATTAAGAAACATGAACTTTCCACTCCTGCACAGGCAGCAGCGAGCGAAACACAAATTATATCAGGTATTTAGTATATAAATATTTATTTATATACTTATTTTTATATTTTGTGTAATAAAATAAAAATTTTGTTTTGTGATTGTAGAAATAACGACTCAAAATGTGCAAAACGCCACGAACATGCATGGTTTTGAACAATCTGAACTGGAATCCTCCAAACAGGAAAATGTATCAAACATTGATACAACCCAATTATTCCTATTTGATTTAATTTGGCTATCAGAAATTCATGTTCCGGAATTTTGGTCAGTTAATAAAATTACTGATAAAAATAATAAGCACTTAATTATAACAAAATTTATAATGTTGCAAAACGGACGTCCAGCTGTTGAAAAACAAATTGTATTGGACAAAAACTGTAACATAAAATATATAGTCAATGAGAAGATAATAGAAACATCAAGTAAACTAAAAATAAGTATTGCTTCCATCGAAGATTTGCAAGAAGTGATAAAAATATTCAATAATTTGAGCTTGTGTGTTGGTGGACCTAAAACTGACATTTATTCTGTCGACAAAAATAGGAATGGATATATTGACATTAATTTCAATATTTGGAGACATAAAAAATGTACAGTGTTTGTGGAAAATAAAATTAAACAATGTGAGTTTTGTCAAACAATTTTGAGAAATTTGCGTGTTCAGAAAAAACGAGCCGAAGTAAAGAAAACTGATTTTAAAAACATTAATTCAATTAAAGCATACCCAAGATTGATTATTAATAACCAAAGGAAGAAAATTAAAAGATTAAATAAAAGAATAAATACAATGAAATCAACAATTGAACATTGCAAGAATAAAATCAAGAATATTAATATAACAAATTTAGAAACAGAATTGAAGGAAATGGAAGTATCAAAACAACAACAATTGCTTATCATGCAATGCATAAATTTTAGCAAAAATGAGATAAAATCTGGTAGAAGATACAATCATGAATGGCTGCTGACGTGCTTACTCATTCACATTAAAAATTCCAGTATGTACAAATTTCTTCGAGAAAATAATATTTTGCCGTTACCTTGCCCGCAAACAATTCGACGATATTTAAATAGAGTCAATTCGAAGTGTGGAATTGACGAAGAATTCCTAAAACCGTTCGCATTAAAATTAAAAGAAAAAAATTATTTTGAAAGACACGGACTTCTCGTTTTCGATGAAATGAGTGTGAGAACAGAAATAAATTTAAATGTACAAAACATGGAATTACAAGGTTTACAAGACTTTGGTGCGGATAATAAAAGTTCTTCAACTTCAGATGTAGCAGACCACGCGCTAGTGTTCATGTTCACATCTCTTGCTGATAATTATTCTCAACCTGTATGTGTTTGTGCAGCAAAAGGTCCAACTAAAGGCAACATATTATCCTTATTAATAATTGAACTAATTAGAAAATTGGAAAGGGCTGGAGCGATAATTGTTGACTTTATTTGCGATGGAGCGTCTACAAATAGAAAAATGTGGAGTAACTTTGGTGTATCTGGTGAACTAAACAACCCAGTTAATAAATTTAAGTATGAATTTATCCACGTAACACTTTGTGATTTAAAGGGTTAATAAAATACGGTAGACACTTACACGAAAACAATCATACTTCAGACACTAACAACATAAAAATATTACAGACCACACATAACAATAGGGAACTACTACTATACGAACAACTACATATCTACAGACACAACAATGACGAACCACACAACATGCTCAATGACATTACAGAAACCGACAACCATCTTTTCAAACTCGTATGCTAACTTGAACTTTAGCGCGTTTTTATTTCAATACGTCAGCTGTTATTCTTCTTCTTATTCTAAATACAACAAGTTTTATCGGTAATCAGGTTACACGAACTTATCAACTCACAGCTGCAGTCACACTTCACAAGGTCAAAACAGACAAAACTACGCGTATTTTCATAAAAGATTTCAATTTCAAAACTATTATAGTTCATCATCGATTATTCTAAACAAATACATATAATATATTTTTTAAACATAACAAATATAAATAAAATTAAAATTTTTTTAAATAGTTTTACGCAGCAATATATACAACATATTTCGTGACAATTATAACGAACGCAAAACACATGGTCCAACACAACATTATAATTATATTTACAACTAATACTGACGGTATGTTTTTATTCAGGTGTCTATATAATTTTATTGTTTTATTATTTTGTTTTACTTATTTTAAACTTTGACGTATGTAAAAATTAAATTTGTAACTAAATACCATATTTTATAAAATGTTATACACTGTGTTGATTTCTACATTGTATTTATATGTAAAAAATCTACTAGAATTGTAATAAGTAATTTTATATTGCAGTTGGTCTGATGGCGGCATAAAAAGCCGAAACCGGTAACCAGAAATCATTTAAAAATAAAGTAACACTACAAATAACTACAAATTTTATTAACCCTTTAAACCAGTTAATAAAATCTTACATCCATCAGACGACAATAGATTTCTTTACTTCTTTTCTGATACACCGCATTTATTTAAATGCTTTAGAAACCGGCTGTTAATCCATGATTTACAAGTAAGTAAATATAACTAAAACATTATTTCTTATATTTAAATTATTTTTTCTGCAGATTCCATGTGGTGACATATCTTGGAAATTTTATGAAAATGTCTATAAAAGTGATCTTAATTTACCTGGATCTTAAAGTTTGTCCAAAATTAACATCCAACCATGTTTATCCTACGCCCATGCAAAAAATGCGTGTAAAGTATGCAACGCAGGTATAAATGAGAATAATAAAATTAATAAATACAGATTTGAAATTAATATGAAATATCAGGTTTTTAGTAATTCCATGGTAGCTGCTTTAAAATTTTACAAAAATGAGAACCCTAATTCATTTAAAGGTTCTGATGCCATTATCGAAGTAACTCAAAAATTGAATGACGTCTTCGATGCACTGAATAGAAAAACATTTGTAGAAGGTATTACAAAGAACAGCCGTGACTTTCAGGTATATGTTTATTGTATAATAAATTAATTAAAAAATTTTTGCTCAATATATTTTTTACTTAGGTACTGGCAGATTTTCTTGATTGGCTTAATAAATGGGAAATGATGGTACAGAATGGAACAATTCAATCTCACAAATTTTTAACAAAATCTACTAGTGAGGGATTTCGTGTTACGTTATTATCTACTATGGAATTATGCTCGTACCTCTTAAATTCAAACAATTTCAGGTACATACTAACTGCTAAAATAAATCAGGATGTATTAGAGGTAAGATTTATAAGTATACAATTTAAAACATTTCACATCTATTTTTAATGATTTTTATAACCCTTTGGCAACAAACAAACTTAGCAAAACATACACTTGTTAATATTAGATGCTAATTTTGTTGTTCAGTTGGCAGAGGTTTTTTGGGACTATTCGCCAAGCGGGTGGAACAAACGATCACCCAACTTTTGTAACATTTCTACAACTGTATAGAATGCTGAGTATCTATAAACTGATTAAGGCTCCGAAATGTGGAAATTGCACGGCAGTTAACGATAACAGCGAAACTTTAAATGTTATTAATTTAAAAGATTTTAAGGAAATTTTCAATTCTAGTGGTCCAAATAAACAATTCTATATCAATCAGTTGAGAGACAAATTAGACGGATTGATTTCTGAAAACAAAGAAGTTTATATTGATTGTAATGAACACGATTATTACAAACCAGAAGTGTCAGATTCAGTATTGTATTACATCACTGGATTCCTTGTACATAAATTGCTAAAGAAAACTGACTGTAACTTGTGCAGAGAAGGTTTAAAAACCGACCTTGTAAATACTCCTCAAGCATATTTAACGAATTTAAAAAATAGAGGTTTCTTAGTATATCCAAACACTAATATATTTAATTTTTGCATGTATGCAGAAAAAATTATTATGAAATTTATACAAACGGATCAGGTATACGAAGAAACAATTTTGGTTATTTTAGAAAATTATAAATTTGAATTCCCATGTAGGTACTGAACATAAAATAATAATATTTTCATATATTATTCACGAATTTATTGTTATGAGGATCAGGCAATATTATCATATGCAGCAAAAAAATATGAAATCAAAATGTAAAGATTTTAGAAAAAAATCTAAATTATGTTCTTCATAAGACATATATATTTTTTAGTAGTTAGAATATATTAACAATTATAACATATGATTTTATAATTATGACAAATAATTATAGATAATAATTATTATTGATACTTTGTTTAATTTTCCACTTTTGACTCTCAACTCTCCACTTTCCTCATTTTTAGTTTTTTGGTTTTTTGTAATGTACCTACATACTGTTGTAAATGAATTAATTTATGTATATTAGCAGTTTTAATAAATATATAATAATATTATTTTAAAATATTTATTTACCTCCATGAATGTTATAAATAAAAAATTAATATACTATAAGGATGATCACCTACCTAGAAGAAATACAAGACACTATATGCTATCTCTCTCTAACATTGTCTGTCTCTTTTTAAAGCACATTTTAGTAGCCATGTTTCTGAACGAGTTCGCACTCCTTCTATATTATACTTCGTGGTTAACCTCCAATACTGTCAAATACAAGATTTTTATGTTTTTCTTATTGTAAGAAGCTTTTTTCGGTAGAACATTTAATTTTAATTATGAATAGTTTAATGCAACATTGTCAATTATGTATAAGTGACAAAAATGTATTGTTTACATTTACAATGCTAAATCTGGATTGAGATGGCAAACGTTTCATAGATAAATTGGAAGCAATTATACCAGAAATTATAAGAATGAAATAATATGTTTTGATTGTAATATACATTATTATTTCTAAATATTTTACTTTTCTTATTTTAGGTGGATTGCAGTGTCAAATTACCGAATGGTAGGTATTTGTACAATTTGCGCTGTTCGGTTGAATGATGTTGAACAATGTTTCAATTCTCAAATAATATTAAAACAATATTTAAATGAAGAACTTTGTCGACTATGTGCTGGTGGTGATAATATAACATTTACTTTAACTACAATGGATTCGGATAATGTATTATTATCATACCAATTGGAAAGCATTGCACCGGAAATTGTAAGTAAAATACTAGCTTTAATCAGATTTACAAAAAAATATATATGCTTAATAATTGATAAGTAATCATTTATTTATTGTCTTTTCCATAAGTTTTGAAAACAGACCATATATATCCTAAAACAAATTAGTTACAAATTTAGTTGTCGGTTTCCAATTTTTTGCCTGCACATACAGAAATTTATTATAAACAATAATTAAAAATCGCTGCCAGATTCATAGAGATGACAATAAGTCATAAACTTATGAATACTTATGAAATTTAATGATTGATTCAGTAAAATTTAGTTTAAACACTAGTAAACCAATTTGCCGATTTGTGTTAATTTACCCCATATTTAATTATTATGTATTTTATTATTATGTATTATGTTTTTTCAAAATTTTATCTTATATTAAGGTAGCCGAATTAAAAATAAAATTGACGTGTTTTTGATATTTTTAATTATTTATTGTTTTAATGGGTCACCTACCTCTTATGCACGTACTCATAAGTAAGTTTGACTATTTATAACTCGTTAATATTAAATGATAGAAAAAAAGTATTAAGTAGTATTTTTTTATTTGTTTTACATAAGAAATTCTATAAAATATTTAAAAAAAATATTTATGAATTTTAATTAATTGAATTTTCTTGTAGATGTTTAAAAAAAAGAAGAAATAAACGAAATAAAATTTGCAATGAAAAAGCTACCGTAGATAACAATATGATAGTGAAGCATTTTGTAAAAACTATTAAAAATATTTTAATTTTACTAAATAAGGAAAACGTTGATGAAACAACTATATTCTATTTGCAAAGTGATAAAGTTAACAGTCGTAATATTGATGGTAATACATGTACATTGTGATTGAGATTAGCATTGCAATATTATTCGCCCAGATCGTTTTCCATGAACTATCGCCTAGAAGTTCATGCGATAGTTTACTGAAAACTGGGCGGATAATATTGCAATGCGATGCGATGCGATGCGATGCGGACCGGCATAAGTGTGCGCCAGACTTTAAACTGCATTTAAATAAAATTTGACTCACTTTAATTAATAATTTAATTTTATAATCTAGTTACTTGTATTTTGTTACGTCTAGTAACTTGTTTCTATGTTCTGTTTATTTATTGCAAATATCATTTGTACTTTTTTTTTCTAATGATGATGTACGTAAAGTACGTAGAAACGTAAATTAAAATTAAATACAGAACTAAATCTCACAGTTAATTTATTTTAAAATAAAACTGCTTTAAATTAAATTAAAGTTCTGTATTAATATTTATTAGCAACCGGCATTTTGACAAACTCAACGTCCGTTTTCATCAGAAAAAAAAACTGATACAGATGATATTTACAGTAAATAACACAACAAGGAAACAAGTTACTAGGTGACAATATACAAGTAACTAGATCTCATAAAATGCATAATTTATTAATTAAATGAAGCCAAATTTTTATTTACATGCAGTTACTAGTCACACTGATTGATGCTATCTTTATAAATTCTATTGCTTTGTCTTATCAATCAGTTGTTAATATTAATGGGGTTTAGTAGTATTAGAAAAACGTTGTAAAACAGTTTTAGATTATAGTTTTGTATTAATATTTATTTATAATCGACGTTCCGACAAATTCAACGTCCGTCTTCAAAACAAGTTACTGGGTAACAAAATAAGTAACTAGATCATAAAATTTATAAATCATTAATGAAAGGAAGCTAAAATTTAGTTAAATGCAGTTATACTAGTTACAATGATTGATATTATCTTTATAAATTTTTATGGATTTATCTTATCAATCTACTGTTGATATTGATTGATTTTTTTTACTATTTTAATTTATTTTTAATACAGAAAAACTGCATTTACAGAATACATTGGATTTAATACCTATATTATTATATTATAAATCATACATTTTTATCAATTAAGTAATTATTAATTAGATTTAAAAATACTCTATTATAATAAATGATAATTATTTTATTTAAAATTTATGTCACAAATATTTCGAAATACATTTTAAAAAAATAATTTATCTATTAGCTATAGCTTAAACTGTAAAAATTGATGTAAATTTACATATCCTATGAATGTTATTCTAAAGTTGAGACTTTTTCTCAAAATTTTACAAGTTACTCAGCCATTGAATCGGCTTACAAAGCTATGCATCAATGACTGGCCAGTTTTAACCTTAGACACGTGTTTCGATCTTTAGGATCTCGTTAGTATGGTGCTTTGATCAGTTGTTGAAGACAACTGATACTGAAAAGCAAGAGTAACAATAAATACTACTAACCCCATCTATCCAATAATGCAGTAAGCATCAATATAAAAATAACATCGAACAAAATTGTTAAAGAGTGTTACTTGGCGAAATTAATATAATATTCTAAAGTTGAGACTTTCAAAATTTTACAAGTTAAACACTCACGAACAATTTTATTCGATGTTATTTCTATGAATGTGTTTTTTCAGAAAAATGTAATATTACGTAAATAATCACAGTAAAATTTCAAAATGTTTATATTTTTACTGTTTAAACCTATGTAAAATTACATAACTTTAAGATATAGTTTTTACAGTGTACACTGTAAAAAATATAATATAAATTGATGTAATTGTACATAACTATTAATGGTAAAATAGCAGCATTTTGTAATTTTACAATAATGATTGACGTAATATTAAATTTTTTTTGAAAAAATTTATCCATAGAATATGTAATTTTGCATCAATTTTTTCCAGTGTATCTTAACCGATTATCTAAACGAATTCAACAAATATCTAACCCCATCCACTCCCATATCCACCACCCCACATCCACATTCGTTAGGGCTTTATCGTCGAGGGTTGTAATAGATTATATATAGTTATGTATGTAGTAATAAATTTATAATATTGCTAGTGTTGCATCTGGAACACTTGTTCAAACAAAAGGAAAAGGTGCATCTGGTTCATTTAAATTGGCTGTGACAAAGAAGAAATCTTCTGGTACTACTACTACCACCTCCACTTCTAATGCGAAAAAATCAACAGCAACTGCAGCAAAAACAAAAAAATCATCTGTAATCAAAAAAACTACTACAGCTACTGCTGCTAAAAAATCAAAAGCAGCAGCCACTACTTCAAATGAAAAATCTGAAGTAAAAAAATTATCTACTGCTAAAACATCAGCAAAAGCTAAGAAAACTTTGTCAAAATCAGCTGCTGCTGCTGCTACTAAAACTAAATCTACAAAATCAAAATCACCGTCAAATCAAAACCTGAGAGAACAATTAAATCACCTGTTAAGAAAGCAAAATCACCAAAACCGAAAACTACTAAACCAAAAACAATTAAGAAAAAAGTTTCTTCTCCAAAGAAGAAATAATTTCTCTAAATTATTATCATATATGATAATAAAAACAATAACGGTTTTTTTAGAAACCACAAATTAAATCATATTAAAGAATTTTTTTCACATTTTTAATATATCTAAATGCTTTTAATAATAAATAATATGGAAAATAAAATATTCCTACATTCTCTCTTTTTAGTTAGAACTTTTTTATTTTATTTACTTTTTATATTACATTATTTCATGAATTATATAATTTGTATAATATTTCATGATATATTATGTATATTAGAGTTAAAAAAATAAATAAAAAATTAAAGTATATTATAGTAAAATTATTTGATAAGTTTTATATGAAACTATGTTTTTCTAGAAAAAAAAAAAAAAAAAAAAATAGATAATTAATAATAATTTTCAATTCATGTACCTTACCTATATATTTTTCTACTAAATTGAATAGTAAGAAAATTTATAAAAAGGTTTCAGATATACAAAGGTTAATAAATATACAAATATATCATAATAATTTTTATATTTATAAATAAATATGTATCAGACATTGTAAACATTGTCGTTATTATGAAATCGAATATTGCTACCGTAATTAAAGTTAAACGAAAGATTGCAAATCGAATAAAGTTTAACAATAATATAATAATTTGTATATTATGTTTTAATTCTTTTCTATATTAATATAGAGGTTCTTTTCAGAACCACAAAATATATTTTTAAAAGAATAGTTTTCAATATGTATAATGCTTATACATATAAGTACATTGATTAAAATGATGACTTACGTCAACGGCCATACCACATTGAAAATACCCGTTCTCGTCCGATCACGGCAGTCAAGCAATATTGGGCGCGGTTAGTACTTGGATGGGTGACCGCCTGGGCGAGAGCCTGGGGAACACCGCGTGTCTCGTTGACATTCTTTAATTTTAATTAGGAAAAATAATAATAAAGAAAAAAAAATAAAAATTATTTGGTCAAAGTTTCGAAAAATTAGTTATATGTTGCTGCTTGATAATGCAATTAAAATTGTTTAAAACAATTAGAAATTATTTATATATAATAATATTTATGGGTGTGTGTGTGTGTAACTATAAATGCTATGCCTTCCTGTACATTTATGACAGAAATATCACTAAATTTCAATACCAGCAATCCTGTAAAATTATATTTATGTCAGACACTATTCTAAATATTCTGTTTCACATTTCTATTTTTCCTATGATTACAGGTTTATTTTGTATATTTTGCATATTTAACACAACAAACCAACTTAAACTGTAAGAAAACTGTACTGAACATAACCAAAAACTGTTTGGCGTGAACAACGTAAATAGAAATATCAAAAATGATTTTTAATATCATTTAAATTGTCATAACTATGCAAGCGTGACTGAAAGTTCATCAAGACCAACAGGCAATGTAAATGATCATGTTTTTGTATTGTGTTAAATCGTGAAACTAAAACTAAATCGTAAAACTGTTTTGGCAGTCTGAATGAGGTATTAGTCTAAATATAATTTGTTAGTATTCTCTTTTTACTTGATTATTAGTTTAAACAAAATTTAAAAGTTCAGTTTTAGTCAGACTGCCATTTCAATGTTACGCAAAAGCACAAGAATATGACCAATCCAAAACATTTCACACATTTTTAGTTTTTACATCAAGTGTTTGGAATGGCGAAACTCTTGCGCTTCTGTGTACGGTAGTCTGAATGAGACTTTCAGTACAATAATGTCTTTTAATTCTACAAAAATCAACATGTATTTCATAATTTATAGTACAATATGAAATGACGATAAACTTTCTTTAAACGTTTCTAATTCAAATTGAAATTTTCAGTCCTCATTGTGACAGGAAGATAACAATTTGTTTATATTCTAATTTAAAGATGACAGGATTTGCCCAAATCAATATTTAAATTTTTTTTTTAAATTTGTATTAATTAATTATTAAATATGTAAAATATATGACATGTTATTTATAATAAAATTCAAATTAATTAATAAATCAATATTAATATGTATTGATAAGTTGTTTTAACTTTATTTAACTAATAAAATATTTTTTCTTCAAGAGTATCATAATGTTAATATTACGTTACCATATTACCTATGTAGAAAGATGTCATTATGTTACTAGTACAATAAAAACATTATTACGCAGCAGTTGATTATTATATACATCACTGGTGGCAGCACCAAACATAACTACAACATCGATATTAATATGAATATTTTTTCACCAAAAGTTGGTCACATTGGCCACATTATATAGTAATTAAATTATTTAATTCTTTCAAGCATAAATATTTGTTTAAAACTGGATAAAATTTAGCTTAACTAAAATTTTAATATATTTGTAAAGGTTGACGACTTTGTGCAAAAATAAAATTATGTATTTAATATTGAAATTAGGAATAGTTAATCTGAAAATTTGATTAAATTAAAGTATTAAATATATTTTTATTCAAAAAATTGGCAGCACTGTACTAAATAAAAATATATTTGTTATGGATGTACCAGAAGAATTTATCTTGAAAATTTTATTAAAATCAGATAAATAGTATAGATAAAGTAAAATATTAAAAATTTAAATAAATAAATTTGGCGATACAGCATAAAAATATGTTTTTCAAATTTTTATAAAAACTAGGCGAATATTTTTTGAAAATTGGATTGAATTCTGGTAAATAGTATAGCTTAAATAAAAATTTTAAAATATTTTAGAATTTGTTTCTCTGAAATCTGTTAACATTGTATTTTGTATTATATATATTATATAATGTGTGTGGGCACTAGGTAAATTGATACTGTGTAAAACAGATTTACTAAAAGGGCAGTACACCAACCAAGGACTCTCCCCATCAGAAATTACATAGTTTTAAACCAAATGAAGTCAATATAAATTCGTGAATAGTGTAGATATCATAGTATTACTTGTTCATATGTAGCACGTATGTAGCATGTATGTAGCATGTATAATTGAATTAAGTCATATACCGAGCAAATTTTTTTTTACCCAAACAGGACGTATTCCAAATTGGACGTATTCTAAAGCAGACGTATACCGAGGTACATCACTGTAGTACAAATTCAAAATTATTTGAAAGGAAGAAAAAAGGATGGTTAATATATACAGCATCGTCGGTTATTCAGGGTGGCCACTCTTTTTCTGAAAAAAAATTCCCTGACTTTTCCAGGTTTTCCAGGCGATTTTCAAAATTTTTTCCTGACCACTTTTTGAACAAATAACCACCCACTAATCGCATTATAAAAAAATCCGCGACAAAATTTGAACTGCAAATACGACGACGGGCCTGAAGAGTTCAATACACGAAAAAAATCGAACGGTACTGATTAATATAGAAAAACAAACACTAATCAGTCGCATAGATATTAAAAAATAAAAGTATTTGCAAGGTTTATTAAACCTTGTTGCGGTTCACTCAGCGAAAGAAACATCACTACTACGGGAAGATATATGAAAAATATTGAGTTTTTAATCGGATTTATAATTATGCGATCAGTGAGGAGTTGATTAACAAAAATGCGGCCATGAAAAAAAAATATTAGTAATTACAAAATTTTCCCTGACTTTTAATGAAATTCCCTGACTTGTAATAAAATTCCCTGACTTTTTCCTGACCAGTAAAATTCCCTGACTTTTCCCGGTTTTCCAGAAGCGTGGCCACCCGGTTATTCCATTACGTAAAGCTAATGAAGAACAATAATTTGGAATTGCAATTTGGGAATTAGCAACGAAGTACTAGGTCAAAGAAAATTATCAATATATTAATGAATAAAACTATACACAAAATCCATAATTCAAATATTTATTTATTTTTAGATAATCACATATTGAATCAATTACCGCTGTATGATCATAGAGTTCAATCAATTAAGCTTATATCATTATTTTAAAATACAAATACATAATCTAACTTAATCCATAACTTTCACAATAGAACGAAATTGACATTATTATATAAAAATGGTACCTTTTTTAAAATCAATAATTTAATAACTGTATTTATATTAGAACTGAGTATTAGTAGAATAATGTTTATATTATTATTTTTAGAACAATAAGCATGATTATAAAGTTTATAAATATCAAACAACTTATTTGATTGATATTATTTAAATATTTTATATATAATTTTTTTAACTTATGACACATGTATATTAATTAATATAATTAAGTAAAAAAAACATTTCCTTATTTGTTTTTATGTAATATTAATGAAAATGTATACTTTTCATATATTTTTACAATCTACATTACATAAACAATAAATATTTGACTAAATATAAAGGACAATTTTAGGTTATCTTCAGTAAAGATTTTTTTTATGTCAGTTCAAGTTGTTCTTCTGACGAAGAATTTATGATTAAACAAGATAAGATCTGTATAATCATTTGAAAAATACGAATGCGAAACAGAACATTTAGAATAGTGTAGGACATAAATATAATTTTATAGGTTTATAAGATAAATTCGCCATCTACTTTGTTTTCGTTAATTTTTTCTAATGTGTCCCAAATGAATGTTATTTTAATATATTAAATACGCGTTTTAAAAATAATATTAATTTTATTTTCCAAACTGCTTATTTACATACAATTTTACGTTTCTTTCATAAAAATACACATAGATCGCTATCTCATGTTACTGCGAAATCTAATTGGCCGTTCTAAAAACATAAGTGAATTTTAGTTAAAACTTTGGCTGCGATGAAACAAAATTTGCTAATGAAACTAATTCCGTGCATTTGCAATATATTCCTATAAGATCACATGTTGTTTGGTTCAGAACTAGTAGCTCTGCGCTAGAACATTACACTGATTTCGCTAGCAAAAAAGCAGTCTAAATTAGGCTTAACAAAATTTAAAAATTAATCATTAATAAACAAAAAAACACTATGAATACGAATATGGTTTTAATTTCTACTCTGAGGAAAAGTTTTTAATTTGGCATTCATCAGGTTTCTTCTTTGCATGAGACCGGACATGTTGCTTTAATTGACCTCTCCACATAAAAGTTCTCTCACATATCTCGCATTTATAAGGTTTCTCATTTGTATGTGTACGAATGTGAACTTTTAAATCTCCACTTCGAATAAATGCTTTCTGACATATTCCGCATTTGTAAGGTCTCTCATTTGTATGTATACGAATATGTTCTTTTAAATGTCCACTTTGAGTAAATGTTTTCTCACATATTTCGCATTTATAAGGTCTCTCATTTGTATGTATACGAATATGATTTTTTAAATCTCCACTTCGAGTAAATGCTTTGTCACATATTTCGCATTTATAAGGTCTCTCATTTGTATGTATACGAATATGATTTTTTAATTGTCCACTTTGAGTAAATATTTTCTCACATATTTCGCATTTATAAGGTCTCTCATTTGTATGTATACGAATATGTACTTTTAAATCTTCACTTCGAGTAAATGCTTTGTCACATATTTCGCATTTATAAGGTCTCTCATTTGTATGAGAACGGATATGTACTTTTAAGTGTCCCCTTACAGTAAAAGTTTTCTCACATATTTCACATTTATAAGGTCTCTCATTTGTATGTATACGAATATGTACTTTTAAATCTCCGCTTTGAGTAAATGTTTTCTCACATATTTTGCATTTATAAGGTCTCTCATTTGTATGTATACGAATATGCCTTTTTAAATGTCCACTATTAGCAAAAGTTTTCTCACATATTTCGCATTTATAAGGTCTCTCCTTTGTATGAGAACGGATATGTTTCCTTAATTTTCCACTATCAGTAAAAGTTTTCTCACATAATGTACATTTATGAGATTTTCTTTTCTTTACAGATTCATCATTTTCTTCCGAGCTGAAAATATTATTTTTCTTCGAATCTCTACTAGCTTGCCAATGTTTTATATCGATTTCATTCGCAAAATCCGAATATTCTTCCTTAATTATTATTTCTGAATGTAAATCTAAAGATTCTGATTTCAAACTATCTTCAAATTTAATATTTGTATCAGTTTCCAAATCTACTTCTTCAATTTCCTCTTCATTAATAGCTTCTTCTTTCATACAAACAGCAACAACATTTGTATTATTTTGTGATTCTAAACTTTCTTCAACTTTAATGTTTATGTCAGTTTCCAAATCTAGTTTAATGTATTCTTCATCAATATTTTCTTCTTTAATTTTGCTTTCAATTTTAATTTCGTTTTTCATACCTTCACTATTTTGCGATTGTTGTTTTGCATATCGCTTGAAAATTTCTTGCGATTTAAAACATTTTTCTACAAATTTATACGTTTCATTTAATCGAACAGAGCAAATTGAGCAAATACAATCCGATAACTTCTGAGTACATTCCAGCTAAAATATAAATGAAAATTACATATTACATATAATAAAAATCTCCGGTTTAAAGGGATCTCAATAAAGAAATATATTTCTACTAATAACACCTAGTCCCTATGATATTTTACTAATATTTGATTTATTTGTGAGATCTAAATCCTACTACAAGCTGTGTGAATACAAGACGAAATTTTTACCAACCTGAAAACAGACAACAATATTTTTTCTCATAATAGCTATTCCCAACTACTCTTGCAGAAACAAATTTCAGTTTAGCAAAAACATATTATAATAATTAATAAACTTATTATAAGTAAACCTAATAAAATAATTATTGTTTTATGTAATTTTTATTGTAAATGTACATATATTCAAATTAAAACTTATTTTATACAGTGTGTTGACCGCGACCACGGATATAGGACTTTAACATGTAAAATCATACTTTCTTAATTTCCTGCTTTCCTAATTATTTTAGGTTAAAAAGCTTCAAATAAGAGTTGTAGACCATAAAATTCTACATCAGAATCAATAAACAGAATTAATTTTACATGTCCTATAACGGCAGAAATTAATATGAAAATATTAAAAATTAGCTCAAAAATCGGGTTAGCCTTTGAAATGAAACAAAATTGTAAACAAAAGATTGACGATTTATCTGTCAGAAGAATATTATTTTTCTTGTTTCATGAGTTTATTGCCAGTAATTATTTATTAGTGTTCAATTTATAGTTAATTATTAGAAAAAATGGTGGACAATTACGAGTACACAATTAGTGAAAGAAATGAATTTCTTAGGTTGTATTATGGTGGTAATAGTTTAAGACAAGTGCGAGATTTATTTGCGGGTTCATATCCTCACAATCCAATTCTTTCAATTCACACAATTCAAAGAGTTATTAATAATCAAATTAAATATGGATCAGTGTTCCATCCATGCCACAGTTGCATTAAAAAACATGTTGCACCAGAAGAAGAAATTGAGATTGATGATAACGTTAATGAAATAAATGTTCTAGTTTCGGTATCGAATAATCCTAGTATGAGTACAAGAGAAATTGCATCGGGATTAGGAATACATGACACCAGGGCCTTCAAAATATTAAAAAAACATAAATACAAATCTTTTAAAAATTCTCGCCATCAAGAAATTTTTGAACATGATAGAGTAAACCGCATGATATTTTGCGAAACGATAATGGAAAAGGCGAATGCTGACATAAAAATATTTGCTTTTCTAATGTTGCAGGGGGAAATACGATTTGGTTTCAGCAGGATGGCTGTCCTGCTCATTCTACAAATGAAATTAAAAGATTTGTAAACCAATGTTTCCCAAATTGCTGGATAGGACGCGGTGGCCCAGTAAACTGGCCAGCTCGATCCCCGGATTTGTCCCCAAATGACTTTTTTTTATGGGGGCATTTGAAAAATAATATCTACAAAACTAGACATGCAAATGCAGGCTCTTTGAAACGAAAAATTGTGGAAGAATGCAGAAAAATTACAAACCGACAATTAATAAATATGCAACGCAATTTTTATGATAGACTTGGGTTCTGCTTGGCAAACAATGGATATTTATTTGAGCACTTAATATAAGATAATTCTGATTTATTTTCTTTTAAATTTAAAATCCAAAAAAAATCTAATGTTATTGATAATCACAAAAAACAACGGTCCTTTTCAGGACCACAAACAATTTTACAATAATAATTTTTATAGTGAATTATGCAATTTATCATAATAATTAATAATAAATACAATTTTCATTTCCAATTGTTTACAATTTTGTTTCATTTCCAAGGCTAACCCGATTTTTGAGCTAATTTTTAATATTTTCATATTAATTTCTGCTGTTATAGGGCAAGTATAATTAATTCTGTTAATTGATTCTGATGTAGAATTTTATGCTGTACAACTCCTTTTTGAAGCTTTTTTACCTAAAATAATTATAAAAGCAGGAAATTAAGAAAGTATGATTTTACATGTTAAAGTCCTATGTTCCGGGGTCGCGGTCAACACACTGTATAAGTTTTAATTAAACAAAACCAACAAACGTATTAAAATTTGAAATACTCTAAATTAGGTTAAGTTAAATTTGTCTGTTCTCAAAAATTATAGAAGAGACAATAAATAAATGATTACTTATCAATTTCTAAGCATATAATTTCGTTTCGTGGACCTGGTTAAAGCTAGTATTTTACTTACAATTTCCGATAAAATGGTTTCCAATTTGTATGATAACAATACATTATCCGAATCCATTGTAGTTAAAGTAAATGTTATATTATCACCACCAGCACATAGTCGACAAAGTTCTTCATGTAAATGTTGTTTTAATATTATTTGAGAATCGAAACATTGTTTTATAAATTTATAAGCATCATTCAATCGAACAGCGCAAATTGTACAAATACCATTCGGTAATTCGATCTTGCAATCCACCTAAAATAAGATAAGTAAAAGATTCAGAAATAATAATGTATATTACAATTAAAACAAATAATTTCATTCTTACAATTTCTGGCATAATTGCTTCCAATTTAACCACGAAACGTTTGCCATCTGAATCCAGATCAAGTAAGTATAGTGAACAACACATTTTTATCACTGGCACATAATTTACAATGTTGCATAAAACTATTCATGATTAAAACTAAATTTTCTATCAAAAAAAGCTTCTTACAATAAGTAAAACATAAAATAATTGTATTTGATAGTATTAGAGGTTAACTTACAAAAATCTGACACGAATCCAGTTGGCCAGATAAATTTTGCGTAATGTTTTTAGCTAGTATAAGAAGAAGAATAAACAGCAGCGTCCTGTTTGCTGACAGTGACAAAAATAGCACATTCTGTTAATAATGATATAAATAACAATACATACCTTGAGCTTTTAATACTATCATTTTTCCTTCAATCTTTATTTTAAATTATAATAAATAATTAATAAAGCTTTGTAAATGCTAGGAAAATGACATTTTTGACAAGCAAACTACATTGAAAAGTACTTCATTCCCGTATTCATAGATGGCGCTGATGAACGTCATTTGTAAAAATATAACAATTTTAAGAATATTGTTATTGTAAATATATTTTTAATAAAACATATTTTACAATTTTGTCTATTATATTATTGTATATTTTAATTATTCAACATTAATAGTTAAATAATAAACTACTTTAAAAAGTACTTGAATTTCTTGTTCATAGATGGTGCTGTTGAACGTCAGACGCAAAAATATAACAATTAAATGAATATTCTTATTGTAAGTATATTTTTAATAAAATATATTCTACAAATTTGTCCATTATATTTTTGTATATTTTAATTGTTTGACATTAATGGTTAAATTATAAACTACTTTAAAAAGTACTTCATTTTCCTATTCATAGATAGCGCCAGTAAACGTCAATTGTAAAAATATAATAATTTGATGCATGTTTTTATTGTAAATATATTTTTAATAAAATGTGTTCTACAATTTTGTCCATTATATTATTATATATCTTAATTGTTCGACATTAACGGTTAAATTATAAACTACTTTGAGAAGTATTTGATTTCCGTATGCATAGATAGCGCTGATGAACGTCAGTTGTAAAAATATAACAATATAATGAATATTGTTATTGTAAATATATTTTCAATAAAATTTATTCCACAATTTTATTTATTAAATTATTGTATATCTTAATTGTTGCAAATGTTTTGAAAACAATGAGTTGTTAGTTAAAAAAATCGAAATCATTCGCCTTTTACGTTCAGCAGCTGTCACTGTCGAAATTCCCCCTCCATTATCAAAAATACGATGCTATTAATTATTCTTCTTCTTATACAAGAAATATTACACAAAATTTATCTGGCCAACTGGATTCGTTTCAGATTTTTGTAAGTTAACCTCCAATACTGTCAATTACAAGATTTTTATGTTTTTCCTATTGTAAGAAGCTTTTTCGGTAGAAAATTTAATTTTAATCATGAATAGTTTAATGCAACATTGTCAATTATGTATAAGTGACAAAAATGTATTGTTTACATTTACAATGCTAAATCTGAATTGAGATGGCAAACGTTTCATAGATAAATTGGAAGCAATTATACCAGAAATTATAAGAATGAAATAATATGTTTTGATTGTAATATACATTATTATTTCTAAATATTTTACTTTTCTTATTTTAGGTGGATTGCAGTGTCAAATTACCGAATGGATTTGTACAATTTGCGCTGTTCGGTTGAATGATGCTTATAAATTTATAAAACAATGTATCGATTCTCAAATAATATTAAAACAATATATAAATGAAAAACTTTGTGGATTATGTGCTGCTGGTGATAATATAACATTTACTTTAACTACAATGGATTCGGATAATGTATTGTTATCATACAAATTGGAAAGCATTGCATCGGAAATTGTAAGTAAAATACTAGCTTTAATCAGATTTACAAAAAAATATATATGCTTAATAATTGATAAGTAATCATTTATTTATTGTCTTTTCCATAAGTTTTGAAAACAGACCATATATATATCCTAAAACAAATTAGTTACAAATTTAGTTGTCGGTTTCCAATTTTTTGCCTGCACATACAGAAATTTATTATAAACAATAATTAAAAATCGCTGCCAGATTCATAGAGATGACAATAAGTCATAAACTTATGAATACTTATGAAATTTAATGATTGATTCAGTAAAATTTAGTTTGTATTATGTTTTTTCAAAATTTTATCTTATATTAAGGTAGCCGAATTAAAAATAAAATTGACGTGTTTTTGATTGTTTTAATTATTTATTGTTTTAATGAGTCACCTACCCCTTATGCACGTACTCATAAGTAAGTTTGACTATTTATAACTCGTTAATATTAAATGATAGAAAAAAGTATTAGTATTTTTTTATTTGTTTTACATAAAAAATCCTATAAAATATTTAAAAAATATATTTACGAATTTGAATTAATTGAATTTTCTTGTAGATGTTAATTAAAAAAGAAGAAACAAACGAAATAAAATTTGCAATGAAAAAGCTACCGTAGATAACAATATGATAGTGAAGCATTTTGTAAAAAGTATTAAAAATATTTTAATTTTACTAAATAAGGAAAACGTTGATGAAACAACTATATTCTATTTGCAAAGTGATAAAGTTAACAGTCGTAATAGTGATGGTAATATAAATTTTGATTGAGATTAGCTTGTTTTTAAACTTTTATCGAACTAATAAATTTTTTTTTATCGTATTTTAGCATATATACAACGTAAATAGAAATATCAAAAATGATTTCTAACAGCATTTAAATTGTTATCACTGCACAGGCGTAACTGAAAATTCATTTAGACATACAGGCAATCTGAATGGTCAAGTTTTTGCGCTGTGCTAAATCATGAAACTGAAACTAAATCGTAAAACTGTTTTGGCAGTCTGAATGAAGTTTTATTTTAAATACAATTTGTCAGTATCTGGTTTTACATGATTATTATTTTAAATTTAATTAAAATGTTAAGTCTTATTCAGACTGCCGTTTTAGTTTTACGCAGAAGTACAAGAATTTGACCAATCCAAACACTTGACATTTTTTAGGTTTTTACACCAAGTGTTTGGAATGGTCAAATTCTTGTGCTTGTACGTAAAACTAAAACGGCAGTCTGAATTCGACTTTATGTACAATAATGTTTTTTAATTTCTATAAAAATCAACATGTATTTGAAAATTTATAACACACTATGAAATGACAATAAACCTTTTTATGCGTTCCTAATACAAATTGAAATTTTCAGTCTTCATTGTGACAAGAAGATAATGTTTGTTGATATATTTTAATGTAACGATGACGGCATTTACCCAAATTAATTATGTATATTTTTCAATTTATATTAATTTTATTATTATTAAATATGTAAACTATATTAAATATTATTTATAATAAAATTCAAATTAATAAATAAATCAATATTATTATGTAATATGTGTTTACCAATTGTTTTAACTTTATTTAATAATATGAATAAAATGTTTTTTCTTCAAGCGTATCATAAGAGTTTGTACTGGGTGTCCAATTTTAAGCTTTTCAGCAGAATATCTCGAAATGAGACACTTATTTTTTATTGCAAATTCGGAAAGAGCATAAAAAAAACTATGTAAACATTTAAAGATCTAAGATCGCCAGAAAATGAAAAACTCACTTTCACTAGTAATATCAAACAAAATAAAAAAATTTATATTTCGAAAATCATATGGCAACATTATAAAATTTAATTTTGATGTAAATGGTACCTAGTAAAATACTAAATAAAACTGTTAATCCTAAATTATTAGAGAAAATTCATTTAGGAAAATTAAAACCAATCCTATTAAAACATTCTTATTCGCATGCTAATAATATTGTTATTGTAATATTAGTAATAATTATACTAATTTGTTAGAATAATTTAAATTTGTAAAAAGAAGTATGATAGGCAAAAAAATTAAAATATATAATAAGAGATAGTTTCATCTAGCGCGGGAGGAATTATCTGTATAATGTTACCGCCCGAAGCATTAGAGATCTTACGTTACACACTTATCATATTTCTTTATGATAAATTATTGGGTTTCACACTATGTGGTAGAAGTTAGAATTTATGTGCTCGTCTATTTGTACAGACGTATATATTTGTCGTTCTTGTAAAATTTTAATACAAATTTTTAAATATAATTTCCTCGATAGGTTATTTATATATATATTATTTATTTTTATGTAACTTATTATTGGCTTATTTAATAAAAGATCAAATATATGAATATGTTTTATTTGCAGCCATAACTTTAATTCATTTCTAACAAAAATTAATTAAACATTTTTTACATACAAAAAAATTAAACATAACTTTTCAACAACATAGGAAAAATAGCATTACACCAAAATAATTCACATTTTTCAATTAAATTTAAACAATAATTTTTATCAAATTAAACCTGCACGCAATCGTAACTTTTATTTCTTGTAAAATTTGTATTTGCTAAACAAAATAGACATTTCTGTTTATTTAATCTTACATCTGCGCTTAAAAAAAATTTTATTTTTCCAGTTGCATCAATATAATTTAAATGTAAATTTTATAAAATCATATGCAAATATATTTACAAAATATAGTAGGTACAGACAGGGTTAGACTGGCCCACCGGGGCACCGGGCTTTCCCCGGTGGGCCTTTATCATTATGGGCCTTGATCGGCGATTGTCAAAAAATTAAGTTTTACAAAAATTTAAGAACAGATTATCCCAAAAACAACGATATCTATTGAATGACGATATAATAAATGACTTTCCCAAAATCAATAGTGGTAATATACCCGATAAAACTTCGGAATTAATCCGATGACGGACAAACTGAAACCGGAGATGAAGATGAAATCAATGTAACAAACTATAGTAATATTTGTAGAAATTGCATTGTCTGTTGTTTTCCAGTTTTACAAAAATTTAATCTCGGCACACTGACATACGCTAGTTTATTCATTGCTTATAAAGTAGTGCCAACATTATCTTCCACTCACCTATCATGCGAACGAACATTTTCGACGTTAATGTACATTTTATACTGATTGCGAAATTGTTTAAATCAGTATAATTTCAAGTAGCTTTCATGCTCATGTCATACGAGAAGGATATTTTGGAAAAATTAGATAATGAAGATATCATTACAAACATTTTCGCAAAAAGTAATTTATTAAATCGTCTTTTAACTTAAATTTAAATAAAAAATTATATTTAATTTTAATATGTGTCATTTTTACAATTCATCTATATTTTTCTGTAATGTCATTTCCATGTTTATTACGGAATATATATGCTGACTGTGGACTCAACGCCGACCGCCTACCAGAGACACAACATCGATCGTGAATACAACGCCAACGCCATACTAGGGACACTAATTTTTATTTTAAAATTAATGTTTGTGTATGTTCCATCAAATATGAACAATTTTTCTAGTTTTAGTTATTTTTATTATATGTGATACTATAAAATCTAAATAAACTATAAATTAAATTGTTAATAAGTAATTTTAAATAAACGTATATTTGACAAAAATTCTTTTAAAAGTCAAGTTAGAATACGAGCCGTAGATCTGTTGAATTAGAGAATAAAAATAAAAATCTTTTTCTCTACTATTTATTTGAATTGTTTACTATTATTTAGTACTAGGTAGATTAAAAAGCAAGCAGTTATTATAATCATTCTTTGTACATAAAATGAAACTTAACGTAATGACGGAAGTGGTGCTTACGTGTGTGTGGAAAATAAGTTATAAAAACTTATGCTATTATTTTTATTAATTTTATTATATATCAACTTTTTATTAAGTCAATAATTTCTTTGCCCGCTAAAACTCATCTCATTTAGAGATTCCTCCACATATTGGACAAACATTTTTTTTTGCCCCTCGCCTGCTTAGTGGCAGCAAACAAACTATCAGAAATGTTTTTTACAACATCCAAAATTACACTGAATGGATCAGCTTTCCTTTTCTTACACCTACAAAAAAATATATAACAAACATTATAAAATATAAATTTCAAATTATTTGTTTTTCCAGATATATTATAATAAAATAAAATCAAACTTTATTTAGCTTTTGGTTAATAAATTACACTGTGATTCACTTTTTTAAGTATTTTTTTAAATTTGAAACTTAAAAGTTTTACATTTTTTAAACATTTAATATATGTCGGTAATTTATTCTATTCAAATAATCTATTGTAAAATATATTGTTAGTAGTACTACTTTTGGTTTTTTTTTTTTAAAGTAAAATAAAAATAATTATCTGCATTTCTAACATGATAATTATTCACAAAACTATTAAATTTCAGATTGTCAGTTAAATACTACGGAAGCAAACCATGTTGTATTTTAAATATAAAAATCATTGCAAACATTACTAAGAAAAAATTAATATTAATTAACCGTTTTAGTTTTATTAACATATTGTTTCTTTGTTTTTATTTAAGTTGTTCAATATTTCGACATCTCAGATGCCATCTTCAGAAACAATTTTAATTGCGAATATCAGTTTTTCTTGTTGATACACCAATACAATTTATAATCAACTACAAACGTATGTAAATTGCACCTAATTATGGCAACTGCGATGTCATAATTACAAACAACTTAAACAAAACAAAGAAAATTGTGATTGACACTTGAGTTATTATTTTAATTTATTGTAAAATAGGTTTTTAGCATACGTAGGTTCTGTTGATGTTGACGGTGTGACTTTAATAAGTTCTTCCATAATTATTTCTTGATCCATATCAAAATGGAAAACATCTATTTGTTCAGTTTGTGGCGAGGCAAGTGTTAGTTCCGGAGACGTATCGAAATCTAACGATTTGGAACTGCCTGAACACGCACATGATGCATGACGTAGTACTTCTTTTTGTTTATGAACTGATGTCATGATTGAAGTTCTAAGATTAAAACAATGATAGTTTTGCAAGTTATTTTTTATAACTGAAGTGATTATTTTTTAAACTTGTTACTTTTCGAAAATGATAAAATTATTTTATTGCTTATTTAATAAATTCGAACAAAAACAATAATTTGACCAAAAAGAAAATATTTGAGCGGAATGCATCATACAGCAGCAGCGACTTTTAAAATCTTGTTTTTTTTTAATGATTGGTAATTAAAATTTATAAATATAAACTGATGCCAAGTAATAATAAATGAGTAATTTGTCAAAAATAAAAAGATATTTTTCATAAAACTGCTACGTTTTTAAATAAGTCCCGTTGAGGTTCAGATTGAGATGCCGAGCCGGAGGAATTTCGTCTTTCGTATAGCGATCAGTTCTTCAATGTCTTCCATTAGGTATCTCTGACAATCTGTAACTGATAAATTTGATTAAATATGTAAATAACGCTTACAAAAGACAACAATACAAAATGTACCAGACTTTTTGCATAGCGTCAGCCATCTACTATCCTTCATTTTCGAATTTTTAAAACATGATATTTCAAACAGGGTTTCAAACAGTTATATTTTTTGTTCCGGTTAAATTAAAAAAATACATTTCGGGTTTTGTTCCGGCAAAATTAATGGTTTTTTTCGGTTTTCGGTTCAGTTCTGAGTGATTAATTTTTAAATTTTTTCAATATTTTTATGTAAAAACTTATTTTCTATCATAATTTAGAACATACAATTCTTACTTTTATAATTAGCATACCTACTACATAAATTGTTACAATAATATAATATAATTAATATTAATTATTAATTAATTAAAGGTATAATAATATAATTGGAAGTATATAATATATGATAATAATATAATTTATTATAATTTGATATATGTTTTAATTATATAAAAATAAAATAACATATGTTAACGTAACAAATTTTTGTATACAGGATTTTTATTTATTTATAATTAGAAAAAGTGAAAATTACCTGTAATTAATAAAATATTTTCCAATGTATTTTCATTTAAATTATTAAAGATTATTAAAAGCAAAGACCCGTAGTCCCACCTTTTTGTTTATGAAAAAGTGCTTTTATTATTTGAAAAATAAAAATTACCTCTAATTATTAAAATATTTTCTAATGTATTTTCATTTAAACTATTAAAGATTATTAAACGTTATTACTAAAAGCTTTGAAACTGATAATTATTTTTAATTTATTCAATATGCCATTCGACATAGGTGTTGAACTTAGAACAATAAACATTTCTACTAAAAATCTATGTTGTATTTAATTTAAAATAAAAAGTCATATCTATAACAGATACAATAAATTTAAAAAAATTATTACATAATATGAATATAAAAATTCTCAAATTCTTAGTTTTATTATAATATCTATCGTATATAAATTAATGTATAAATTAAATAATTAAAATATTTGGTTAAATTTTATTCTAGTGTTGGTATACTCCATGTAGTAAACTGTTGTAAGTATATCAAGTTTGTTTTTTTAATGTAAATAAAAATTTCAAAACTAATAAAACTATTTACACATAAAATAAGGAGCATGTAATGTAAATTTTGTCTCAACATGTACCTACTTTTCAAACTCCGTTTATAAAGACATAGCTTATTAAAATTGTCCAGAATTAGGGCTTTTAATCCTACTAAAGGAATGATTTCTTTAATTTAGTTCTCTTTTAATAATTTTAGCTATACAGCTAACATAATGTTCTAAAATATAGACAATAATCGCAGATGTTTGCCATATCACATTTGCTTAAATCATTTAGCACAAAAAAAAAAATTACACAATAGACCGTGATTTACAAATTAAATTATGTTTACAAAATTATGTACCTTTAAAGATTGGAATTAATATATCTAAATTCCACAGTTTAAAAACGTTTTTACTTTCTTCGGCTGCCATTTTAATTGAGTATTTAATAGATATTTTACTTACTCTCTGTTTACGTCGAATAATGCACAAGAAGAAGAACGCGAGACGCGTATTAAAAAATATTAGGTATAATTTATATTACAGTACAAATTATATACATATCATCCGTAGCAACAGTGTGTTTTAAAATGTATTCTCGATATTTATCATGAATATTTATATGTATAGCATTTAAAATTATTCATATTTTTTGTCAATATCTATTTTGCTATTTTCCAGATACACATAGCTTGATTTAACATATAAGGTTTAATATAAATATATAATTGCACCTAATATCTAATATTTTTATATTGACAAAACTGATATTATTGCATAATAAAATGTTGCTACTATAAAAATCTTAACAATACGAGCATAGCAAACTATTTTTCTCTGTGTGTAAATTAATAGTATATTATCTGCTGGAAATGTTTTAAGAAGTATTTATCTAAATACTTGGCAGCTGCTTGTAGCTTGTAAACCGATATCAATAGAAAAACAAACATAGGCATATTTATATATTTTTATGATACCACGTATTTCATGAATAGAAAAGATATATTATTTAAATCAACACGACAAAGTACACACCAAACTAGTTACATTTCTATTGCCTTTCGAAGTACTTTATTGAACCACTAGAGGAACATAATGTTATAGTTATGTATGGCACTTAACAGCTTATGTTTCCGATATGGAAATGTCAAATATGTTTGGGCGTTCTAGAAGAGTATAACAGAGTGGAACTTCGGTATACGACCTTAATTCGTTCCTGATGTTTGAACTTATACCGAATAGAACGTATACCAAACCAACATTTCTCATAAGAAATAATGTAAAAATGATTAATCCGTTTTTATGTAAAAAAAAACCTCCCTTGATATGGTATATTAATGGGGTTGTAAAATAATTATTTACTTTTCTGTTGCTTTTCGTTTACCTTTTTGCAATTCATGATTAATAAAAATAATAAAATTTTACTTAAAAATGAAAATCAGAAGAAACTTAACAAAGTTATAGAGTGTGGCCCCACGCAGGTCTGGTACACTAAAAGGGCAGTACACCAACCAAGGACTCTCCCCATCAGAAATTACATAGTTTTAAACCAAATGAAGTCAATATAAATTCGTGAATAGTGTAGATATCATAGTATTACTTGTTCATATATAGCGCGTATAATCGTATAATTGAATTAAGTCGTATACCGTACAAAAGTCGTATACCGAGCAATTTTTTTTTTACCGAAACAGAACGTATTCCGAATTGGACGTATTCTAAAGCAGACGTATACCGAGGTACATCACTGTAGTACAAATTCAAAATTATTGGAAAGGAAGAAAAAAGGATGGTTAATATATGCAGCATCGTCGGTTATTGCATTACGTAACGCTGATGAAAAACAATAATTTGGAATTGCAATTTGGGAATTAGCAACGAAGTACTAGGTCAAGAAAATATTATTAATATATTAATGAATAAAACTATACACAAAATCCGTAATTCAAATATTTATTTATTATTAGATAATCACATATTGAAGCAATTACCGCTGCATGAACATAGAGTTCAATCAATTAAGCTTATATCATTATTTTAAAATACAAGTACATAATCTAACTTAATCCATAACTTTCACAATAGAACGAAATCGACATCATTATATATAAAAATGGTACATTTTAAAAATCAATACTTTAATCATTGTATTTATATTGGAAGTGAGTATTAGTAGAATAATGTTTATATTATTATTTTTGTAATATTAAGCATTATTATAAAGTTTATAAATATCAAACAACTTTTTTGATTAATATTATTTAAATATTTTATATATAATATTTTTATCTTATGACATACATGTATATTAATTAATACATTAAGTAAAAACGACCATTTCCTTATTTGTTTTTACGTAATATGTATGAAAATGTATACTTTTCATATATTTTTACAATCTACATTACATAAACAATAAATATTTGACTAAATATAAAGGACAATTTTTGGTTATCTTCAGTAGAGTTTTTTTTTTATGACAGTTTAAGTTGTTTTATTTAAATATATCTGACGAAAAATTTATGATTGTACAACATAAGATCTGTACAATCATTTGAAAAATACGAATGCAAAACAGAACATTTAGAATAGTGTGGACATAAATATAATTTTACAGGTTTATTAGATGAATTGGCCATCTACTTTGTTTTCGTTAATTTTTCTTCTAATGTGTCTAAAATGAATGTTATTTTAGTATATTAAATACGCGTTTTAAGAATAATATTAATTTTATTTTTCAAACTGCTCATTTACATATTATAAATTTGACGTTTTTTTTTCATAAAAAAAGATATACATCGCTATCTCATGTTACTGTGAAATCTAATTGACCGTTCTTAAAACATAAGTGAATTTTAGTTAAAACTTTGGCTGCGATGAAACAAAATTTGCTAATAAAACTAAATCCGTGCAAATAAGAAACTAAATCTATATAAGATCACATGTTGTTTGATTCAGAACCCCTAGCTCTGCGCTAAAACATAATACTAATTTCGCTAGCGAAAGAACAGTCTAAATGAGGCTTAACATAATTTAAAAATTAATCATTAATAAAAAGAAAACTATAAAAATTAAATTGTTACAATATGAATACGAATATGGTTTTAATTTCTACTCTGAGGAAAAGTTTTCTATTTCGCATTCATCAGGTTTCTCTTTTGCATGCGACCGAACATGTTTCTTTAAATGACCACTCCACATAAAAGTTCTTTCACATATTTTGCATTTAAAAGGTTTTTCACTTGTATGAGTACAAGTATGTAATTTTAAATGTCCACTTTTTTTTATATTTTCACTTTATTCACATATTTTGTACTTACAAGGTTTTTACTTTGTATGAGAACGGAAATGTTTTCCTAAATTTCTACTTTTAGTAAAAGTTTTCTCACATATTTCGCATTTATAAGGTTTCTCCTTTGTATGTATACGAATATACAATTTCTCTTCACAATCTCCACTTCGAGTAAATGCTTTTTCACATATTTCACATTTATAATGTCTGTTCTTTGTATGAGTACGAGAATGATTTATTAAATTTCCATTTTTAATAAATGCTATTTCATATACTTTACATTTATGAAATCCTTCACTTTTC
The DNA here is from genome assembly GCA_963966155.1 of Clivina fossor. Taxonomy (NCBI): domain Eukaryota; kingdom Metazoa; phylum Arthropoda; class Insecta; order Coleoptera; family Carabidae; genus Clivina; species Clivina fossor. Next base: position 5,850,753 of record OZ014557.1, read on the forward strand.
TTTACAGATTTATCATTTTCTTTCGAGCTAAAAATATTATTTTTATTTGAAGTTTTATGTCGGTTTCATCCTAAAAATTCGAATATTTTTCTTAATTATTAATTCTGAATGTAAATCTAACGATTCTGATTTCAAACTCACTTCACATTTAATATTTGTATCATTTTCCAAATCACTTCAATGTTCTCTTCATTAATAGCTTCTTCTTTCATACAAACAGCATCAAAATTTGTATTATTTTGTGATTCTAAACTTTCTTCAACTTTAATGTTTATATCAGTTTCCAAATCTAGTTTAATGTATTCTTCATCAATATTCTCTTCTTTAATTTCGCTTTCATTTTTAATTTCGTTTTTCATAACTTCACTATTTTGCGATTGTTGTTTTGCATATTGCTTTAAAATTTCTTGCGATTTAAAACATTTTTCTACAAATTTATACGTTTCATTTAATCGAACAGAACAAACTGAGCAAATACAATCCGATAATCTTTCAGTATATTCCAGATAAAAATATAAATTAAAATTACATAAAATAAAAATCTCCGGTTTAACAAGAGGTTAATAAAGAAACATATTTCTACTAATAACACAAAATCCCTATGATATTTAACTAGTATTTGGTGTATTTGAGATATTTAAATCCCACTATAAGCTATGTGAGTACGTTACTTGGTTATAGGGTAACGAATAAAGAAAGTGGCTTTTTATACATACGGTATGTATAAGCAATTGGCTATTTATACATACAGTATTTTTACGCAATTGGCTATTTAGGGTAGGTTAGGTTGGTAGATTGGTTTAGATTTTTTTTTTATAGTATGTATAAATAGCCAATTCCGTATACATACCGTATGTATAAATAGCCTCGTCCACAAATAAAACCTAATACAACAATTGTTTTATGTAATTTTAATTGTAAATGAACTTGTATTCAAGTTAAAACTTATTTAATATAAATTTCAATTAAACAAAACCAACAAAAATATTTAAATTTAAAACACTCTAAATTAGATTAGGTTAAATGTTGACTGTTCTCAAAACTTATGAAAGAGACAATAAATAAATTATTACTTATAAATTTATAAGCATATAATTTTTTTCGTGGACCTTGTTAAAACTAGTATTTTACTTACAATTTCCGATGCAACGGTTTCCAATTTGTATGATAACAATATGTTATCCGAATCCATTTAAGTTAAAGTAAATGTTATATTATCACCACCAGCACATAATTGACAAAATTCTTCGTTTAAATGTTGTTTTAATATTATTTGAGAATCGAAACATTGTTTTATAAATTTATAAGCATCAGTCAATCGAACAGCGCAAATTGTACAAATACCGTTCGGTAATTTGATCTTGCAATCTACCTAAAATAAAAAAAATAGATTCAGAAACAATAATGTATATTACAATCAAAACAAATTATTTCATTGTTACAATTTCTGGCATAATTGCTTCCAATTTATCTACGAAACATTTGCCATCTGAATCCAGATCAAGTATAGTGAACAATACATTTTTATCACTTATATTATTTTTCTACCAAAAAAGCCTTTTACAATTAGTAAAACATATAATAATTGTATTTGACAGTATTAGAGGTTAGCTTACAAAAATCTGACAGGAATCTAATTGGCCAGATGAATTTTGTGTAATGTTTCTAGTACAAAAAGAAGAAGAATAAATATCAGCGTACTTTTGTTGAATGCGTAATACTGGAGGGGGAATTGTAAATGTGACAGCTGCTGTAATGCTGCGCCTGTACACCATTCTACACTCAATATTTAGCTTTATATACAGATGCATTCGAAATTTATATAAATGATCTATTTTACTATCACAATGTGAAATGAATAGTTCAGGAACAATGACATTTTAATTTTTAATTTTGTCATGTACTAATCTCTATAAATTTATTGAATGAAGTAGGATTTTTAGCTGGTGTGTGATTGGTGGCTACCAATTACTTCATTCTTACTTTTTTGACCTTAGCTATAGAATGAATACTAAATTTTTTTTCTTCTGTTTGAATTTCATTTGGACAAACAGCTGGAAGCTAGATCAACTAGCAATTGATGAAACATTTTCAAAATTAAATATTGTGTATAAGCAGCAAATGCGCTGCTATTTATTCTTCTTCTTATACTACATATTGTACGCAAAATTCATCTGGCCAACTGGATTTTCTGTCATTTTTCTAACTGACTTCTTTAGTGCAAAATAGTATTTGTCGTAAAACATGTTTAAATTAATCAACTTGTGCCGCTTATGTAGAAGCTACGAGAATATCATCACAACATTGCATCATATTGATTCGGATAATTTATTATTTTTCCAGAAATTAAATAGCATTGCATCGGGAATTGTAAGTAAAATAAATAAGGTTATGTAGTTGTTATTACGTAGATATATATATTTTAATTTGATTATACTTATTTCTTAGTTGGAAAGTAATACTAATTTACCAGATGGCATATGTTCGAACTGCATCACCGAAATGAATATAGCATACAAATTTATAAACAAATGTTCCGAATCTCAAGCAATATTTCAACGATATTTAGAACAATTACAAAACGGACATCAGGCACAACCAGCTAATAATCGAGAAATTTTAATCAAAGTAATAAAATTAGAAGAATCGTATTGGAATAGTGAGGTGAATTTGAATAATAGTGTAACTGAGAAAGATGAGAAAGGAAATGGATTTATAAATGAAGAACTTAATGACAAATATAATGTTAATGATTATGCCAATGATAATTCCGAATCTAATCAAGCAGATTTTCAAAATGATATAAAAATAGAAGAAGATATTACATCGCAAGAAATTTTAAAGCGATATGCTAAACAACAATCGCAAAATAGTGAAGTTATGAAAAACAAAACTAAAAATGAAAGCGAAATTAAAGAAGAGAATATTGATGAAGAATACATTAAACTAGATTTAGAAACTGACATAAACATTAAAGTTGAAGTAAGTTTAGAATCACAAAATAATACAAATGTTGATGCTGTTTGTATGAAAGAAGAAGCTATCACTGAAGATTACATTGAAGAAGTAGAATTGGAAACTGATACAAATATTAAATTTGAAGAAAGTTTGAAATCAGAATCTTTAGATTTACATTCAGAAATAATAATTAAGGAAGAATATTCGGATTTTGAGAATGAAATCGATATAAAACATTGGCAAGTTAGTAGAGATTCGAAGAAAAATAATATTTTCAGCTCGGAAGAAAATGATGAATCTGTAAAGAAAAGAAAATCTTATAAATGTACATTATGTGAGAAAACTTTTTCTTGGAATGCTAATTTAAAACGACATATACGTTCTCATACAAATGAGAGACCTTATAAATGCGAAATATGTAAGAAAACTTTTACTAATAGTGGAAATTTAAAAAAGCATATTCTTACACATACAAATGAGAGACCTTATAAATGCGAAGTATGTGAGAAAACATTTACTCAAAGTGGAAATTTAAAAGCTCATATTCGTAGACATACAAATGAGAGACCTTATAAATGCGAAATATGTGAGAAAACTTTTTCTGAAAGTGGAAGTTTAAGGAAACATATCCGTTCTCATACAAATGAGAGACCTTATAAATGCGAAATATGTGACAAAGCATTTACTCAAAGTGGACCTTTAAAATATCATATTCGTATACATACAAATGAGAAACCTTATAAATGCGAGATATGTGAGAGAACTTTTATGTCGAGTGGTCATTTAAAGCAACATGTCCGGGCTCATGCAAAGAAGAAACCTGATGAATGCCAAATTAAAAACTTTTCCTCAGAGTAGAAATTAAAACCATGTTCGTATTTATAGTGTTCTTTTGTTTATTAATGATTAATTTTTAAATTTTGTTAAGCCTCACTTAGACTGCTTTTTTGCTAGCGAAATCAGTGTAATGTTTTAGCGCGGAGCTAGTAGTTCTGAACCAAACAACATGTGATCTTATAGGAATATATTGCAAAAGCACGGAATTAGTTTCATTAGCAAATTTTGTTTTATCGCAGCCAAAGTTTTAACTAAAATTCACTTATGTTTTTAGAACGGCTAATTAGATTTTGCAGTAACATGAGATAGCGATCTATATGTATTTTTATGAAAGAAACGTCAAATTGTATGTAAATAAGCAGTTTGGAAAATAAAATTAATATTATTTTTAAAACGCGTATTTAATATATTAAAATAACATTCATTTTAGACACATTAGATGAAAAATTAACGAAAACAAAGTAGATGGCGAATTTATCTTATAAACCTGTAAAATTATATTTATGTCCTATACTATTCTAAATGTTCTGTTTAGCATTCGTATTTTTCAAATGATTGTACAGGTATCATCTTGTATAATCATAAATTCTTTGTCAGATATATTTAAACAATACAACTTAAACTGTCACAAACAGAAACTGTACTGAAGATAAACAAAAATTGTCCTTTATATTTAGTGAAATATTTATTGTTTTCGTAATGTAGATTGTAAAAGTATATGAAAAGTATACATTTTTATACAGAAAAACAAATAACAAAATGTCTTTTACTTAATTATATTAATTAATATACATATATATCATAAGTTAAAAATATTATGTATAAAATATTTAAATAATATCGATCAAATAAGTTGTTTGAGATTTATAAACTTTATAATAATGCTTAATATTACAATAATAATAATATAAACATTATTCTACTAATACTCAGTTCTAATATAAATACAGTTATTAAAGTATTGATTTTTAAAATGTACCATTTTTATATATAATGATGTCGATTTCGTTCTATTGTGAAAGTTATGGATTTAGTTAGATTATGTATCTGTATTTTAAAATAATGATATAAGCTTAATTGTTTGCACTCTATGTTCATGCAGCGGTAATTGCTTCAATATGTGATTATCTAATAATAAATAAATATTTGAATTACGGATTTTGTGTATAGTTTTATTTATTAATATATTGATAATATTTTCTTGACCTAGTACTTCGTTGCTAATTCCCAAATTTCAATTCCAAATTATTGTTCTTCATCAGCTTTACGTAATGCAATAACCGACGATGCTGTATATATTAACCATCCTTTTCCTTCCTTTCTAATAATTTTGAATTTGTACTACAGTGGTGTACCTCGGTATACGTCTGCTTTAGAATACGTCCAATTCGAAATAGGTCCTGTTTAGGCGAAACAAATTTTACTCGATATACGACTTTTGTTCGGTATACGACTTAGTTCAATTGTACACGCCATCTATGAACAAATAGTACTGTGAGATATCTACACTATTCACGAATTTATATTGACTTCATTTTGAAACTATGTAATTTCTAATGAGGAGAGTCGTTGGTTAGTGTATCTACTGCTCATTCTGTGTACTACGCAGTGCCACGGTCTATAACTTTGTTAAGTTTCTTCTGATTTTTATTTTTAAGTAAAATTTAATAATGAATTGTAAAAACGCAAACGAAAAGCAACAGAAAACTAAAAAAATATTTTACAACCCCATTAATATCATCAAGAGAAGTTTTTTTTTACATGAGAACGGATTAATCATTTTTACATTATTTCTTATGGGAAATGTTGGTTTGGTATACGTCCTATTCGGTATAAGTCCAAACATCAGGAATGAATTAAGGTCGTATACCGAGGTTCCACTGTGTAATACTTTTCTAGAACGCCCAAACATATGGACATTTCCATATCTGAAACATAAGTTGTTAAGTGCCATACATAACTATAATTATGTTCCTCTAGTGGTTTAGTAAAATACTTCGAAAGGCAACAGAAATGTAACTAATTTAGTGTGTACTTTGTTTGTCGATTTAAAGAATATATCTTTTTCGTATTCATAAAATACGTGGTATCATAAAATTATATGAATATGCCTATGTTTGTTTTTCTATTGATATCTGTTTACAAGCATTGCTACAAGCAGCTGTCAAGTATTTAGAAAAATACTTTTTAAATTATTTCCAAAGGATAATATACTATTAATTCATACACAGAGAAAAATAGTTTGCTATGCACGTATTGCCAAGATTTTTATAATAGCAACATTTTATTATGCAATAATATCAGTTTTGTCAATATAAAAATGTTAGATATTAGGTGCAATTATATATTTATATTAAAACTGATATGTTAAATCAAACTGTGTGTGTCTGGAAAATAGCAAAATAGATATTGACAAAAAATATGAACAATTTTAAGTGCTATACATATATATTCATGATACATATCGAGAATACATTTTAAAATACACTATTGTTACGGATGATACGTATATAATTTGTACTGTAATATAAATTATTCCTAATATTTTTTAATACGCGTCACCTTCCATGTTGATACAAGTCAGGTCTTGTGCATCATTCAACGTAAACAGAGAGTAAGTAAAATATCTATTAAATATTCAATTAAAATAGCAAACGAATAAAGTAAAAATGTTTTAAAACTGTGGAATTTTGATATAATTTATAATTTTGTATAATTTTGTAAACATAATTTAATTTGTAAATCACGGTCCATTGTGTAAATTTTTTGTGCTAAATGATTCATGCAGATGTGATATATCAAATATTTGCGTTTTTTGTTTTTATTTTAGAACATTATGTTAGCTATACAGTTTTAAAATTATTAGAAAAAAACCAAAGTAGGATTAAAAATCTTATTTCGGGACAATTTTATTAAACTATGTCTTTATAAACTGAGTTTGGAAAGTACAATACGCGACAAAATTTACATTATGTGCTTTTTATTGTATGAGTAAATATTTTCATTAGTTTTATTAGTAGAGGTGTTTATTGTTCTAAATTCAACAACTGTCTCGAGTGGCATATTGAATAAATGAAAAATAATAATTAGTTTCAAAGCTTATAGTAATAGCTTTTAATAATCTTTAATCGTTTAAATGAAAATGCATTGGAAAATATTTTAATAATTAGAGATAATTTTTATTTTTCAAATAATAAAAGCACACTTTCATAAACAAAAGTGGTGGAATACGTGTCTTTGCTTTTAATAATAATCTTTAATAGTTTAAATAAAAATACATTAGAAAATATTTTAATAATTAGAGGTAATTTTCTTTTTTTCTAATTGAGTCGCTGGGTGCAATAACGACTTAATTAAATAAAAACGCAACTTTTTAGTTGTTAGTCCAACATACAACATAAGTCAAATTCTGTCAGAGATATAGGTTTTGACTTTATTAAATAAAACACAACTCGAATATGTAGTAGAGATATTTATTATGTCAAGCATTGGTTAGTTCAACAGCTATAGCAAAAGTAAATATATTGAATATATAAAACATATTCGTCAGTTAAAAGTTTACATTATAGAGGGTTTAAAAATATGTTTCGTTATGAGTTTTGTTTTGTAAACATTTATTTCATAGAAAAAATATAGTAAAAAAACTCAACAAATTCTACAACAAAATTAGCAACAACATAAAGACATTGTTTAAAAATCTTTCTTAATTTAATTAAAGTTAACTGACAATGAAAATAAAGATGTCAACATATTAAATTTTAAATTAGAATGTCTTAGGTTGAAATTCTGTTATTTAATATTAATTCTTTTAATAATTTTCAAATATAAAAAAAATTCTTTTAGAAATTAAAACATATTTGTCTTCTAGATTGTTTCTTCAAGTAGAAGAAGAGATGTTCACCTTACAGCAGCAACAGATCTTTGCACCACTACGTCAAACCATGAAAGTCCCTTGACTACACTTTCTAACCAGTAACTGAACCAATTCGAAGACGTCCAACACTATTTAAGAAACACATCCGGCTATTAATAGATCGTGTGCACAAAGTTTCCAAAGCATGGGCAATAATAATCTAGTGCCTGCTATTGGCATGGGCATGGTGTCCATAGATGATGCTGGAACTGGTAGTTCTGAAGGCAGAAATTGTTGGGGGGGGGGGCAGAAAACAAACGCAGAAAGAAATATTACGTTCTAGACTACGATGGTCGAAGAATGGTTTAGCTGCTATTGTACATTTACATCAGAAACAAAATACAAAATACGCAAATTATAATTTTGAATTATAACAATATAAAATTGATTGCAACTTAAGGATATTTATTTATAACTCTATAATAAAGTGAAATTATAAAAGAAAATCTAATCAAAACTTACACCCTTCAATATCATTTACATATAATCTTTTTAAGTTTTATTTAAACGTTTACTAGAAAAAATTTCAAGGTGACCTAACTATCTTAATTAACTTACACCAACTTTTTAATTTTGCACTCCTCATACACCAATTTATTTTACAACCTATTTCTTCCATTAACAACACATACTCCAGACACTCCATTCTTATTTTCGAAGTCATTTTATTTTTATGCGTCTGCAGCTAAAAACAACATTTACACATTCGCATTATAAACATTCAAATACCAATCTCTAGATACATTTACATTTGTAGCACACGTACCTTGCAACCAACATAATACCCGTTTTCCAAGAATTTGTTGTCCAAGGATGGCCGGCCAAACCAAATTATCCAAATACAAAAACCCATCTACCTGTTTTAAATGTAAATTAACAAATACATTATATTCTTTAATATTGAATATTTTATAATGATACAGATGCCCTAAAATTTTACCTGTGTTCAATTTGTTGGAATTTGTTTCAAATAAATTTTCAGTTACAGTTTAATGAATATTATTAATAATTCTTTTATTGTACTTGAGATATGCTTCGTAACTATTTTTTCTCTCCTCTCCTAGGAAAATTCCCTTATACTCTAATACAGGTAACCCTCTTACAACACGGTATCCGACAACACGGTTTTATTCTAAAACGTTTCTGCTTACAACGCAATTTTCAGGTTTTTACTTGTAGTAACGTACATTATGTACATAAAATATATACATTTAATAAGCGCACCAGCTATTTAAAAAAATGTTTATAAAGAAGTTTTTGTCAACTAAGACTTTTGATTTTACTGTTACCTGTCTTTACATATGAGGCAAACAGTAGTAAATTCATAATCACCTGCATATGCTAAAATAATGTGTCTATAACTGTCTCAATTTTAATCTGTACGACTATTTTCTTAAAAATAGCTCTTTATAGTAATGTTAGTTAACTTATGCCGACATAAAAATATAAAAAAAACTATGTAATTTTTCATTTTTCGCGTCTTCTGTAAAAATGACAAAAATGGAGTTACGACTGTTTACCTCTTAGGTACAGATTATAAATCGTACATTTTTAATAAAATTGAAGTTATTTCTAGGTATCTTAAAAAATATATGTACATATGTATTTTAATTTTTGAAACGTAACTTCCTTTTTTCTATTGGCTCTGGGTCTCAGGGTTTCACGGTTTCACATAATACGCTATTTTCTTGGATCCTATCTACCGTATTGTAGGAGGGTTACCTGTATTAGTGTTACCAATAAAAAACACATATTTTATTATAATATAATTTCACAGAAAAACCGAATCACTCTAGTGATAACGTATTTTATGTAAGAAAAAGAATTTACAATTACGATTAAATTAGGTAAAATGATCAAAACTATATATTAATGAACTAGCTCTATAAAAACTAATATATTAAATTTTTCATATAAATTCCTATATTTTACCATATTGTATTATTTAGCAAGAAATTGTACAATTCATTTATAATTAAAAATAAAAACAACTATATTTTATTATTTTTATGTATTAAATTTCTAAAGAAAAAAAAACTTTTTCTTTTAAGTCTTTTAATTTATAAATTTATTATCTATATATCGTTCATCAAAATTTCAATTTTTCAAAATAATTTCTATGAAAGTGCTATAAAAATAGGTCTAGGTAATAAGTTTGTTAATCGACAAAATATTGTTGTTAGATTACGATACATATAAATTACTGGTTAGTCTAGAACAGTGATCTCCAAACTTTTTTCACCGCGTACCCTTATGACGAAAATAATCATAAATTGTACCCCCTAATTATAATATATATATATATATATATATATATATATATATATATATATATATATATATATATTGTATGTGTGTGTGTGTCAAAAATGCTTTTTTTTTCAGGAAATGAACGAAAAAAAAAACGCAAAAAATCAAGTTATTTTTTTATTTATTTATTTTAAATGAAACAATATATGTACATGCAAATGATAAATTACAAGAACAATTTTAAATTATAATTTAATCGGAACAATATGATTGAATTTGTTGACTAATTTCGAAATAATTTGCCTTGATTTCCTTTGTTAATGCAATTCGAAGATCTGCTTCTAATTCTAATTTATTTTTGTGTTAGGTTTTAATTATTGTCATAGCAGAAAATGCTACTTCACACAGGTACGTGGAACCAAATAGGAATTTTATTTTTCAGTTATAATTTTGTGCGTGAAGAGAAATGTGGCGTAACCCCTAAAATTTTCTGGGTACCTCACTTTGGAGACCACTGGTCTAGAACATATCAAAATATACAAATACACTTTCTCAACCACTGAACTAAAATCTGATTAAATATTTATGAAGTAAATGAAAATTAACAAGATTAGAAGTATATGGGTAAACCCATATATAGACGACTTTGACATTATCACATAAATAAATACAAATTTTATATTATTCATCAAAGAATCTGAAAATTACAACACTGTGCTAAATAAAATTATATATCTGTTATGGACAATAATAATAATAATAATAATATTTATTTTTGCATAATACCATAAATGAGGCGTATAGATGCAAAACTCACTATTCGACAAAAAGTGAAAAATGAGATTTTGCGCGATTTGGACGTAGAATTTTACAAGGAATACGATATTTAGGTTAGTTAGAAAAAAAACTCAGTATTTAATATGAGAAACACTCTTTAAAGTTTAGTGTTGGATGCAAAACTCACTACTTGAGTTGATAGTTTAGATGCAAAAGTAACTGTTTGCTTTCCACCAATAAAAAATTTATTGGTGGAAAGCAAACAGTTACTTTGTATGAATTAGTGATGTACAATACGAATGATTCACGATTTTAAATAAGTATTGCCATCTAGTAACAAGATTTTATCATCAAAATACAATTACACTTAGCTATAACAGTTTTTTGCAAATATCTCAGAACTTAAAATTTTGCAAATAATGACTTTTGCATCTATACGACTCAAATATAGTTTTGCTTCGTCATACACAATATACATGTTTACAATAATTATAATAAATTTAATATAAATATATATATATATATATATATATATATATATATATATACCGGGTGTCTACTTTTTTTTTGTTACATAGGGAATAAAATGCTAAAATTTTCATTTGGTGATAAATTTTCCCCTAATTATTATAGAACAAAAGTACAAATACAAAAGTTGTTTAGAATTCAAAAATGCATCAAATGATGCCAAATTTATCAATATAGGATGTTCTGATCAAGAATTAGAAGCAAATTAAAATTTCCATTTTTGCGCTCTTTACATCAAAGTGCCACGGAAATTAAACAAATAATTTCATTTCTTCTGGAGTTTGAGTTTGACAGATCGTATTTATTTTATTGTTACGTTCTGTATTATTATTATTATTATTATTATTATTATTATTATTATTATTATTATTATTGAAAATAATGAATAAACTTAATGTAAATGAAAAGCTATTAAGTATAAAAAGTATTAAGTATTTATTATTTATTACAATGAAAGGGTATTTTACTCGGCTGTACACTACGTACTAGCTGTGGTTTTAAATTGTGAATGTCTCCATTATAATTTTAAGTAATTGTTTAATTTATTTATTAACTTCAAGTTATAAAAACAATACATTTGAATTAGATGACTGGCATTATGCCTAATATATTTATTATAATAATTTAAACTTATCCCTGAGGATGCTGTAAGTTGTGCAGTGAAACGTCGGATAAGAGTTTAATAAATAGTAAATAGCTGAACTCCGTAAAACTTTCTTTATTTATTACAATATTCAATATACCTATAAAACAGAAAAATTCATGAATACAAGATATAGGAGAACAAAAACGAAACTAACAATTTAAATTAAATGTTCAAATAAATCGCCATTAACTGCCAAACAATAACCTAATCTGTTATAAAATTCGTGACGTACAGAGCTTAATTGTGTTTGTGTTATATTATTGCACTCTTCAACAATGGCATTTTTCAAATCAACAAGATTTTTGATATGTCGTTTATAAATTTTCTCCTTCAAATATGGCCATAAAAAGAAATCGCACGGTGCTAAATCGGGCGATCTAGCTGGCCAATTAATTGGACCACCTCTACCAATCCATGAATTTGGAAAACATTGATCCAAATATAATTTAATGTTGCAGCTGTAATGTGCCGGACATCCGTCTTGTTGATACCAGACAACATTATCTTGAGTTGCACACTCTTCTAACTGCGGACCAATATGATTTTGCAACATATCCAAATATTTTTCGTTGTTTAAATTATTTTCAATAAAAAAATGGCCCAATTATAGACCTGCCAAAAATTCCAGCCCATACATTAACTTTTTCTGGATATTGGGTACGTGTTGCTACCATTAAATGAGGATTTGTTTGGCTCCATATTCTAAAGTTTTGTGTATTAGGTTCGCCGTGTAAAGTAAACGTAGACTCGTCAGTAAAACAAATAGATTTCAAGAAGTTTCTGTCTAAATTGGATTTTTCCATTATAATGTTACTAAATTCGCTTCTAGCCATTTTATCCGCTTCAAATATCTCTTGGTGCGTGGAATATTTATAAGAATGATATTTTTCATTTTTTAGTACCTTATGTATTGTTGAAGGATGCAAATTTAATTCAGCACCAAGTTGACGCACACTAACATTTGGGTTTTCCGTTACACACAAAAGTATATTCAATGTATTTTTCTTTAATTGCATTTTGATTTAAATTCTCCTCCTGATCTTCTGCGTTGATTTTTCTACAATTTTTACAACGTTTTAACACACTTCCAGTTTCTTCAAATTGTTTAATTATCCTACGAATAGTCATAGCGGAAGGTATGGGACGGTTTTCAAAGAAAGCGCTGAATAAATCTCTTACTCGTCGTATCGAATTTCCAGTAAAATACCATTTTACGCACTGAACTTTTTCATTTACCTTAAGTTTATTCATTATTTTCAATAATAATGATAATAATACAGAACGTAACAATAAAATAAATACGATCTGTCAAACTCAAACTCCAGAAGAAATGAAATTATTTGTTTAATTTCCATGGCACTTTGATGTAAAGAGCGCAAAAATGGAAATTTTAATTTGCTTCTAATTCTTGATCGGAACATCCTATATTGATAAATTTGGCATCATTTGATGCATTTTTGAATTCTAAACAACTTTTGTATTTGTACTTTTGTTCTATAATAATTAGGGGAAAATTTATCACCAAATGAAAATTTTAGCATTGTATTCCCTATGTAACAAAAAAAAAGTAGACACCCGGTATATATATATATATATATATATATATATATATATATGTATATATATATATATATATATATATATATATATATAAAACGACATATGCCAATTAATCTTAATGTTGTTAAACTTATGTCCAATGTGATTATTCCTTTAACGAAATACAGAGGAACAATACATAAATAATATGACAAATATGTTAAGGTTATCAGAACGCTCTCTATGTATTGTGTGTAGAACCAAGTTTATCTGAATGCACTCTGATTATAAGTTTTGACAGTTACGTTTAGAAAGTTGTATACGTTACACTTTTGTTTTGTACTATCATTGTATTATTCATTACCAAATATATTACTTTAATTATCGCTAATTCCACGCATTATTATTGACATAAACACGCAATAATCCAACAGGTTATGCGCCCAGGAAATTAAAGTATTAAAAAGGAACACGGTTATAGTTCAAGGTCAAAGTGTGCACAAGTGCGTAGTGACAAAACAAAAAAATGAATAACGTAAATGTACCAGTGTTAGAAGCCAATAACTTCAACAATTGGTTATTTCGAATTAAGACAATTTGTAAGAAGGAAGGATGCATTAACGCCATAGAAGATGAAGAACCAGGTGCAACAGCTACTGCGGTAGAACGGGCAACGTGGAGAAGTTTGGATGTGAAAGCGCAGGCCATAATAGTATCAGGTATATCAGACAAACACTTAGAAATAATCAGGGATAGTACCTCAGCGAAAAAACAAATTGATGATTTGAAAGCTGTGTTCATACGATCAAGTTCTTTCACAAAGTTAGCATGTTGGAGAAAGCTTCTCAACTTAAAAGATGATAAATCTGAAAAATTAGAAGAGCTTTTCCAAAAATTCGATACAATTATCAGAGAATTAAAAGAACATGGAACGGAACTAAATGAAAGCGATAAGGTATACCACTTACTGCTATCTTTACCAAACAAATATGATAATGTTGTTACAGCTTTAGAAACAATAGATCAAGTTAAATTAGATTTCGCTAAAGCCAGACTATTGGACGAAGAGCTGAAGTTAAATGTTAAAAACGAAACAGAAACAAGTTTTAAAGCTTCTACCGGCTGTTTTAATTGCAACAGTACTCAACATTGGAAGTCGAATTGTCCATTGTTAAAGAACCGCGGAAGAGGTAGTTATAGAGGAAGATATACAAGAGGTCGACACAATTTTAGAGGCAAATATCGACAGCAAAATCCGACCCAGCAAGCCCATAATGTAGAGCAACAAAAGGATGAAATACCACTGTATGCAACAGCAAATCTATGTACCGAAAGAGAAGATGGAAAAATTGCATTCGTGATTGACTCAGGGGCTAGCAATCATTTCGTTAAAGAAGATCTCGAAAAATATATGATAGATATAAAAAGCTTAGAAAATTTTATAGTTATCCATATTGCTAATGGTGAGAAACTTATAGCCAAGAAAAAAGGAACCTTAAAAACAAAAATTCAAGGACAAATATTTACCATTGAGGCATTGATTGTTCCAAACATGAAACATAATTTATTATCTGCTTCAAAACTAACTTCAAGAGGTCATAAAATTATTGTCGAAAAGGAACAGACAACAATAAATGCAAAAGGCTTTGCAATCAAATGTGAAAATAAGAACGGGCTATATTTTTTAGTGGTTGATAGCATTGTAAATAAAGAACTAAAAGAATATGGTAATTTGGCAGTGGATGACAATTTGTGGCACAGGCGACTTGGTCACGTTAGTACAGATTATTTAAAACAGTTAAAATTGACATCACCAAAAGAGATATGCTCAGCGTGCTCCGAAGCTAAAGGTACTAGATTACCATTTAATAAATCAAAAAGAGAAACAAAGACAATGGGAGAACTGATACACAGTGACGTATGCGGTCCAATAAATCCACATACAGTAAATGAGGAAAGATATTTTCAAACGATATTGGACGATTATTCACATTTCACAGTGATAAAATTATTGAAAACAAAAGATGAAGCCAGTAAAAATTTAATAGAATATGTTAAAGAAGTAGAAAGACAATATGACATTAAAGTGAAAGCCGTTCGTTTGGACAATGGTGGTGAATTTATTTCAAACATTTTCAAAAATTATTGCAAGCAAAAAGGAATCGTAATAGAATACACATTGCCACATACTCCACAATATAATGGTAAAGCAGAAAGATTAAACCGTACCTTGCTGAATAAGATTAGAACGAAAATAATAGACTCGGGGATACCAAAGGAATTATGGGGTGAAGCCCTTAGATGCTCCGTCTATGAATTGAATCGAACTCCGACTGCAGCTTTACACAGAGGAGAAACACCTGCTTCAATAAGACATGGTAGAAACGATTTGAGTAAACTTAGGATTTTTGGATGCACAGCATGGTATACAGTTTTACCAAAAGGCAACAAATTAGACCCGAAAGCAAAGAAATGAGTCATGGTGGGATACTGTGCGGGTGGATGGAAGCTATGGTGCCCTGAAGAACGAAAAATAATCAAATCAAGAGATGTTCGTTTCGACGAATCAATAATGGCATATACATCACGAAAACAAGAAGGTAAGAATAAAGAACCGACCAAATTAATAACTATGAATTTTCCAGATGAAAGTAACCAAGAAACAGTTAATGAAGACCGAAGTGAGACAGAAGAGGATAATGAACCTGAATCAAGTAGCAGCTCATCAGATGAATCCGAAGACAACAGAACCGAAACCGGAATAGTGACTACAAGATCCGGAAGAAAAGTCAATAAACCCACAGTGTTAGATGATTATCAAATGTACGTTGCGTATTGCCTACTTTCGTCAACTGATGAAGAACCGAAAACATTTAAAGATGCTTTCCAGACCAAAGAATGGAGAGATGCAATAAATAATGAATTAGAATCGCATGAAAATCTTCATACGTGGACTCCGGCAAACCTGCCTGATAACGCTAAGGCTATAGAAACAAGATGGGTTTTTAAAGTTAAGGAAGATGGTAGCAAAAAGGCTCGACTAGTAGCAAAGGGTTTTCAAGTGCCATGTGAGAGAGAAGATTTTAATTATTCTCCAGTGTGCAGAATAATGACGATAAGACTCATGCTCTCAATCGCTGTACAAAAAAAATTTACAATTAAACAAATAGACGTGCCAACTGCATTTTTAAATGGAACATTGGACACAGAAGTATATATAAAAAGACCGGAAGGTTTGAAAATCCAAAGTAAATATTTTAAATTAAAGAGAGCACTATATGGACTTAGAAATTTTCCTAAACGCTGGAATATTAAGTTTAATGAAATCATGGAAAGGTTAAAATTCAAAAGATCAGACTACGATTATTGTTTATACATTAAAGAAAATGTTTATCTGATTTTATACGTAGATGATGCGCTCATAGTTGGAACAGAAGATGAAGTTGATACATTGATTGATGATCTTTACAATGAATTCAAGGTAAAAAGGATGCCAAATGTAAAATCATTTTTGGGTATGGAAATAATTTATACAAATAAAGTATTAAAAGTACATCAAAAACGAATGATAGATAAACTATTAAAGGAATTTGATATGGAAAACTGCAAATCGGTAGCAACACCCATGGAAGTTGGTTTTAGCATTCGTGAAGAAGAAGAAACATTACCGGATGTACCCTACCGAAGGCTAGTTTGTAGCTTGATGTATATATCAATCATGACAAGGCCAGATATTGCCCAAAGTGTGTCAGTACTTAGCCGATATCTCGATACACCTACAGCGACAACTTGGAATGCAGCGAAAAGAGTTCTACGTTATCTAAACACCACAAAGGAATATAGTTTAACATTTAAGGAAGATAACACTGGACTTATAGCTATGTGTGATGCAGATTGGGGAGGTGATAGGCAGACTAGGAAGAGTGTAAGCGGATTTATTGCTCTTCACAACAACAATCCTGTCGGATGGTTTTCAAGAAAACAAACATGTGTTGCGCAAAGTTCAATGGAAGCCGAATATATAGCTGCCGCGCATGCAGTACAAGAAATTGTGAATCTTAAAGGACTGTTACGCGAGTTTAG
The DNA here is from genome assembly GCA_963966155.1 of Clivina fossor. Lineage (NCBI taxonomy): Eukaryota > Metazoa > Arthropoda > Insecta > Coleoptera > Carabidae > Clivina > Clivina fossor. The sequence continues at coordinate 5,868,284 of OZ014557.1, forward strand.
TGTGAACGAAAAAGTGTTATTAAAGGTGGATAATTTAAGTGCGATTTCAACAATCAAGAATTTTGAAAATTCTAAGAGAAGCAAACACATCGAAATAAAATATCATTACATTAAAGATCTATATTTAAAAGAAGTTTTTACAATTCAATATGTTTGTTCTTCGGAGAATTGTGCGGACATGTTTACGAAATCTTTATCTAAAGAAAAATTTGTTAAATTTAGAAATAGAATGTTATCAAAGTAAAATTGCATTTTATGTAATTTAAATTTTTGTTTTGTTTGTTTTACAGAAATTTATAAGAAATGTATAGTTAAGGCAATTAAAATGTATCTTATTAGGCTTAATACATTTAAATTGAGGGGGTGTGTTAAGGTTATCAGAACGCTCTCTATGTATTGTGTGTAGAACCAAGTTTATCTGAATGCACTCTGATTATAAGTTTTGACAGTTACGTTTAGAAAGTTGTATACGTTACACTTTTGTTTTGTACTATCATTGTATTATTCATTACCAAATATATTACTTTAATTATCGCTAATTCCACGCATTATTATTGACATAAACACGCAATAATCCAACAAAATAAATATCAAATATCAAAGAACAATCAAAATGATAAAACTAAAACTTATTCTAATGACAATATAATAAAAATTTAGTACAAGTCAATATTTAAAAATTCTTCTATTTTATAAAAGCTATGTTGCAAAAGAATTTGTTTAATTTCTAATTTAAATTATTTATCATCTAGTTTTTTAATACGTTCAAGTATTTTGATATATAATAGCTTTGTTCGCGGAACACATCCCGAACTAGTTCCGAACAAGTACGCATGCGCAATGTAAATTTGATCGTTCGCGGTAAGAAAATTACATGTTCTGAACAAAAAGTTTTGCGTTCGCGGAACACAATTATTTCATTCGGAATTAGTTACGAACGTATTCGACACATTCCAGGATTTTATCAAGAATTTCTGATCCGCACATGCGCACTGACACTGTATGATCGTAAAAGTTTGTCAGCAATAGTTTACACGTCAATTTCGAACGTTTTATGTTAGATTTGTGTTTTAAAAGGGAAAGTTATTTACTATTATGCACGGAATAAGCAAGAACAGCTGATATCTAAAATGAAATTTGTCAAATACCGGGATTGGCAAAGCGCACTCTATGATCGAACAATTTAATTAAAAGTAATGTTCATTTAACGTTCGCGGAAATATAAAATCCTGAATAAATTCAGAATCGGACATGCGCATTGGATTGATCCTAAAAACATTCCGAACAGGTTCCGAATTAAGGTGAGTTGGGGCAAGTGCACCCCTAAATTAGAATAGTTGGATTTTGAACATGAACAAACAGATTATTTAAAGTACAATGAACGTGATATATTTTTTATTTACTCCTTAAGATTATTATTTATTAGCTATTAGTGGAGTTTTTCAATTAGTGTAAGTAATTACAGGATAATAGTTTTTTAAAATTTTTATGGCAAAAAAATGCACTTGCCCCAGCACGTGGGGGCAAGAGCATTCTCAAGTCATATCTGGCTATAAATGAGCATGCGTATTCTGTAAGGGGCATGATCGTTTTTCATATTCATTTATCTACATATGTGCGTTTTCAGATAAAAAATATATATTTTGGTTTACAAGTTACAAACTTTTATTGAAAATCGTAAGAAAAAAATATTTTTTCTTAAATATTACAAATTGAGATCATTATAAAATTACATTCTACAAATATGATATAAGATACATTTGATATAAATTGAGATAAAAACAAACACTAAGTATATAATTTCTTGAAAAGTTAAGGATACTTTTATTAATTATTATTGAATATTAAAAGAATCAAAGGATATATCAAATGATATTTGTCCACGGCGTTCCAATTTCGGTGCTGGTAATAAACTAACTATATCGGCTTCGCAGACTTCTGAGCAGTCTTCTATCTGTGGAAAGGTGAATACAGATTTCTTTTTAATAAATTTTGCTTGTCGTGCAAATTTAACAATTGAATCTCCGAATTCATTTAGACTGGTAATTTTACCCACAAAATGTTTAATTAATTTTTTCCCTGGAAATTTTACCAACAACCAGTCCCCTGGCTTTCTATCAGAAATATTTCGCCCGATTTCATTTAAATCTTTCTCGTCACTTATAATACTCTGAAAAAAGTCATCGACATTTTCATCATCACTGGAACCAAATGGTGACATCTGAGATTCAAAATCATTTTCATCTTCAGAACTTTCAACTTCAGATTTTTTTCTTCCTTTTTTTGCTTTTACTGCTTCCTTTTTTTCCTTCAATCGAACCAAAACTTCTTGAGCTGTTATTACTTCTGCACCGAAGGCAATTCTTTTTTTAGGTTTTTTCTGTTCACCGATTTGAGCAGATGCGTTTCTAACAGTGGTTAATAATATTTCTTCAAAGGACGTCTGTACTGTAGATTTTGACACACTTTCTGATAAGGCTGCATTGTTGGCCAAATGTATCTCATTTACTATTGTGGTTGAGCAAGCTGAAGTCATGCCACTTTCAGTGGTATCTGTTAATGTGTTAGTGAAAGACACAGCTCTTGTTGGTTCGCTTATAGATAATACGTCAGTCGCAGTTTGTAATTCTTCCCATCTTTTGAGAGCGAGAGGATCAAACTTATCTGAAGACACAACATGTTGATTGTAAGGATAGATACCAGCTTTTTTGAATCCGCTTTGCAATATGGCTTGATCAGCTTCTTTCCAGACCTGTCCAATAAGTGTTGAAAATATTTTTTTAGGAATTTTTTTTCCGGTATGCGAACGTTGCCATTTAACTAATTTAGCATCCCATGAATTTTTTAACGATCGAAACACAGTCAAATCTAAAGGCTGCAAAAGGTGGCTTGAGTGGGGAGGTAGTTTCAATATAGTTATATTCTCCTTTATGGCCAAATCAATCAATTCGATACTAATATGGGTAGTATGGCCGTCATATATAAGGAGCAATGGGCGTTCACTTAACATTGGAACAAACTGTTTTGTAAAATAATTTAAAAATATGTCGGATTCCATCCAACCTTTCTTTGATGCTGCATATACGGTACCAGGATACGCCGCATCATCTGGCGCAATCCACTCATCCCAGATGTTCTTCCCTTTATATATAATAAGCGGAGGGGCTTTTCTACCGGCAGCACTACAAGCCATCAGTACCGTGGTGTTTTCACGCCCTGGTCCACTCGTTGTTCGTGTAGATGGCATGCCAATTTGTCCCACTACTTTAGTTTGTGATGGGTCGGAACAAAAACTTGTCTCATCGAGATTCCAAATTTGATCTGGTTTATCTTCCAAGCCTAAATCACTTATCGTAGACTTCAACAATTCGAAGTATTTATATATAATAAATGGGTCTAAATTTTTTTTTCGAGCTACCTCCACACTTTGTGCTTTTTTAATTGAGAGGCGATGTCTTTGTCGAAATTGAATAAACCAATCGGGGCCAGGTACTCCGTTTTTAAATTGAGTTTTTAGATGGTTTTGTTTTACAAATTCTCCTACGGCTTCGAGAACTTCGTACCGCGACAACCCAAATCCCCATTTCTCCATACATCTTAGCCCCTCGGCCAACTGATATTCCAAATGGAGTGGTATATCAGGAGCTCTTCCCAAACTCTTACTTATATTTCCTCTTCGTCCTTTCAAATGATCCACCAACGTACTTTTGGGTATAGAGTATAGACGAGCGGCTTTGTTTATTGTAACAGTACCAGAGCCAATTTCAAAGATGGCCTTAGCAAGAGTATCTTTTGTATATGTCGTTGCTCTCGCACTCTTTCTAACGTAATTATGCACCATTTTGTATTCTTCTAAAATCAAATGAAACAGCATATAAATTATTAATAACATGCGGGGCAAGTGCACTTGGGTAGTGCGCTCTTGCCCCGCACTGCAATTTGAGAGGGGTAAGTGCGCACCGCCTAATAATAATTTAATAAACATTTGTTTCAAAAAAATAACATACACCAAGTAAAATACAAACAATGACAACAACTATACATAAAAAACCGCGATTTTATCTTTAAAAATAAAGTGGATGAAAATAGATTCAATTTTACCTACCTTACTATCACAGCGAGGTTGCACTGACAACTGACACTTTGAGTAAAATAATTCATGAAATATCCGTCTTAGCGCTGTCATAAGTACATTTAAAATTTGCCAAGATTATATACTATCATTGTCAACCGATGGCAGCACATGTATTTAATGTAGAAGCCGATTAAAGTCAATGGTCGATCTTGCCCCAAAAACGATCTTGCCCCAACTCACCTTAATTCGGAATTGCTACCGCGAACAAAGCTAATGTAATACAGTTGTACTTAGGTCCCGTTTTAAATTTGCTTGAATTATGCTTAGGAACTGCTAATTTGTTTTTTTTTTCTAGTATTATATGAATGTATATTATTATTTTTGATAAACGAATCAATGTGAGTTTTAGCATACAGAACATAGTTTAAAATATATAATGAAGCTAAAGGTAGAATTCCAAGTTTTTTAAATAATGGTTTGCAATGATCCCTAACATTTGCTTTTGCAATTATCCTTACAACTCTTTCTTGATTTAGAAATAATCTATTCCTCTCAGTGCTCCAGTATCACATCATGATACCGTTATTCAAAATTGACTGAAACAGACTGAAATAGGCTATACGTAGTATGTCAATTTCAACCTGTCTCGATAAATTATTAAATAAAAAAATTAATTTAGCAGTTTTATTTGTTATATTAAGAACATGGTCATCCCATTTTAGTTTAGAATCTATCAAAATTCCAAGAAATCTTGAACAGGCATTTTCATCTTTTTTACCGGATAACGAAATAATTTTTGTTTTTCCTTCATTGAGATGAAGCAAATTATTGTTAAACCAATTACTTGCGTCTTGTAATATATTTTTGCACAACGTTAAGCTGTCTTCATTTTTACAACATTCAATGAATAATGTCGTATCATCGGCAAACAATGTCGGTTTACACATATTTAAATAATTTGGTAAATCATTTATGTAAATAATAAAAAGTAGAGGACCTATAACAGATCCTTGTGGAACTCCATGATTTGCACGGTTATAATTAGATTTTATGTTGTTTACAATTACACATTGTTGTCTATTATCTAAATAAGATGCTAGCAATTTATTTACATTACCTCTAATACCATAAAGATCTAATTTGTTTCTCAAAATTTTATGACAAATACAGTCGAAGGCTTTTGTTAAGTCACAGAGCACTAAATTAGGCAATAGTCCCATATTCAATGAATTAAAAATTTCATCCGTAACTTTAACTAAAGCTTCATTTATCGATTTGTTTTTTCTGAATCCAAACTGACAGTCAGACAATATTTGATTTTTGTGACAAAATGAGATTATTCTATCTTTTAGTATTATTTCAATTAATTTGGAAAACCAGGGTACTAATGAAAGTGGTCTGTAATTTGATAGAACATTTTTATCACCAGTTTTAAACAGCGGTATAACTTTACTTAGTTTTAAAACATCAGGAAAAATGCCTGTTTCAAAAATTTCATTTATTAAAATTAATAGTGGATCAGCAATACTAAACATACTTGTTTTAATTAACCAACTAGTTATATCATATATATCGGGACTCGTTGAAGCACTGAGTGAATTTATTGCTTTAATTAATTCTTCGTAAGTTACTGGAGTTAAATACATTGATTCACAAACAAAAGTAGTACCATTTAAGTGATTTGATGTGGTTTTGTTATTAATTGCAATTTTGTTGTGAATTTCATTTGCAATATTGCAAAAGTAATTATTAAATTCATCAGATGTTACAGGCGTTAGACTATTTTTATTGTTATCGCTTCTTAGATTATTTATCATATTCCATGCGGTTTTTTTGCATATTATTTGAATTAAGTAATAGATTATTATTATAAGTTATTTTTTCTTTGTTTAATTGATTTTTATATTCATTTTTATGGTTTTTAATAATATTGTTTAGTTCAGGAATGTTATATTGCTTTTGTATATCTTTAAGAAAAAATATAAAGTCTCTTTTTCTACGTACTTCTTCTGTAAACCAGCTCTTTTGTTTTACTGTATCTATTTTTAATTTGTAAGTTGCAGCATCTTTACACGTTAAAAAAATTTTTAAAAATTTATCAAACTTGTTGTTGATATCGTCATTATTTAAAACAAATGACCAATCTTGATTTTGCAAATATAAGTTAAAATTTCTGCTGTTTATTTTATTTATAACACGTTTTTTTTTGTATTAATATCATTTTTTTGTCCAAAATTAAAATTAAAATTAAACAGCAATGCTGAATGATCGGCAATACCATTCACAATATTTATTTTATAATTATTTGTGGTTATGTTTGTAAAAATATTATCAATACATGTAGCAGATTGATTTGTGATTCTAGTATAATCTGTAGTTGTAATATGCAAACCGTAGCTGGTAAACAGATGCTGTACATTTAAAGAGATATTATTTATAGTGTGAAAATGAATATTGAAATCACCGCAATTAATTATTTTATTATTGCTTTTAGTCAATACAGTCAAGAGAATCTCAAGTTTATCTAAAAATATATTTATGTCACCTTTACCTGATCTGTATAGGCTAATTATTATTAAATTTTGTTTTTCTAATTTAACTCCAGTAACTTCAAAATCCTGCTCAATGGAATAGCTTTTAATGGAATCTAAGGAAGTTGTTTTAATATTGCAATTTGCAAATATTGCTACACCGCCATGTTCTTTATTAGTCCTGCAAAAAAAACTAGCAACATAATAATTATTTAATGTATTGTAAATAATTTCATTATTTTTTAACCAATGTTCTGCAATGCATAAAACGTCACAATCATTTAGATAATCTAATAATAATTCTAGTTCTGCTAATTTATTTCTTAGGCACTGTACATTTAGAAATAAAACTTTATTTGATAAGCTTTGCGAATTTATATCTACAATATCTGGATTTACACTTTGGTTTTTTCTACATTGATTTTGTCTAAAAAATCAGCATTATTTTTTGACTTTTGTGACATTATACGAAATTTATATCTTGCAAATTCGATACCAATTGGCCAAAATGTAGGATTATACAGGTTTTCCTTTAGGCTAATGTCCGCACCAATCTTAAAACATTTATAAGTTGTTTTTGTTTTTACTTCTTCCACGACAAACTCACTTTTATTTAATTTTGTATTTACTTCTAAATAATTTAAGATAGTTTCACTTGAAACCGTATTTTTTATTTTTGAAATGAAAAGCCACAATTTCTTATTTGTTGCTGCAAATTCAGTGTTCAAATTTCCTGTGCCTGAAGCTCTCTTTTTATTTTTCTTCTTGTTGACAGCAGTTTGAAAATCATCATCCATTTTTGATTTTGTTGCATTATTTATTGGTACGTTCCGTTCAGTGAGCGGGATTTCTTTAAGTTTATTTTGAGTTTTATTGGTTTTTGTTACATTGTTAATTGTAGCTAATTGTGCAGTACTAGCTGTCACTTGATTATATGTTTTTGTAGTTTTTGTAGGTTCGTTAGAATTCTCTACAGTATTTTGTTTCATCAAGTTTGGTGTTTTTGTAGTTTTTGTAGGTTCGTTAGAATTCTCTACAGTAATTTGTTTTATCAAGTTTGGTGACTTAACTACTGGCGACATCTGGTTGTCTACGTTTGATAAAATTTGTTGATTTATCGGCTGAGCAATGTCAGCTGTTTGCAAATTTTTACTTTTTAGTGAATTGACTGCTTGGGTTAATACAGATAAAGTATTAAAAAGAACATCAATTTTGGTTAATATCTTGTGGAAAATAGGCGCTTCGGTTTTGGACTTACTATCGGTGTTAATTAAATATCCACGATGGTCGTATAGTACACATTCACAACTATCACACATCCACTTTAGATTTTTCGGACAACTTGAGATAGCGTTGTAATCCTTTCTTCCAAGTTTCACACATGAAATATGGTACGTAAAATTGCACAAACCACTACATTTCACTATTAATTCCTCCGACTTTACATTATTCTTACAATAATTGCAAGACACACTAGTCATATGAGCTACTTGATTCGCCATTTTCTTTATACATGGTATATTAATGGAGTTGTAAAATATTTTTTTAGTTTTCTGTTGCTTTTCGTTTGCCTTTTTGCAATTTATGATTAATAAAAATAATAAAATTTTACTTAAAAATGAAAATCAAAAAACTTAACAAAGTTATAGACTGTGGCTCCACGCAGGTCTGGTACACTAAAAGGGCAGTACACCAGCCAAGGACTCTCCCCATCAGAAATTACATAATTTAAAACCAAATGAAGTCAATGTAAATTCGTGAATAGTGTAGATATCATAGTATTACTTGTTCATATATAGCGCGTATAATTGAATTAAGTCGTATACCGAACAAAAGTCGTATACCGAGCAAAATTTGTTTTACCCAAACAAGACATATTCCGAATTGAATGTATTCTAAAGCAGACTTATACCGAGATACATCACTGTAGTACAAATTCAAAATTATTGGAAAGGAAGAAAAAGGATGCTTAATATATACAGCATCGTCGGTTATTGCATTACGTAAAGCTGATGAAGAACAATAATTTGGAATTGCAATTTGGGAATTAGCAACGAAGTACTAGGTCAAGAAAATATTATCAATATATTAATGAATAAAACTACACACAAAATACGTAATTCAAATATTTATTTATTATTAGATAATCACATATTAAATCAATTACCGCTGCATGAACGTAGAGTTCAATCAATTAAGCTTATATCATTATTTTAAAATACAAATACATAATCTAACTCAATCCATAACTTTCACAATAGAACGAAATCGACATCATTATATAAAAATGGTACATTTTAAAAATCAATACTTTAATAACTGTATTTATATTAGAACTGAGTATTAGTAGAATAATGTTTATATTATAATTTTTGTAATATTAAGCATTATTATAAAGACTATAAATATCAAACAACTTATTTGATTGATATTATTTAAATATTTTATATATAATATTTTTAACTTATGATATATATGTATATTAATTAATATAATTAAGTAAAAAGCATTTTGTTATTTGTTTTTCTGTATTATGTATAAAAATGTATACTTTTCATATACTTTTACAATCTACATTACGTAAACAATAAATATTTCACTAAATATAAAGGACAATTTTTGTTTATCTTCAGTACAGTTTTTGTTTGTGACAGTTTAAGTTGTTTTGTTTAAATATATCTGACAAAGAATTTATGATTATACAAGATGATACCTGTACAATCATTTGAAAAATACGAATGCTATTAGAACATTTAGAATAATATAGGACATAAATATAATTTTACAGGTTTATAAGATAAATTCGCCATATACTTTGTTTTCGTTAATTTTTCTTCTAATGTGTCTAAAATGAATGTTATTTTAATATATTAAATACGCGTTTTAAAAATAATATTAATTTTATTTTCCAAACTGCTTATTTACATAGAATTTGACATTTCTTTCATAAAAATCTAATCTAATCTGCGAAATCTAATTAGCCGTTCTAAAAACATACGTGAATTTAGTTAAAACTTTGGCTGCGATAAAACAAAATTTGCTAATGAAACTTATTCCGTGCATTTGAAATATATTCCTATAAATTCACATGTTGTTTGGTTCAGAACTACTAGCTCTGCGCTAAAACATTACACTGATTTCGCTAGCAAAAAAACAGTCTAAATGAGGCTTAACAAAATTTAAAAATTAATCATTAATAAGCAAAAGAACACTATGAATACGAATATGGTTTTAATTTTTACTCTGAGGAAAAGTTTTTAATTTGGCATTCATCAAGTTTCTTCTTTGCATGAGACCGGACATGTTTCTTTAAATGACCACTCCACATGAAAGTTCTCTCACATATCTCGCATTTATAAGGTTTCTCATTTGTATGTGTACGAATGTGCACTTTCAAATCTCCACTTCGAATAAATGCTTTCTGACATATTTCGCATTTATAAGGTCTCTCATTTGTATGAAAACGGATATGTTTTCTTAAATCTCCGCTTTGAGTAAATGTTTTCTCACATATTTCGCATTTATAAGGTCTCTCATTTGTATGAGAACGGTTATGAACTTTCAAATGTCCACTTTGCGTAAATTCTTTTTTACATATTTTGCATTTATAGGGTCTCTCATTTGTATGTATACGAATATGCGATTTTAAAGTTCCACTTTCAGTAAAAGTTTTCTCACATATTTCGCATTTATAAGGTTTCTCATTTGTATGTGTGCGAATATGTCGTTTTAAATTATCATTCCGAGTAAAAGTTTTCTCATATAATGTACATTTATGAGAGTCACTTTTCTGTACAGATTCATCATTTTCCTTCGAGCTGAAAATATTATTTTTATTTGAAGTTCTATTAGCTTGACAACGTTTTATATCGGTTTTATTCTCAAAATTCGAATATTCTTCCTTAATTATTAATTCTGAATGTAAATCGAAAGATTCTGATTTCAAACTTTCTTTAAATTTAATATTTGTATCATTTTCCCAATCCCCAATGTATTCTTATTTAATAGCTTCTTCTTTCACACAAACAAACTCAAAATTTGTATTATTTTGTGATTCTAAACTTTCTTCAACTTCAATGTTTCTATCAGTTTCCAATTCTAGTTTAATGTATTCTTCATCAATAGTCTCTTCTTTAATTTTGTTTTTCATAACTTCACTATTTTGCGATTGTTGTTTTGCATATCGCTTGAAAATTTCTTGCGATTTAAAACATTTTTCTACAAATTTATACGTTTCATTTAATCGAACAGAACAAATTGAACAAATACAATCCGATAACTTCTCAGTACATTTCAGCTAAAAATATAAATTAAAATTACATGTTACATTTTAATGGGAGCTTAATAAAGAATCATATTTCTACTAATAACATCAAGTCACTATGATATTTAACTAATATTTGATTTATTTGAGAGATCTAAATCCCACTATAAGCTGTGTGGGTTCGTTACTTGGTTATGGGGTAACAAAGATTAGAAATAACCCGAGCATAATTAAAAATGCAAGACAAAATTTTTACCAGCCTGAACACAGACAACAACATTTTTCTCATAATAGCTATTCCCACTACTCTTGCAGAAACAAATTTTAGTTTAGCAAAATCATATTATAATAATTAATAAACTTATTATAAGTAAACCTAATAAAATTGTTTTATGTTATTTCTATTATAAATGTATATGTATTCAAATTACAACTTGTTTTATATAAATTTCAATTAAACAATATCAACAAACGTATTAAAATTAAAAATACTCTAAATTAGGTTAGGTTAAATGATGTCTGTTCTCGAAACTTATAGAAGAAACAAATGATCATGATTACTTATCAATTTATCAGCATATAATATTTTTCGTGACCCCGATTAAAGCTAGTATTTTACTTACAATTTCCGATGCAATGGTTTCCAATTTGTATGATAACAATATGTTATCCGTATCCATTATAGTTAAACTAAATGTTATATTATCACCACCAGCACATAATCGACAACGGCCGTCCTTTAAATGTTGTTTTAATATGATTTGAGAATCGAAACATTGTTTGATAAATTTATAAGCATCATTCAATCGAACAGCGCAAATTTTACAAATACCATTCGGTAATTTGATCTTGCAATCCATCTAAAATAAGAAAAGTAAAAGATTCAGAAATAATAATGTACATTACAATCAAAACAAATAATTTTATTCTTACAATTTCTGGCATAATTGCTTCCAATTTATCCACAAAACGTTTGCCATTTGAATCCAAATTAAGTATAGTGAATAATACATTTTTATCACTTGTACATAATTTACAAAGTTGCATAAAACTACTCATGATTAAAAATAGATTTTCCACCAAAAAAGCTTCTTACAAAAATTAAAACATAAAAATAATGTATTTGATAGTATTAGAGGTTAACTTACAAAAATCTGACACAAATCCAGTAGGCCAGATGAATTTTGTGTTATATTTCTAGTATAGGAAGAAGAATAAAAAGCATAATATTTTTATTGAGCGCACCCACAGAAGTAGTGGAAAATATATTTTTATCAGTTGTATGTAATTGACAATAGAGGTTTTCCTTTTAAGTGCTTGTCACTCCAGCGCGAACTGTTCGGAACTGTTCGGAGCTGTTCCTAAAAGGAACACGAATTTAAACGTCCAATTGGGAGGTACGACAAACCTAACCTACAATTAGTTGTTTGAATAACGACATAACCTTCGTTTGTTCAACGTGTTATATACTTCTTTATCAAGCAAAATGTCGAATATGATCTTGCAGGTAATTATACAACGATGAAATAAATTAATACGTATTTCGTTAAATGAATGATGATTAACAGGAATTATTGGAATGTTCTTTTACGCCCTGGTCGGACTCTGAAGATTCTACAAGTTCCCAAACTTCCTTGGAGGAAGTTATCACACCACCTCGAAAAAGACGACGTAGATGTGAAAACTATGTGGAAAATGTAGTAGCTTTGTATAGCGAACAAGAATTTAAGTCACATTTTCGAATGACTCGCTCAACTGTTGACAAAATTATACGTTAGTATATACCTAGCCTACATATTTAAATAATTATTTTAAAAACATATTAATATGTAGAAATACTGATATTGATAAATAACATTTTATTCTAGATCTACTTGAAAGTTCAAATTTGTTACCATCACACCTTTTCGGACGAGACAAAATTAGTGCAAAAAAAGCCTGCCTTTTAAGTATATGGTATTTATGTAATCTTGAAACTTTTCGGCAAGTTTCAGACCGTTTTAATGTGTCTTTCAGTTCTGCACATAGATGTTTGCGTCGTGTAATTAAGTTTTTCTTATCAATGAAAACAGTCATAATTAAATGGCCTACTGAAGAAGAAGCGGAAGTGATAAAGGAGGAGTTTCGGAAGAAGAAAGGAATTCAAAATGTTATTGGTGCTATAGATGGTAGTCACATTGAAATTGTAAAACCGATAAAAGAACAAAATGCTTACTGTAATAGAAAAGGTTATCACAGTTTATTATTACAAGGAATTTCAGACAGTAATAAAAAATTTATTGATGTTTATTGTGGTGAACCTGGTTCGATACATGATGCTCGTTTACTGCGAAAATCTGGAATTTATGCCAAAATGATCAATGATCCTAATTTCATGGGAAATAATTTTATTATTGGAGATTCGGCATATCCAAATTTACATTGGTTGGTAACTCCATTTAGAGATAATGGTCATTTAACAAGAAATCAGCAAATATTTAACTATAAACTTTCAGCAACAAGAATTGTGATAGAAAATGCATTTGGTTTATTAAAAGGGCGTTTTCGCAGATTGAGAAAACTGGACAATATAGACAAAAGATTATGTAGTGAAATAATAATGACTTGTTGTATATTACACAATATTTGCATTGACGAACGTGATTTTGTTGATACAGAAATAACAGACTGTAATCAACCTGCCACCATTGCATTTAATAGCACTACAAATATTACTGAACATGTTAATAGACAACAAGAAGTTTTTCATCAAATGTTGTTGGAATGTACATAGATGTAGCTTATTGTTAGTTTATTTATTTTTAAAAATTGTTTATTTTTGAATTTTTGGTAATGTTTACCTCTTTTATATTTTAAAACACAAAATAGAAGTAAAAAAACTACATTTATATGATTACAGTGTACTTTATTTATTAATAGAAATAAATGTATGATAAAATATAGTATTCAAAATGCTAGGTAATATAAAATCGTGTTTCTAACCCAATACAATACAATATATTAAAAAAAAAACAAATAAAATTATAAAAAAGACAACCAAAATATTTTTCTTTACTTTCAAATAATATATGTATTTATTATATATTCATTATTTATCTCATGTTATTTGTTAGTTATACCAATAAGTGAAATATTATTAAACAATTTTGACCAATCCAAATTTTGTAAATTTCACAACATCTATATTCCAAATAAAAAAAAACTCAATTAAAATTCTAAATATAACATTTGTACAATTAACAAAACAAAAAAATTAACTCGTAAATTTAAAACTGCATAAATATTATTCTTTCTTATTTAATAATTCCTGTAATAATTTTATTTTGGTTTTTTCAATTTGAATTTTTTCTTTTTCAATTTCTAATCTTTCTAGATGTCTTTGCTCACGTCTTTTGTGTTCTTCATGTTTTAGCTGTATATAGTCCTCCTTTGAAAATCGTTCCCTTTCTCTTTTTCTACCTCGTGGTGAAGTTATATTGCTCACATTGGTCTCTTCCACTTCCACTTCGATGTTGGTTTCTGGTTGTTCAACAGTCATCGAATTCAAAGAAATATTATTGCTATGCATTGGTTGGTCGCCCAGTACTTCATCCATGGTATCAAAAAATAAAAACCTTGGTGGTCCTTGACCAGTTCGTGTCTTTGTATCTTTTGCTTTCGTGTAAGACCTTGTTAGACTTTTCCACTTACTTTGAGCAGCGGAACTGTCTATGTTATATCCAGCACTTATTAGGTCATTAGATACATTTTCAAATACACTTTTTCTTTTAAGGGGATGATTTAAATCCTGAATATGGGTTTCCATTGAACGTATTAAAAATAACGTCTGGTCATAACTCCATGTTATAGAAGTTCTTACGTTACAATTGGACGTAGTTGCTTTCTCACAGTTGTCGCTCTTGTTTTCTTTATTACTATCCATTTTTGCTTATAAATTACCTGTATAATTAAAAAATAATAACATGTATTCAAGAAAATTAACAAACATGCTACATTTTTTTATATGGAAATTTTAAACTGTTATAATCAAAATTATCAAGAAAAAACCTTAGTAATTTTATTTTATTGAATAATAACAATTTTGAAATTCAAAAATACTCACCAATTAGCTTCGTAACAAGTGTCAACTTTAAACTTAACCTACAAAGTGCTTGTTGCACCAACTCAAAAGGTAGTGCTTGAGGGGAGAGGGGATTGCACTACCGAGTAACTCCAGGGCAGCAAGCTCTACGTAAATGGAACACGAGTGTATACACCGGAGCAGCTCTGAGCTGTTCCAGTCAGTAAAAGGAAAACAGCAAATGTTGCAAAAAACTATTCATGATCTTCATGATTAAACATAAATTTTCTACCAAAAAAAAAAGCTTTTTTCTATAAGTAAAATATAAAAATATTTTATTTGATATTATTCAAGGTTAACTTATAAAAATATGTTAGAAATACAGTTGGCCAGCTGAATTTTTTGTAATGTTTGATGTTTAAGAAAAAGAAGAATCGCTTATATATTTTCAAATACATGTTGATTTTATAGAAATTAGAAAATAATATTCTACATATCATTTATATTTTATTATTTTCAGAATCAAAATTTTTAAAACTACTGATTAAACGAGATTTCATGGAAATACAAACTTATATTTCCAGGAAATATAAGTTTGACCCGTATAGTAAACATTAGCCAAAATTTATAATGCAAAATTTAACTGGACAACTAGTTAGATGCCAGTGACGTCATTTGTGATATTAGTGGGCATCCACTCAATTAGATTTATAAAATAGCTATAATATTACTGTTTATACATATAAAATAATAAAAATAAATTAATTACTGTTATATAAAATAAATATTAAAAATTATTACTAAATTATAAAATAATATATTAATTACACATTGCATATCTGTTATTTAAAGTTTAATACACAATAAAATTAAAAGTGAAAATGTCATTCTTCTTAAACTATTCATTCCATATTGTGATACCAAAATAGATTGTTTATGTATTTATAGCTAAATACTGAGTGCAAACGCAGCATTAGCGCAGCTGTCACTTTTAAAATTTCTTACTTTTCTAGGCAAAGACGATTCTTTGAGTGCGTTCAACAAAATACGCTGTCCTTTATTCTTCTTTTTCTTATACTAGAAAAAATATTACATAAAATTCATCAATAAATAAATACTACTATTTTAAGTATCTTTTTAATAATTAAATACCACTAATCGAATCATTAAGGAATATTACACAAATACATTTAAGAAAAATTTTATTAATTTTGCGACAATCATATATAAATAATTATTTTTGAACTGTTTCACAAAAAAAGTTTGGATACTACTGCCTCGTAGTTACTAAATTTGCAACTAGAGCGTAAGCGAGTTAATCTATGCTCAGCTGTCAACAGTTTACTGCACAACTAATGTTGCGCATTCTGCATTCCGTATAGCATTGCTAAGTTCACTCTACTCTGAATATAAATCTTGTAACAAAGACTAATTATTTTATAGCCTATAGTTTATATTTTTCATAATGTTTGAATTTTTGAAGCATTTTTAAAATAAGAATTATATTATAATTTAATTTAGACGCATAGTGTATGTACCAACATCATTAATACTGAATTTATTTTTGTAAAGTTGGCAGTGAAATGTTCTGACTCAATTTCTGTTTACTGCATGCGACAAAATTATCTAACCTCGTTATTATCCCATGATTACCGGTTTACTACTAGTATATTATATTAAAATATTTGTGTAAAAACTATATAAACTTATATAAAACTACACAGTTTATATATTAATAACATAAAAATGTTAATATTTGGAAAACTTTGTCGTTTATGCACGACTGATAAAGATCTCGCATCAACGTTGAATAATTTCGATTCAGATAACATAATTTTATTGGACAAATTAAATCTAATTGCACCAGACCTTGTAAGTACAATAATTACAAATTTAATTCTCTTATTTTATATTTAAATGTTTTTTCAGCTAAACGTAAATAGCAGTTTACCAAATGGCATATGTAAAACATGTATTGTTCAATTGAATCAAGCCTACATATTTATAAAGAAATGCTTTCATTCACAAGAAATTCTAAATCAATATTTAGAACAATTACAAAATGGACAAAATATAAAACAATGCACAAATTTGAAAATTGTAGTGAACAATATAATCAATTATGATAATATATCGGAAAATGCTGTGAAAATATCCAATCTTTTACATACAGAATATGTTTATAAATCGGATTCTGTAGAACAAGAAAACATTATTGAGGATAATGATGGTTCCGGATTTACTCAAGTAAATTTTGAAGATAAACTTAAAGTGGAAGGTATAGATATGAATCAGTTTGTTCCAAATGAAATCATCAGTGAAGGTTGCAACAATTCAATTGATATACAAACTACCACAAGTGTAAAAAATGAAGTAGAATGTTTAATTGATTTTAAAAATGAAACGATTGAAGAACGTCTTTGTGAAACTAATATTAATGATTACAAATCTACCGAAGTAAAATACGAAGATGAAATTACAATAGAAAAACACGAGATTGAAAGTTGTCTTACAGAGCAAAGTGATGTTTGCAAAAATAATTCAATTGATTTCAGTTCTCAAGTAAATTTTGAAGATGAAATTAAAGTAGAAGAAATAGACACGAATCATTTTCTTCCAAGTGATAAAACGGAAATTATCACTGAAGGTTGCAACAACTCAGTTGATATACAAACAACCGCAAGTGTAAAAGAAGAGTTAGAAACTAATATTAATGATTATGAATCTACCATAGTAAAATACGAAGATGAAATTACAATAGAAAAACACGAGATTAAAAGTTCTCTTACAGATTTACCTACCACTATAGAGCAAAATGAATTTTACGGGTTTCATTCTATTGATTACATTTTGGCAAATAAATTTCAAGTGAAATATGATGTTATATTAAAACGTTTTTGCGACAATACGAACAAATTTCTTAGCGATTTCCAAAATAATATAATCGAAAAACAAGCCAATGAAACAAACGATGCGATTTATTTAGAAAA
This sequence comes from Clivina fossor, assembly GCA_963966155.1. Lineage (NCBI taxonomy): Eukaryota > Metazoa > Arthropoda > Insecta > Coleoptera > Carabidae > Clivina > Clivina fossor. The sequence continues at coordinate 5,886,204 of OZ014557.1, forward strand.
TTCCAGAACCGACAAACATATGAAAGACGATGTTGACAACTTAGAAGATATTGCTGTTAATAGAACATTGAAAGACAGTACAAATGTAAAAGTGAATATTCGAACACGCGCAATTAAATCGCCGCATAAAACCAAACCGGGTAAGAAAACTCATCAAAATCAATCAACATTAACAAGACAAATTTGTAAAGATAAAAAACGTCACGAATGTAAACTATGTGGTAAAGGTTTTCATACACTTTCTGAATTAACAATACATATCCGTTCACATACAGGTGAAAAACCTTATCCATGTAAAATATGCAATAAAAATTTTACTAAAAAAACAGATTTAAAAAGACATATTCGGATACATACAGGCGAAAAACCATTTCACTGTCAAACTTGTAAAAAATCATTTGCTCAAAAATTTAATTTAACAACACATCTTCGGACACATTCAGGCGAAAAACCATTTTACTGTCAAACTTGTAACAAATCATTTGCTCAAAAAATTCATTTAACAACACATCTTCGGACACATTCAGGCGAAAAACCATTTTACTGTCAAACTTGTAAGAAAAAATTTACTACAAAACGAGATTTAACTAGACATATTCAGGCGAAAAACCATTTCACTGTCAAACTTGTAAGAAAACATTTGCTGACAAAACAAATTTAAAAAGACATATTTGGACACATTTAGGCGAAAAACCATTTCACTGTCAAACTTGTAAGAAATCATTTACTCGAAAACATAGTTTAACAACACATCTTCGGACACATTCAGGCGAAAAACCATTTCACTGTCAAACTTGTAAGAAATCATTTACTCATAAATTTAGTTTAACAACACATCTTCGGACACATTCAGGCGAAAAACTATTTCACTGTCAAATTTGTAAGAAAACATTTGCTCAAAAAATTCATTTAACAACACATCTTCGGACACATTCAGGCGAAAAGCCATTTCACTGTCAAACTTGTAAGAAAACATTTACTGCAAAAAGTAGTTTAAAAAAACATATTCGGACACATATATCCGAATAACCATTTCAGTGTACAACTTGTAAGAAAACATTTACTCGAAATGAATCGTTAATAAAATATATTCGAAGACATAAATTTGTTAATTTTATATTGTTTAATTTCCATTTAATTCCTTTGACGTGTATATTTTATATATAAATAAATATATTATATCTACAAGTATTATTTTATTTGTTTGCCTTAGAATTCGAATTAATACATCTTTGTAAAAGCACTATTATTTGAGATATATTTCAAAGTTTCACAAATTTTAACATTTTAACATTTGATATACTTTAAAATTTATTTATTTTTTACTAAGAATTATTTTTGATATTTTTTATTATAATTTTTAGATTTAATATCAGTAACGCCATTTGTTAGCAATACTTTTAATTTATATTTCTATATTTGTCACATAAAAGTTGATTTATAAATTAAATCGCTTATTAGTTGAAATAACAGCAAGTTTGGTTGAAATATTAAATAATTGCGATTTGAAATTTATTTCTACATGATGTAAGGTTTCGTGTCACCAGAGTCACCCAGGATTATTTTGTACTTCTGCTCCGAAGAGGCAAGTAACAAAAATCAAGAAATTTCTTTTGATAATATGCTCACAAAGGACAATTTTTTTTGGAATAAAAATTATCTAAACATTTAAAAATATTATTCAAATACCAGTACTTTAACATATTTACATCGTTTTACAATTCATATAATTTCTATTACTTTTTAAAATAAGCTTTGATTGATTCATATAATAAAAATATAAAATAATATAAAAATAATTTAAAAAAAAAATTATATATAATAAATATTATATATATATATATATATATATATATAATATTTATTATATATAATTTTTTATATATATATATATATATATATATATATATATATAATATTTATTATATATAATTTTTTATATATATATATATATATATATATATATATATATATATATATATATATATATACAGTGTGTCCCCGATTTTGAGTTCACTATAGGTGTAATCAGCAAAAAATTTAAGAATTTCGTTTTCATGTTTTGGGATTCCGCCCTTCTTAGTCCGAAAACAATTTTAAGCATATTTTTATTTTTTTAAAAATCAAGGCGGCCATGAAAAATATAAAAAACTATTTTATATTCAGGTAAAGTGTTTTTTTTTTGTCAATAATACGGCATAATGTGCCAAAACGTTGGGGGTTGAGTAAAATCTATCAATACATCAATTTTATGCAAGATATCTATCAATAACAATGATTTTTAAAACTGATCTTTTTAAAATTTTGCACACAGCCATAATTTCATATTCTGAATAACTTTTCTCAAGGACATTATGCCGTATTATTGACCAAAAAGGCCGTTTACCTGAATATAAAATAGTTTTTTTACATTTTTCAATGCCGCCTTGATTTTTAAAAAACTAAAAATATGCTGAAAATTGTTTTCAGACAAAGCAGGCAGGGCGGAATCACAAAACATGAAAATAAAATTCTTAAATTTTTTACCGATTACACCTATAGTGAACTCAATCCGGAGACACGCTGTATATATATATATATATATATATATATATATATATATATATATATATATATATATATATAATGAGGAAAATATTCATTTTTATTGTCTCTATTTTTCAATTTTCCTGCATTTATATTTTTTTTTAAAAAAAATACAATATTAATTTGAAGTTTACATATTTAAAATTGCTGTGTCCAATAATTTTAAAAATATGCTATGTAGAATAAGCGAAAATATATTCCGAAATCCTTATAATTCGATACATACATACACAATCACGCCATGTACCCCCAAAAGGATGTGGCACAAACTCTTTTCATCATCCCCGAAATCAGTCGCCTCCAAACATATTCCTATCCAACACAAGCAACTTTCGCTTCATCCACATTCATAATTCCTCTCTCATACATGCTCTCTTTTATTCCTACTACTTGGAAACTTTCGCTCACGCAAGCCACTCTCTCAATCATACCACTCCAACTACACATCGGACGTCCACCTGCAAACGTATACCATCAAAATCATTCAAATAAATCGTTTTAACTGCAAAACGTTCATTAGACGCATTCGCTCAAGATGGCTCCGAACCAGATCTTATCTGACTAACACCAACTTTTGCTACAACATTTTTTTCAATTTCATACTCATCATACACTAGTAATGTAATTCAATTGTTTTCTTTTTTCTTTTATCTTTGTATACTTTCTTTCGGATTTTGTTAAGTACTTGTATTTCTCTCTCTCTCTCTTTCTCTCTTTTTCTCTCTGTCTATGATTTGAAGTCATGTTTATGTTTTATGCTTCTATTAATTGGCTTGCAATCACAGGGTCGGACTGGATAAGAAATTGGGCCCGAGGAAAGGTTGTAGGATAGGCCCAGTATTTTTCAAATACGTTATGTTTTTATTATAATTAATATAGAGAAATTTCATCAAAATCGAATAAATAATGTAGCCACAATGAATTATTAAAATATTTTATGATTATTTTCTTTGTCGATAAGTTAATAACAACAAGATTAGAAGTATATGGGTAAACCCATATAAGTATAGACCACTTTGACATTTCTCGGAAAGTTGGTAATAGAATATTTTTATTGAAATTATAATTTATGTGGGCACTAGGAGAAAGTTTGAGCGAAAATTTCAGCAAAATCGAATAAATAATGTAGTCACAATGAATTTTGAAAAAATTTTGTCATTTTTTCTCTGTATTTTGTTAAAATTGCATAGTTTATTTAGGCACTAGAAGAATTTTTTTATAAAAATTTGATTAAAATCGATTTTATGAAGAATAAATTTTTAAAAATTTTGAGTAATTTTTTTCTCGGAAAGTTGGCAACACTGTATTTTGTTAAAATTACGTAAATTATATGAATACTAGGAGAAACTTTTGTGCAAAATTTGAGTAAAATCGGTTAAATAACATGGCAATAATAAATGATTAGCAAAATTACAGAAAAATATTTCTGTAATAATCTGTAATTTTATTTTACTATAAATATTCTGTATTTCTACTTAAAAATTATGTAATTTTGTACATACATACATACACAATTACGCTATGTACCCAAAAGGGTGTAGCACAAACTTTTCTTATCATCCCGAAATCAGTCGCCTCCAAACAAGCAACTTTCGCTCTTCATTCACAGTCATAATTCCACTCTCATACATGCTCACTTCTATTTCTACTACTTGGAAACTTTTGCTCACGCAAACCACTCTCTCAATTATACCACTCCAACTACTCATCGGACGTCCACTAGCAAAATCATTCAAATAAATCGTTTCTAACAGCAAACGTTCATTAGACGGATTCGCTCAACATGGCTCCGAACCGCATCTTAACTGACTAACACCAACTTTTGCTACAACATTTTCTTCGCAATTTCACACTCATCATACACTAATCTACTACACCAACATACCCCACGTTATAATATCATTTCGTACAGCAGTCATTATCCGCTTTTATGCTTTTGCAACCAAACCCAGAACATTCACTACCCTATACATCAACGTAGGCACCGAAAACTGCATTGTATATACTCAAACGGGCTTCTTTGGAAACATTTACATTCCTAACAAAAGTTCCCATGAAATCCACTAAGAAATTATTTTGCGACCTACATTTTAGCAATTTATATTATTCTGTACTAATATGGAATCTATTGTAATATATATATATATATATATATATATATATATATGTATATATATATATATATATATGTATATATATATATATATATATATATATATATATATATATATAATAAATGTTAATAAATAAGTTAAAAAATAATAATTATGAATTATAATGCCTTTTTTTTTCTCTTACAAAATATTTTAGTTGATTTAGAAAAAAGAGTTTCGTGCTCAAATCTAGATGCATAACCATGCATAACCTTGCATAACCATGCATAACCTTGTTAAACCAAGCACCGTATAACCAATAAGTATGTATGTATGTATATATGAGGTCATTGAACTTTTACGTTAATTAAACTATATATGTACGTGTCTATAGATAAATGTGTAATTACAGCGCGTATAGAAGTAGGTGAAGATTAATTATATATATATATATATATATATATATATATATATATATATATATATATATATATATATATATATCATAGCATGCTCACTTCTATTCCTACTACTTGGAAACTTTCGCTGCAAGCAAGCCACTCTCTCAATCATACTACCACTCCAACTACTCAATCGGACTGATCTACTGAGCAAACGTATACCATCGAAAATCATTCAAATGCATCTTTTCGAACAGCAAACGTTCATTAGACGCATTCGCTCAACATGCGTCCGAACCAGATCTTAACTGACTAACACCAACTTTTGCTACAACATTTTTTCTTCGCAATTTCAGCACTCATCATACACTAATCGTATTTCGTAGCCCCGATCTCTCCTATTTGCAATAAACAACTGAACAATATAAATGCGAAAACGTATTGCATAACCATGCATAACCTTGTGTAAAACCAAGCAACGTATAACCAATGAGTATATATGTATGTATGAGGTCATTGAACTTTTACGTTAATTAAACTATATATATATATGTATATATATATATATATATATATATATATATATATATATATATATACGGGGTGTTCGTTCGTTAAGTTCGTATATGGGCGTTTAACATGCAAATTCGATAATTTGCGGTTTACTTCTTTCTCGAGTAAAATTCGGAAAAATACTTAAAATACTTTTCGATAGACAATAAAAAGTTCTATAATTTGGTTTTACTTTTAATTTGCTAGCATGTGCCGTTTGGGCGCTAGAATTTTTTTTTCGATTTTTGGTTTTTATTTTTTTCTCAAAAACTATGAGGTGTAGGAAAATAAGCATGATATGGAAAAATGCGGAATAATGAGTACGATAATTGAGTGAAGAAACTATTATTATAAGATGCATTATTTAGTAGAAAAAAATTAAAAACTGAATTTTTGAAAATAAGATTTTTTTCAAAATTTGCTCAAAAAAATCTGAAAAAATTCAGTAAAATAGAGAAAAAAATGAGCTACATAATAGTTAAGTAACTTTTTTCTCTAACTTATTTTGGTTTGGCAGAAAAGAAAAAACAATTTAAAATGCAAGAAAAAATATTAATTTTCAATAATTTTTCCTGCCAAACCAGATAAGATAGAGAAAAAAGCTGCTTAGCTATTATGTAGCTAATTTTTTTTCTCTATTTTACTGAATTTTTTTCAGAATTTTTAAGCAAATTTTCGGAAAAAAGTCTTATTTTGAAAAAAAACTCAAAAATCACAAATTTTTTTAAAAATTTATTGTGGCTACATTATTTATTCGATTTTGATGAAATTTTCAGAAAAGTTTCTCCTAGTGCCCACATAAATTATAATATTATTAAAATACAGTGTTGCCAATTTTCCGAGAAATGTTAAAGTGGTCTATATATGGGTTTACCCATATCTACTTCTAATCTTGTAAATGTAAATATTGAAATTATTGTAGAAATAATTTATATTAATTAATAAAATTATTAAAATACAGTGTTGCCAACTTTCCGAGAAATGTCAAAGTGGTCTATATATGGGTTTACCCATATCTACTTCTAATCTTGTAAATGTAAATATTGAAATTATTGTAGAAATAATTTGTATTAATTAATAAAATTATTAATATTCAGTGTTGCCAACTTTCCGAGAAATGTCAAACTGGTCTATATATGGGTTTACCCATATCTACTTCTAATCTTGTAAATGTAAATATTGAAATTATTGTAGAAATAATTTGTATTAATTAATAAAATTATTAAAATACAGTGTTGCCAACTTTCCAAGAAATGTCAAAGTGGTCTATATACGGGTTTAGCCATATACTTTTCTAATCTTGTTGAATTTTGTATTGAATTGTATTTATTTCTGTTTGGCAATAAAATATTATTATTATTATTAATACAAAAATTTTTTTTTTTAAAGAAACAATGCATATGAATTATCTTGTATATATATATATTAATAACGGGGCTAGAAATCATTTAATGATTTAATGATTTATGTACCTGAGATGTTCTAGTCTAATATACGTATGTGTATTATTATAAATTATTTAGTATGGAATTTATAAATATTTATCTACTGATGAGTGCAAAGAATTTATTACAGAAATTGTACCTATTACATATATTGTACTATATATTATTATATACTATTATTATATACTATTATATATGTACATATTTATTATCACTTTGACTGCAAGGAAAAAGTGGTATAGCGTTTGGTACGGTGTCTGTAACATTTAAAAAAAAAAAAAATTGTCATATAGTCCCTAGATGACGAATCTGAACTTAGTTTATAAGTGGGTGTATGTGTGTGCGTCGTCAGCTCGCTCGGTCGTAAGTTAAAATTTTGTGGCCGCAACTCCTCCTAGACGGTTCAACCGATTTTAATGAAATTTTCAGGATAAATTTGTTTAGTGCCCAAGATGGTCATGTGGTTTTATTTTTTTCCAGTAATGCCAACATTCCGATAAAACAATTACTAAAGTTTTTAAAAATTCATTGTGGCTACATTAATTATCCGATTTTGATCAAATTTTCAGGAAAGTTTGCCCTAGTGCCCACATACATTTCGTAATTTTAATAAAATACAGTGTTGCCAACTTTCTGAGAAAAAACTTACTAAAATTTTTAAAAATTTATTATGACCACGTTATTTAACCGATTTTAATCAAATTTTCACAAAGGATTCTCCTGGTACCCGTATAAATTATGCAATTTTAATAAAATACAATGTTGCCAACTTATTAAGAAAAAATTACTAAAACTTAAAAAAATTCATTGTGGCTACATTATTTATCCGATTTTGATTAAATTATCAGAAAAGTTTTTCCTAGTGCCCACATAAATTATAATTTTATTAAAATACGGTGTTGCCAACTTTCCGAAAAAAAAATTAATAATTTTCTAAAAACTTGTTATGCCCGCATTATTTATCCGATTTTAATCAAATTTTTACAGAAGATACCTTTAACGCCTATAATATTATATATTATCAAAATACAATGTTGCCATCTTTCGGTGAAAATTTTTTTGTATTTCTATTTCTTATCATTTATGTGATAATGTCAAAGTGGTCTATATGTGGGTTTACCCATATACTTCAAATCTTGTTTATTTAGTGTCAGCTAATATCATTGGGTAATGTTGTTAGCAACCTTGTTAAAATTTAGCAACTTCCTTAGAGAATCAGGCCGATAAAATTAAATATAATTCTCTATTTAAATCTAAATTAAAAGACGATTTAATAAATAACCTTTTTCGGATTTCTTTTTACCCACTTTGACTGCAAGGAAAAAGTGGTATAGCGTTTGGTACGGTGTCTGTAACATTAGCAAAAATACAAAATTTGTATAGAAATCTTTGATATAGCCTCTAGATCTGACGAATCTAAACTTAGTTTATAAGTGGGTGTATGTGTGTGCGTCGTCAGCTCGCTCGCTCGGTAGTAAGTCAAAATGTTGTGACCGCAACTCCTCCTAGACGGTTCAACCGATTTTAATAAAATTTTCAGAATAAATTTGTCTAGTGTCCGAGATGGTCATGTGGTTTCGGTTTTTTCCAGTAATGCCAACTTTCCGAGAAAAATAATAATAAATCTTTTAAAAATTCATATTGGCTACATCATTTACCCGATTTTGATCAAATTTTCGGAAAAGATTTCTCTAATGCTCTCATTAATTATATAATGTTATTAATATTCAGTGTAGCCAACTTTCAGAGAAAAAAATTACTAAAATTTTTAAAAATATATTATGACCATGTTATTTAACCGATTTTACTCAAATTTTTACAAGAGATTCTCCTAGTAATCATATAATTTACGTAATTTTAACAAAATACAGTGTTGCCAACTTATCGGGAATAAAAATCACAATTTTTTTATAAAAATTCATTGTGGCTACATTATTTATTCGATTTTGATCAAATTTTCGGGAAAGTTTTTCCTAGTGCCCACATAAATTATAATTTTATTAAAGATATTGTGTTCGGCCAACTTTCCGAGAAATGTCAAAGTGGTCTATATATGGGTTTACCCATATCTACTTCTAATCTTGTTTAATTATAATTTACATGGAAATGACATTACAGATAAAGATCAATAAATTGTATGACAAATATAAAATTAAATATAATTCTTTATTTAAATCTAAATTAAAAGACAATTTAATAAATAATTCCTCTCGGATTTCCTTTTTAATGATGTCTCTCCATTATCTAATTTTTACCAAAATATCCTTTTCGCAAACCATGAGCATGAAAGCGTCGAAATTATCCCGATTTAAACAATTTCGCAAATCTAATTACATTTAAAATGTAGTTTAATTTTAACAAGATTAGAAGTATATGGGTAAACCCATATATAGACTACTTTGACATTTCTCAGAAAATTGGCAACACTGTATTTTAATAACATTATAATTTATGTGGGCACTAGGAGAAACTTTTCTGGAAATTTGATCAAATCGAATAAATAATGTAGTCACAATGAATTTTTTAAAAAAATTGTAATTTTTTTTCTCGATAAGTTGGCAACACTGTATTTTGTTAACACAACATAATTTATTTAGACAGTAGGAGAATCTTCTATGAAAATTTGATTAAAATCGGTTAAATAAAGTGATCATAATAAATTTTTAAAAAATTTAGTAAATTTTTTTTCCGAAAAGTTGGCAACACTGTATTTTGTTAAAATTTCATAAATTATATGAATACTAGGAGAATCTTTTGTGAAAATTTGAGTAAAATCGGTTAAATAACATGACTATAATAAATTTTTTAAAAATTCCGTAATTTTGTTCTCGGAAAGTTGGTAACACTAGATATTAATAAAATTATATAATTAATGAGAGCATTAAGGAAATCTTTTCTGAAAATTTGATCAAAATCGGATAAATAATGTAGCCAGTATAAATTTTTAAAAACTTTAGTGGAAAAAACCAAAACCACATGACCATCTTGGGCACTAGACAAATTAATGAAAATTTTATTAAAATTGGTTGAACCGTCTAGGAGGAGTTGCGGCCACAAAACTTTGACTTACGACCGAGCGAGCGAGCTGACGACTCACATCCATACACCCACATAAACTAAGTTCAGATTCGTGTTCTAGAGGCTATATGAAGGATTTCTATATACAATTTTTTTTTTTTTTTAAATGTTACAGACACCGTACCAAACGCTATACCACTTTTTCTTTGCAGTCAAAGTGGTAAAAATAATTCTTCAACAAGAAGTGATATTTAGTTATTTTCAACTTTATTCATGTGTTCCTAATGCCAAGTGGAATTCTCAGACTTCATTGTGGTCAGAAGAATGTAAAAATGCCAACACTTGTTTAAAAATAGTTCATAGATTGCACTACTAGTATTCAAATTACAATTTTCTTTCTTATCGACAACACAATTTGATTTGCAAATAGTTCAAACATTACCATATAGATGACACTGTAAGATTATTGTTCGAAATAGTTGGCCAGTTGAATGTTGTATTATAAATTTTCAAATACATATTGATTTTTATAGTAAGTAAAAAACATTATTCTACATACAACATTTAGATTTGATTTAAAATAATAATCATGTACAAAAAAGTGACAAATTATATTTAAAGTAATTGTTTACATTGACGGTCCTGTAGATAAAGTTCATTCAACTTTATTGACTTTAGCTGCAGATTGATTACTTATCTTTCTATTTTTTAGTCTTTTATTTAAATTTTATTTAGACAAATCCCTAGAACCTGGATCAAGTAGCAATTAAGAAAAAATTGTAAAATTAAATACGCAGGTATTTATTCTTCTTCTTATACTAGTAATTTTACACAAAATTCATCTGGCCAACTGGATTCGTGTCAGATTTTTATAAGTTAACCTCTAATACTATCAATTGCAATATTTTTATATTTTACTTATTATAAGAAGCTTTTTTTGGTAGAAAATTTAATTTTAATCATGAATAAGTTTATGCACCATTGTCAATTATGTATAAGTGACAAAAATGTATTGTTCACTATACTTGATCTGGATTCAGATGGCAAACGTTTTGTGGATAAATTGGAAGCAATTATGCCAGAAATTGTAAGAATGAAATTATTTGTTTTGATTGTAATATATTATTGTTTCTGAATCTTTTACTTTTGTTATTTTAGGTAGATTGCAAGATCAAATTACCGAATTGTATTTGTACGATTTGCTCTGTTCGATTGAATGAAGCTTATAAATTTATAAAACAATGTATCGATTCTCAAATAATATTAAAACAACATTTAGATGAAACACTTTGTCGATTATGTGCTAGTGGTGATAATATAACATTTAGTTTAACTACAATGGATTCTGATAATGTATTGTTATCATACAAATTGGAAACCATTGCATCGGAAATTGTAAGTAAAATACTATCTTTAATCAGGTCCACGAAAATAAATTATATGCTTATAAATTGATAAATAATCATTTATTTATTACCTAACCTAACCTAATTTACAGTATTTTGAATTTTAGTATCTTTGTTGGTTTTGTTTAATTGGAATTTATATAAAATAAGTTGTAATTTGAATACATGTACATTTACAATAAAAATTACCCAAAACAATTATTTTATTAGCTTTACTTATATATTAATTATTATAACATGTAAAACTAAAATTTGTTTCTGAAAGAGTAGTTGGGAATAGCTATTATGAGGAAAATGTTGTTGGTTGTGTTTAGGCTAATAAAAATTATTTTGTCTTGTATTTTTAATTGTTACTCCATAACCAATTAACGTACCCACACAGCTTATAGTGGGATTTAGATCTCTCCAATAAATCAAATATTAATTAAATATCATAGAGACTTGGTGTTATTAATAGAAATATATTTCTATATTAAACTCCTTTTTCAATTTAGAGATTTTTATTATATCGTATATAATGTAATTTTAATTTATATTTTTAGCTGGAATGTACTGAGAAGTTATCGAATTGTATTTGCTCAATTTGTTGAGTTCGATTAAATGAAAATTATAAATTTGTAGAAAAATGTTTTAAATCGCAAGAAATTTTAAAGCGATATGCAAAACAACAATCTCCAAATAGTGAAGTTATGAAAAACGAAATTAAAGAAGAGAATATTGATGAAGAATACATTAAACTAGATTTGGAAACTGATATAAAAATTAAAGTTGAAGACAGTTTAGAATCACAAAATAATACAAATTTTGATGCTGCTTGTATGAAAGAAGAAGCTATTGAGGTAGATGTAGAATATGATACAAATATTAAATTTGAAGAAAGTTTGAAATCCGAATCCTTAGATTTACATTCAGAATTAATAATTAAGGAAGAATATTTTGATTTTGAGAATGAAACCAATATAAAATGTTGTCAAGCTGGTAGAAATTCGAATGAAAATGATGAATAATGAAAAACAAATCTTATAAATGTACATCATGTGAAAAAACTTTTACTCATAATGAAAGTTTAAAAAGGCATATTCATATACATACAAATGAGAGACTTTATAAATGTGAAATATGTGGGAAAACTTTTATTGCGAGTGATCATTTAAAGAAGCATATTCGTATACATACAAAGGAGAGACCTTATAAATGTGAAATATGTGAAAAATTTTTTACTGAAAGTGGAAATTTAAAATTGCATATTCGCATACATACAAAGGAGAAACCTTATAAATGCGAAATATGTGAGAAAACTTTTACTCATAATCATCAATTAAAAGTACATATTCGTACACATACAAATGAGAGACCTTATAAATGTGAAATATGTGCGTAAACTTTTATTACGAGTGATTATTTAAAGAAGCATATTCGTATACATACAAAGGAGAGACCTTATAAATGTGAAATATGTGGGAAAACTTTTACTGAAAGTGGAAATTTAAAATTGCATATTCGTATACATACAAAGGAGAAACCTTATAAATGCGAAATATGTGAGAAAAGTTTTATTAGAAATAATCTATTAAAGACGCACATCCGTTCTCATACAAAGGAGAGACCTTATAAGTGCGAAATATGTGCAAAAACTTGTACTGAAAGTGGAACTTTCGTTTACATACAAATGTGAGACCATATAAATGCAAAATATGTGAGAAAACTTTTACTCAAAGTCAACAATTGAAAGTTCATATCCGTAGACATACAAATGAGAGATCTTATAAATGTGAAATATGTGAGAAAACTTTTATTACGAGTGATCATTTAAAGAGGCATATTCGTATACATACAAAGGAGAGACCTTATAAATGTGAATCGTGTGAGAAAACTTTTACTCAAAGTCAACAATTAAAAGTACATATTCGTACACATACAAATGAGAGACCTTATAAATGTGAAATATGTGAGAAAACTTTTACTGAAAATAGAACCTTAAAAAGACATATTCGTTCTCATACAAATTGAAGACCTTATAAATGCTAAATATGTGAGAGAACTTTTACTGTAAGTGGAGGTTTAAGAAGACATATCCATTCTCATGCAAAGAAGAAACGATGAATGCGAAATGGAAAACTTTTCTTCATAGTAGAAATTAAAAAAAAATTACATTTTCGAATTCATGATATAACGATTTAATTGTTGTAGTTCTCTTTTTATTAATCATTAATTTTTAAATATTGTTAAACCTCATTCAGACTGTTCTTTCTCGAACGAAATCAGTGTTTTGTTTTAGCACAAACTAATAGTTCTGAACCAAACTACATATGAGCTTGTATTTAGTTTTTTTAGCAAATTTTGTTTCACCGCAGATATAGTCTGGCCTGGTCAGGAATTTTGGTTATGCATTCCTAATACAAAATGAAATTCCAAATTGTTTATTGTGACAAGATAACAGTTTGTTGATATTCTAATGTAAAGATGACGACATTTTCCCAAATCAATTTTATATATATTTTTAATTTTATTATTATTAAATATGTAAAATATATTAAATGTTATTTATAATAAAATTCAAATTAATGAATAAATCAATATTATTATGTAATAAGTATTCATAAGTTGTCTAAACTGTATTTAGTAATATGAATAAAATATTTTTTCCTCAAAGCTATTTTAATGTTAATATTACGTTACCATATTACCTATGTAGAAAAAAGTCATTATGTTACTACTACAATAATGACATTATTATGCAGCAGTTGATTATTACCTATATACATCACTGGAGACAGTACCAAACATAACTACGATGTCAAGTGTATTTAATTCATGGACTAGGTATAGAAGGAAGACTGGTTAAGCGTATACTAAAGCATTGAAAGAAATGTTGAAAGATCTTTCAACACTTTGATCGAGCGACTAAGACTGGAGGAAGATAGACTCAACGAGAATACGAGCAGCCGAGCGGATCAACGTCGCATAACGCACTCGTTGTCAAATCCCACAAAATCGCAGGACACGGGAAACAGTGAACACCCACACACGACAACACGAATGTAAGTTGTTTTAAATGTGGTCAAAAAGGACACGTCAAAGGAAATTGTCGTAACAAACCTTGTGCAAAGTCTATTGCAAAGAAATTTACTCCTGCAATGTACGCGGTGTGAAAGGACATTTTGCCAAGGACTGCACAAATCGCAATGAAAAAAGTGGACATGAAACTACAAATCGCAGACCATTAATTATCATCATATTTGAAACTCTCTTATTTATTTTACTTATATTTATTTCGAAAATATTAAAATACACATTTTATTCCATTTTGTTAATTCAATTTAATTTAACTTTTGAATTATTTTTAGCATAACATTGTAAAAAATCTTACAGAACTCATTATATTAAAATAAAATAACTTTAGGTTCTAGTTCTGTATTAATATTTATTAATTACCAACGTTTCGACGAACTCAACATGCTTTTTTATCAGAAAAAAATATATAAAATTACTGTAAATGATATTTGTATGATTTATCCTGATAAAGACACAAGTTGAGTTTGTCGAAATAATAATGTAATAAAGAACTTACAAAGAAAAAAATCTCAAAAAAGTATTGGATAGTAAATAGTACAGATTAAGACAAGCAAGTAGAGCCAGGAAAAGATGGAAGGACAGTGTTGCTGAAGATGCAAAACTAGCAGGAATTAGGAGTTGGAGAAGATCAGCTAAGGACAGGGAAAAATTGATACAAAAGTTAGTGGATGCCAAGGATGATTTGGGCTGTAGCGCCATTGGAGAGGGAGAGAGATAGCGAGAGAGAAAGAGAGATAGAGAATAAGAACAAAAAAAGAATGAAAAAAATTGCATATCTGATTAAGAATGTACAACGAAATTGTTGACAGATAGATTCGATATTTTAATAAAAATTCAGCTGGAAATTAATATTAATGTAATAAGGTAACACTATTATATTACATATTAAAAAAACATTTTATTTTGCAAAATCGGATATGCAAATTGATTATATTACATTCTGGCATTACATATACATATTATTAGAGGTGTTACTCTGTAAAAAATAGCATTGTGCCACGTATTTCGACTAAAATTTTATTGCAAACAAATTCGAATTAAAATTATTATTGTATTTGGAATAAACATTTTAAGTTTAAAAATTCATAAATCAAATATTACAAGTATTTTTATAACAATCATAAATCAGTTTCTTTATTAAAGATAAAAAATTTGTTTTTAAGTAATTTAAATATTTTTTGTGTCAAGTGGTTAATTTTATGAAAAAGAAAGGAAACAATAATTATTCAAGTAAATATTTATTTTAAAACATTAATTTTTAGACAAAAATATAATAAAATTTGCATATTGCTAAATTTGAATTGGCATAAAAAATTAAGTATATTTTCTAAGCAACGGATAATTTTGCTAATACAAATTAATTCACAATAAACTAACTAAGTAATATAATAATAATAAATAATAATAATAATAAATAATAATAATAATAATATAATAATTATAAAACTTTATGTAGGTGTTAACACCCACGCAAAATCATAACACTGATATACTTTATAATATAGAAAATAATATCTATGTAAAATATTTTGTAACATAATCGCGGAAGCAAAGTATTAAATACATTTTTAAAGTGTTCGAGAACAGTTTTGTACTTTATTTTTATATTTAGTTTCTACAAATTTAGGACCACTAGAAACAAGTTGTTTGTTTATCAATGTAAATAATGAAATTTTACATAGACATGATATTGGGAGCATTATGAAATAGAAAAATAATGTACCTAATTCGTTTTACTGGAAGTGACGTTTATTTATATTAAATTAAATATCTTATATATTTTTATTTGTGTTTTATTATTATCTAATTCTGATTTTATTGATATTCTATAAATTTACTAATTGAATAATTTTTTTGTTTTTTTTTGTGTCACTTACAGCATATGTAAATACATTCATAATTTAAGTAAATATAAACTGTATAAAAATCTACATAATAATCCTATTTGAAATAAGAAAGTCAGTCATTTACCAATTTATCTTCTATAGGTAATATATTTGTGATTTATTTTTTTAATATATTTCCTTCTACGTCTATTATACATTATTAATGTGAAATTTTTTTATATAATAATATTAGTAAACTAAAAATATATCCCAAGTGACAGTATATACCTACTATATTTACATTAAGTCGTCATTCATCTATTTGTATTTATTGTTATATACTTATAATATATTATATATGTAATTAAATTTGTATTATTTTATTTAATCCTATTACCTCTATTCAACGAAACATTAAAGAGGTTTAGTACAAACAAGCTATTTTGTTAACTGAACGACGGACGTACTATAATTCAACGAAACATCCAATAACATTAGTTTAAACAAAATACTGCGTTAGATGAACAATATACTGGTTTTGATTTAACATATTTTAATTTTTTAGTTGATCTAGCAAACAATAGACTATGGTTAGCTATAGTTCACATTCTATGTTAAATCAACCTAAAAACGTTAACAACATGCACGTGTTTTATTTGACAATTTCGCGTGTTTCCTTCTATACAAACACGTTTTCTATGTTAAATTTACAGTGTTTGTTTTCTCAGTGAGATAAGAATCTTGAACTACAAGAGCTTCCTGCTACTGTATCTGTTCGTACTTTGACTAGTGATATACATCTTTTTCTTTTTTTTTTTTTTGTTCAAATTACCTTGTCGTACACTGTCCACGTTTTGCTCTTACTTCGTTTTAGCAGATATGTTAATTAACTGAAGACCTGCATTGGTTGACCTGTCTTCTTGAATTTAACTATTATACTGTTAATTTAAGAAAGTAGAAAAAGATTTTTTAACTTTTTCAGGTAACACATCAGATACGTTACTCTGATTATTTTTGATAAAATTATTTAAATAACTTGTTTTCTTTCTCTACTTTATCAAAACAAAGATCATGTAATTTCTAAAAAAAAAACAGACAAATGTTAATTCCTGCTCTATGTAATATTCTAAATAATTTTTTCGGTGTAAAATTTTTTTTCTTGCCTAAGAAGTGATTTAAATAATCTTCTTTTTTAAAACACAATTTATAAATATTTTTTTTTAATAGAAGCAACATTACTTTCTGCCACAGATAGTATATTGCATAAATCACTTGTCCAAAAGCCCATCTTATAGAGATCATTTAAAAGCTTGTGTTTTATTTCCCGCTTCATCAAAACAAACATTATGAAAACCTTTTAAAACAGCGCAAACATTAGCTCTTGCTCCATGTAATATCTCAGACAAATCACTTGGCGTAAAACCTCCTTTATCGTTTAAGAAATGATTTAAATATTTTTTTGTTTCCCCTATAAAACAAAAATCATGAAACTCCTTTAAACTATTTGCTGCACCACTCAATGTGTTGCATAAATCGCTAGGTCTAAAGCCAGCCTCATAAAAGTCATTCAAAATTTCTGTTATTTTTCCTTCATCATTAAAACAAACACTATGCAATTTTTTCAAAATAGAATGGGCATGAACTCCTGCTCCACATAACAAACAGGACAAATTACGTGGCCTAAAACCTGCCTTATAGAAATCATCTAAAAGTTCGGTTCGCTTTCCTTTGTTACTAAAACAAACATTATGCAATTTTTTGAAAGCATCTCCAGCATTTGCTCCTGCCCCATTGAATATTCTGAATAAATTACGCAGCGTAAAACTTTGTTTTTTATCTTTTTTATTAATAAAGTGTTTTAAATGTTGTGTTTTATTTCCTTGCTCATTAAACAATAGATCATGTAAGTTCTTAAAAGATTTCGCAGAATTATTTCCTGCTCCACTCAAAATGCTGGATATATTAGGTAGATTTACTCCTTCGTCTTCAAAAGCTTTTAAATATTGTGTTTTATTTCCTTGCTCATCAAAAAATAGATCATATAAATTTTTAAAAGCTTTTGCAGCATTATTTCCTGCTATATTCAAAATGCTGGACATATTAGGTAGATTTACTTCTTCGTATTCTAAAGTTTTTAAATATTGTGTTTTATTTCCTTTTGAATCAAACCATAGACCGTATAAGTCTTTAAAAGTTTTCCCAGCATTATTTCCCGCTCCATTCAAAATGTTGGACATATTAGGTAGATTTATTCCTTCATCTTCTAGAGTTTTTAAATATTTTGTTTTATTTCCATTTGCATCAAACCATAGTTCATATAAGTCCTTAAAGGCTTTTGCAGCATTATTTCCTGCTCCTTTCAAAATGCTGGATATATTAGGTAGATTTACTCCTTCACCTTCAAGAGTTTTTAAATATTGCGTTTTATTTCCATTTGCATCAAACCATAAATCGTATAAGTCTTTAAAAGCTCTCGCAGAATTATTTCCTGCTCCATGCAAAATGCTGGACATATTAGGTAAATTTACTTCTTCATCTTCTAAGGTTTTTAAATATTTTATTTTATTTCCTTTTCCATCAAACCATAGATCGTATAAGTCTTTAAAGGCTTTTGCAGCATTATTTCCTGCTCCATGCAAAATGCTGGACATATTAGTTAGATTTACTCCTTCATCTTCTAGGGTTTTTAAATATTGTGTTTTATTTCCTTTTGGATCAAACCATAGATAGTATAAGTCTTTAAATGCTTTTGCAGCATTATTTCCTACTCCACTCAAAATGCTGGACATATTAGTTAGATTTACTCCTTCATCTTCTAGGGTTTTTAAATATTGTGTTTTATTTCCTTTTGGATCAAACCATAGATAGTATAAGTCTTTAAATGCTTTTGAAGCATTATTTCCTGCTCCATGCAAAATACTGGACATATTAGGTAGATTTACTTCTTCATCTTCTAGGGTTTTTAAATATTTTGTTTTATTTCCATTTGCATCAAACCATAGTTCATATAAGTCCTTAAAGGCTTTTGGAGCATTATTTCCTGCTCCTTTCAAAATGCTGGACATATTAGGTAGATTTACTTCTTCATCTTCTAGGGTTTTTAAATATTTTGTTTTATTTCCTTTTGCATCAAACCATAGATCGTATAAGTCTTTAAAGGCTTTCCCAGCATTATTTGCTGCTCCACTCAAAATGCTGGACATATTAGGTAGATTTACTCCTTCATCTTCTAAAGTTTTTAAATATTGTGTTTTATTTCCTTTTGCATCAAACCATAGATCGTATAAGTCTTTAAAGGCGTTTGCAGCATTATTTCTTGCTCTACTCAAAATGCTGGACATATTTGTTAAGTTTACTCCTTCATCTTCTAAAGTTTTTAAATATTGTGTTTTATTTCCTCTTGCATCAAACCATAGATCGTATAAGTCTTTAAAGGCTTTCGCAGCATTATTTCCTGCTCCATTCAAAATGCTGGACATATTAGGTAGATTTACTCCTTCATCTTCTAAAGTTTTTAAATATTGAGTTTTATTTCCTTTTGCATCAAACCATAGATCGTATAAGTGTTTAAAGGCTTTCGCAGCATTATTTCCTGCTTTACTCAAAATGCTGGACATATTAGGTAGATTTACTCCTTCATCTTCTAAAGTTTTTAAATATTGTGTTTTATTTCCTTTTGCATCAAACCATAGATCGTATAAGTCTTTAAAGGTTTTCGCAGCATTATTTGCTGCTCCAGTCAAAATGCTGGACATATTAGGTAGATTTACTCCTTCATCTACTAAAGTTTTTAAATATTGTGTTTTATTTCCTCTTGCATCAAACCATAGATCGTATAAGTCTTTAAAGGCTTTCGCAGCATTATTTGCTGCTCCACTCAAAATGCTGGACATATTAGGTAGATTTACTCCTTCATCTTCTAAAGTTTTTAAATATTGTGTTTTATTTCCTTTTGCATCAAACCATAGATTGTATAAGTCTTTAAAAGCTTTTGCAGCATTATTTCCTGCTCCACTCAAAATGCTGGATATATTAGATAGATTTACTCCTTCATCTACTAAAGTTTTTAAATATTGTGTTTTATTTCCTTGCTCATCAAACCATAAATAATATAAGTTCTTAAAGGCTTTTGCAGCATTATTCGCTGCTCCTTTCAAAATGCTGGACATATTAGTTAGATTCACTCCTTCATCTTCTAGAGTTTTTAAATATTGTGTTTTATTTCCTCTTGCATCAAACCATAGATCGTATAAGTCTTTAAAGGCTTTCGCAGCATTATTTGCTGCTCCATTCAAAATGGTGGACATATTAGGCAGATTTACTCCTTCATCTTCTAAAGTTTTTAAATATTGTGTTTTATTTCCTTGCTCATCAAACCATAGATCGTATAAGTCTTTAAAGGCTTTCGCAGCATTATTTGCTGCTCCATTCAAAATGCTGGACATATTATGTAGATTTACTCCTTCATCGTCTATAGTTTTTAAATATTGTGTTTTATTTCCTTTTGCATCAAACCATAGATCGTATAAGTTTTTAAATGCTTTTGCAGCATTATTTCCTGCTCTTTTTAAAATGCTGGACATATTAGGTAGATTTACTCCTTCGTCTTCTAGAGATTTTAAATATTGCGTTTTATTTCCTTTTTCATCAAACCATAGATCGTATAAATCCTTGAAGGCTTCTGCAGCATTATTTCCTGCTCTACTCAAAATGCTGGACATATTAGGTAGATTTATTCCATTTCCTTTCACAACTTTTAAATATTTTATTCCTTCTCCTTTAATTAAAAAAATCTAAGAACTGATTAAATGTAAGTGTGCCTTCTCTACCAACCACACTTTTAGCAAACTTTGTTTCTTCATCAATGTTTTTATTTTGAATTTCCTGATAACTTGATCTATTATTTTTTATATCTCCCAAAAGCTTTTCCATTATTACTTTTGTAATAGGGCCAAATTCATGAGATTCTGACCAACGTAACGTTATTTCATGTAATTCTTCATAATTATACGGAATTGTATTAGACTTATTTTCTATTTTATTTATTATAATGTTGTCCAGTTCTTCTCTATTAGGCTGATTAACCGCAAATATTAGTTTTTCTAAAAATATCTCTCTTATTTCTCTTTCATTCTCATCAGAGAGTCTTTCTTCTTCTTTTTCCTTTTGGAAAGAAGGTGGAAGCTTTAATAGACTTAAAAGCTTTGTTGTTTCTTCCTGTGAAAATTGATAAAGGCCATTTTTATCTATACATGAACAATTTCTTAAAATTTTATATTTCTTCTTTTGAATATCTATACTATCAAATTTTAAAGGATGAAAATCCTTAGATTGCTCTTTTTTTAATCTCTTTCCTTCTGTAAGATCTAGACCTGTATTAGTATAGATAATAAAATGTTCTATATTCTTATCCTTTTCTAGTTCCTCTATGAAAAGAAAAAAATGCTTATTAATAGAAAACTTATTCTTTCCTCCCTGTATTCTGGAGGGAAATAACTGACTGTAACCTATAACGATATCTGCATTATGGACCTTTACGTAAGTAGTTTTATTTTTATAATTGATTGTAATTTCGTTAGATATATCACAGCTTTTTCCTTTAAGGTTTATGGAAAACATATTTTTATGCAAGAACATATCATGCAAGAAAAGTATTAATAAATTGAATTCATATATAATTACAGGTATATAATTCCTAAGTTTTTCTGAAGCCACTAAATCACTTAATACTTCTTTTTGTAATTCTATATAATCGTATTGAACTTTACTACTTATTTCATTTTTAATGATTCTTCTCTATTGGCCTGACTAACTGCAAATATTAATTTATCTAAAAATGCTTCTTTTATTTCTTCCTGAGAAAGTTTTCTTTCTTTTATTACTTTTTGCGCGGCAGACGAAAATTCTAATCGCTTTAAAAGTTCTTTTCTCGTTATTTTATCTTGCGAAAATTGATAAAAAGCACACCCTTGTGTATTATCATTTGTAAACAAAAAGTTTTTTAAAATTTCACATTCTTCCATGTCAATTCTATCAAATTTAAAAGAATTAAAACTCCAGGATCGTCCTTGTTTCAAATTATTTTCTTCTGTACGATCCAAGCCTAAATTAGTATAGATAATAAGATATTCTATATTATTTGATAAACTATTTGATTTAGAGACTAGGTATTTAACAAAACTGTCAAAGTAATTATTAAAAAAAAAAATCCATTTTTCTTTCTCTTTAGTAAATAATCTAGCATAACTAATATCATTATCTGTGTGATATTTATCAACACTTTCAATTTGTACATGAATAGACTTCTTTTTATATCGAAGAGTAATATTATTAAATTTATCAATTTCTGAATCTCCAAATGCTAATGATAACGAAGGATATTTATGTTTATATGTAGATTTTCTAAGTGAGCAAAGCACCGACAAGTCTAATTGATACATAAGTCCAATCAAACGATGAGGAAAATAATTCCTGCTGTATTGATTAGTTTGATAAGCATTATGCAGCAATTCATCTTGTCTAGATGCAGCAGCACTAGAAAACTCGGAATATTTCTTGCGCGGCCTCTTCGATATCCTATAATCGTTGCCTGTGTCTGTAGCAGTATGTCTTCGTTTTCTAGATTTTATATCTGTTTCGCAACTTTTTGAATAGCCAGTTTGTTTGTATAAGTAATCTTCAATATTTTGTAATGATGTAGAAGTTTCTTTACCTAACAAAAAAAGAAAATCTCTTATTATTTTCATTAATCGCATGGTAACAGAAAAAAGTCAGCCAAACAAAGATATTTCTTACAAATAATTAAAATTTTTTTATAGGAATATATCTTAACATTCTTTATCCCAAAAAGCTTTGTTCCAACATAATCTCTGATCGATTTGTGTTCGTCAGAAGTCAGCGCAATGTAAAATTAAGCATTCCTATAGTATTTAAACTGAATTATTGTACACTGTTACAACAGTGTCAGAGGACTAACAGTCAAAGTTAAGTTTTTTATTTTCAGTTACAGATTTTTTTTTACTTTAACCACTTAATTCTTTCATGCTTAAAAAAGAAATGCTTTGATTATCGCTACTATATATATATATATATATATATATATATATATATATATATATATATATATAGTAAAATTGTTTTAACGGGAAGATAGTCAAAGGTTAGATGTTTCAAAACAAATTCTCATATAAGATTCATTTGCGAAGCACATATATATATATATATATATATATATATATATATATATATATATATATATTTATATATATATATATATATATATTTATATATATATATATATATATATATATTTATATATATATATATATATATATATATATATATTTATATATATATATATATATATATATATATATTTTATATATATATATATATATATATATATATATATATATATATTTATATTGGCTGCTTTACCCATTATCAAACATCCAATCCATATATTCCAGCCATAAATAATAAACTTAACTATATATATATATATATATATATATTAGGGTAGCCCAAAAAAAAAAAATTTTTTTTAATTTTACGCACCCTTTTAATGAAACTTCATTTAAAAAAAAAAAAACTTTTTGAGCCAAGTTTCGTCAAAAAATATTAATATTAACCCGTGCAGTTTAACATATGTTTTGGACAGTTTCACATATGGCGCGTTATAACAGCATCGATCAAATAAAATATGTTTTACGCAACCCCTAAAAAAAAAACTTTATTAAAAAAAAGAATTTTTGAGTCAAGTTTCGTCAAAATATATTGATATTAACCCGTGCTCCACTCAAGCAGAACTTTCGAGAATTCAGGCAGTTATAACGCGCCATATATGAAACTATCCAAAACCTATGTTAAACTCCACTTAAATTTCAACTTTAGTGGGGCACTGGTTAGTATCAATATTTTTTGACGAAACTTGGTTCAAACAATTTCTTTTTAATAAAGTTTTTTAGAGGGTGCGTAGAAAATCTAATAAAAATATTTTTTTTGTGGATCACCCTAATATATATATATATATATATATTGTGACAATTTGACATTGTCATTTGTTTGAAAGTTAAAATAATCCCGCTTACGAACGGTTACATCGGCCTAACCTCAACATGGAACTGATGGATATCGCAATTATTATATCCTTATTACTTTTATATTATTTCGGTGTCTTTAATAGTTGAATTGAACAGATTTATGATTTCAATATCATTAATTTAGAACTTATAAATATTTTGACAACTGTCATTGAGATTCCTGTGAACCACAAGAGATGGCGTTACTGACATATCGCTGAATATTTTACGTCAGCGAATTAAATTGTGTTTTCTAAATTCAGTAATTGTTTTAGAATATTTAATTATTATATCAACGAACAATATTATTAGTAGCATCGAAATAAGCGAAATAAAATTCGTTAGTATGCGTCATGTCCGCCTCATGCCCTTGGTGGGGAGATATCATAAGTACAAGCGTTTGGCGTGGCCAAACTCTCTTGGTAGCTTTCTCTTCGACAAGGTCGCTTCGACAAACGCTCTGAACCGACTTCTTTGTTCCTGTTGCCGGAGTGAAATTGTTTTCAATGCGAACGTGAAAATTTATTGTGTGAATATTTAGAATATTCAAGTTTTTAGTAATTATAACGTTAGAAAATTTATGATTCCGGTGGGAATATTTTATTTTATCGGTTGGAGAGCATATTTTATTTGAACGCTAGTAATTGCGTTATATGATCGTCCACGTGTTTGGCAACGATTGGAAGTCGGCATGTCTGAATAAAAGTAGGTAAGCGATAATTGTGAAAATTAGAATCTAAATCTAGATCAAATTGTTTTCCTTTTGATTCATTTTTAAATTCACGTGACCTTGATCAATGACTTACGATTTATTCAGTCATGTTGTTCAAATCTATCTAGTTTATTGTGTCATTAGTCATTGGATTAATGAACAATTATTTTAAATTCTTTTGATAGATATTTGATGAGAAAATAATTTGTATTGCAAATTATTTTAGAAGAAGAAATTTTCTAATGCTTTGATTTATAATCGATTAAGATTTTAAATTCGTTTTTATGAGAAAATTTTCTAAGATTTTGATTTATAGTCAATTGTTTTGAAAACAATTTCGCGACTGTCCCGATTCGACGAACCCTGTCGAATCCGGTTTCCCTGGGCCGTTGTGCCAATCATACTTTGTCTTTTTTTTCCATTTCTGAGTAATTCTGCTTTCCTACATACTATCATGTATTGTAGTTTATGTGTTGTGTTGTCAAATATTCCAAGTGCAATCCTATCATTGTAGCTTGCATGTTGTAATTGTGACGTCATTGGGCTGCTGTGGATGATTTGGTGAACCTGTGTGCGTGAGTTGATTGAAGCGTAGCGTCATTATTCTGCGTGCGTAATTCGGCTCGGATTAAAGTCCATTTTGATAGTCGGCCGTCTTCGTAAAGATAATTTTTTGTGATATTGTGGAAAACGTTCTATTATGTTTGAGGCAAGAAGCCTGTTTTATTAGTTTTGAGTTTGGAACGTTCCACAGCTTTCTTTCGGAGACATTGCTCGCGTAGTTTCGACTTGTAGTCTAGACCATAGCAACGAAAGACTTTCGCCGCACAGGCCATTAGCAAAGCAAAGCCAACTATTTTTTTTGTAAAGCCAATATGTTACTTTGTAATTGTAATTTTATATTGAACTGTTAATTTATGATGAATCAGGACATTTAACTAGGTAAAGTTAACTTATTTTGTTTGGAATCGTGTGTAGTATATTTAGTTGCATACTGTCGAATTTTCATTGCATTGCGCTATCACATTCCTGATAGAATACGTTAAGTTCACTTAAGTCCTTTATTTGAGTCGTGTAACGATCTCTAATTTTTGTACCATTCTGTTATATTGATGATTGTATGTCTGTATTTAATACCTCTGTTATTTCAAGTGTATCAACTTTTGTTTCAAGTTCGATTTGTTTGATTATATTACATTTGTTAGTTCGGATTATTCTGCGGTGCCCTCTTATGTTTAGGGACCAGTCTGTGACTTTCAAAGACGTCTGAGTGGGATTCAGTCGTATTAGCAGCTCAGTCTACCTTGGAAGCCGAATTTTGGATCAGCCGCTGAATGAGATATACCATTATACAAATCGAGCACGAAGTAGTGACTGAACGATTTATGCTGAACGTACGAACGCCAACTGGGCATAATCAGATCTCGAGAGCGACCATTTTCTGGCAGTCTTCATCAACTACCATACCGCTACTGCGTAATGCGTACTGTCGTCCCCTCAGCGTCTACGAAAGCTCAGAAGAAGATCTACTTTAGCTAGACCACCCGCTAACCAGCAGACGTCAAACAATCTGTCTAGATACACTATCACGAATGACATACATTTCTTTGTATTGAGAAAAGAACAAGTAACTCTGTAACGAATAAAATCATCAATATAACCATTTCGTTTTCAACCATCATCAGGTATATTTTTATTTAATTAAGTTATTTCATTTCCGAAACAAGTTCTCGAAAAGACGAAAACAATACCTATCCCGTTAAGATCCTTTTTGAGATTTGGTAAAGCGTCTCATTTTGCTTCGAAGATCCGCTTTCCTGGTGCCCATCCAATTAAGTAACATCATATATTAATCAAAGGTTCCTATCACCTTGAATCTACGACCCCGCTCCCCCCCCAAACCTCAAGAGCAACGGACAAATTAATGTGGCAGGTAGGTTAAAATCAGATGAATAAAACATACTTCAAAATTTGAACACTTTGATAAAATTTAATCAACAACATAAATTTTAAATTCATCTAAATTGTCACACATAATTTTAGCGGCCAACGTGGGGCCTTGATTGATTTGTATACACACATAATAAGTGTCACGTCAACGTGGCCTCGATTAGTTCTGTCACAATTTGTCTTCGAATAAATCCATTCCTTCCTTTCACTTTTCCGAGAATTTGAGTTCGAAAATATTTATAGTTATTATAAGTTATTATCGTTCATATTGGCTATTTTGATATTATTTGTTTGCTATCAGTTATTTAATTTATTGTTTTGAATTATATTATTGTTACTATTGGCTATTTTAATATTATTTGTTGGCTATTAATTTATTTATTGAATATTTTGCATTATCTTGTGTTATTTATTATTTTGAATTATATTGTGTTATTTTGCTTACTAATTATACTTTGTAACATGGCGAATCTTCCGTATCGAATCGAGCACCTGTATGAGGACGAAATTGAACATGAGTTATCAATACGCAATGTCTCCGAATCCGGATCACTAAACAGCAAGCGAATCGTACTAGAAGGACTTCTACAGTTAGAGAAAGAACGAGTTCAGTCAATGATAAGGCCTGAATGCAGTCCTGTTCCTGTGAACGAATCCAGAGTATGTCAGTTAAAATTGCATGAAGTATTGGGTATGCTAAAGATTTTGCCATTTCTTAATCCCGCTGAACGTAAGCTACATGATGAACTGTTGAATTCAAGAATTTTTTACTTGCAAGATCGCATTTGCTTATTATCATTAAACCATCAACAAGAACTCATCAAGTTGCTTTCGGTCACAAAAAATATGCACACGCAAATTCGTGAGTCAATTCGTGGCAATCCGTCTGCGAATCTGATTAATTTGAACTCAGAAGCTGATGCACCACCAGCTGGCTCATCGAACGAAACCTCTGTCTTGCGAAATACTTCGATCACTCCTTCCTATCTAGATCCTGAATTTTCGACTCTGTTAAATCGTATACAATTCGATTCGTCAACTATAAATCGCGAGAATGATAATTTAACTGCACGTAATCAACGCGATAATCCTGTTCCTGACGCTCGTGTACCATTACTAAATAATTCGTATCCTACTACGTCAACGCAAAATTTTATTCCGATTCCGAGTAACCATTTTGATTCAAGAACGCAAGTTAGTCGTTGGAATATTGTATTCGACGGTTTATCGGGTGTTAATCAATTTATTGAGCGAATTAGCGAAGCTGCGTATGCTTACGGTGTATCGGATGAAACTTTATTTAGACAAGCTTCTTCGTTATTCACGAAAGATGCTTTGATCTGGCTCCGTATGGTGCGCCCAAGTGTCAAAACTTGGTCTGAATTAGTTGGCCGACTAAAGGAAACCTTCCTGCCGTCAAATTTCGAACTAGCCTTAATGGATGAAATACGTCAAAGGACACAAGGTCCAACGGAACGTGTAGAAATTTACATTGCTATTATGGAGAATTTATTTTCTCGCTTGTCACTTCGACCAGACGAATCTTCGCGTGTTTCATTAATAATAAAAAATCTACAGCCACGGTTTCAACGTCTCTGCTCACTACAGTCATTTGATACTATTAGCGATCTAATTCGAACGTGTAAACGTATTGAAGATACGGAATTTAACGTAGCATCGTTTAAAAATCCTCCGTCCCCTAACCATTCGTTATTAGAACCTGATATGGCTTATCGACGTCCGCCGCGCGTTCATGTTGCTGAAATTACTCCGCACAACACTTCGTTTAAAATGAAATGTTGGAACTGCGACGAAAACGGGCATTCTTTTAATTCTTGTACTAAACCACGTAAAATCTTCTGCTACAAATGCGGAATGAAAAATCAAACTGCTGGCAAATGCAAACGCTGCTGTGAAAGGCAGACAAAAAACGTACACGCCGTTTCGGTTTCGTCAGCTCCCGAAAACTCGGCAGATTAAGTGCTGATAGAAAAGAATGGACCGCTTGGTTAAATACGATCCATCGTTTTGTACAAACTCCTGAAATTGCACCTGTATTAATAAATCCCGGTTCCGATGATCGCCCTTTTATTACTGTTACTACGTATAATAAATCTATTACGGCATTGTTAGATTCTGGCGCGAATGTTTCTATTATTGGATATCGCGGCCTCTCCTTATTACGCGATTTAAAAATAAGCTTGTTACCAGTAGAACATGCTGCTATTGTTACAGCAGACGGCACGGCCCAAGCTTCACTTGGCACCGTTCACTTACCGATTACTGCTCAGTCGCAAACGCGAACGATCACTTTCGTTATTGTCCCGTCAATCCGACATACGATGATTCTCGGAGTAAATTTTTGTAAATCATTTGGAATTTCTGTCAATTTTGCAACGAATTCGTGGACAGCTGCGCCCGAAGTTGCGTCTTGTATTGGCATTGCTAGTTCGGATGAATTATCGGATGTTCAAAGAAAATCACTCGATAGTTTAATCGCGGATTTTGAAAAGTTAGGTAAAGTAGGACTCGGAAAAACTCATTTAGTCGAACATATTATCGATACTGGTGATGCGCTTCCGATTAAGCAACGACAATATCCCCTGTCTGAAATCGTGCGTGGACATTTGAATAAAGAGTTAGATGAAATGTTAGAACTCGGTGTAATCCGTCCCTCATCATCCGCGTGGAGTTCACCCGTTCTGATGGTTAAGAAATCTGACGGAAGATATCGTTTTTGTTTTGATGGTCGAAAGG
This sequence comes from Clivina fossor, assembly GCA_963966155.1. Lineage (NCBI taxonomy): Eukaryota > Metazoa > Arthropoda > Insecta > Coleoptera > Carabidae > Clivina > Clivina fossor. The sequence goes on from OZ014557.1 coordinate 5,916,106, forward strand.
TAAATTCTGTTACGAAAAAAGATGCTTATCCTCTACCGCGTGTAGACTACATTCTTAATCAACTTCGCGGTGCGAAATATTTAACTTCGCTCGATTTAAAAAGTGCTTTTTGGCAAATTCCACTTTCCGCTTCTTCTTGTGAAAAGACTGCTTTTTCAGTACCCGGTCGTGGTTTATTTGAATTTCAACGCATGCCGTTCGGTTTATGTAACGCTGGTCAGACATTACAACGTCTGATGGACAGAATCATTGGCCCCGAGCTTGAACCGAAAGTTTTCGTTTATTTGGACGATTGTATTATTGCGACAAATTCGTTCGAAGAACATTTAATTACGTTAAAAGAAGTTTCACATCGCTTTCAAAAAGCTGGTTTCACTGTAAATTTTGAGAAATGTAAATTTTGTAGACCCTCGCTGAACTACTTAGGTTTTGTAGTCGATAAGTTTGGCTTACGTACTAATCCGGAAAAAGTATCCGCAATTGAACAGTTTCCGCGTCCGACGAATGTAACCGAAATTAAGCGATTTCTCGGCTTAGCCTCGTGGTACAGACGTTTCGTTCCGAGCTTCGCATCCCTTTCTGCTCCTATTTCTGATCTTACGAAGGGTAAGAAAAAGAAAATGGCTGTTGTATGGAACAGCTCGGCCGAAACCGCGTTCTGTAAGCTCAAAGAAGCACTCGTATCGTCACCAGTACTCGTTAGTCCGGATTATTCTGTTCCTATCCGCAAATTTCGGATGTATACCGATGCATCTAATTTTGGTCTAGGCGCTGTATTAACGCAGGAAGACGCAGACGGCTCTGAACATGCTACTTCTTATATTAGTCGCACGCTTAATAAAGCGGAACGTAATTATTCTGTTACGGAACGCGAATGTCTCGCTGTAGTTTTTGCTATCGATAAATTCCGACCTTACGTGGAAGGTTTACATTTTACAGTCATTACGGACCATTATTCGTTATTATGGTTAATGCGAATGTCAGAACCAACAGGTAAACTTGCTCGTTGGGCAGTAAAGTTACAACAATTTGATTTCGAGCTTATTCATCGTCCTGGTAAGACAAATGAACTACCAGACGCGTTATCTCGTGCGCCCTTAGAAGTCGCCGTTATTGAAAGTTATGCTGATACCACGGACAAATGGTATATTTCGTTACGGCAACGTATTACCGAACAACCTATTTCTTTTCCTGATTGGCGTGTTGAAAATAATATAATTTTCAAATTACGAAACCACTCATATGAATTACCGGCTAATCTGTCACCGTGGAAAATCGTAGTTCCCCGTTGCGAGCGTAAAGCGATTATTGAGCAATGTCATATTGTGCCAACCGCCGCACATCTCGGTATTTTTAAAACAGCTGCGCGTATCGCTGAACGATATTATTGGCCGCATTTACACTCATCTGTCGCTCATTTTGTACAACGTTGCAAAACTTGTTTAGCTCAGAAAGTTGAACAACGTCCGCCTATCGGACGTATGGGCAAAGAAAAAAATATTTCATCGCCATGGCAAGCAATATCCATCGATTTGATGGGTCCATCTCACCTCACATGCCACCTCACATCCGAATCGATATCAATATATTCTCGCCGTATCGGACTGGTTTTCAAAATTTCTGTTATTGTTTCCGTTACGTCAAGCTAATGCTCCGAAAATTTGTGAGATTCTCGAATCGGAAGTATTTTTATTATTTGGAATTCCACAGATTGTTATGTGTGATAATGGCACACAATTTACGAGTAAAAATTTCGAAAATTTGATTAAAAAGTATGAAATTCCCAAGTTATGGTACAATGCGAAATTTCATCCGCAGGTAAATTTTGTAGAACGTTCGAACCGCGTTGTGAAACAAGCTATTCGGTCATATTTGGATGATAACCATCGCGAGTGGGACAAAAATCTCACGTCTGTCGCTCAAGCGATTCGTACATCAGTGCATCTAGTCAATGGCTTCTCGCCGTCGTTTCTAACTTTCGGTCGACATGTACCCACATCCGGAAAATTTTATGGTAACGCTCCCAAGAATGTGTGTACTGATAGTCGTATTGCATATGCCAATAGATTGGAATCCTTGGCAACCGTATTCAATACAGTGCAAGATCGTATTCATGCCGCGTACAATCGGAACGCGAAATATTACAATGCAAATCGTCGCCACTTAGAATTTTCTGTTGGAGATACTGTATGGAAACGAAACTATGTTCTGTCGTCGGGTATTCGGCATTTTGCGTCGAAATTAGCGCCACGCTTTATAGAATGTCGCGTCGTGAACAAATTATCCCCGATTACTTATCGCCTTGCTAACCTCCTGAATGAAGATCAGGGTATTTGGCACGTTAAAGACCTAAAACCAGCTCCTGAAAGTTCTGAGGATGAAAACGAAAGTATAACATCTGACGATTCTGTAAATTCGGAGTAAATTTGTTATAAAACAGTTAGTTAGTAACCTTTAAATTTTTTATTGTTATTCATTTTTATTAGTAAATTATTTACTGAATGTTACGGTTCATGTTAAAGTATGAGTATAATTTTTTATGAGATAAAAAATTCTTTTGCAAGGGGGGCTGTGTGACAATTTGACATTGTCACTTGTTTGAAAGTTAAAATAATCCCGCTTACGAACGGTTACATCGGCCTAACCTCAACATGGAACTGATGGATATCGCAATTATTATATCCTTATTACTTTTATATTATTTCGGTGTCTTTAATAGTTGAATTGAACAGATTTATGATTTCAATATCATTAATTTAGAACTTATAAATATTTTGACAACTGTCATTGAGATTCCTGTGAACCACAAGAGATGGCGTTACTGACATATCGCTGAATATTTTACGTCAGCGAATTAAATTGTGTTTTCTAAATTCAGTAATTGTTTTAGAATATTTAATTATTATATCAACGAACAATATTATTAGTAGCATCGAAATAAGCGAAATAAAATTCGTTAGTATGCGTCATGTCCGCCTCATGCCCTTGGTGGGGAGATGTCATAAGTACAAGCGTTTGGCGTGGCCAAACTCTCTTGGTAGCTTTCTCTTCGACAAGGTCGCTTCGACAAACGCTCTGAACCGACTTCTTTGTTCCTGTTGCCGGAGTGAAATTGTTTTCAATGCGAACGTGAAAATTTATTGTGTGAATATTTAGAATATTCAAGTTTTTAGTAATTATAACGTTAGAAAATTTATGATTCCGGTGGGAATATTTTATTTTATCGGTTGGAGAGCATATTTTATTTGAACGCTAGTAATTGCGTTATATGATCGTCCACGTGTTTGGCAACGATTGGAAGTCGGCATGTCTGAATAAAAGTAGGTAAGCGATAATTGTGAAAATTAGAATCTAAATCTAGATCAAATTGTTTTCCTTTTGATTCATTTTTAAATTCACGTGACCTTGATCAATGACTTACGATTTATTCAGTCATGTTGTTCAAATCTATCTAGTTTATTGTGTCATTAGTCATTGGATTAATGAACAATTATTTTAAATTCTTTTGATAGATATTTGATGAGAAAATAATTTGTATTGCAAATTATTTTAGAAGAAGAAATTTTCTAATGCTTTGATTTATAATCGATTAAGATTTTAAATTCGTTTTTATGAGAAAATTTTCTAAGATTTTGATTTATAGTCAATTGTTTTGAAAACAATTTCGCGACTGTCCCGATTCGACGAACCCTGTCGAATCCGGTTTCCCTGGGCCGTTGTGCCAATCATACTTTGTCTTTTTTTTTTCATTTCTGAGTAATTCTGCTTTTCTACATACTATCATGTATTGTAGTTTATGTGTTGTGTTGTCAAATATTCCAAGTGCAATCCTATCATTGTAGCTTGCATGTTGTAATTGTGACGTCATTGGGCTGCTGTGGATGATTTGGTGAACCTGTGTGCGTGAGTTGATTGAAGCGTAGCGTCATTATTCTGCGTGCGTAATTCGGCTCGGATTAAAGTCCATTTTGATAGTCGGCCGTCTTCGTAAAGATAATTTTTTGTGATATTGTGGAAAACGTTCTATTATGTTTGAGGCAAGAAGCCTGTTTTATTAGTTTTGAGTTTGGAACGTTCCACAGCTTTCTTTCGGAGACATTGCTCGCGTAGTTTCGACTTGTAGTCTAGACCATAGCAACGAAAGACTTTCGCCGCACAGGCCATTAGCAAAGCAAAGCCAACTATTTTTTTTGTAAAGCCAATATGTTACTTTGTAATTGTAATTTTATATTGAACTGTTAATTTATGATGAATCAGGACATTTAACTAGGTAAAGTTAACTTATTTTGTTTGGAATCGTGTGTAGTATATTTAGTTGCATACTGTCGAATTTTCATTGCATTGCGCTATCACATTCCTGATAGAATACGTTAAGTTCACTTAAGTCCTTTATTTGAGTCGTGTAACGATCTCTAATTTTTGTACCATTCTGTTATATTGATGATTGTATGTCTGTATTTAATACCTCTGTTATTTCAAGTGTATCAACTTTTGTTTCAAGTTCGATTTGTTTGATTATATTACATTTGTTAGTTCGGATTATTCTGCTGTGCCCTCTTATGTTTAGGGACCAGTCTGTGACTTTCAAAGACGTCTGAGTGGGATTCAGTCGTATTAGCAGCTCAGTCTACCTTGGAAGCCGAATTTTGGATCAGCCGCTGAATGAGATATACCATTATACAAATCGAGCACGAAGTAGTGACTGAACGATTTATGCTGAACGTACGAACGCCAACTGGGCATAATCAGATCTCGAGAGCGACCATTTTCTGGCAGTCTTCATCAACTACCATACCGCTACTGCGTAATGCGTACTGTCGTCCCCTCAGCGTCTACGAAAGCTCAGAAGAAGATCTACTTTAGCTAGACCACCCGCTAACCAGCAGACGTCAAACAATCTGTCTAGATACACTATCACGAATGACATACATTTCTTTGTATTGAGAAAAGAACAAGTAACTCTGTAACGAATAAAATCATCAATATAACCATTTCGTTTTCAACCATCATCAGGTATATTTTTATTTAATTAAGTTATTTCATTTCCGAAACAAGTTCTCGAAAAGACGAAAACAATACCTATCCCGTTAAGATCCTTTTTGAGATTTGGTAAAGCGTCTCATTTTGCTTCGAAGATCCGCTTTCCTGGTGCCCATCCAATTAAGTAACATCATATATTAATCAAAGGTTCCTATCACCTTGAATCTACGACCCCGCTCTCCCCCCAAACCTCAAGAGCAACGGACAAATTAATGTGGCAGGTAGGTTAAAATCAGATGAATAAAACATACTTCAAAATTTGAACACTTTGATAAAATTTAATCAACAACATAAATTTTAAATTCATCTAAATTGTCACAATATATATATATATATATATATATATATATATATATATATATATTACATTTACATACTGTCCTAAAAGGTGTGCGCACGCGAGCTTTTTTCTAGTGTCACATTTATATGCCGTTTTTGTTTGTTTTACATTAATTGAAAATAATGAGCAACGTTTTTTGATAAATTTATAATATTATAAAATTTTTAAGTGTTGAATAAGTTCCTGTGCAGATGACTGGTATTGACACTTTATTTAAACTAGTATGCCTTCATCAGGTATATCTGATATAAATAAATACAATATGCTATAAAAAATTAAATTTACGCATAAAAAAATCTTTACATAAAAATATTAAATAAATTAAATAACAGAAAAACTAGATACCTCATTGCTCACACATTAATATTCATACTTATACTTTCCAGTTATTAAAGAAAATGTTGAAAACGTTTTGCAAATTAAATTTTAAATAAAGTAAAATAGGGCGCCCATGTGCACTAAATCAAAGTTAAAACATTACTGATAATACTACTTAATACAACCAAGTCAGATCTGAACTTGAATCTTTCACATACGGTTTTTAACCACTTTGACTGCAAGGAAAAAGTGCTATAGTGTTTGGTACGGTGTCTGTAACATTAAAAAACAAAATTTGTGTATAGAAATCTTTCATATAGCCTCTAGATGACGAATTTGAACTTAGTTTATGTGGGTGTATGGATGTGCGTCGTCAGCTCGCTCGGTCGTCAGTCAAAATATTTTGTGGCCGCAACTCCTCCTAGACGGTTCAACCGATTTTAATGAAATTTTCAGGATAAATTTGTCTAGTGCCAAAGATGATCATGTGGTTTTGGTTTTTTCCAGTAATGCGAACTTTCCGAGAAAAAAATTACCAAAGTTTTTAAAAATATATTATGGGCATGTTATTTAACAGATTTTACTCAAATTTTCACAAAAGATTCTCCTAGTAATCATATAATTTATGTAATTTGCCGAGAAAAAAATTATTAAAATTTTTAAAAATTTATTATGATCAGTTTATTTAACCGATTTTAATCAAATTTTCAGAAAAGTTTCTCCTAGTGTCTAAATAAATTATGCAATTTTAACATAATACAGTGTTGCCAACTTATCGAGAAATAAAATCCCAATTTTTTTTAAAATTCATTGTGGCTACATTATTTATTCGATTTTGAATAAATTTTCAGAAAAGTTTCTCCTAGTGCCCACATAAATTATAATATTATTAAAATACAGTGTTGCCAACTTTCCGAGTAATGTCAAAGTGATCTACATATGGGTTTACCCATATAGTTCTAATCTTGTTTATTATATTTTTAATGCAAATGAAATTTAATTTAATAAAAAATTTCTATATCTCTTACATTTATGTGTTTATAATTTAATTTTATTTACACCATTTCTTTAACTTGTCATTTATATAAATTAGTTTATTAGTCACTCTAAAACTTGAAAATATAGAAAATCGAAATCTGTGATCATGTACTATACAATGCTGTTTTGGTGCCTACGTCGATGTATGGTAGTGAATGTTGAGTTTCCCTGCAAAAGCATAAAAAAATTACTGCTGTGGAAATGAGATTTTTATGTTGGGGTATGTGATGTAACTAGGACGAATCGGGTACGAAATAGATTAGTGTATGATGAGTGTGAATTTGAAAAATGTAGCAAAAGTTGGTGTTAGTCAGTTAAGATAGTTCGGATATCTTGAGCGAATGCCTAATAAACGTTTGGTTAAAAAAAATATATGAATGATTTTGAAGCTATACGTTTGCGTGGATGTCCGATGAGTAGTTGGAGTGGTATGATTGAAAGTGTTTTGCTTGAACGGAAGTTTCCAAGTAGTAGAAATAGGAGAGGAGGTATGAGAGAAATTATGAATGTAGAGGAAGCTAAAGTTGCTTGTCTGAATAGATATGTTTGGAGGAAGATAATTTCGGGATAGTGGAAAGAGTTTGTGCCACATCCTTTTGTGTATATGGGTGATTTTATATATATATATATATATATATATATATATATATATATATATATATATATATATATATATATAATGTATGTTCCATACAATATCGGGAGTTGGGTTTATCACATAAGTTTCTGCTGTGTTTCACATATTGCTATGTTGTAAAAGTTGTATAGGATTTTTTACTTCTGAAAATATTTTTTATAATATTTAAATAAAATATTATTATTATATTTTGTATTTAAAATATTTTTTTAATTCTTCGATTACCCTCGTATATATGGTACACTAATAAACTTACTTATTTTTATGTAAAGATTGTTTTATGGGTAAGATAAACTTGTGAAGGCAAGGCATACTAGATTTAATAACGTACCGAAACTAGTCGTATACATGGGAACTAACGTTTTTACATATTTAAAATCTAGAAATCCTAGAATATTTTAAATTTATCATAAAATTATCAAAGATCGTTAACTTCAGTACAACAATGTTTTAGATTCTAATTGATAAACTTTAAAGCATGGTGACAACAAATAAAAAACAATAACTGATATTTTGATTAATGTAATACATATTTGCATTTTTTTCAGAACAAATACAATAATATATCTGTCGATAACGGTGTACGTTTAGAGCAGGTACATAAATAGATGTGCATTTGGGAAGTTTATTATCAAAGGATGGCTGCTTTAAGATTGAACTTTTGCTAGTAATGTAAATATTTCCAGAGAACCCCACTAGTTTAATTCTATACAATGCTGTTTTGGTGCCTACCTTGACGTATGGTAAATATTGGATTTGGTTGCAAAAGCTTAAAAGGAAAATAACTGCTGTAAAAATGAGATTTTTGCGTGAAGTATATGGTACAACTAGAAGGAATCCAATACAAAATAGTTTAGCGATTGAAGAGTGTGAAATTAAAAAAAAACAAAATGTTGCAAAAGTTGGTATTAGTCAGTTAAGATGATTCGATTATCTTGATCAAATGTCGAACGAACACTTGATTCAAAGAACATGCGAATGATATTGAAGGTATGAGGTGGCATGATTGAGTGTTTTACGTGAGCAAATTTTTACAAGTGATAGGAATAGAACACAGACAGACAGAGTTTAAGTATGAATGTGGATGAAGCAAAAGTTACATGTCTAGATAAATACGTTTGGTGGAAAATAATTTCGGCATAATGGAAATAGTTTGTGCCACATCCTTTTGGAAACATGGTGTGATTGTTTATGTATGTATGTATTTGGCACAAACTCTTTTCATCATCCCGAAATCAGTCGCCTCCAAACACCCCTATCCAAACAAGCAACTTTCGCTTCATCCACATTCATAATTCCTCTCATACATGCTCTTTTATTCCTACTACTTGGAAACTTTCGCTCAAGCAAAACACTCTCAATCATACCACTCCAACTACTCGTCGAACGTCCACGCAAACGTATACCATCAAAATCATTCAAATAAAACTTTTTAACCAAACGTTCATTAAACATTCGCTCAATATGTCCGAATCGTCTTAACTGACTAACACCAACTTTTGCTAGAACATTTTTTCGCAATTTCACACTCATCATACACTAATCTATTTCGTACCCGATATCTCCTATTTTACACCCAGCTACCCCACGTAAAAATCTCATTTCACCCAGCAGTCATTTTCCGTTTATTCTTTTGCAACCAAACCCAACATTCACTACCATACATCAACGTAGACACCAAAACTACATTGTATATACTTAAACGGGCTTCTTTGGAAACATTTACATTCCTAGCAAAAGTTCCCAAAGCACCCAAAACCTTACAACATCAGCATTTACTCTCCTTTCAATTTCACGATCAAAACGGCCATATCTCTAGACAGCAAACTAGCCAAATACACATCTGCTCATCTACCTGCTCTAAACGTGCACCGTCAATATATACATTACATTCAGTCATCAAGTCACCCTTCTCAAAAACTAAAACTTTGCACTCATCAACATTCAATACAAGTAAATTTATAATACAGATAACAGGCTTGAGTCTTCGAAACATGTTCATTCCTCTTTCCCAAACCGTTCGTTGGAACAAATCTACTAACATCTTTAAAACTACCATCTACCATCTATTACAGTTAACAAACGTTAGAGTGTGCAATCATCAATTTCCTCTCACAAAACGCGCCACTAAATTTTCATAGAAAAAAAAAAACAATCGTAACTTACCAGCTTCCAACAATTTCCTCTCTCTCATTTCATGTGTTTCCCATTTCGCATTCGTTACCTTCTTCTTCTTCTCAACAGCAACAACACTGTCCCCCTCCTCCATTTCCATTTTCTTTCGTTTCCTTTGTAGATATTTCTCAGCTACTGTACTCAAATCGATAATCTCTTTCACATATATCATTTCAGCATCAGATTCGTGCGCAGCCATTAAAGCATCCTTTAAACGTTTCTTGTCCAGGGTGCGTTCACCAAACTTGTCTAAGATTTGATCTGCAACGGGTTCATGATGTGAGGTGTGCGGCTCGTAGCGATGTGACTTTCGATCTTGATTCTTTCAAAACAGACACAGAGAAATTATTTTCAGTACGTAAATCATGTTGTCGCAATCAATTACCATGCGCTAAGTAAACTATGTAAAATGTTATCAGTTCAAAAATCAAATTATTAAATTGAAAATGTAACCCAACTACCTATCTCTTAAGTGGTACACGAACACTTTTATTTTTCAAATGTACGTCTATGCTTAATGTACGATTTTTATTTATATAAATTAATATAAATATTTGATTAAAAGCATATGAGTAAACCCATATATAGACTACTTTCACATTATTACGTAAATACTGATAGAAAGTAAAAAAAAATATATATTTTTTCTCCAAAATTTGGCAGTACTGTTCAACAACAAAATTATATAATTTTTGTGGACACTACAAGAATTTTTGTAATTTTTTTATTAATCTTGGTTAAATAGTAAACCAGTTATATTTTAAAAACTAGTAATATTTTTCTTGGAAAGTTGCCAAACTGAAGTTTAGTAAAATTATATAACTTATGTGGGTACAAAAATATATAACTTTTATAAAAATTTAATTAATTACGGATAAATAATGTAGCCATAATAAATTTTAGTAATTTGTTTCTTGGAATGTTGGTACATTGTGTTTTAGTAAAATTATATAAATTATGTAAGTATTAGAAAAATCCTTCGTGAAAATTTGGTTAATCACGGATAAATAGTAAGTATAGCCATATTTTTTTTAAATTTTAGTAAATTTTTTCAGAAAATTGACAAAACCGTAAAATACTAAAAATTATATAATTTTTACGGACATTGATAAAAATTTTAGTAAAAATAATAAAGCCCAAATTAAATTTTTAAAAATTTAGTAATTTCTTCTCGAAAGTTGGCAACACTATATTAGTATAATTGTATACTTTATGTGGACACCTTTTGTAAAAACTTGATTAAAATCGGATAAATAATGTAGCCATAATATAATGCAAACTTTAGTAATTTTTTTCTAGAAAGTTAGCAATCGTGAGCACTAAATAAACTTATCCTGAAAATTTCATTAAAATCGGTTGAACCGTTTATCAGTTGCGATCAGAAAATTTTGAATGACGACTATGAGATCTAGTCGACGCAAACACATAAATCCACACCAACTAAGTTCGGATTCGTCATCTATATATATTTTTTTAATTTTAGAAAATTTTCAATTGCTTGCTTTCAAATTATGAGTATTTTTGTAAAATTTTACGATATCTTTTAATAAGTACAAATAGAAGATTATTTTACATTTTACTATCTGCCGTATTATATACTAATTTATTGCCAAATCAAGTAAAAGGTTCAAATTTAAAGTGATTTAAAAATTAATTAAAGGATATTTGAGAAATATTATATTATTATTGTTTTCAGGGTTGGGCTGTTGATGATTTTTTTACGATTTTCGAAAATAAGTATTTATTAATTATTTTTATGCACTTATGAATATAAATATAACATATAATTTTATACGTGAAATATTTAACGGAAACTTGCTACTCTAGGTCCCATAATTCTATATTTTTTAAGATTTTAGTCAAATTTTCTACGTAAATACATTTTATAATTTATCAAAGGGTAGTAGATATGATGTAAAACAAATTTACTTATTAGTTATAAAACAATTTTTGCGTGCAATAACATCTTCAGCTTCGGTTGAACGTATATTTTCAACTTTTGGTCTCGTACATTTAGATTTAAGGAACAAATTACATAGTGAAAAGATTGGAAAGTAAATATTTCTATTTAAATAAAACAACAAAATTTGTAATGTTTCCTTTTACATAATTTTTTTTATAAACTTCCTATTATTAGTTACCATACTGACGTGTTTACTGAATATTTAAACTATATTTTTGTTTCTATTTTGAATTAATACTAAGTTTAATATAAAATGATAATATAATATTTTTTATGTTTATAATTTACCAAATATTAAAAATACAAACCAAAAATATACATATATCAAAATTTTTATTTGTAATAATACCTATCGTTATAGATTGCATTATCATTAAATATTATTTAACATATTTTGAATATTATAATTTTAATATTATTATATTATATAATTTTTTATTTTAATATTTATTTTGTGTAGATATTTTAATTAATCAATTGTTGAAATAAAATTTTGTAAAAAAAATATTAATTAAAATTAATTAAAATCATTGATTATTGTTTAAAAAATAAAATGATTACAACCGCGATTTAAATCAAATGATTAAAACCAACCCTGTTATTGTTAGTTTATTTCTTACACCTATAATAATATTTTTCATTTTTCAATTCATTTCGCTTATTATATTTTTACATATTGTTTATAAAAATTTCAGTTTTTATTTGATTTTGCTACTATTTAGGTATAGACATTATAATTATATATTGGTATAATTGGATTACTAGATTATTATTATTATCAATGTCAGACAGTTTTCCTTCTAGAATTATAAACAATTATATGTTGTCAACTTTATGTAAATTTCTATAAGCGTTATATAGCACGTGTGCTAAATAAAGATCATTATTATTATCGTAAATACGACTGTTGAAAAAAAAATGTCCATTATTTCATGCGTAAAAATCTATTTTTGGTAAAAGAAGTAAAAAATTAATGAAACCGTTCATTGCGAAAATTATGTATTATACTCAGCCATATATATCATTTTTTTAAAATATTATATATACATAGTTACAAATTAAAATAAACTTAAATTACATTATCAATAACACAGATTTTTAATTCTATAAAATAAAGAATTAACTTATTCTAAATTCTTTTCTCTATTCAAAACAGACATTATTTAAGTAAAGAAAGAAAAAATGCGATTAATTTGTTTTCCATTTTTACTTTGAATATTTAATTGGATCAAGATTAGATTAATAACAACCAATATTAAAATACCATTTACTACACGTGAAACAAGAAAATATCGAATTTTTATCAAATATAAATTTTAATTTATGACAAATAAATATAACAATATAAATAATTGAACATACCTGTGTATATAGGGCATTTCTCATTTCTTTATCAGCTAATCGTTCTGCTTTCATACGTTGTTTCTCGTCATATTTCGTCGATTTCACTACAGATCTAATCTCTCTACTCGTCGTAAAACTAGATGCTTGCGATGGTTTGCATCTTCTACTGCTACAGTAAAAACATGTACTAAAGATAATATAATTCATATGGAAAACAATATGTATATTTTATTAAATGATTTGAACCTAACCTGAAATCAAATTTATTTACCGTTTTTGCGGCGTTCGAAGGACACAATTTACCCTCTTCACTTAGGTCATCACCACCTGATCTAGTCTTAAAACATTTTTAACTAATTATACAAACAATTTCACTTAATAAGCACGAAAGTACATTACCATAAAATTAGTAATTAGATATTCAAATCATATGCCATGTGCTATTTTATAGTGGTTAACTTACAAAAATCTGACAGTAAGCCAGTTGGCCAGATAAATTTTGTGTAATGTTTCTAGTTTAGAAAGAAGAATAACTAGCAGTGTATTTTTGTTGAATGCACCCACAGAAATAGTGAAAGGGGTTTGTACACTCAATATTTAGCTTTACTAAACAAAAATGTACGAATAATCTTTCCGAAAATAAGGTTAAGCCATACATATGACAACGTGTTACTTGGTTATGATATAATTCGCATTCAAGTTAAATAAATATAAATTAATTAATTACCAAATTAATCTAAAATCAATTAGAAATACATACAGAATGTGTAATTATACGCAAATAAAAACCTGACAAATTGTATTTAAAGTAATTCTTTACATTAATATTTAGTTGACGTCCTGTAGGTAGAGTCAATAAATATTGAATGAGGTAGATTTCTTAGTTAGTGTGTGATTGGTGCGCTGCAGTTACCTCATTCAACTATATTGATCTTAGCTGCAGAATCAATACTAAACTTAAATCTTTTTATTCTTTCTTTTGTTTGAATTTTATTTAGAGATAGAATCTAGATTAAGTAGCAATTAAGGAAACATTTTAAAAATTAAATATGGTGCGTTCATTAAAAATTACGCTGCTATTTATTCTTCTTCTTGTTCGAGTAACATTATACAAAATTAATCTGGCCAACTGGATTCATGACACATCCTTCAAAGTTAACCTCTAAAACTATTAAATACGTCCTACTTTTTATAAGAAGCTTTTTTTGGTAGAAAATTTAATTTAATCATGAATAGTTTTATGCAACTCTGTCAATTATGTAGAAGTGATAAAAATGTATTGTTCACAATACTTAATCTGGATTCAGATGGCAAACGTTTCGTAGATAAATTGGAAGCAATTATGCCAGAAATTGTAAAAATGAAATAATTTGTTTTGATTATAACATACATTATTATTTCTGAATCTTTAAATTTTTTTTTAGGTCGATTGCAGGATCAAATTACCGAATGGTATCTGTACAATTTGCGCTGTTCGTTTGAATGATGCTTATAAATTTATAAAACAATGTGTCGATTCGCAAAGTATATTAAAACAACGTTTAAATGAAGGACTTTGTCGATTATGTGCTGGTCGTGATAATATAACATTTACTTTAACTACAAGAGATTCGGATAATGTATTGTTATCATACAAATTGGAAACCATTGCATCGGAAATTGTAAGTGAAATACTAGCTTTAATCAGGTTTACGAAACGAAATTATATGCTTAGAAATTGATAAGTAATCATTTATTTATTATCTTTTTCATAATTTTTGAGAACAGTAAACATTTAACCTAACCTAAATTACACTATTTTAAATTTTAATACGTTTTTTGGTTTTGTTTAATTGAAATTTATATTTTCTGTAGTTAATCTTTGGAATTTATATAAAACAAGTTGTAATTTGAATACATGTACATTTACAATAAATATAACATAAAACAATTATTTTATTAGGTTTACTTATAATAAGTTTATTAATTATTATAATAAGTTTTTGTTAAGCTAAAATTTGTTTCTGCAAGATTAGCGGGAATAGCTATTATGAGAAAAATGTTATTGGCTGTGTTCAGGCTGGTAAAAATTTCGTCTTGCATTTTTAATTATGTGCTGGTTATTATTAATCATTTGCTACCCCATAAATAAGTAACGTACTTATACAGTTTATAATGGATTTTAGATGTCTCAAATCAATCAAACATTAGTTAAAAATCCTAGGGACTTGGTGTTATTAGTAGAAATATATTCCTTTATTAAGCTGTCTTTAATTTAGAGATTTTAATTTATACTTTTAGCTGGAATGTACGGAGAAGTTATCGGATTGTATTTGCTCAGTTTGTTCTGTTCGATTAAATGAAACGTATAAATTTGTAGAAAAATGTTTTAAATCGCAAGATATTTTAAAGCGATTTGCAAAACAACAATCGCAAAATGGTGAACTTATGAAAAACGAAATTAAAAATGAAAGCGAAATTAAAGAAGAGAATATTGATGAAGAATACATTAAACTAGATTTGGAAACTGATATAAACATTAAAATTAAAGATAGTTTAGAACAACAAAATAATACAAATGTTGATGCTTTTTGTATCAAAGAAGAAGCTATTACTGAAGAACACATTCAAGTAGATTTGGAAAATGACACAAATATTGAATTTGAAGAAAGTTTAAAATCAGAATCTTTAGATTTACATTCAGAATTAATAATTAAGGAAGAATATGCGGATTTTGAGAATGAAACCGATATAAAACGTTGTCAAGTTAGTAGAAATTCGAAGAAAAATAAAATTTTAAAGCGATATGCAAAACAACAATCGCAAAATAGTGAAGTTATGGAAAACAAAATTAAAGAGGAGAATATTGATGAAGAATACATTAAACTAGGTTTGGAAACTGATATGAACATTAAAGTTGAAGAAAGTTTAGAATTACAAAATAATATAAATTTTGATGCTGTTTGTATGAAAGAAGAAGCTATTAATGAAGAAAATATTAAAGTATATTTGGAAAATAATACAAGTACTAAATTTGAAGAAAGTTTGAAATTAGAATCTTTAGATTTACATTCAGAATTAATAATTAAGGAGGAATATTCGGATTTTGAGAATAAAACCGATATAAGACGTTTTCAAGCTAGTAGAACTTTAAATAAAAATAATATTTTCAGCTCGAAAGAAAATGATGAACCTGTAAAGAAAAGTAAAACTTATAAATGTACATTATGTGAGAAAACTTTTGCTAAACGTTATGATTTAAAAGTACATCTTCGTTCACATACAAATGAGAGACCTTATAAATGCGAAATATGTGAGAAAACTTTTACTATAAGTGGAAATTTAAAATCGCATATTCGTATACATACAAAGGAGAAACCTTATAAATGCGAAATATGTGAAAAACAATTTACTGGAAGTGGATCTTTAAAATCCCATATTCGTATACATACAAATGAGAGACCTTATCAATGCAAAAATTGTGAGAAAACTTTTACTCAAAGTGGACACTTAAGAAGGCATATCCGTTCTCATACAAATGAGAGACCTTATAAATGCGAAATATGTGAAAAACAATTTACTCAAAGTTCAGATTTAACAAAGCATTTTCGTACACATACAAAGGAGAAAACGTATAAATGCGAAATATGTGAGAAAACTTTTAGTCAAAGTGGAGATTTAACAAAGCATATTCGTATACATACAAATGAGAGACCTTATAAATGCAAAATTTGTGAGAAAACTTTTATTCAAAGTGGACATTTAAAAGTTCATATACGTTCTCATACAAATGAGAGACCTTATAAATGCAAAATATGTGAGAAAGCTTTTATTATGAACGCACATCTAACAGCACATAATCATAGTCATACAAAGGAATGACCTTATAAATGCGAAGTATGTGAGAAAACTTTTACTCAAAGCGGAAGCTTAAAAACACATATCCGTTTTCATACAAATGAGGGACCATATAAATGCGAAATATGTAAAAAAGCAATTAGTCGAAGTGGTGATTTAACAAAGCATTTTTGTACCATATAAATGTAAAATTTGTGAGAAAGCTTCTTTTTAAGAGTGGCATTTTAAAGAGGCATATCCGTTCTCATGCAAAGGAGAAACCCGATGAATGCGAAATGGAAAACTTTTTCTCAGAGTAGAAATTTAAAAGAAACATATTCGTATTTATATTGTAGCGATTTAATTTTTGTAGTTCTCTTTTTATTAATGATTAATTTAAATATTGTTAAGCTTCATTCAGATTGCTCTTTCCCTAGTGAAATCAGTGTTATGTTTTAGCGCAGACCAGGTAGTTCTGAACCAAACTACATGTGAGCTTATAGTCGGTTGAAAAAATTTCTAAATTCATTGGCAAATTTTGTTTTATCGAAGCCAAAGTCTGACCTAACCAAGGTTTCTTAACTAAAATTCACTTATGATTTAAGACAGAACAATCAGATTTCGCAGTAACATGAGATAGCGATGTATATCAGTTTTTATGTAAGAAACTTCAAATTTATAATATGTAAAAAAGCAGTTTGGAACATAAGATTAATATTATCTTGAAGACGCGTATTAAATGTAGTAAAAATAACATTTATTTTACACACATCAGAAGAAAAATTAGCGAAAACCAAGAAGATGGTAATTTCATCTTATCAATTTGTAAAATTATATTTCTGTCTTATACTATTCTAAATGTTTCGAAATAATTATACAAGTCTTATTTTGTATGATCATAAATTATTTTTATTAAATATTTAACACAACAAAACAACTTAAACTGACACAAAAAAAGATACGCTACTAAAGATAACCAATAACTGTTTACCATATATACAACGTAAATAGAAATATCAGAAATGATTTCTAACAGCATTTAAATTGTTATCACATTTAGACATACAGGCAATGTAAATGGTCAAGTTTTTGCTCTGTGCTAAATCATGAAACTGAAACTAAATCGTAAAACTGTTTTGGCAGTCTGAATGAAGTTTTATTTTAAATACAATTTGTCAGTATCTGGTTTTACATGATTAATATTTTAAATTTAATTAAAATGTTAAGTCTAATTCAGACTGCCGTTTTAGTTTTACGCAGAAGTACAAGAATTTGATCAATCCAAACACTTGACATATTTTTAGGTTTTTACACTAAGTGTTTGAATTGGTCAAATTCTTGTGCTTGTGCGTAAAACTAAAACGGCAGTCTGAATTAGACTTTATGTACAATAATGTTTTTTAATTTCTATAAAAATCAACATGTATATGAAAATTTATAACACACTATGAAATGACAATAAACTTTTTTATGCGTTCCTAATACAAATTGAAATTTTCAGTCTTCATTGTGACAAGAAGATAATAAAATAGTTTGTTGATATATTTTAATGTAACGATGACGGCATTTACCCAAATTAATTTTATATATTTTTCAATTTATATTAATTTTATTATTATTAAATATGTAAACTATATTATATATTATTTATAATAAAATTTAAATTAATAAATAAATCAATATTATTAAGTAATATGTGTTTACCAATTGTTTTAACTTTATTTAATAATATGAATAAAATGTTTTTTCTTCAAGCGTATCATAAGAGTTTGTACTGCGTGTCCAATTTTAAGCTTTTCAGCAGAATATCTCGAAATGAAACACCTATTGTTTATTGCAAATTCGGAAAGAGCATAAAAAAAACTATGTAAACATTTAAAGATCTAACATCGCCAGAAAATGCAAAACTCACTTTCACTAATAATATCAAACAAAATAAAAAAAAATATATTTCGAAAATCATATGGCAACATTATAAAATTTAATTTTGATGTAAATGGTACCTAGTAAAATACTAAATAAAACTGTTAATACGAAATCATTAGAGAAAATTCATTTAGGAGAATTAAAACCAATTTTATTAAAACATTCTTATTCGCATGCTAATAATATTGTTATTGTAAGATTAGTAATAATTATACTAATTTGTATTTTTATTAGAATAATTAAAATTTGTAAAAAGAAGTATGATAGGCAAAAAAATAAAAATATACAATAAGAGATAGTTTCATCTAGCGCGGGAGGAATTATATGTATAATTTTACCGCCCGAGGCATTAGAGATCTTACGTTACACACTTATCATATTTCTTTATGAGAAACTATCGCGTTCTCACACTATGTAGTAGAAGTTAGAATTTATCTGCTCGTCTATTTGTACAGACGTGTATATTTGTCGTTCTTGTAAAATTTTAATACAAATTTTTAAATATAATTTCCTCGATAGATTATTTATATATATTATTTATTTTTATGTAACTTATTATTTGCTTATTTAATAAAAGGTCAAATATGTGAATATGTTTTATTTGTAGCCATAACTTTTCATTCTTTTTTAACAAAAATTAATTTAACATTTTTTTTACATACAAAAAAATAAAACATAACTTTTCAACAATATAGGAAAAATAGCATTACACCAAAATAGTTCACATTTTTCAATTAAATCTAAACAATAATTTTTATCAAATTGAACTTGCAAGCAATAGTAACTTTTATTTCTTGTAAAATTTGTATTTGCTACACAAAATAGACATTTCTGTTTATTTAATAAAAATATTGCATCTGCGCTTAAAAAATTTTCCTTATTTTTCCAGTTACATCAATATAATTTAAATGCTAATTATATAAAATTATATGCAAATATATTTACAAAATATAATAGGTACAGACAGTGTTAAACTAGCCCACCGGGGAACCGGGCTTTTCCCGGTGGGCCGTTATCATTATCAGCCTTGACCGTAGATTGTCAAAAAATTAAGTTTTACAAAACATATATATATATATATATATATATATATATATATATATATATATATATATTGATAAGGATATTATTGGGATTAGAAGTCAATACAGAATATGATATTAATAACTCAATTCATTGTATACGTTGCAAGCTTTCGGAGGTTGCTTGCCTCCTTCATCAGGCTGACCTATTTATTGTAAAATTCAAATTATGTTAAAATACAATCAATTATAATTAGTAATTACAATGTACAATGATTTTAATAAACTTACAATGGTAAAGAATTCTGTGTGTTCTTAATCAAACAATATTTAGAAATTATGTCCACAATGGAAAAACCAATCCAGATAACAAAACAGTTTTTTTGAAATAAGATTAAAAATAAAATTAAATGTATAACAAATTGTACGTCAATAATTAAAATTGTATTCTTATATATAAATAAAAAATAGTTAATAAGTAATTGTCAGTAATATAAAATTATTTAATTTTTTCACAATACCAAAATATAAAAGACGTTGGACACGAATTAATTTTTAATTACTACTAAGGTTGATAAAAATAAATTTTTTATTATCAACTAATTTTTGGAGGGAAATTATAACAGAACCTAATATTAGTCACGTGACATAGAACGACGCACTACTGTCAATAACAACATAACCTATGTTTTATTCACAAAGAATTTAGATGACAACACGCGCTGCACGCGCACAGTCAGATTGTTTTTCACTGAAACCAAACAACTAAGTAATATCACGAGATGAACCATTGCTTTTATTCACAAACGTAAGTAGAAAGTCATATATTATACTGAGGTGCTGAATATCCGCACGCTTGTTTACACTCATGCTATCTGTTTTTATGTAGATCATTTCCAAAAGTGATCGTTTAAATGATTTCTCTTCAATACAAACCACAGACGTGTTCGTAAAGTCAAACTTATGTTGTTTTTGATGTGAATGAATTGATAATGCCGTTGCTTGAGGTTTCAACCTACAATCCGATCTATGTAACGCCAGCCGTTCTTCTAACCAACGCTTCGTGGTACCTATATACGTCGCATCACAATCTGAACATGGAATCTTGTAAACTAAGTTTGACTGTTTCTTGATAGGAATGACATCTTTTAGTTTCGTATAAATTTTCTTAGTAGGTAAGATGTTTTTTCTAATTATTTTTATGTTGTCTGATTTTAAAATGTTAATTAATTTTTCTGTTATTTTAGGTAAATTTGGGAGTGTGAAAATATTCTTTTTTATCTCCAATTCAGTACGTGGAACTTCTGAAGTGTTATTAGTAATTAGTGGAGTCCTGTTGTGTGGAGTTGACCAAATTATTTTATTTACTAACTTTTTCGGATATCCATTATCGATTAATATTGTATATAATTTACTCAGATTAGCATTTTTGTAGTTATTATGAGATAACCTGACAACCCTGTTTTTTAAACCAAGGATGGTGTTAATTTTTGTGTGTTGTTGGTGGTAAGAATCAAAATGTATATAACGACACGACGCTGTAGGTTTAATGTACCAACTAGTTTTTATACAGTTATCCGCATCTCGAATCAATAAGATGTCCAAAAAGGGAATGGACTTATTAGTTTCATACTCGACAGTAAAATTTAGATGTTCATTAAATACATTCAATACATGTAATGAAGATTGGATCTCATCTTCTTTGATTGCACAAATTACGTCATCGACGTATTTCTTTATAAACACTGGTTTCATGTTAAATTTCTTCACACAATCATCCAATAGAAAATCCATGACTAATTGTGCTATTATGGGGCTAATTGTGGCACCCATAGGCGTACCAAACTTCTGAATATATAATTTGTTTTTTACTGTTATTAAATTATTCGAAAATATGAAATCTACCATTTCTAAGAACATGTTGTATGGAATATTTGTAATACTTTGTATGTTAGGCCAATATTGTTCTAAAACTGTATGTATCAATTCGAGAGATATGTTACCAAATAAATTTTCCACATCAAAGCTGACCAATACATGATCATCCGGCAGTCTCATATTTTGTACTGTTTCAACAAAATCCATTGAGTTATTAATATAGTATTCATTGTCTTTATTATATGAAATTGTTTGTTAATATGTTCTTTATGAAATTAGCTATATTGCTAGTTGGTGTATTGATGCAACAACAAATTGGTCTCATTTTTATATTGGAATTTTCTTCTGTTAATTTATGTATTTTCGGTAAACAATATAATGTGGCCGGTACTGAATTGTAGATTTTTAACGATTTGTGTTGGTTATCATTAATTGCATCAATTTTATATAATTGATCTATGTATTTGTTAGCTTTGTTTTGGATAGATCTGATCGGATCCGTATTGAGTAATTTGTAATCCTGTGTGTTGGCCATTAATTGTTCTATGTATGTATTGTAATCTTGAGCGTTCATGATGACTGTGATGTTACCTTTGTCTGATGCCGTAACTATTATGTCCGGATTGTTCTTTAAAAATGATTTAGTTTTGATGTGTAATTGGTTAAATTTATTATATTGATTATTACTATCTTGTACAAAATTAGTGATAGCATTAGTACATTTTGATCTTAATATGTTTTGTTGGTCATCAGGTTTGTTTGAAATGATTAATTCAACGTCAGCTATTAAAGACGGTAAATTCACAACATTACTTGTCGGTTGTGTGCAAAATTTTGCCCCTAAAGCAAGAAATTGTTCTATATCATCCGGTATTGTTTTGTCACTAATGTTTTTTAACCATTTTTCTTGAACTTTTATCGGTTCACTTTGTCTTAGAATTAAATTATTAATTTTACTTATTTGAGTGTTCTTTATATTATTATAATGTTTTTTTAAATTACTGTTTTGTTTTTGTAAAAACGTATCAAGCACTTCCATTGGTAATGAGTTTTAATTCATCTAATAATGTCTTAGTTTCTTTATTCGCGTTATGTAAATTTTGTAATGTTAATGAAATTTCTAAATTTAACAATCTTTTATTAATTATTAGATGAATTAAAACTCATATTACCAATGGAAGTGCTTGATACGTTTTTACAAAAACAAAACAGTAATTTAAAAAAACATTATAATAATATAAAGAACACTCAAATAAGTAAAATTAATAATTTAATTCTAAGACAAAGTGAACCGATAAAAGTTCAAGAAAAATGGTTAAAAAACATTAGTGACAAAACAATACCGGATGATATAGAACAATTTCTTGCTTTAGGGGCAAAATTTTGCACACAACCGACAAGTAATGTTGTGAATTTACCGTCTTTAATAGCTGACGTTGAATTAATCATTTCAAACAAACCTGATGACCAACAAAACATATTAAGATCAAAATGTACTAATGCTATCACTAATTTTGTACAAGATAGTAATAATCAATATAATAAATTTAACCAATTACACATCAAAACTAAATCATTTTTAAAGAACAATCCGGACATAATAGTTACGGCATCAGACAAAGGTAACATCACAGTCATCATGAACGCTCAAGATTACAATACATACATAGAACAATTAATGGCCAACACACAGGATTACAAATTACTCAATACGGATCCGATCAGATCTATCCAAAACAAAGCTAACAAATACATAGATCAATTATATAAAATTGATGCAATTAATGATAACCAACACAAATCGTTAAAAATCTACAATTCAGTACCGGCCACATTATATTGTTTACCGAAAATACATAAATTAACAGAAGAAAATTCCAATATAAAAATGAGACCAATTTGTTGTTGCATCAATACACCAACTAGCAATATAGCTAATTTCATAAAGAACATATTAACAAACAATTTCATATAATAAAGACAATGAATACTATATTAATAACTCAATGGATTTTGTTGAAACAGTACAAAATATGAGACTGCCGGATGATCATGTATTGGTCAGCTTTGATGTGGAAAATTTATTTGGTAACATATCTCTCGAATTGATACATACAGTTTTAGAACAATATTGGCCTAACATACAAAGTATTACAAATATTCCATACAACATGTTCTTAGAAATGGTAGATTTCATATTTTCGAATAATTTAATAACAGTAAAAAACAAATTATATATTCAGAAGTTTGGTACGCCTATGGGTGCCACAATTAGCCCCATAATAGCACAATTAGTCATGGATTTTCTATTGGATGATTGTGTGAAGAAATTTAACATGAAACCAGTGTTTATAAAGAAATACGTCGATGACGTAATTTGTGCAATCAAAGAAGATGAGATCCAATCTTCATTACATGTATTGAATGTATTTAATGAACATCTAAATTTTACTGTCGAGTATGAAACTAATAAGTCCATTCCCTTTTTGGACATCTTATTGATTCGAGATGCGGATAACTGTATAAAAACTAGTTGGTACATTAAACCTACAGCGTCGTGTCGTTATATACATTTTGATTCTTACCACCAACAACACACAAAAATTAACACCATCCTTGGTTTAAAAAACAGGGTTGTCAGGTTATCTCATAATAACTACAAAAATGCTAATCTGAGTAAATTATATACAATATTAATCGATAATGGATATCCGAAAAAGTTAGTAAATAAAATAATTTGGTCAACTCCACACAACAGGACTCCACTAATTACTAATAACACTTCAGAAGTTCCACGTACTGAATTGGAGATAAAAAAGAATATTTGCACACTCCCAAATTTACCTAAAATAACAGAAAAATTAATTAACATTTTAAAATCAGACAACATAAAAATAATTAGAAAAAACATCTTACCTACTAAGAAAATTTATACGAAACTAAAAGATGTCATTCCTATCAAGAAACAGTCAAACTTAGTTTACAAGATTCCATGTTCAGATTGTGATGCGACGTACATAGGTACCACGAAGCGTTGGTTAGAAGAACGGCTGGCGTTACATAGATCGGATTGTAGGTTGAAACCTCAAGCAACGGCATTATCAATTCATTCACATCAAAAACAACATAAGTTTGACTTTACGAACACGTCTGTGGTTTGTATTGAAGAGAAATCATTTAAACGATCACTTTTGGAAATGATCTACATAAAAACAGATAGCATGAGTGTAAACAAGCATGCGGATATTCAGCACCTCAGTATAATATATGACTTTCTACTTACGTTTGTGAATAAAAGCAATGGTTCATCTCGTGATATTACTTAGTTGTTTGGTTTCAGTGAAAAACAATCTGACTGTGCGCGTGTTGTCATCTAAATTCTTTGTGAATAAAACATAGGTTATGTTGTTATTGACAGTAGTGCGTCGTTCTATGTCACGTGACTAATATTAGGTTCTGTTATAATTTCCCTCCAAAAATTAGTTGATAATAAAAAATTTATTTTTATCAACCTTAGTAGTAATTAAAAATTAATTCATGTCCAACGTCTTTTATATTTTGGTATTGTGAAAAAATTAAATAATTTTATATTACTGACAATTACTTATTAACTATTTTTTATTTATATATAAGAATACAATTTTAATTATTGACGTACAATTTGTTATACATTTAATTTTATTTTTAATCTTATTTCAAAAAAACTGTTTTGTTATCTGGATTGGTTTTTCCATTGTGGACATAATTTCTAAATATTGTTTGATTAAGAACACACAGAATTCTCTACCACTGTAAGTTTATTAAAATCATTGTACATTGTAATTACTAATTATAATTGATTGTATTTTAACATAATTTGAATTTTACAATAAATAGGTCAGCCTGATGAAGGAGGCAAGCAACCTCCGAAAGCTTGCAACGTATACAATGAATTGAGTTATTAATATCATATTCTGTATTGACTTCTAAGTTCTAATCCCAATAATATCCTTATCAACATTTATATAAAGTCAACATTTATTATTATATATATATATATATATATATATATATAAATATAAATATATATATATATATATATATATATATATATATATATATAAATATATATACTGGGTGTCCCATTTTAATCCGCCACCTGCAATAACTTTAAAATCGTGCATCGGACAAAAAAATGTTTCGGATAAAAAGTAAATGGTTTTAAGGGGGACATCTGATGCAGAGACCCTTGCCCCCTCTGGACCCCTGAGGGGCGGGAAAGGGGGGCAACTTTGAAATCTTAAATGGAACACCCTATTTTTTATTGTAGATTCTGATAGACCATTAAAAAGTATGTAAATTTTATTTTAAGATTTTTTTTTATCTTTGATAGATGGCGCTGCAAACAGCATTTTTTTTCTCAGTTTATCAATCTTCAATTTGAAAAAAAAAGTGTAACTAAGTACGATATTCAAATTTTTTTCAGTTTTTTGGGTAGAGGGGGGCAAGGGTCATTGCACCAAATATCTTCCTCAAAACCATTAACTTTAAGTTTATGGTTTCGAGGAGGAGAACTTTAAGTTAATGGTTTCGAGAGGATATCTGATTCAGTAACCATTGCCCCCCCCCTCGTTTCAAAGAACTGAAAAAAACTTGAATATCGTACTTAGTTACACCTTTTTTTTCAAATTGAAAATTGATAAACTGAGAAAAAAATGCTGTTTGCAGCCCCATCTATCAAAGATAAACAAAAAGTCTTAAAATAAAATTTTCATACTTTTTAATGGCCTATCAGATTCTACAATAAAAAATAGGGTGTTTCATTTAAGATTTCAAAGTTGCCCTTTTTTCCCGCCCCCCAGGGGGTCCGGAGGGGGCAAGGGTCTCTGCATCAGATGTCCCCCTTAAAACCATTTACTTTTTATCCGAAACATTTTTTTGTCCAATGCACGATTTTAAAGTTATTGCAGGTGGCGGATTAAAATGGGACACCCAGTATATATAAATGACGTTTATTGGTTAGATCCTAACTCAAAATCAATAGTGGTAATATACCCGATAAAACTTCTGAATTAATCCGATGACGGACAAACTGAAACCGGAGAAGAAGATGAAATCAATGTAACAAACTATAGTAATATTTGTAGAACATGCATTGTCTGTTGTTTTCAGTTTTACAAAAATTTAATCTCCGCACACTGACATACCCTAATTTATTCATTGCTTATAAATTAGTGCCAACATTATCTTCCACTCAACTATCATGCGAACGAACATTTTCGAAATTAAAGTACATTTTCAACAGATTGCGAAATTGTTTAAATCAGGATAATTTCAAGTAGCTTTCATGCTCATGTCATACGAGATGGATATTTTGGAAAAATTAGGTAATGAAGATATCATTACAAACATTTTCGCAAAAAGTAATTTATTAAATCGTCTTTTAACTTAGATTTAAATAAAAAATTATATTTAATTTTATATGTGTCATTTTTACAATTCATCTTTATTTTTCTGTAATGTTATTTCCATGTTTATTATAGAATATACACTGATTTCTATTTTAAAGTTAATGCTTGTGTATCTTCCATCAAATATGAACAATTTTTCTAGTTTTAGTTGTTTTTATTATATGTGATAATATAAAATTTAAATAAACTATAAATTAAATTTTTAATAAGCAATTTTAAATAAACGTTAAAAGTATATTTGACAAAAAATTCTTTTAAAACTGAAGTTAGAATACTAGCCGTAGATCTGTTGAATTGGAGAATAAAAACAAAAATCTTTTTTTTTACTATTTATTTGAATTGTTTACTGTTCATTAATGTATGAGTGCATTTTATTGATATTATGTATTTCAGGTGATTTAGTATTAGGTATATTAAAAAGCAAGCAATTATTATAATTATTCCTTGTACATAAAATGAAATTTGAAGTAATGACGGAAGTGGTGATTACGCGTGTGTGGAAAATAAATTATAGAAACGTATACTATTATTTTGATTAGTTTTATTATATATTAACTTTTTATTAATCAACAATTTTTTTGCGGACTTGCTTTGCCCGCTCCTCACTCATCTCCTTTAGAGATTCTTCCACGTATTGGACAAACATTTTTTTTTTTGCCCCTGGCTGCAAATAAACTATCAGAAATGTTTTTTATAACATCCAAAATGTCACTAAATGGATCAGCTTTCCTTTTGTTACACCTACAACAAAATATGTAAAAAAAGTTTATAAAAAATAAATTTCAAATTATTTGTTTTTCCAGATATATTATAATAAAATAAAATCAAATTTTATTTAGCTTTTGGTTAATAAATTACATTGTGATACATATTTATAAAATTAAAAATTTACAGGAAATTTACAAATTTATAATAATATTTACAATATTTATCAAATTATTAACTTTATTAAAGTATTTTTTTTTATTTCAAACTTAAAAGTTTTACATTTTTTAAATATATAATATATGTCGGTAATTTATTCTATTCAAGTAATCTATTGTAAAATATATTGTTAGTAGTACTACTTTTGGTTTTTTTTTTTAGTAAAATAAAAATAATTATCTGCATTTCTAACATGATAATTATTCACAAAACTATTAAATTTCAGATTGTCAGTTAAATACTACGGAAGCAAACCATGTTATATTTTAAATATAAAAATTATTGCAAACATTACTAAGAAAAAATTAATATTAATTAACCATTTTAGTTTTATTAACATATTGTTTCTTTGTTTTTATTTAAGTTGTTCAATATTTCGGCATCTCTGATGCCATCTTCAGAAACAATTTTAATTGCGAATATCAGTTTTTCTTGTTGATGCACCTATACAATTTATAATCAACTACGAACATATGTAAATTGCACCTAATTATGGCAACTGCGATGTCATAATTACAAACAACTTAAACAAAACAAAGAAAATTGTGATTGATACTTGAGTTATCATTTTAATTTATTGTAAAATAGGTTTTTAGCATACGTGGGTTTTGTTGATGTTGACGGTGTGACTGTAATAAGTTCTTCCATAATTATTTCTTGATCCATATCAAAATGGAAAACATCTATTTGTTCAGTTTGTGGCGAGGCAAGTGTTAGTTTCGGAGACGCATCGAAATCTAACGATTTTGAACTGCCTGAACACGCACATGATGCATGACGTAGTACTTCTTTTTGTTTATGAACTGATGTCATGGTTGAAGTTCTAAGATTAAAACAATAATAACTTTACAAGTTATTTTTTTATAACTGAAGTGATTATTTTTTAAACTTGTTACTTTTCGAAAATGATATAATTATTTTATTGTTTATTTAATAAATTCGAACAAAAACAATAATTTGACCAAAAAGAAAATACTTGAGCGGAATGCATCATACAGCGGCAGCGACTTTTGAAATCTTGTTTTTTTATTAATGATTGGTAGTTAAAATTTATAAGTATAAACTGATGCCAAGTAATAATCAATGAGTAATTTGTCAAAAATAAAAAGATATTATGCTTAATTAAGTCAAAATGCATTTTTTCATAATTAAACTTACCTTCTTTTTATAAGAGATTTTTCATAAAACTGCTAAGTTTTTAAATAAGTCCCGTTGAGGTTCAGATTGAGATGCCAAGCCGGACGAATTTCGTTTTTCGTGTAGCAATCAGTTCTTCAATGTCTTCCATTAGGTATCTCTGACAATCTGTAACTGATAAATTTGATAAAATATGTAAATAGCGCTTACAAAAACAACAATACAAAATGTACCAGACTTTTTGCGTAGCGTCAGCCATCTACTATCCTTCATTTTCGAATTTTTAAATCATGATATTTCAAACAGGGTTTCGAACCGTTATATTTTTTGTTCCGGCAAAATTAATGGTTTTTTTTCGGTTTTCGGTTCAGTTCTGAGTGATTAATGTTTAAATTTTTTCAACATTTTTATTTTTATGTAAAAACTTATTTTCTATCATAATTTAGAACATATAATTCCTACTTTTATAATTAGCATACTTCATAAATTGTTACAATAATATAATATGAATAATAATAATTATTAATGAATTAAAGGTATAATAATTTAATTAGAAGTATATAATATATGATAACAATATAATTTATTATTCGAAACTTATATAATTTGATGTATGTTTTAATTATATAAAAATAAGATAACAAATGTTAACGTAACACATTCTTGTATACAGGATTTTTATTTATTTATAATTAGAAAAAGTGAAAATTACTTCTAATTAATAAAATATTTTCCAATGTATTTTCATTTAAACTATTAAAGATTATTAAAAGTTATTACTTTTGAACTTAAGCTTTTATTTATAAAAGAACTTTTACATTTATACAGAAAAGAAAAACGTGGTTTGATTTTGACAACTGACTTTATAACCTCTAATACACATGAACACAGCTTGACATTATAAACAGATACTACCTGCTTTACTGCTGTGTTTCTCCACTAGCATATCTCAACACACCTCCTCGATTTATATTTTAAATACAAGTATTTATAATTTTAATCGTATTAAAATAACAGAACAAACAAATTACAATAATCTAAGTTTATCTCTATGTTTAATAAACGTGTCTTTGCTTAAAGGCTTGGTAAACATATCAGCTATATTTTCCGATGTTTTGACGTAATGGATCATTATTATGTTATTATTTATTAAGTCCTTTAAAAAATGATTTCGTATATCAATGTGTTTTCCTCGTTTAGAGTTTTCGTAGCTTTTCGACATTAATATAGCACTTTTATTATCACAATTTATTATTCTTTCACTATGCACTTTAAATTCACTTAACACACCTTTTAAATTCACTAATTCTTGAGCTGTTGCAGCGGCTGCTACATATTCTGATTCAGCTGTGGATAATGCTACGCAACTTTGCTTTTTTGAAAACCAGCTCACAGGGTTTCCTCCATAGAAAATAAAGCACCCACTTACACTTTTGCGATCGATTTTATCACTTGCCCAATCTGCGTCTGTATATGCTTCGATATTGGGGTTTCCTTTCTGATAAACTAAGCTCATAGTTTTTGTCTGTTGCAGATATCTTACTATTTTCTTTCCTGCTTTCCATGTTTGCTCCGTTGGTTTGTCTAATACTCTGCTTAAAAATGATACAGCGAATGTTATATCCGGTCTGGATGTGGTTGATAGATATAACAAACTTCCTATTAATGTTCGATATGGTACATCAATGATTTGTTTATTTGGATCCATTTGAAGTCCAACTTCCATTGGTATTGATGTTCCGTTGCATTGTTCCATATTAAATGTTTCTAGAATTTTTTCGATAAATTATGTTTGATTTATTGAAAGATTGTCGACTGTTCTATTGATAGACATTCCTAGGAAATTTTTGACTTCTCCCATGTTTTTTGCTTCGAATTCTATCTTCAACATTTCTATTACCTGTTCAGTATGTTCTTCTCTTCCAATTATCAGTATATCGTCTACGTATACAATCATCCAAACATTTTCGTTATAATATAAGCAACTATCATAGCTTGATCTCTTTAAATTATTTTTCAATGCAAATTCATTAAATCTCATATTCCATACCTTGGGAGCTTCTTTTAGTCCATATAGTGCTCGATTCAATTTTAATACCGAGGATTTTGTGTCTAAACCCTTCGGTGGATATATATATATATACATCTGATTCCAACTCACCATTTAGAAATGCTGCAGGGATGTCTAATTGTATGATTACCCAGTCCTTTTGCAATGCATGCGATAACATAATTCTTATCGTGCCCATCCTTGCTACTGGTGCATACATTGGATTGAGTGGATTCTCCTCCTGAATTTGGTACCCTTTTGCAACAATTCTTGCCTTTTTCGTTCCATCTTCTTTTGTTCGAAATACCCACTTTGTGTCTATCGCTTTTTTATTTGGTGGAAGTGTTGTTTTCTCCCATGTACCCATTGTTTCATGTGCTTTAAATTCCTTTTTTATTGCATCTTTCCATTCTTCTGACTGTATAGCTTCTTCATAATCTGTCGGATCTTCGTCACCGGCTAATAGACAGAATGCTGTGTATAATTCGTAGTCATTTAGCCTCTCTGGTACTTTTATTTCTCGTCCTGGCCTTTCTTCCGTTTCTTCGTTTTCCTCATTGTTGTTATCTTCTTCTTCTATTTCATTCATTTCTGGATTCACACTCTCTTCTTTTTC
The DNA here is from genome assembly GCA_963966155.1 of Clivina fossor. Classification (NCBI taxonomy): domain Eukaryota; kingdom Metazoa; phylum Arthropoda; class Insecta; order Coleoptera; family Carabidae; genus Clivina; species Clivina fossor. Next base: position 5,947,780 of record OZ014557.1, read on the forward strand.
TGTGTCTTCTGTCTGATAATATTTTATTAAATTTGACTCATCAAATCTTACGTCTCGTGCGTTTATTATCTTTCCGCTTTTTGGTTCCCATAGTCTATATCCGTTCCGGCAGTAACCTACCATTCTTGTTTCTGTGGCCCTTTCCTCTAACTTATTTCTTTTTGGTATTGTGTTTGCCCAGGATCTACAACCAAAAACTCTTAATTTTGTCAAATCATTTTTACCATACCATCTTCTTGAAGGAATATCTCCGAATAAAGCTTCTGTAGGAGATCTATTCACTTGATAAGCCGCTGTACGAATAGCTTCTCCCCATAATTCTTTTGGTAGATTCGTTTCTGAAAACATTGTTCTAGCTTTGTCTAAGAGGGTCCTATTCATCCTCTCAGCGACACCGTTTTGTTGTGGTGTATTGGTCATGGTATATTCTAACTCTATTCCATTTCTCGCGCAATGATTTTTGAATTTATTTGAGATAAATTCTCCTCCTCCATCACATCTGATTCGACTGACATATACGTTGAACTCTACTTTCATTCTCTTGACGTATTCTATTAGATTATTTTCAGCTTCCCCAACAAACACAGAATAACGGGTATGCATTGGGTATGTACACGGTTACCGGCAATCAACTGCCGGGCCATAACAAGTTTGTAAATGCTGGCCCGATTCCGATATGTCAGTGCGGCCGGCTGCTTGCCGACAGACACTTTGCCGGACTTAATATTCAATATGAAAGCACTCGATACGTACACAATAAGCACTTACCCCAGCACTCTACCAGAACATATTCGGCACTAAATTCACATCTCACATTTGGCATTAGGCCATCACATTAGGAGTAATAAAATTCTCGTTTGTTTATTTAAAAAATCATTTATTAAATATGTACTAATATACAAAACAAATACTTAATATCAAAATTTATATATATATATATATATATATATATATATACAGGGTGATTCATTGGTAAACGGAAATACTTAAACGGTAAATAGAGGTCACCGAGGCGGTTCTAGAAATACCCCATTTATTGGACCTGACGGTCTTTGTAATCGAGATACAGGGTGTTTTATCGATTTTGCTTATTTCTTCCTGAGGTCATAACTCTCGAACCACCCCGTATATTTTTTTGATATTTAGTACACATGTTTTTCATTTAGAGCCCAAATGAGCCACGTACTATTTACAAGAAAAATCCAGGTCCGGATTAACAAAAAAATAGATAGCAATTGTGACCTTGAAACAACACCCTGTATATTGAAATTTTCAAAATCCGTTTGCATATTTGGAAAGAGCACAAAAAACTAAATTAAAATGTGCAATTTAAATTTTTCCGCAGAAAATTTAACTATTTACATTTTAAACTTAAAGTAAAATTTTTTATGAACTTAAAGCCAAAAAAATAGTTATTATTAACTTTTAATAATAAATTATAAAACGTTTGAATCCATACTCATTTTAAAATTATTAAATAACTATTAAATACATTGGTTTTTATTTTTATTTTTTTTTTTAATTTTTTTTTTTTTTATTTTTTTTTACTATTTTTTTTTTTTTTTTTTTTAAACTATAAAATTAGAAACCAATGTATTTAATAATTATTCAATAATTTTAAAATGAGTATGGATTCAAAAGTTTTATAATTTATTATTAAAAGTTAATAATAACTATTTTTTTGGCTCTAAGTTCTTAAAAATTTTACTTTAAGTTCAAAATGTGAATAGTTAAATTTTCTGCGGAAAAATTTAAAGTGTACATTTTAATTTAGTTTTTTGTGCTCTTTCCAAATATGCAAACGGATTTTGAAAATTTCAATATACAGGGTGTTGTTTCAAGGTTACAATTGCTATCTATTTTTTTGTTAATCCGGACCTGGATTTTTCTTGTAAATAGTAAGTGGCTCATTTGGGCTCTGAATGAAAAACATGTGTACCAAATATCAAAAAAATATACGGGGTGGTTGGAGAGTTATGACCTCAGGAAGAAACAAGCAAAATCGATAAAACACCCTGTATCTTGATTACAAAGACCGTCAGGTCCAATAAATGGGGTATTTCTAGAACCGCCTTGGTGACCTCTATTCACCGTTTAAGTATTTCCGTTTACCAATGAAACACCCTGTATATATACAGGGTGATTTGTAAATAATTGGAAATATTTTAACTGGAGTATCCTGGGCTCAGAATATGAAGATTTGACCCAAAACACTTAGATAAAATGTGGCTCCTTACTGAGCTACAGGGTGTTTTATTTAAAAATTTAAAAACGATTTTTGCCCAGTACTTAAAAACTATTTGACGTATCCTTATCATACTTGGCAGAAAGTGTAGGTACCATACACCATACTAAATTATGTTAAACAAAAGTTTCTGGCTAGTGCCAGTGGCGTACAACAGGGGCAAGTGAGAGGTTGATCCTTCCTAAATTCTACGCCACTGGCGGAATTGTCATTTTAGCACAATTTTTCGATTCTCCAATACTTTCTGTGTAAAAAACATACTCTTTCTTCGTAACGATAAAGTCACTATTTTTCGAGATATTTAAAGTTAAACATAAGTTGCACCCTTGGGATATTTTCAAAATTTGCTCAAAAAAATCTGAAAAAATTCAGTAAAATAGAGGAAAAAATTAGCTACATAATAACTAAGTAACTTTTTTCTCTAACTCATTCTGGTTTGCCAGGAAAAATTATTGAATATAAAAAATTAAAATGCAAAAAATATAAATTTTCAATAATTTTTCCTGCCAAACCAGAATGAGTTAGAGAAAAAAGTTACTTAGTTATTATGTAGCTAATTTTTTCCTCTATTTTACTGAATTTTTTCAGATTTTTTTGAGCAAATTTTGAAAATATCCCAAGGGTGCAACTTATGTTTAACTTTAAATATCTCGAAAAATAGTGACTTTATCGTTACGAAGAAAGAGTATGTTTTTTACACAGAAAGTATTGGAGAATCAAAAAATTGTGCTAAAATGACAATTCCGCCAGTGGCGTAGAATTTAGGAAGGATCAACCTCTCACTTGCCCCTGTTGTACGCCACTGGCACTAGCCAGAAACTTTTGTTTAACATAATTTAGTATGGTGTATGGTACCTACACTTTCTGCCAAGTATGATAAGGATACGTCAAATAGTTTTTAAGTACTGGGCAAAAATCGTTTTTAAATTTTTAAATAAAACACCCTGTAACTCAGTAAGGAGCCACATTTTATCTAAGTGTTTTGGGTCAAATCTTCATATTCTGAGTCCAGGATACTCCAGTTAAAATATTTCCAATTATTTACAAAACACCCTGTATATATAAATGTAGTTATGCATACAAAAATTCGTAGTAATACAAAGGTTTTTAAGATTATTATTATGAAATGTAACAAACTAAAAATAGTAGCACCATTTAATATAAAGTGATTGTTATATAACAAAAATCTTCAAATAGTTTAAACTATTAAAAACAAATATTTTCTAGCTTTATAATTTTTTGTTATTAGATTAGTCACATAAAATTTTACGTCAAATCATAGAACTTGTCTTGAAAAATAAACTATAAATTTTTTACATAATTCTACTAGGAAAAACTGTTTATACTGACCGTTAAAAATCTCTCTATGTACATGTTAATATTAACAAATCCATAATACTTCCAATTTTTCTTATCGTATTTCTTTTGAAATCCATGTAAAATGAGTAATTTTCACTTGGAAATGATGCCAAAGAAGTTCTTGTACAAATGTGTCGCTATAGTTTGCACGTGTTGTGTTTGTTTTATTTTCTGTCAATAATAAAGAGTTTATAGTTAATTTAAAAATCCTTTTCTTACCACTTAATTAGTAAATATATTCTATATACCTTTATTTCTAATAGATTACAGTCAGTATTGTAAAAGATGATGAAATTGACGTTCTTATATGTCCGGAATCATTTCATATGTTGTTTCTAATTTTTTTCAAAATTATTTCCATAATTAATTCATCTAAAAACGTTATACTTATAAAAATATTACATATTGGATAATTATAATTATTTACCTTGAACCACATGTTCCAATTTTGATTTACATCTTGTTTTTAGCAGTGTATAATAATCAACTGAAACAAAATAGTTTATTTAGTATTTAAAAAATAATAATTTCTTTAAAAAAATCATACCTTCATTTGTAATAGATTGCAGTATTAAAACATGAGAAAATCGAAGTTTTTATTTTCAGAATCACTTATGTTATTTCTAATTTTCTTCGAAATAAGTTCCATAATTATTAATATATGTAAAAACAACTGCATTAAAACATTATATTTATAAAAAATGTTAAACATTTGATAATTGTAGTTATAAACTAGTAAATAATGTTCCAATATAAGTACGTAATTAGGTAATATTTTGCTGTTACACTCTTTTTTATTATTCAGAAAATTAAATTTGAAGCATCTGTAAAAATAAAGCCTATATAAGAAAAATTAAAATAGATATAAAACAAATACAATAAATTTTACCATAGCAAGAGGCACATGTTTCCCATAACCTTAAAATAATTGTCAATATTTCCTATCTTTGCTTCTATATTTATACATGAATTCTCTGTTGTCGAACACTTTTTCTTTTGAAATTAATTGCACTAGAAATCATTGTAAATATCAATAGTATTTAAAGTATTATTAAAGTAAAATTACACTTACTGTACTGCGTTGATGGACATAATTCGACGACCACGTGCCTTAACCAAATAAATTCTGAAAATAATATAAATACTTACAAAAAAAACTAAAATAAAATTATTTATATAGTTTACATACCTTAATAATGAATAAACTTTCAATAATAACTGACAAATTATTACTTTGTTTAAAACAACTCTGCAACGTACTTTACAATAAAGCAGCATAAACTGACTACGTGACTAAACATTTGCGCCAACCGCTATTTGTTGTTAAAAACGGTTTACATTTTAAATATGCACCACATATTAGTGATACTATAGAATAATATATCTAAAAACATTATACTTATAAAAATATTACATATTGGATAATTATAATTATTTACCTTTATCGAAATATTCCAATTTTATAGATATGTAAATAAAAAATGTAGATGTTTTTGCTAGAGCGTGCTATACTTCACTGCTGTTTGCATGCTTGCTTGTCGCTACCAGTTTTCTTGCTCCCCGTCTCTATACCCCTTGGGCCTCTATCAAGGGTTTTTGGAAGGAAATTCCATAGTAAGTTATTATGCCGCAATTAAATAAGCATCGGGCCGATACTGATATTTAAATGCTTATTTTACGGCAAAGATTCAACACTATTTCGACGTATTGAAAAAATGATCGGAAAGCTAGCATTTAATAAGTACATTATTCGCATAGTTTGACCGTTACCAGCAGTCAGCCAGCAGTGCCGTAAGTCGGCCGACAATTTGCCAGACATTCTGTGTTTGCTGGGTCATCTTTTGTATTTAATAGGTAAACTTTTGTAAAATGTGTGTAATCGTCTATTATGGTTTGAAAATATTTTTTGCCATCATTAGTTGCTGGCTGCAAAGGTCCACATAAATCAGTATGTATCATTTCTCCTATTCTTCTTGTTCGATGTAATTGCATTTTTTTAAAAGGTAATCTCGTTGCTTTGCCTTTTACGCATGCCTCACAGATATCTTTGTTTACTGGTAAATTTAGTTTCTTAAGATTAGATCTATTCAAGTGTCCTAATCTTCTGTGCCACAACATGTCAGAGTTTTCAGTTATCATGCATTTTTTTTCGTTTCTTACGTTGAAATCAATTGTGTAAAGCTTATCTTTCTTTTCACACTTCATATTTATCCCTTCGCCGATTATGCTCACGCTGTTGTCGGAAAATATGACTTTCTTCCCTTTAGATATTATTTTATTTACCGACAATAAATTATATTTTAGTGTTGATACAATGAGTGCTTCTAATGTGATATTTATTCCTCCATGTTCCAGCTTTAACGTACCCATTTTCTTTGCAGTAATTGTTTTTCCATTTGCTATTTGAATGAGTATTTCTTTCTGTAATGTTTGTATATTGAGCATGGATGATTCCAAAGATTCTTGTACTAAATGTTCAGTGGCACCGGAATCTACAATAAATGTTGTTAATATTTCATTTGTTTCTATACTTGCATTTAATGCTATGAATGTGATTTCATTTCCTGAATTCGCTTGTTCTCTCTGACTTTGATTTCTTCCTCTGAAGTTGGTAGAATATCCTTTTCCTCGATAATTGTTGCCTCTTGCTCTTCCACGATACGTATTATTTCCTCGATTCATACTGTTTGGTTTTTTTGGACATTCATACCTTTTGTGCCCCTTTTGCCCACAATTATAACATTCGAATTGAGAATTAGCAGTAAATGTAATTTCGTTTACTGTTGTATTCGCTTTTGAATTTTCAAATTTCATCTCTGAGTCCAACAAACGACTTTTAACGAACTCTAACGTTACACCAACTGTCATCGTTTCTATGGCTGTTATCACCGTTTCATATTTGTCTGGTATTGTTAAAAGTAGATGGCATACCTTGTCACTTTCTTCAAGTTTCGTCTCAGTAGCTTTTATGTCCCTGATTAGTGTATCGAATTTGACGAAATGCTCTTCCATACTTTCATTAGGCAATAGTTTCATAGTTAATAACTTTCTTTTTAGATACAACTTCGTAAATATACTTTTTCTTTCGAACATTTTCTCTAAATTTTCCATCATTTCTTTTGCTTTCTTGGCATCTTTAATATATTCTAGATATTTATCACCGATACCCTGAATTATCAATGATCTAGCTCTTGCATCTTGTTTTCTTAGTTCATCACTGTTCAAATCAATTTCACTATCTATGAATTTCTTAACTCCTTTTTCTTCAAGAATAGCAGATATTCTGAATTTCCAGTTTGAAAAATTTTCACCGTTAAATTGTGGAATTTGTACTGTCGCCATTTTCCCTTTATTTTTGTATTTTTATACCTTTTTCACTATTGCGTATATCCCTGGACCCATAACCTTTTGAACTTAAGCTTTTATTTATAAAAGAACTTTTACAAATTTTACAGAAAAGAAAAACGTGGTTTGATTTTGACAACTGACTTTTTAACCTCTGATACACATGAACACAACTTGACATTATAAACAGATACAACCTGCTTTACTGCTGTGTTTCTCCAGTAGCATACCTCAACAGAATATGGATGAAGCTAAAGTTGCGTATCTGGGATAGGAATGTTTGGAGGAAACTGATTTCGAGATAATGGAAACCGATTTTCATGAAATTTTTAGGATAAATTTGTCAAGTAATCAAGATAGCTCCATGTGGTTTTATTTTTTTCCAGTGATGCCAACTTTTCGAGAAAAAAATTACTAAAGTTTTTAAAAATTCATTGTGACTACATTATTTATCCGTTTTGATCAAATTTTCAGAAAAATTTCCCTAATGCTCTCATTAATTATATAATTTTATAAATATCCAATGTTGCCAACTTTCCGAGAAAACAATTACTGAAGTTTTTAAAAATTTATTATGGCCATGTTATTTAACCGATTTTATTCAAATTTTCACAAAAAATTCTCCTAGTATTCATATAATTTACGTAATTTTAACAAAATACAGTGTTGCCAACTTATCGAGAAAAAATCAAATTTTTAAAAAAATTCATTATGGCTACATTATTTATTTGATTTTGATCATATTTTCAGAAATGATTTCCTTAAAGCTCCCATTAATTACATAATTTTATTAAAGATATTGTTTTGTAAACTTGTCGAGAAATGTCAAAGTAGTCTATATATGGATTTACCCATATACTTCTAATTTTGTTTTTTTTTATAGTGTATCTATATAATTCTATATGCCCCGGTCCATTCTGTATAAAAGTGATAACAGTACCTGATTGATAAAATTATTGAAATTTTTAATTTCAGCACAAATTACATAACCGGATTGCAGCAAAAACAAATACAACATTGTTATTGAAATAATCTTATAAAAATAAAACGACCGATCGCAACCTTAAATTTACCCGAATATAAAATCGAACAATTGCACCAGAAAGGATTTTTCTATTGTGAAGATATCAATATAGAGACATTAAAATCTGAAGTTGGTATCACTGTTGACGAATGGAGAAAACTAACCGAAGAAACAATTGAGACGATAACAGCGCTAAATTTATGCGAAGACGAAACAATTGCCAATCACATAGTGACATTTTCTAGTGCATTTGATGATGTATTAGGTGGGGGTGTACCTATCAAATTAATTACGGAATTTTGCGGTTTACCTGGCAGCGGTAAAACACAAATTTGGTAATTAGCGACAAATAAAATACGTATCGCAAATCGAAATATTTCAATATGATTTTCTAGTTTACAGTTGTGTGCGTCTGTACAATTGTCAGATTGTTTCGGTGGAATTGACGGACACGCTGTATATATTGATACAAATTATGGATTTACTCCACACAGATTAAAAGGTGCTTAAAAAAATCAATATACAGTGTGTTGATAAAGTAACGAACAAAATTCATAATTTCGTTATTTAATGTTTTCAAGAAAAACGCTCGGGCACCTCGATTTTATTTTTTAATTAGCCACCTTCTGGCATAAAATTTTTACTTATGACGTCATGCATTTTTGCACAATGACGTCATCATTGGTTTTTTTAGTCACATTAATGTTACAGTTATATCTGCATTGGTGAGTGTATTCACGTAAACTTTTGGCTGCATGAAGTTTCTGTTTGCGGTCCAAATACCTTTGCCCTGTATTTCTTAATTTCTTTGCCCTCTGTCGTTTCCAAGTTTCTGGTCGCCGGACTCTTTTTTTCCCCAGCGGACGTGAAGGTGGAATACCATTGTCAGGTTCATCTTCTATTGGACCGTTCTCATTTTCGGTGGCATATGATGACTCTGATGAGGTAGAACTGCTATCAATACTGTCGGGGTTATAATCCTGATCCGAAGTGTCTCCATCATTAAACAATATATTATCATCATGATCTGTGGTACAAAAATTAGGATTACCTACTATAAAGAAAAATGTAACTTCTGTAATTTACTGACGGACTCATCTTTTCACTGTATATCCCTATTTACCAGTTATTCACAATTTAAAAGATAAATTAAAAAGAGATAATAAAAAAAAATATATCTAAATTCAAAAATTTCAACGACCTTAAACTACTAAAAACTAATTACATGTTGAAAAATGTATTTAACTTTTGTAGCAAAATTCACTTACCATAATTTGTCAGGTTAGGATTGTTTTCGTCGTTCATAATAACGAATCTTAATTTATTTTTTCAAAAATAAATTCAATAAGAATAACCTTAATATAAAATAAGTGTTTATCAAAATTGGATTGTTGAAAACCACAAAGTAATGCTACAATACAAGTCAAACAAACGCTATACAAAACAGGCTCAAACAAAAACGGATATTTGTTTGGTAGACAACGGGTATAAGTGAACTTGTATTCCTTGTGCTCCAACCAAAAGTCGGATGTGGGAAAGTGACTAAGTAATTTGGTAACAGATGACACCACAGGATACGAAATCGTTTAAATCCTTTGGCCACCAAACAAAATGTACTTGTTGCTGACCCTTTATGCACTTAACTCATTTTATCCAAATTTTCACTTATACCCCTTGGCTTCTAGGGTCCTCATATATTTATATGTGTGTGTATGTGTAACAAAAATGTAAATATTTAGCACTATAATAAATAATTATGAGAAACCAAACCGCCCGTGAACCATATGGGTATTGTAAATGGACTGCATACAGGCTAAGCGATATAGTTAATCTATGGTAAAAAAGCAAATACTTCTTAAAAAATAATTCATAGATAGCACTACTAGAAATCAAATTACAGTTTTCTTTTTTACCGACAGCACAATTTGATTTACAAATAGTTCAAACATTACCATATAGATGACACTGTAAGATCATTGTTCGAAATAGTTGGCCAGTTGAATGTTGTGTTATAAATTTTCAAATACATATTGATTTTTATAGTAATTAAAAAACGTTATTCTACATACAACATTTAGATTTGATTTTAAATAATAATCATGTAAAAAAGTGACAAATTATATTTAAAGTTGTTCAGACCAGGCATTGCCATCTGTTGGCAAGTGGCTGACATGGACATGTCTGACTTCAATGTTCAAGTTTCGTTATCATGTTAAGACCGCAAGGCCATCTGTTGGCCACTAGCGCGTACAAATCGCAACACATTTCATATTCTTATCACGCTTCGTATGTCGCCCGCATTAAGTACTAGTTTCGCTTTGCATTCGCAAGCACGCAGTAAAGAGTTCATATCCGGCCATGAACGAATGAACATCTCCACGCAGTGCTGTTGAACAAGAACGCACATTTCATCTCATCAAATATCATTCGCAGCAAGTATTGTTTATATTCTACGTCGTTTGAACTAAACGCACAAGTTATGCTACGTTATTCGCTAAACGGACGACTTGTATCGTGATTCTGTCAAACACGAATGAAATATCTCGCTAGCTTGCACCACGCTATTTACTATATCAAATATATTCGCTTTTCATTCGCTATTCTACACATATTACGCAGAAGTATATCATTTCTACTATTAATTGTGATTAACTGATTGTAAATTACAAGATATCACATTTCCGCATAGTTGATCGACCACGTGTTGAAATAACCTTCAAATATACAGGGAAGTACAACATATTTTGTTTCTTTGTGATTTACATGTTATTATTTACAATTACAAACGCTTGTATACTTGTTACACATAGAATTATTCCAATTCTATGCGCTTGCAGTATCATTATTCCGCATTTTATGTACTTTGCTTACATTATTGTCGCATCACTCGCATTTCTCATTCACACTCGCATTTCTGTGTTTGCAACATTTATTCTCATATTTAGTTGCAGATTCTTTTCTTTATTTGTGCTTTATTAATTGTTTTGGAAGCTTATTCACACTAATTCTCACTCAACACTCGTTGAAGATTTTGACGATATACACATTCACGCATAGCTCCAGACACACACCGCAGAAGCACCAAGCTTACGTTAATTGAAGTACACGCATCTTGAAAGCTCTCAGTAACTACACAATAGTACGCTGAATTGTAAGGTATCTAACCGCATATTCATTACGGATCTGTACTACATTATATAAACGTAAGTCGCTTTTATATTATTCATTATAATCGTGCAGTAATTGTGCTGACACTCGACTTGCTACAAGTTATTGGTTTAATTCACCTCGCCTACCGTCCCGCACTCCTATACCTCAGTTGTGGGCCAACCTCTTTCCTCATTTCTTCCTAGAGCTACCACTTCTTGTACAAGCCCTATCTATCGCTCGGATAGGTGAAGATCGTCTCTGATCCTTATCCATCCTCTTGCATATTATTTATTAGTTCTATTCAGCAAGTTACGCACGCTTACTTCATATTTACGCCGCAATACAGTCCACTAGCTCGCTACATCACCGCACACACGCCGCATCGCCTTTTTTAGGAACTCGAGCACTTGCCCACAGACACAACTAGTGTTTCGTGGTCGCCAAGCCAGCACCGGGTTTCAACATTTGGTCCTTCGAGCCGGATGGGCGGGTCACGACCCTAGTGACGTGTGCCCCATCATTTGGACCTACGATCATTGGATGGGCAGGTCACAACCTGTTGACGTGTGCCCCATCATTTAAACCTTTGCACCGAATGGGCAGGTTACAACCTACGCTACGTGTGCACCATCATTCCAACCTTCGATAGCCGCTAGGCAAGTCACAACTCGCTTGACGTGTCTTCATCATTGATCATTTGGGCTCTGAACATGATCAAACACTATATTTACGCATTTTAAACGGAATTCGCTTCGCAGTCGCCACGCTGTGCACATACAATGCACATCAGCTGTCGCAACACTAGCTCATCAGCAGCAGCCGCATATCACGTTCATCTAGAACTCGCATCATTCGCTCATCTGCAGCAAACGCAATCACGTTCATCTAGAACTCGCATCACTTGCTCATCTGCAGCAACCGCATTCACGTTCATCTAGAACTCGCATCACTAGCTCATCAGCAGCTAACGCAACAACCGCATATCCTAAGTTCATCTAGAACACGCCTCATTCGCTCATCAGCAGCAAACGCTATCACGTTCACCTAGAACTCGCATTACTCGCTCATCAGTAGCAACCGCATATACTACGTTCAACAAGAACTGGTATCACTCGCTCATCAGCAGCAACCGCATATATCAAGTTCTTCAAGAACTCGCATCACTCGCTCATCAGGAGCAACCGCATATACTACGTTCAACAAGAACTGGTATCACTAGCTCATCAGTAGCAACCGCATATACTACGTTCAACAAGAACTGGTATCACTCGCTCATCAGTAGCAACCGCATATACTACGTTCAACAAGAACTGGTATCACTCGCTCATCAGCAGCAACCGCATATATCAAGTTCTTCAAGAACTCGCATCACTTGCTCATCTGCAGCAAACGCATTAATCAAGTTCATCTAGAACTCGCAACGCTCGCTCATCAGCAGCAAACGCTATCACGTTCATCTAGAACTCGCAACGCACGCTCATCAGCAGCAAACGCAATCACGTTCATCTAGAATACGCTTCATTCGCTCATCAGCAGCAATCGCATACTAAGTTCAACAAGAACTCGCATCACTTGCTCATCAGCAGCAAACGCATATTCACGTTCATCTAGAACTCGCTTCACTCGCTCATCAGCAGCAACCGCATATATTAAGTTCTACAAGAACTCGCAACGCACGCTCATCAGCAGCAAACGCATATCACGTTCAACACGAACACGCCTCATTCGCTCATCAGCAGCAAACGCATATCAAGTTCAACAAGAACACGCCTCATTCGCTCATCAGTAGCAATCGCATATTCACGTTCAACAAGAACTCGCATCACTCGCTCATTCAAACTATAAACGCATATATTCAAGTTCAACCGCAACTCGCATCGCACGCTCATACGAAGCCAACGCATCTATATTTTATTTAAACCGCAACTCGCATCGCACGCTCATACGAAGCCAACGCATCTATATTTTATTCAAACCGCAATTCGCATTACATTCTCATCATGACTGAGTTACTAGCTCCGTCTGTACGCCGCAAGTTTTGTCAACTGTTTGTAGACAATCTACAGTCTCTAATCGCACAGGCTGCAGATCCACAAAAGGTCACAGAAGCACGCTCCCAGTTTAAGTTGCTTCCGAAACGCATTCGTGAGTTTGAAGACCATCACACTCAAATCATGATTCATCCAAGCAACACTACCAAACAGGATCAGCTTTACGCTGAATATAATGACTTTATGGATTCTGTACGTGTCATACAAGCAGCATTCACGCAACCTCCATTCTACGAGCAACCGGCTCTGGATACCAGCGTTGCAAACACCGCATTCATATCGCAGACGTCGTCACAGTCATACACGCACGCAAAACTTCCGAAATTGGATTTACCTCAATTTTCTGGTGAGATCGCTAATTGGAACTCGTTTTTTGATATATTTTGCAGCTCCGTCCATGACAATGACAGTCTACGACCAGTTCAAAAATTCCAATATTTAAAATCTATTGTAAAAGGAGAACCGCTCGCTCTAATCAAGAACTTATCGCTCACAGATGATAATTACTCAATCGCTATTAAGTTATTAACTGATCGCTACGCTCAAAGAAGATTAATATCATCTTATCATATTCAAACGCTAATAGAATTGCCGAAGCCAATTCCAATGACTTATGATCACGCCACAACATTCATTGCTGCAATTAGAGAGCACACTGAAGCATTAAGGGCTAATCACGAACCTGTCGATGAATGGAGTCCAGTATTAACTTTTATTCTGCTCACCAAACTCGACACAAAAATTCGCAACAGCTTTGAACGCAATTTATCTAAAAATAATTTACCTAATCTCGCTGATTTCTTAGATTTTTTAGATAAATTCATACAATCTCAGCAGTGGCAATGTATTGACAAACCATCCACTCAAGCAGATACATCTCGATCCTCCGATCAGACAAATCGCACGTCATTCCAGACAAATCGTACGTCATTCAAGACAAATCGCACGACATTCAACACATCATCATTTGTATCAACTGTAAACACAAGTAAGTGTATCGCTTGTTCCAATCCGCATGCACTGTACAAATGTTTCAAGTTTCAATCTATGGAACCAACCAAGCGATTTGAGATGATACGGACCAACAACTGTTGCCGTAACTGCTTATCAGCAATACATGCTACGTCTACTTGCAAATCAAAATTCAACTGTCGCAAATGCAATAAACGACATCACACGCTCCTGCACTTTGAACGAGTTGAAAAGTCAACAAACGCTTTAAGTCAGCCGCAAGTTGCGGACAACGCAATCAACAACAGTCCGTCAGCTTCTCCTATGCCTATGATAGCAGGTACAACTCGTACTTCATCACTTTCGCACAGCACGGCACTTTCAGCAGTTCTGTTAGGTACAGCTATTGTACGTATTCAAGATTCACTAGGATCATGGCAATCAGTACGTGCACTTTTAGATAGTGGAAGCGAATCTTCATACATTTCTGAAAATTGTTCCAATCGTCTACAATTACCAATACATTCTGCAAACATCGTCGTTTCAGGATTTGGAAACTCTACAGCTCTGAACAACGTTCGAGGCACTACAACAATTTGTCTATGCTCTTCGCACAACGCTTCATCAGCATACACGCTCTCCGCAGTCATTGTTTCGCAAATCATCCAAGATTTACCAAAGGCGCAACTTTCTTCCGATCTACTTTGCCAATTTCGACATCTACAGTTAGCTGATCCAGACTTTGTAACACCAGCGCCCATTGAATTGTTAATTGGTGCTGATCTGTATTTCAATCTTCTCACTGGTCACAAGCAAACCACTGCGAATGGTCCGACTGCTATTGAAACCTCATTGGGTTGGATTGTTTCTGGACCAATCTGTTCGCTAGCCGCATCAACCGTTACCACATGTCTGACGGTTCAGAACCCGTTTTCGCCAGCATTATCGGAAATTTCGGAACGTGAAGACGCTGCCACGATCGCTACACTGTCAAATTTAGATCATCTAGCCAATAATATCTTTTCATCTCAACACAGAAGATTAGAATCAGGACGCTATATAATTCCGCTTTTTCTTAAAGAATATCCTCCTAAGTTAGGAAATTCATACGCGAACGCACTTAGATGTTTTAATATTTTTCAATGTCGCCTACCATCTGACAGTCACTTACAATTGGAATATTGCAAATATATTGCTGATTACTTAGAACAAAATCACTTGTTATTATCTCGCTTAATAAAATATTTGTTAGACACCGTAACATTGTCTTTCTTTAATATTTCAGCGTCGTCCGATTCTACAATCACTCTGTCATGGGTTCGGACACCACCATACAAATGGAAAACTTTTGTAACCAGCCAAGTTTCTGAAATTCAACAGAATCTTCTGCAAAATATGTGGCATCATATTTCGTCGGAAGACAATCCTGCTGACTATAAACTTCTACATCAATATTCCAACTTAAATCACCTGTTAAGTATTACTGCACTCTGCACCAGATTTTACAAAAGGTTAAAATTGAAGGAAACAATATCATCGCCTGCACTATTAGCATCAGAACTTGATAACGCCTCAATCACGTGGGTGAAAATTACGCAACTTGAAGAATTCGCTGATGACATCGCAAAATTTGAGAATGAAATTCGAAATTCCAGCCTAAGTGTTTCTCATAAACAACCTATACTGCTACCATTACGTCATCGCTTAACCGATCTTGTCATCGATTATTATCATCAGAAATATCTTCACCCATCGCCAAGAACACTTCAAGCAGTTTTAAATCGCCGATTTTGGATTGTAACTGCTTTACAATGCATCAAATGCTTCCGCTGTCATCCTATTGGAATCAATCCTAATATGGGCAACTTACCAGATCATGAATATCGGAAATCAAATACCAATCTTCTACGCCGCTGGCACCTGTTACAAAATGTCTTACAATCATTTTGGAACCTATGGCATGCCGAATCTCTCAACACACTTCAGCAAAGATTAAAATGGACACGCTCTACCGTTAATCTTCAACCTGATCAACTCGTGATCATCAAAACGATCTACTACTTCCCCTTCAGTGGAAGTTAGCTTGAATCATTAAGGTTCACCCAGGAAGATAACGTAGCTAGAGTAGCTCAAGTCCGAACCGCTTCTGGAGTATTAACAAGATCCGTTGTCAAACTGTGACCACTCTTGTGATCCTAAAAAACTCCGTTTTTGGCCGGCCGGCATGTTCAGACCAGGCATTGCCATCTGTTGGCAAGTGGCTGACATGGACATGTCTGACTTCAATGTTCAAGTTTCGTTATCATGTTAAGACCGCAAGGCCATCTGTTGGCCACTAGCGCGTACAAATCGCAACACATTTCATATTCTTATCACGCTTCGTATGTCGCCCGCATTAAGTACTAGTTTCGCTTTGCATTCGCAAGCACGCAGTAAAGAGCAGGGGGGCGACAATAGAATACCATGACGAATATCAAATTTTACTAGTACCATCTACCGATGCTAGTGACAAATTAATTAATTTATTTTTCAATGTTTGTTCAATAGATGTCGCCACTTATATTAGCATATCTTATATAGGCAACAAATGTCATTGTATTTCACCATTTTTATTTACGCTTTTGTAGTGATAAGTTCCTTGTTTAAATCCTTTGTTATATTTGTGTTTGTGTTTACAAATTAATAACAGTTCATATTTATCCGGTGTAATTTTAAAAACTATTTTGAAAGACAAGTGTAAAGATTGTACGAATTATTTTGCTGACAAATAGTATTACAGATAAGCATTCTTTTATAGCCTTCAAAGATTATGGACAAAAAAAGAACCTTTTGTTATATCCTTCCGAAGAATTTATTTCCCATATCCATAACGCCCGTTTCAAAATATTCCATTTATTTCCATCTACCTGCATCATAACAATATTTTCAGCACCTTATTAAACCAAATTTATTTGTCCATTCCCGTACCATGTCCTATTCATTCTAACTATATTAAAAAAAATGTATTTTTTAAGTAAATTTTTATATGTATTGTAGTAATTAAATAAAATATATGTACAGATAAATATGATTTTTTTTTACTTTTTCAATTAAATAATTTGAATATATAAAATTGTAGAAGCGTATTTAGCGCGCTTACTTTTAGTGCTCACTAGCATCAATAGATGGCTCTGCAAAAATTCTGTATTAAGTGAAATACACGGTATTGTCGCTTCTTCTTTATATATTTAGTTATTCTATGGTAAAGAGTTCATATCCGGCCATGAACGAATGAACATCTCCACGCAGTGCTGTTGAACAAGAACGCACATTTCATCTCATCAAATATCATTCGCAGCAAGTATTGTTTATATTCTACGTCGTTTGAACTAAACGCACAAGTTATGCTACGTTATTCGCTAAACGGACGACTTGTATCGTGATTCTGTCAAACACGAATGAAATATCTCGCTAGCTTGCACCACGCTATTTACTATATCAAATATATTCGCTTTTCATTCGCTATTCTACACATATTACGCAGAAGTATATCATTTCTACTATTAATTGTGATTAACTGATTGTAAATTACAAGATATCACATTTCCGCATAGTTGATCGACCACGTGTTGAAATAACCTTCAAATATACAGGGAAGTACAACATATTTTGTTTCTTTGTGATTTACATGTTATTATTTACAATTACAAACGCTTGTATACTTGTTACACATAGAATTATTCCAATTCTATGCGCTTGCAGTATCATTATTCCGCATTTTATGTACTTTGCTTACATTATTGTCGCATCACTCGCATTTCTCATTCACACTCGCATTTCTGTGTTTGCAACATTTATTCTCATATTTAGTTGCAGATTCTTTTCTTTATTTGTGCTTTATTAATTGTTTTGGAAGCTTATTCACACTAATTCTCACTCAACACTCGTTGAAGATTTTGACGATATACACATTCACGCATAGCTCCAGACACACACCGCAGAAGCACCAAGCTTACGTTAATTGAAGTACACGCATCTTGAAAGCTCTCAGTAACTACACAATAGTACGCTGAATTGTAAGGTATCTAACCGCATATTCATTACGGATCTGTACTACATTATATAAACGTAAGTCGCTTTTATATTATTCATTATAATCGTGCAGTAATTGTGCTGACACTCGACTTGCTACAAGTTATTGGTTTAATTCACCTCGCCTACCGTCCCGCACTCCTATACCTCAGTTGTGGGCCAACCTCTTTCCTCATTTCTTCCTAGAGCTACCACTTCTTGTACAAGCCCTATCTATCGCTCGGATAGGTGAAGATCGTCTCTGATCCTTATCCATCCTCTTGCATATTATTTATTAGTTCTATTCAGCAAGTTACGCACGCTTACTTCATATTTACGCCGCAATACAGTCCACTAGCTCGCTACATCACCGCACACACGCCGCATCGCCTTTTTTAGGAACTCGAGCACTTGCCCACAGACACAACTAGTGTTTCGTGGTCGCCAAGCCAGCACCGGGTCCCAACAAAAGTAATTGTTTACATTGACGGTCCTTCTTATACTAGTGATTTTACACAAAATTCATCTGGCCAACTGGATTCGTGTCAGATTTTTATAAGTTAACCTCTAATACTATCGATTACAATATTTTTATATTTTACTTTTTATAAGAAGCTTTTTTTTGTAGAAAATTTAATTTTAATCATGAATAAGTTTATGCACCATTGTCAATTATGTATAAGTGACAAAAATGTATTGTTCACTATACTTGATCTGGATTCAGATGGCAAACGTTTCGTAGATAAATTGGAAGCAATTATGCCAGAAATTGTAGGAATGAAATTATTTGCTTTGATTTTAATATACATTATTGTATCTGAATCTTTTACTTTCCTTATTTTAGGTAGATTTGAAGATCAAATTACCGAATGGTATTTGTACAATTTGCTCTGTTCGATTGAATGATGCTTATCAATTTATAAAACAATGTTTCAATTCTCAAATAATATTAAAACAACATTTAAATGGAAAACTTTGTCGATTATGTGCTGGTGGTGATAATATAACATTTACTTTAACTACAATGGATAGGGATAATGTATTGTTATCATACAAATTGGAAACAATTGCATCGGAAATTGTAAGTAAAATACTAGCTTTAACCAGGTCCACGAAACGAAATTATATGCTTAGAAATGGATAAGTAATCATTTATTTATTGTCTCTTCCATAATTTTTGAGAACAGTAAACATTTTAACCTAACCTAAATAACACTATTTTAAATTTTAATACGTTTGTTGGTTTTGTTTAATTGAAATTTATGTTTTCTGTAGTTAACCTTTGGAATTTATATAAAACAAGTTGTAATTTTAATACATATACATTTACGATAAAAATAACATAAAACAGTTATTTTATTAGGTTTACTTATAATAAGTTTATTAATTATTATATGTTTTTGTTAAGCTAAAACTTGTTTCTGCGAGAGTAGTGGGAATAGCTGTTATGAGAAAAATGTTGTCCGTGTTTAGCCTGGTAAAAATTTCGTCTTGAATTTTTAATTGTGCGCGGATTATTTTTAATCATTTGTTACTCCATAAACAAGTAACGTACTTATACAGCTTATAGTGGGATTTAGATCTATCAAATACATCAAATATTAGTTGAATATCATAGGGACTTGGTGTTATTAGTAGGATGTCCCGTCAAAAGCGCCCCGACATAAGCGCCCCCGACATAAGCGCTCTATATAATAAAAATAAAAAAATGTGTTCTTATATATGGTTATATATATATATATATTATTATTATTATTATTAAAATTGAGTTGCAAAGAATTATTCTTGTGACACTAGTTAAGAGTACATTTTCTAAATTTATAATTATAACTTTTATTATCGTATGATGTTTTATTTTATTCGTTTAATTAATATGATGTTTGACAAATTAAATAATTTTATGAAATACATTTCTGACTTTTATTCCTAACGAACGAAATACCCGAATGCCATTATTTTAAATTTTTATATTTTTTATATTGCAACGTATTTTCTTCCTGAAAATAGCTGCTCGTTTGGCGTGATACGGATCGGGCGCCAAACGGTGTTTCCGGGTAACTCGTGGTGTAGGGTTCAGGGTGAAAGTAGACACACAATTTGCTAAACTCTGGATTTATTAAAGTAGCACTAAATAAGCAGGTAAACAGTTTTCATACACTTATTAGTTCAGCACAAAAAAATACACAGAAAATAAATAGTTCTCAAAGCAGCATCAATAAATACAACCAATATAATGTGCAAGGCGTTAGCATGTGTTACGTGCGCAAAGCAGTGTAGGATGTTAACAGTTAATTTACGTGCAGTAGTAGGAGACCAGTGCGGTCTGTGATTAGCTATACCGGAAGTACGAACAATGCATAAATTGAGTTGTCTGTCAATAACACACGACGTAGAATCCGCGAAATCGTAATAAACGGTCAACGATAATACCGCGGACCCGACTTCGCACCAGGTTATTCCAAACAATCGCGAACGGACAGCAAAGATCACCGAATCCTGACTGCGCACCAGGATATATTAAATAATCGCAAACGGACAGCGAATATCACCGGATCCTGACTGCGCACCAGGATATACTAAATAATCGCAAACGGACAGCGAATACTACCGGATCCCGACTTTTCACCAGGATATGCTAAACGAATGTAAACGGACAGCGAAGATCACCGAATCCCGACTTTGCACCAGGATATGCTAAATAAACGTAAACGGACAGCGAAGGTCACCGGATCCCGACTTCGCACCAGGATATGCTAACTAAACGTAAACGGACCGCGAATTAAAACTTATTGTATCTGTTATTGATATGAGTTTTTATTTTAAATTAAATACAACATAGATTTTTAGAAGAAATGTTTATTGTTCTAAGTTCAACAACTATATCGAATGGCATATTGAATAAATTAAAAATAATTAACAGTTTCAAAGCTTTTAGTAATAACTTTTAATAATCTTTAATAGTTTAAGTGGAAATACATTGGAAAATATTTTATTAATTAGAAGTAATTTTTACTTTTTCTAATTATAAATAAATAAAAATCCTGTTTACAAGAATATGTTACGTTAACATTAGTTATCTTATTTTTATATAATTAAAACATACATCAAATTATATAAGTTTCGAATAATAAATTATATTGTTATCATATATTATATACTTCTAATTAAATTATTATACCTTTGATTAATTAATAATTATTATTATTCATATTATATTATTGTAACAATTTATGAAGTATGCTAATTATAAAAGTAGGAATTATATGTTCTAAATTATGATAGAAAACATGTTTTTACATAAAAATAAAAATGTTGAAAAAATTTAAAAATTAATCACTCAGAACTGAACCGAAAACCGAAAAAAAAACATTATTTTTGCCGGAACAAAACCCGAAACCAAACCGATATATGTATGTCATTAATTTAACCGGAACAAAAAATATAACGGTTCGAAACCCTGTTTGAAATATCATGATTTAAAAATTCGAAAATGAAGGATAGTGGATGGCTGACGCTATGCAAAAAGTCTGGTACATTTTGTATTGTTGTTTTTGTAAGCGCTATTTACATATTTAATCAAATTTATCAGTTACAGATTATCAGAGATACCTAATGAAAGACATTGAAGAACTGATTGCTACACGAAAAACGAAATTCGTCCGGCTCGGCATCTCAATCTGAACCTCAACGGGACTTATTTAAAAACTTAGCAGTTTTATGAAAAATGTCTTATAAAAAGAAAGTAAGTTTAATTATTAAAAAATGCATTTTGACTTAGTTGAGTATATCTTTTTATTTTTGACAAACTACTCATTGATTATTACTTGGCATCAGTTTATTTTTATAAATTTTAACTATCAATCATTAAAATAAAAACAAGATTCCAAAAGTCGCTGCCGCTGTATGATGCATTCCGCTCAAGTATTTTCTTTTTGGTCAAATTATTGTTTTTGTTCGAATTTATTAAATAAGCAATAAAATAATTATATCATTTTCGAAAAGTAATTAGTTTAAAATACAATCACTTCAGTTATAAAAAATGTTGTTGGCAAAAATATGAATCTTGTGTTGAATGTTGATAAGTGCAAAGTTTTAGTTTTTGAGAAGGGTGACTTGATGACTGAATGTAATGTATATATTGATGGTGCACGTTTAGAGCAGGTAGATAAATTTGTGTATTTGGGTAGTTTGCTGTCTAGAGATGGCCGTTTTGATCGTGAAATTGAAAGGAGAATAAATGCTGGTTGTAAGGTTTTGGGTGCTTTGGGAACTTTTGCTAGGAATGTAAATGTTTCCAAAGAAGCCTGTTTGAGTATATACAATGCAGTTTTGGTGCCTACGTTGATGTATGGTAGTGAATGTTGGGTTTGGTTACAAAAGCATAAACGAAAAATGACTGCTGTGGAAATGAAATTTTTCCGTGGAGTATGTGGTGTAAATAGGATAGATCGGGTACGAAAAAAAATGTTGTAGCAAAAGTTGGTGTTAGTCAGTTAAGATGGTTCGGACATGTTGAGCGAATGTCTAATGAACGTTTGGTTAAAAAGATTTATTTGAATGATTTTGATGGTATACGTTTGCGTGGACGTCCGATAAGTAGTTGGAGTGGTATGATTGAGAGTGTTTTGCGTGAGCGAAAGTTTCCAAGTAGTAGGAATAAAAGAGCATGTATGAGAGGAATTATTAATGTGGATGAAGCGAAAGTTGCTTGTTTGCATAGGAATGTTTGGAGGCGACTGATTTTGAAATGATAAAAAGAGTTTGTGCCACAACTTTTTGGGTACATGGCGTGATTGTGTATGTAGTTATAAAAAATAACTTGCAAAACTATTATTGTTTTAATCGTAGAACTTCAACCATGACATCAGTTCATAAACCAAAAGAAGTAGAAGTCATGCATCATGTACGAGTTCAGGCAGTTCCAAATCGTGAGATTTCGATGCGAAACTAACACTTGTCTTGCCACAAAATGAACAAATAGATGTTTTCTATTTTGATATTGATCAAGAAATAATTATGGAAGAACTTATTACAGTCACACCGTCAACATCAACAGAACCTACGTATGCTAAAAACCTATTTTACAATAAATTAAAATGATAACTTAAGTGTCAATCACAATTTTTTTTGTTTTGTTGATTATAAATTGTATTGGTGTATCAACAAAAAAAAACTGATATTCGTAATTAAAATTGTTTCTAAAGATGGCATCCGAGATGCCGAAATATTGAACAACTTAAATAAAAACAAAGAAACAATATGTTAATAAAACTAAAATGGTTAATTAATATTAATTTTTTCTTAGTAATGTTTGCAATGATTTTTATATTTAAAATACATAGTTTGCTTTCGTAGTATTTAACTGACAATTTGAAATTTAATAATTTTGTGAATAATTATCATGTTAGAAATGCAGATAATTATTTTTATTTTACTAAAAAAAAAACAAAAGTAGTATTACTAACAATATATTTCACAATGGATTATTTGAATAGAATAAATTACCGACATACATTAAATATTTAAAAAATGTAAAACTTTTAAGTTTGAAATTAAAAAAAAAACTTAAATAAAGTTAATAATTTGATAAACATTGTAAATATTATTATAAATTTGTAAATTTTCTGTAGATTTTTAATTTTATAAATATGTATCACAATGTAATTTATTAGCCAAAAGCTAAATAAAATTTGATTTTATTTTATTATAATATATCTGGAAAAACAAATAATTTGAAATTTATATTTTATAATGTTTGTTACATATTTTTTTGTAGGTGTAACAAAAGGAAAGCTGATCCATTCAGTGAAATTTTGGATGTTGTAAAAAACATTTCTGATAGTTTGTTTGCTGCAAAAATAAAATGTTTGTCTAATATGTGGAGGAATCTCTAAATGAGATGAATGAGGAGCGGTCAAAGCAACTCCGCATAGAAATTGTTGACTTAATAGAAAGTTAATATATAATGAAACTAATAAAAATAATAGCATAAGTTTTTATAATTTATTTTCCACACACGCGTAAGCACCACTTCCGTCATTACGTTAAGTTTCATTTTATGTACAAAGAATGATTATAATAACTGCTTGCTTTTTAATCTACCTAGTACTAAATCACCTGAAATATAGAATATAATAAAATGGACTCATACATAATGAATAGTAAACAATTCAAATAAATAGTAGAGAAAAAGATTTTTATTTTTATTCTCTAATTCAACAGATCTACTACTAGTACTTATTCTAACTTCTCTTTTAAAAGAATTTTTTGTCAAATATACTTTTAACGTTTATGTAAAACTACTTATTAACAATTTAATTTATAGTTTATTTAGAGTTTATAGTATAACTTATAATAAAAAGAATTATAACTAGAAAAATTGTTCATATTTGATGGAAGATACACAAACATTAATTTTAAAATAGAAATTAGTATCCCTAGTAAGGCGTTGGCGTTGTGTTCACGATCGATGTTGTGTCTCTGGTAGGCGGTCGGCGTTGAGTCCACAGTCAGCATATATATATATATATATATAGTTAAAAGACGATTTAATAAATTACTTTTTGCGAAAATGTTTGTAATGATATCTTCATTACCTAATTTTTCCAAAATATCCTTCTCGTATAACATGAGCATGAAAGCTACTTGAAATCATCCTGATTTAAACAATTTCGCAATCTGTTTAAAATGTACTTTAATTTTGAAAATGTTCGTTCTAATGATAGTTGGGTGGAAGAAAATGTTGGCACTAATTGATAAGCAATGAATAAATTAACGTATGTCAATGTGCGGAGATTAAATTTTTGTAAAACTGAAAACAACAAACAATACAATTTCTACAAATATTACTATAGTTTGTTACATTGATTTCATTTTCTTCTCAGGTTTCAGTTTGTCCGTCATCGGATTAATTCAGAAGTTTTATCGCGTATATTACCACTATTGATTTTGGGTTAGGATCTAACCAATAAACGTCATTTATATATATCGTCATTAAATACATATCGTTGTTTTTGGGTTAATCTGTTCTTAAATTTTTGTGAAACTTAATTTTTTGACAATCGCCGGTCAAGGCCCATTATGATAACGGCCCACCGGGGAAAGCCCGGTGCCCCGGTGGGCCAGTCTAACCCTGTCTGTACCTACTATATTTTGTAAATATATTTGCATACAATTTTATATAATTAGCATTTAAATTATATTGATGCAACTGGAAAAATGAGGAAAATTTTTTAAGGGCAGATGCAATATTTTTATTAAATAAACAGAAATATCTATTTTGTGTAGTAAATACAAATTTTACAAGAAATAAAAGTTACGATTGCGTGCAGGTTCAATTTGATAAAAATTATTGTTTAGATTTAATTGAAAAATGTGAACTATTTTGGTGTAATGCTATTTTTCCTATATTGTTGAAAAGTTATGTTTTATTTTTTTGTATGTAAAAAAAATGTTAAATTAATTTTTGTTAAAAAAGAATGAAAAGTTATGGCTACAAATAAAACATATTCACATATTTGACCTTTTATTAAATAAGCAAATAATAAGTTACATAAAAATAAATAATATATATAAATAATCTATCGAGGAAATTATATTTAAAAATTTGTATTAAAATTTTACAAGAACGACAAATATACACGTCTGTACAAATAGACGAGCAGATAAATTCTAACTTCTACTACATAGTGTGAGAACGCGATAGTTTCTCATAAAGAAATATGATAAGTGTGTAACGTAAGATCTCTAATGCCTCGGGCGGTAAAATTATACATATAATTCCTCCCGCGCTAGATGAAACTATCTCTTATTGTATATTTTTATTTTTTTGCCTATCATACTTCTTTTTACAAATTTTAATTATTCTAATAAAAATACAAATTAGTATAATTATTACTAATCTTACAATAACAATATTATTAGCATGCGAATAAGAATGTTTTAATAAAATTGGTTTTAATTCTCCTAAATGAATTTTCTCTAATGATTTCGTATTAACAGTTTTATTTAGTATTTTACTAGGTACCATTTACATCAAAATTAATTTTTATAATGTTGCCATATGATTTTCGAAATATAAATTTTTTTATTTTGTTTGATATTACTAGTGAAAGTGAGTTTTTCATTTTCTGGCGATGTTAGATCTTAAATGTTTACATAGTTTTTCTTATGCTTTTTCCGAATTTGCAATGAAAAAATAGGTGTTTAATTTGGAGATATTCTGCTGAAAAGCTTAAAATTGGACACCCAGTACAAACTCGTATGATACGCTTGAAGAAAAAGCATTTTATTCATATTATTAAATAAACAATTGGTAAACACATATTACATAATGAATTTTATTATAAATAATATTTAATATAGTTTACATATTTAATAATAATAAAATTAATATAAATTCGTCGTTACATTAAACAACATTAACAAACTATTATCTTCTTGTCACAATGAAAACTGAAAATTTCAATTTGTATTAGGAAGGCATAAAAAAGGTTTATTGTCATTTCATAGTGTGTTATAAATTTTCAAATACATGTTGATTTTTATAGAAATTAAAAAACATTATTGTACATAAAGTCTAATTCAGACTGCCGTTTTAGTTTTACGCACAAGCACAAGAGTTTGACCAATCCAAACACTTGGTGTAAAAACCTAAAAAAGTCAAGTGTTTGGATTGGTCAAATTCTTGTACTTTTGCGTAAAACTAAAACGGCAGTCTGAATAAGACTTAATATTTTAATTAAATTTAAAATAATAATCATGTAAAACCAGATACTGACAAATTGTATTTAAAATAAAACTTCATTCAGACTGCCAAAACATTTTTACGATTTAGTTTCAGTTTCATGATTTAGCACAGCGCAAAAACTTGACCATTGAGATTGCATGTATGTCTAAATGAATTTTCAGTTACGCCTGTGCAATGATAACAATTTAAATGCTGTTAGAAATCATTTCTGATATTTCTATTTACGTTGTATATATGCTAAACAGTTATTGGTTATCTTTAGTAGCGTATCTTTTTTTGTGCCAGTTTAAGTTGTTTTGTTGTGTTAAATATTTATTAAAAATAATTTATGATTATACAAAATAAGACTTGTATAATTATTTGGAAACATTTGGAATAGCATAAGACAGAAATATAATTTTACAAATTGATAAGATGAAATTACCATCTTCTTGGTTTTCGCTAATTTTTCTTCTGATGTGTCTAAAATAAATGTTATTTTTACTACATTTAACACGCGTCTTCAAAATAATATTAATTTTATGTTCCAAACTGCTTATTTACATATTATAAATTTGAAGTTTCTTACATAAAAACTGATATACATTGCTATCTTATGTTACTGCGAAATCTGATTGTTTTGTCTTAAATCATAAGTGAATTTTAGTTAAAAAACCTTGGTTGGGTCAGACTTTGGCTGCGATAAAACAAAATTTGCTAATGAATTTTGAATTTTTTTCTATTTGCAATGTATTCCTATAAGCTTACATGTAGTTTGGTTCAGAACTACTAGGTCTGCGCTAAAACATAACACTGATTTCACTAGGGCAAGAGCAATCTGAATGAGACTTAACAATATTTAAATTAATCATTAATAAAAAGAGAACTACAAAAATTAAATCGCTACAATATGAATACAAATATGTTTCTTTTAAATTTCTACTCTGAGGAAAAATTTTCAATTTCGCATTCATCGGGTTTCTCCTTTGTATGAGAACGGATATATACTTTTAAGTTTTACCTTACAGTAAAAGTTTTCTCACATTTCACATTTATAAGGTTTCTTCTTTGTATGATTTTTTTTTTTTAATTTTCCACTATCAGTAAAAGTTTTCTCACATAATGTACATTTATGAGATTTTCTTTTTTTTTTACAGATTCATCATTTTCTTCCTAGCTGAAAATATTATTTTTCTTCGAATCTCTACTAGCTTGCCAATGTTTTATATCGATTTCATTCTCAAAATCCGAATATTCTTCCTTAATTATTATTTCTGAATGTAAATCTAAAGATTCTGATTTCAAACTTTCTTCAAATTTAATATTCGTATCAGTTTTCAATTTTACTTCTTCAATGTAATCTTCAGTAATAGCTTCTTCTTTCATACAAACAGCATCAACATTTGTATTATTTTGTGATTCTAAATTTTTTTTAACTTTAATGTTTATGTCAGTTTCCAAATCTAGTTTAATGTATTCTTCATCAATATTCTCTTCTTTAATTTTGCTTGCAATTTTAAATTCGTGTTCCATGACTTTACTATTTTGCAATTGTTGTTTTGAATATCGCTTTAAAATTTCTTGCGATTTAAAACATTTTTCTACAAATTTATACGTTTCATTTAATCGAACAGAACAAACTGAGCAAATACAATTCGATAACTTTTCAGTACATTCCAACTAAAAATATAAATGAAAATTATATATTACATATAATACAAATTACCGGTTTAAAGGGATCTTAATAACGAAAGATATTTCTACTAGTAACACCAATGATATTTTACTAATATTCGATTTATTTGTGAGATCTAAATCCCAATACAAGCTATGTGAATACGTACGTTACTTGATTATGAAATAACAAATGATTAAAAATACAAGACGAAATTTTTACGAGCCTGAAAACAGACAACAATATTTTTTCTCATAATAGCTATTCCCAACTACTCTTTCAGAAACAAATTTTAGTTTAGCAAAAACATATTATTATAATTAATAAACTTATTATAAGTAAACCTAATAAAATAATTATTGTTTTATGTAATTTTTATTGTAAATGTACATGTATTCAAATTAAAACTTATTTTACATAAGTTTTAATTAAACAAAACCAACAAAGGTATTAAAATTTGAAATACTCTAAATTAGGTTAAGTTAAATTTGCCTGTTCTCAAAAATTATGAAAGAGACAATAAATAAATGACTACTTATCAATTTCTAAGCATATAATTTCGTTTCGTGGACCTGGTTAAAGCTAGTATTTTACTTACAATTTCCGACGCAAATGCTTCCAATTTGTATGATAACAATACATTATCCGAATCCATTATAGTTAAAGTAAATGTTATATTATCACCACCAGCACATAATCGACAACGTTCTTCATTTAATTGTTGTTTTAATATTATTTGAGATGCGAAACATTGTTTTATAAATACATAAGCATCATTCAACCGAACAGCGCAAATTGTACAAATACCATTCGGTAATTTGATCTTGCAATATACCTAAAATAAGAAAAGTATAACATTCAGATACAATAATGTATATTACAATCAAAACAAATTAGTTCATTCTTACAATTTCTGACATAATTGTTTCCAATTTATCTACGGAACGTTTGCCATCTGAATCCAGATTAAGTATAGTGAACAATATATTTTTATCACTTATACATAATTGACAATATTGTATAAAATTATTCATGATTAAAATTAAAATTTCTACCTAAAAAGCTTCTTACTATAAGTAAAACATAAAAATATTGTATTTGAGAGTATTAGAGGTTATCTTACAAAAATCTGACACCAATCCAGTTGG
Source organism: Clivina fossor (assembly GCA_963966155.1). Taxonomy (NCBI): domain Eukaryota; kingdom Metazoa; phylum Arthropoda; class Insecta; order Coleoptera; family Carabidae; genus Clivina; species Clivina fossor. The sequence continues at coordinate 5,977,506 of OZ014557.1, forward strand.
CCAGACAAATAATGTGTAATATTTCTAGTTTAAAAAGAAGAAGAATAAATAGCAGGAAATAATAAATTTTTATCATTTGTACATAATTGACAATGTTGCATAAAACTATTCATGATTAAAATTAATTTTCTACCTAAAGAGCTTCTTACAATAAGTAAAATATAAAAATATAATGTAAATAACAGTATTTGAGATTAAGACAAATCCAGTTGGCCAGACAAATTTTGTGTAATGTTTCTTTTATAAGAAAAAGAAGAAGTATTTTTGCTGAACGCACCCACGGAAACAGTGCTATTTATTTAAATATAATTTATCACTTAAATTATTAATAAATTAAATATGATTAAATAAATTAAATATAATTTATCACTTTTTTACATGATTATTATTTTAAACTAAATCTAAATGTTATGTAGAATAATGTTTATTTTAATTACTATAAAAATCCACATGTGATTTGAAAATTTATAACACAACATTTAGCTGGCCAACTAGTTTCAGAAATGAACAGATGAACGAATACCGATTACTAATGACCATTTGCACCGCATGGCATATTTGCGATATGCAATCTAACTTCGTACTTGGATAATCGTTATAATATTGATATTTATCTATCAAATACTATATCAGTTTTGAAAACTACACACTATATAAAAATAAACATGTTTATGTTTATAAAATTTTGTCGCTTATGCGTTAGTTACGAGAATATCTCATCAACTTTGAGTAATGTAGATTCAGATAACCTAACATTCTTAGACAAATTCAATTTTATTGCTCCAGGCATTGTGAGTATTACAGTTGTTTTAATTGAATAGCTTGAATAGTAATTTAAATGTGTTTTTTTTTAGCTGTACACTCATAATAATTTATCAAACGGCATATGTACAAAGTGTAGCATGCAGTTAAATGAAGCATACACATTTATACAGAATTGTATTCGCTCACAAGAAATATCTAAAAGATATATAGAACAAATACAAAGTGAAGAAGATATTAAGCAGCATAACAATAGTAAAATAGTAGTACAACTCATGAAATTGGAATTAAATAAAAAGGAACGAACAAATTATAAAGATTTACCTGTGAAAGTTGAGAATACAACAGATTCCCTTTGTGAAGAAAATATTGACAAATACAATGGTATACCAATGAATTATGATAAAGAATCTACTTTCATTATAAAAGAAGAAACCATTAACGACTATAAGCATGATTCCGAACTTACTGAAATAGATTTCGAAGACGATTTTAAACCATTCCGTAATGATTTCGAAGCAGGAATGACTGAGGCAAGTTCCAATGATACTGAAGTAAATCAACGTCAAACCAGCGATTCAGTTTACCCAGAAATTTCAAACACTAAAGATGAAAAAGAAATTATTGCATTTGATGAAGAAAATTGTGACATACATAATGATATACAAATAAATTATGACAAGGAATCTATTTCTATAAAGCAAGAAAACATTACGGATTTTAAAGACAATTCCGAACTTAATGAAATAAATTTTGAAGATGATTTCAAACCAATTCGTATTGCTTCTGAAGCAGCAATGATTGGGGCAAACTACGATGTTGTTAATTCACTTTTATATTTTAAGAACAGTAAATTTAATGGCTTTAGTTCTGCTGAATGTAGATTGGCAAACAACATTAAAATAAAATGTAATTTAGAATTGGAACGCTTGCAAGCCAATGTTAATGAAATACTACTAGGAGCTGATGTCAAAATTTCTGAAATCACTAAACCCACTGATAACAGTAACAACGATTGTCTACAACCTGGAACATCTTTTGAAAACAGTCGCAGTGATGATTCGAACTTAAAGACATACAGTCAGGCACGTACAGAGAAGAAACGGTTCCAATGTAAAATATGTGAAAAAGTTTGTGTAAGGAAATCACATTTGAAAGTACATATGCTTATGCATACACAGGAGAAACCTTATAAATGTGTAATTTGTAAAAAAACTTTTAGTATCAGTTGCAATTTAAAATCCCATATGCGTACGCATACAAAAGAAAAACCTTATAAATGTGAAATTTGTAAAAAAACTTTTAGTCTCAATTGGAATTTAAAATCCCATATGCGTACGCATACAAAAGAAAAACCATATAAATGTGAAATTTGTAATAAAACTTTTAATCAAAAGAGCAATTTGAAAACACACATGCTTATACATACACGGCAGAAATCTTATAAATGTAAAGTTTGCAATAAAAGTTTTAGTCTCAATGGCAATTTAAAAAATCATATGCTTACACATACACGAAGGAAACCTTATAAATGTGAAATTTGTAATAAGACTTTTACTAATAACAGCAATTTAAATGTACATATACGTACTCATACAAAGGAGAAACCTTATAAATGTGAAATTTGTAATAAGAGTTTTAGTCAAAATCACCATTTAAAAGTTCACATGGGAACACATACACGAAATAAACCTTTAATGTGAAATTTGCAATTAAAACTTTTACTAACAACATTTTTATACACATGTAAGAATAAATCTATTATATTTATACTTTTATGTTATATGTTAAAATAGTTATGACAAAAAATAATTATATTTTGCAACAACTAATAAATTGTATTAGAGAATATAAATATTAGTAAAAAATTTATTAAAATTTTGTAAAAAAATGTTTATAAGTTTATTATTTCTTGACTCTTTGTTTTTATGTGTGGTATTCCTATTCAAATATACGTAAACTAAAAATTACAGAAAATATTAGTCCTTTTTAGAATAAAGCTAGAGTTGGCAGTTAAAACCAGTTTGGTTGAAACAATGCTCGTTTTTCATCTAATTTTAGCCCCAGTGGTTTTTATTGAAAATATTCAAAAATCATGCTCATTTAAGAAATATTATCAAAAAATATTATTATTAAATAAAATTAAATATTATATACCAATTAACAGTTTATATACATGCATTTTTATAAACATATCACAAAATAATTTAAAAAAAAACTCAAGTATGTCTGGTCTAAAGATAAATAATTATATCTTTTATCAAGAGCACCCTAATAGCACTAAGAATTGTCTAGTAAATTCAATTTACGTGATCTGTCAATAATGGCTGTAAGTACGTATGACAAAATGATTGTGAGTAAAATAATTTTAATTTCGTCTGTTCTTAACGTAGTTATTTATTTTTAGAAGCAAAATAGGAACTAATTTTTAACCGACCTATGTGATAAATTTTGTCAATAAAATAGTGAAACAAATTAAGAAGTTTTTCTAATATTTTCGACAATAATAAATCATATTTTGTTTGAATGTTAAACTAATCACTTTAAATTTCTGTAATGTTTTGTAGTAAATATTTTTCTTAAGTTTAACGAATAATCATTTACTTAATTTATACCTATCGCGCAATAATTGTAAGTCGATACTAAGTTTCTAAATCAGGTTTTATTTTGTAAAATTACTATATTTAATGATATAATTATAAATGTGAACAAAATAATTACCGATTCATTTGCTCTAAAAAATTATTTTAGTATGTTTTTAATTTTAAACAAAAAATTTAGAATTGTTTTACGTAATATTTGTAAGAGTAAGTTTAGATAAAACAAAACGAAAAATTATTAAAATTTAATATAGGTACTCTAAATTAGGTTAGCTTAAATGTGTTCTGTTCTCAAAACTTATGGAAGAGGCAAGTAAAAAAAAATGTTTTCTTAACAATTTCTAAGCATATAATTTTTTTCGTCCACCTGGTTAAAGATAGTATTTTACTTACATTTTTCGATGCAATGATTTCCAATTGGTATGATAATACATTATCCGAATAGTACATTGTATTTTAAATTAATATTATATTTATTACGACCGGCATATAATCGATAAATTTCTTCTTTTAATTTTTTTTAATATAATTTGAAAATCTAAACATTCTTTTATACATTTTTCAAGCATCATTTAATTGGACAGCGCAGGCTGTGCAAGTACCATTCGGTATCTTAATTCTACAATTCACCAAAAGAGTAAAATATTTAAAAATACTAATGTACATTACAATCAAAACAAATTAGTTCGTTCTTACAATTTCTGGAATGATTGCTTTCAATTTATCTATGATAAGTTTGCCATCTGAATCCAGATTAAGTATAGTTAAAGAATACATTTTATTAATTGTACATAATTGGCAATATTGCATAAAACAATCTATGATTAGAAGTAAATTTTCTACCAAAAAAGTCTTCTTGTAATAAGTGAAACACAATAATATTGTATTTGTTTATATTAGAGACTTACCTATAAAACCTCTCATGATGTCAATTGGCCATCTGAATTTTCTGTAATGTTTCTAGTATAAGATCAGTGCCTCTAATTGTCAAATTTATAATTAATTATTTATTTTTTGAAAATTATTATTACGGGATTTTTAAATACGTCTCTAACAAGATTAGAAGTATATGGACCACTTTGACATTATCCCATAAATACTAAAAAATAAGAATAAAAACTTTAAACCTTTTCAGCAAAAATTGGCAGCACTGTTTCAAAATTTAATTTTGTAATTATTATACATATAAAAAAAAACTATCCTGAAAATTTGTTTTAAATCGTACAAATACTATGCATTAAATAAATTTTTAATAGTTTTTCCGGAAAATTGGCAACATTGTGTAATAATTAAATTATTTAATTCTTTCAAACATATATTTATTTGAAACTGGATAAAATGTAGCTAAATAAAATATTAATATATTTTTATAAGTATATTATTGAAATAACACATTGTGTATAAAATTCTTTAGACACAGGGATATTGCTAAGTACATTTATTTCTTAGACATATTGCATATTCATATATAAAAAACACATTTTTAGACACTTGTATATAGCTGTATTTTTTCAATTTTTAGACACACTGCATATTTATCATAGACTAAGATTAGATATACGAGTATTGTCTATTATATTTCGAGATTAGAAAACAAAAACAAATATTTATGAACGAAAATGTCTTTATTGTTTTTCAAAATATTCTCCATGAAGATCAGTACATTTTTTGCGTGCGTTTGAACGAATTTTCGAAGTCCTTTTTCCACTCCGATTTAGGTACCTTTAAAACATGCATTTTGTACACATCAACCGCTTCTTCAGGTGTCGAAAAATGTTAAGCTCGCAATTTACTTTCGATGTGCAATAATAAAAAAAAGTCACTGTATGCCAAAAAGGAGTATAGGGCGAATGACCCATCAAATTGACGTTTTGAGTGCTAAAAAGTCACTTGTTCGAGCCGAGATGTAATATTGTCGTGTGGAGAATGATTTGTCTTCGGCGATTGATTTTTTTTATTTCTCCGAAGACTTCTGGCAAAGAAATGGTTGTATACCATTCAGAATTGATCGTTTTACGTTACACCAATAATACGTTTGCGACATGTGCAGTTTTTCCGAAGAAAAAACAGGCGACCATTTGCTTCAAAATGCTTCGTGCGCAAAAAACTTTTGTTGGATGTAATTCATCTTGAAAAACCCACACAGTCGACTGCTGTTTATTTTCGTACTCATCACTCATACGTGTAGATCTACGATCTACGTCACCTGTCACGATGTCATAGACATGTTTTGAAGCACCGCGGTTGTATTTTTTGAGCACTTCTTTTGACCAATTGGCACGAGTCGTTTTTTACAAGTTTATTATTTGAATAATAAATGAACTTATAAAATCTAAATATAATTTTAAAAAAATATCATTATTTTTACTAAAATTACTATAAAAATAATAAAAATATATGATTGCATTTAGTATTTAATATTGTAAGTAAATTTTAATGGAAAACATACCAAGTAATACTGGTACTTGTAGTTTAAATAATTTTTAAAACTATTTAATTTTTAAATACTTATTTAGTTCTGGGCTCCGCTATGCATATTGCACAAAATAATAATTTGTTATAATTGAAACAGTCCGTAAATTAATCCGAATCATTATTATCTTGAGTGTTATCATTGTCATCATCATCATCATCATCATCAAGTTCTATATTCCAGTCATTTAACTTAGCACTCATTGTGAATTTCCACATCTTCATCAATTCGATCCTCTTCTTTCACTTCACCGTCAACTGCTTGCGATTTCTTCTGCATGAGAATATTAAGAGGAAAGCGCGTTTATCGATATTATTCATAACACTTTCCTGTTTCCGGACCAGCATCCTGATGATCGATGTTTTTCTGCTGCATATGCACCACGCCACGTGTAGCAATTGTCGTTAAACTTCGTTCACGATTCTTGTCCAAGATATCGGGCTTGATACGAATGCTTGCTTGTTCTTTCCTCTAAAATATTAAACACATTAGGGTATAGTATTTGTTTTTTTGCTTAAATCGCCATTAATTTATTTTGATGAACTAATTAAATCATTGGTTAATTTCTTGAATAAATAAAAATGCATTGACCTTGCAAGGGGATTTAAACTCGGGACATTTTGCTTTCGCGGCAACTGCGCTACAAGATCACAACGACAAGATAATGCATTTTTATAAATTTTCACTGGTTATGATAAACTCATAAATTTAATCCAGTCGAGTACATCAAAATAAATTAATGGCGATTTAAGCAAAAACAAAATACTATAACCTAATATATAATACGCCATGTGTAACTAAATATATAATATATCAAACAGATATTAATTGAAAGAAAACCTTTGTATTTCTTAAACATGAACCGAACCATAATATTTCAAGACTATAAAACCAAAACTTAAAACCGAACCAATCCGAACTTTTACAATTAATTATATATTATTAATAAGTTCGGAAAATTATTGTACATTTAACATTTTAAATTCATTATTTCATTTTATATTTAGAAGTTTTAAATATTTTGTTAAAATTTATTTTAAATAAAACGCTATTTTTAACATAGTAAAACATCTTTCAGAACTTATTATATTAAAATAAAACGGCTTTAGATTGTATTATTTTGTATTAATATTCAATGTGCTCAACGTACGTCTTCATCAGGAACAAAAGATACAAATGATATTTATAGTAAATAAATAGAACATGGGAACAAGTTACTAGGTAACAAAATACAAATAACTAGATCATAAAATTTATATATTTTTAATTAAGGCAACGATTTAAATAAAATTTTACTTCTTTTAATTAAAATTTATAAATTTTATAATGTATGTACTTACTTGTATTTTGTTACCTAGTAACTTGTTATCATGTTTTGTTTATTTTCTATAAATGTTATAAATGTTTGTCAAAACGTCAACTATTAATAAATATTAATAAAGCCGTTTCAGTTTAATCTATTTCTGTTTAAATATGACATTTATTATATATTTTTTTTATTTTATTTTGTATATTATACATATTATCAAATCAATCAATACAAATGTATCATTTCTTTAATTTATTTCTGATTTGTTAATTACTCATTATTTCGACATTTCTAAGATGAAATATTTAAAAGCTAAAATAATTTTGTTATTTAAAAAATAGCAAAAAATGTGTTTTTTTTTTTAAAAAAATAATAAAAAGAAGAAAGAAAAATGTTTGTTTATGATTAATAATGTTTAAATAATAAACAATAAAATATTATTAATTTAATTAATTAAAATAATTATAAAAAAAATAAATATTTATTTTCTATTTATAAATTGAAGTAATTTGATACTTAAATAATATTTCAATTTTCCGCTATTACATTGCATTACATCCATAATACATTGCAATACGTCTTATAATTACTAAAATTATTATTTAAATTTTATCAAACATTCTATTTATTTTTAAAATGTAATTTATTAAATTAAATTAATTTATAATTGTATTTAAAAACTAGATTTAATAAAATAAATTTTATATAAAATAAAATTTAATTTTACTGTAACATATGATTTGGAACTATATTTTGTGAGACAATATAAGCGAAGTAACATCCGTTAAGTATATATATAAATTGTGAAACTTCCGTTCTTTGCCTCATCCTCATAACCTCATAACTTTGTTTGTTAGTGAAAAATAGTATTGTTATCTTAGTTTTTAAGAAAATATGGCGTTAAATCCAGCATACGAAGCAATCGGCAAAGGCTTTGTACAACAGTACTATGCTTTATTTGACGATCCAACTCAAAGACCAAATTTAGTGAATATGTACAATGTAAGTAAAAGATGAATTATTCATTAATCCGTTACTTTATCAATGTTATTTGAATTTTTCTCAACAGACAGAAAGTTCGTTAATGACTTTTGAAGGCTTACAACTACAGGGATCGTTGAAAATAATGGAAAAATTAAATGTAAGTTGATACCATGCTTGTGATCAAATAACAAATATTTCATTATGATAAGTGCATTTAAGTATTTGTAGATTATTAAATACAAGTCGATTGCATTGTAATATGCTTGTAACCTTTAATTGCCTTAGGTTAATTCAACTTCTCGACTTTGCAGAATCTATCGTTTCAAAAAATAAAAAGGATTATAACGGCAGTGGATTCACAGTCTATGTTCGATGGTGGTGTTCTAATAAACGTTTTCGGTAGATTACAGGTGTGTGTTCATTTTTAAGATATCATTTATTTATTTTTTTAATTTATATGTTATTTCTTGTCGGATCGTGTTAAACTTTACATACTGTGATGGATGGTTTCTTGTCCGTAGAAGTTTTGTTAAATTCTTTTCAGACGGGTGCCATATTATAGTACGTTATTTTCTGTTTTTTTTTTTTCAATTCTTGTAACAAAATATGTTTACAATTTAAATTACAATCAATTTAAATTATCTATTAACAATTTTATCCATCATGGTCATGAAAAGGGTAAACAGTATTTTATTAAATTTTAAATTAACTAGTTATTTTAGCGATACACAGTATATTTATGTTATTTTTGTTTGTTGAAAATTTAAAATATCATTTTGTATATGTAGATTTACATGTGCATGTGAACTATTTATTAAAATATATTGTGTATCTGATACAAAACAATTTGAATTCATATAAGAGTGATGTTGTTATCAAATGGGACTGTTTCACAAAAACAAATTTGGATTATTATTAAGTATATTTTACAAATATAGCCTTTGTTTTAAATAAAATTTGTGAAACAATCCAATTGTGCGACAAAAATGTATAAAATTTTGTTTTTAGTTAAAATATTTTTATAACGCTAACAAATGGAAGCATCTACAATTCAAAATTTAATATTCACTTCTTAAGTAACTCAGAGAAAAATTGATTATCTAAATTAGTTAATTTTAAGTATTAAGTATTCGCTGTGAAACGGACTACTTTGAACTTTACTGTAAGTGAGATAGCAAAATAAATTATTAAAATATTGAAAAAATTTTTCATGACTTACAATAATTAGAACAACTTTTAGTTTAATGTTCTGTATAAATTTAAACAGAACGTTAAACTAAAAATGTTTTAATTAAAATAAATTATTGTTAAAAGATTGTGACAAACTAAAATTCAAAAATCGTCTAAATTTTATCAAAAGAAATTACTGAGTTCCCTAAAGCCCGGCGCACACTAGGCCGGGCCGCACCGCATGCAATTATCCGCCCGGATCGTTTTTATATATTTTATATGGACTATAGCAACGGTGGGCAACCCCCGGCCCCCGAGATTTTCAGAAGAAATTATAAATAAATTTTTTTTTTATGTAATTCGTGTAGTTTATGCTAACAAAATTTTTGCAGCACCAGTTGTCACATTAAATAAATACTTTTTTTATTTATACATGTATATATTTATTGTTTTATGATTAATAAGTTATTTTTTTCTAATCCTTTGTAATTTTTCGAAGAAGATAAGAAAAATAAATGTAGTAATTAACTTCTTTTCTGCAGACTAAAAAATTACAGGTCACAGGAAGGTGTCAATTAACTACTACGGCCCGCGGAAAAAACGTAAAATTGATTCTGGCCCGTGTTATAAAAAAGGTTGCCCACTCTTGGACTATAGCATGAACTAAATGCGATAGTTCACATTGAAAACGATCCGGGCGGATAATTGCATGCGATGCGGCCCGGCCTTGTGTGTAAAATAATAAGAGATAAGATGTAATAATGAAAGTAATTTGAATTATTATTTTTCCAAATTATAGTAACTCTTATAAATATTATTCTTTTAAATATTACTTCTATATGAGTTCAAATTAATTGTAAAATATGTAAATTGGTACTAGATTAAAAATTAGATTGTTTTAATTTCGGATTTATCTTTTTTTGTAACTAGGCTGCAAATAATAATGTAGCTTTTTAAAAAAATAGAAGCAATAAAATTAATTATTTAATCGTTAATTTAAAAAAAAATCCATACAGTTCTATCAATCACACTGTATACGTTACTAACGAAAATAAGTTTGAAAATAAAAATATGGGTATAGGAAAGATTGTTTTTGGAACAATTTTAATTTGAGAGCCCCAAACTGTAGCTTAGTCAGTTTATAAGTAAATCCTACATTGGATTGATAGAAGGGCCATCTTATGACTTTCAAAAACTCTAGGCATATTTTTCTTGTGAGACTCTTTTAAATTTACAAAACCTCAAAAATATTTTTTTTATATTTATTACAAACAACATTTGTTTACTTTAAATAAATAAGGGAATAAAACAAAAACTCTCGTTACTAAAATTTACATATTCATTTTTCGTTTATGTAAATATTTTGCTCAAAAATTTGTGGTCCCTAGATACTGTGCCTATAGTCTCTCTTGCAAGAGCTGGACAAACTACATGTATGAATCATTATATAAGAAGTTTCATTCATTCACGCTATTATTTTGGAGGAAGCCGTAACAAGGAAAAAAATTCGGAAACGTTTGAAAATTTGACTAATTATTATATTTAAATATAATAGAGTATGTGCCTTTTGAATAATAATAATATATAAAAAAGTATTGATAATAATCTTTTATAATTATCATTTAAAGTATGTTTATATGTTTCATTGACAATATGACATTGACAGTTTAATACTATGTTTATATAGTTAGCAATGTTTTTGAATTAATTTATGATTTTATTTTATACTAGTTTTACCGTCGCGCTTTGTTGCGCAGCAAAAATTCAGTATTTGAAAGATAGCTTCCCCGTCGTGCGTTCAGTTTTCGAAAGATTATGAGGGCTCCAAAAACCGTCGCGGGAGTGTACTGAACAACTTGACAAAATTTCATGGCGATCGGATGAATGGTGTAGTAATGCATAAAGGATAAACAGGCATACACTCGTTTTTATATAAATAGAAGATTACAAATAACAAGTTTTGAAAAATTAATTATTCAGTACTAATATAATTTGTTTTGTTATCGAATTACGGTGTTTAAACAACACAGTAACGTAGTAAATATAATGTCAGTGATTTTAGTAAGTTTTTTTTTGTGATGACGTGAATCTTCTGATACAATTGATGAGCCTATACTATAGCAACTGTCCAGCTCTAGTTAGTGAATAAGACGGCCCTAAAATTGATCGCACTGATTTGGTGGTAACGTAGGTATATATTGTTTGATTGAATTGCGGGGAACTAGACGGATGAGGATCAGCCGCATTCGTACGTGCAAACATTCGTCAGTGAAAACCGATTGAAACTAGCTTCTTTATATTTTTCGTCTGGTACTACACGATACTCTGTAGCCGGCAACAACATCGAATCTCCAGAACGCCTTATACTACCTCCTTGTTCCCTTATTCATTGTGTTCCGTCATCCCCCGAAATCCTAGCATCATTCGTCGCCATCTGCGATTATAACAGGCGCGCTGGTGTCAGCGATTATGCTGTACGTAAAATTTAGAGATTTGCAGAAAACAAATAAGGATGCTTGTGTTTGTTGCTAATTTTCGTTTGGTTTGTTTCAATTTTTCCGCTTGATTTTTTTTATGCTTATTGACACTTACGATGCAATAGAACTTAACTTTTTAACTGCGGGCAATTGCTTTAGAAATAAAATATTTGGCATATACAAAATTATTTATTTGCAATACTCGTCGTAGTTAAAGGGTTAAAGTATATCAATTGATAAAAGTTTGGCCTTATTTTAGTTTGTACCTATTTAATATATAGAATGCTCCAAAATTTAAAGTACTAAACAAAAAAATCTAATTCTTTGAATATTCATTTATTTACTATCTTTGTTCTTGCATTTCTGATAATCTTTTTTAAGGGAAATCACTTATACTTTTCAAAAAATTGTTAAATATATTTATTGATTTTTTGATAAATAATCGATCTTGATCTTAAAATAATTTTCTAAAAACTCATTAAAACAAAATAAACTATTTTTTTATGATGGTACAGGAAAATATTTTGTTTTAATGATAGCAATTTTTATTAAGTATTATAGATGAATTAATATGTAAATTTTTTTTAATTAAGTTTCAAACAAAATAAAATAGATTTCTCTTATCGTTAAAAATTGTTGTAACATATTTATTGTTTATCTTTTTAATACAATAATTATATTTGTGATTGTTTATAAATAATTATAATAGTTATTATTATACAAGATGTTTCATAAAAGTCTATAATCATAATTTTATAGATTATAATAATTGATAAATTGCTATAATCTACAACAGATTCAAATAATAATGTTTAAATGTTGCAGATGATAGTTCAACAGATAATTAATTGTACACGGTAGTCATTCAAAATAAATTTGAATTAAAATTCAATATTATCGATTTTAAATTAAAGTTTTTTACGTTACCACGAAAAGTAAGTAATCATATGTCCGAGAGAGAGAGAGAGAGAGAGAGAGAGAGAGAGAGAGAGAGAGAGAGAGAGACTTTCATTTACACGATAATAATAACATAATGGCCGTGTAAAATGTTATAGTCGTCATCACATAACTGACACTTGTGAACAATTTAAAATACACCGACATAATTACGTATACCGTGATTATTAAATAGAAAAAAAATTATTAATGTTACTATCCTTAACAATTTTTTTGAAATTTCAAATTTAATTGCTAAATTGATACTGTCCAAAACAGGTTTACTATATGACAATCGCTAGATGGCCATCTTTGTTAATCAAAACTAAAATGAACTTTATTGACAACTGTCGCATCAAATTCGAAATAGTTTTATTTAAATCTGTAGTAATTAAATTTTAATATCTAAAGCAGTATTGTGCACTCAAATTAAATTCAAAACAGGTTTATTTAAATCTGTACAGTAGTGCCATACTAACGCAATAAATTTGACTATTTTTTTAGATAAAAAAAATAAGTAGATATTTAACATTAATCTACTATTTTCATCAAACAAGCAAGCCAAGTTTGCTCTTATAATTTTTATGAAACATTTTGACTTTTCTTGACAATACATATTTTATATAAAAATTATTGATAAATAAAATTTGATTTGTGTTTTAGGCCGATGAAGATCCGCCCCATGGGTTTTCTCAAGTTTTCGACTTGAAACCGCTCAGCAATTCCTTCTTCCTGCAGCATGACATCTTTCGACTGAGCATTCACGATTCTGCGTAGTTATTCAAAATAAAGACACAAACTTCTAGTTTTTATGATCAATTGTCTGAAATCGCAAACATGTCTTTCAATTTCTTTTCAATCATTTTTTATGTTTACGAATTATTCTTTATGATCCTTTAGGAGTTTTGGTTGAGTAAATTGATAGTCGATTAAATTTATTAAAATTTAACATAAATTGAATTTAAAATTGTTTTTCATTTTGTATAACTTATTTTTGATTAGCAGCTTAATTTTTAATTAATTGCACCATTTTCTGAAGAGGGCTAAATGAAAGCCGAAAATTTAAACAATATTTTAATAAATTTAATTGCCGGTCGGCATGGCCGAGCGTTTTTAAAGTCTTTGTATCATCCAAATACACTTTAAAAAATGATATCCTAACATATGTGGTTTCGCTACCGAAGTCATTTGTGTAAATATATAAAAAAAAATTGGACTATGAATTTATACATCCAAAATTTTGTTATAATCTGTAATTACTCTTATAAAATATTCGCGCCAACGGCACCATTTTTAAAATCTAGAACTTTTGGAATATAACAACAAAAAGAAATTAATTATTATAGACGTTGAATATTTGCAGTTTTTGTATCTTTTATTACATTATCTTGAATGGTATACAGGGTGTAACAGAATAACTATTCCTAATTTTCAGAAATGATAGAGGGTACATAAAGAAACATTTTTTATTAATAAACTAGTGTCCGGAATTTTTTTTTTCGGCAGTCGATTGTAAAAAGCACAACTTTATGTTATAACCCGAGAATTAACGGAGATTTATAATATCCGTTAAGACCATTTCATTCTACTCAAAAAAGTGCCTTAAGAATGTGAAAATTATTTTCATCTAATTTAAAAAACCATCGAGATATCGCCATTTATCAAAATACGGAATAAGCGAACTTTTCGCCATAACTCGAAAACAAAAGACGATAGCTAATTTTTGTTTTCATAATTGAGTTTCTCTCAAAAAAAGCGATCGAGGATGCGCGGTCCATTTTTCCATATCTCTTATAGTTTCCGAGTTCCCCTATGAAAACGTCCAAATTTGCCCACCCGGCACATCGTTACAACTTGTGTATCGAAAATGGTGGTCGTAACTTCTAACAATTTTTATAAAGTTTAATGCGCTATTATTTCTAATAAAATGTTCCTTAACTTAACTACTCTTTTACGTTGTAATAATTAAAATTGTTTTTAACGATATCTAGTGTATCTTGACACCTAGAAATTTCCGGACACTAGTTTATTAATAAAAAATGTTTCTCTAAGTGCACTCTATCATTTCTAAAAAGTAGGAATAGTTATTCTGTTACAGCCTGTATACATAAATTTGTTCTTGCTTTTATTAACTTGTTATTTTATTTTGACATTTACATTACACGTTCCCTGTAACCTAATCTATTCATATCTACAATTAGCCGATAAATGTTATTAAAATAACTTGGGCTTTTTCAGTAAAAAGTGCTGTTTTTTGTAATTTAAAAATAAAACATACTTTTTTAAAATGCATTGTGGTCATTTTTGTTTTATTATTTTTGTCATCAAATGTCTATCGTTTATAAATCTTATAACATCTAACTAATTTTGTTTGTGGATAAATTATTCTAATAAATTGAAAATTTATATTAATTTTTTTTTATTACAATGTCAAAAGAATATTCTATTTTGGTTTTTTTTTAACATGCACCATCTGTAAGTAGTTTCTGAAACTAAAACAAAACAATATTTTTGTTTGTGAATGTACTACACATCTGTATTTTTGACAGTTAAGAAATTTATTATAAAATTTTCTAAATATACCAATTTTTTTTATATTTTAACACAAATAGTGCAATATTTCTTAACTACTGTATAATACAAACAATACAAATTTAAAATGTAAACGCGTGTGCATGTGATAAATCATATAAATCAGTTTGAAGATCGTGTTGTGTTTGTGATATAAATACTCCTTTTAAAAAGGGGGTTATTTTCAAAGAAAATGCACGGAGATATGCCATACGTAACGATATTTGCGTTTTACATTTTATCGTTTCATACTTTATCAACAAATTCACGTACGTCGACATTGTCGAAGCTAAATTCTGATGAAAATAAAATCGTTGAGGCTAGTCCGTTTCCACAAGTTGTCACACTTCCAGGCGGTATTGAAGGTCAATTTTTCGCCGAAGATGATCCCATTTTTAACATAATTACATCCACGGTCCATTTTGGACAATCGTGGACGAAACAAAGCGTGGAATATTATTGCACTGACTGTCCAAATGTGCAAGCTAATTCTCATGACATAAACAAGTAAGGTTATGAATTATTTAACATTTTCTAGTAAGTTTCATTAATTTTGATTGTATTCTGCGTAGGTATGACATAAAAAAACTTAAACTTAAGTACATTAAGTGAAGAATTTTCATCGTTGGAAGATGATGATATTCTTGATTGTGGAAAACTCTGTCAATTTTACGTACTACGATAATTTAGTTGGAGTAGCTATTAGACACAGACATCCTAGCGTCCCTGAACCTCAGATTTCTCTAATTTTAAACAGTTTAATAATCAACACTTCTCATAATGCTAAAAAGAGGCCATTACTATCTGACTTTGATGTAGACGCTTTAGATCGACGATGAAAAAAAGCCAAACGTGAGAAACCGAAATCAGTTTCTTTATATTATAATCAAATTGGGAATTTCTATCGAATAAAAGGCGACGCGCATAAATCGATAGAATGTTTTCGTCGAGCCCTAGCTGTCAGTCCGCATAATGCAGAAGTTTCATTGAATTTAGCCAGAGTTTTAATCACTTTGCAATACTTAGATGACGCCATTTATTTAACAAGGAGATCGTTAGAAGTTCAACCACCTGACCGAAGCCCATGGCAGCAACATTTTACAATGGGCGACATTTTAAAAGCGTATGGACAATATACGGATGATGCGAGTCTGCATTTAAGGCATACATCGGAATTGAGGCCTGGCTTCGAGTTTTTGAGAGATATGGAAACGATTCCAGAAGCAACAGTACATGTTTATACGTTGCTCATTATTATTTGTTTGGAATGGATGTTTCATTTATTTATTTATATACTATTTCTACTTAATATTAATACGTATGTCGCACGCAAAGAGCTTTTAACTATAGTTCATTCGCGTTAAGAAATTAGTTAAAGAAAGATAGAAACCAAAGTGACCTTGAATGTGATTGGCTGAAAACACAGACAAGATTAGACACACGAAATATAATTATCTATCTGAATTATTTCTCATACATTCGTTCGTGCACTTCGTACAAGTACGGCAGTTTACGGTACAATATCAGTGTGTGTGAGTGTATTCAAATATTTTATTCAAAAAAATTTTCAAGCCAAAACCGTGTAAAATGAGTTTTATTATTTGTATATTGTGTAAATAAACTATTTTTTGACAATTAATTTTTTATTATTTGTACTTTATGTCTATAATATTTGCAAAATAACATTAAAATTTGATTATATTAAAAATCACTAGATTTAAATTTTGTGCGACATTTTGTATCAAAATTACTGTTTTTTGGCAATGTGAATCTGTCTTTTAGTTACTTATTTCTTAACGCGAATGAACTATAGGCATATATTTTTATAAATTTTTAAAAATTTTCAAAATACGAAAAAATTCAAAAAAAATATATTATTCTACATAGGATATTATATCTCAGGTATTTTTTCGGTACATTAGTTATCGTTTTTGTAGAAAATAGAGCCAGTTAAAAAATATACTATTTTTTATTTTATATAATATAAATCAATTAATAATATTAAATTTATGTTTGAAATATTAATTCAACATTCATTATGTAATTTTCCGAACAGTCAGTTACAATAAATAAGTTGTATTAAACGAATAAATTCAATATTAAGTTTAACATGTTTTGTATTTGAGCTACGTGTCTGAACATAGCAATTAGAACCGTGTGAATTAACGTTAATTCAATTTTATGATCATGCAGCGTTAATTGATTCAATATATGATTATCTAATAATGAAAAAAATATTTGAAATACGGATTTTGCGTATAGTTTTATTCATTAATACATTGAAATATTTTCTTGACCTAACCTAATCTACCCATCACCCCTCCGTTAAGTGTTAAAGAAAAAAAGAAAAAAATTAATACGCTTATTTAAAGACATTCTTAATATTCATAATATTAATTTAATTTTATTCTATTTCATTTGGTTATTCGATAAATTGTTTTTCGATGAATTGGTACTTCGGTGAATTTGTTTTCGGTGAATTATTTTCGGTGAATTGTCCGGATACCGATTTGGAATGTGTAATGCAGACAACCCTATATCAATATCAATCATACTTTTAATTTGAAACTCTAAATTAATTTTAAGCTTATACTGTTTGTACGATTTAAAACAAATTTTCAGGATAGATTCTTTTTTATGCATAATAATTTTAAAATTTAATTTCTGTACTTTTGGTAAAAAAATATAAAATTTGTATTCGTATTTCTTAGTATTTATGTGATAATGTCAATATCTACTACAGATATTAGATAAAGAATGTAATCTAAGTAAAAAAATTAGTCGAAAAAATTATTTACATTAAAATCCAAATTATATATTAATAACAGTAGGCGTAGAAGGTCATATTTTATTTTCGAATTTTACATGATTTATTTCTCTTGATTGTGGTGAAAAAAAATTGTCAAATTTGAGTTTTTACTGTATATTGTTGACGTAATTTGTGGTCTAGTATTTTATTAAAATTTCATTGTAATTTTTTAGTTTTTAATTAAAACTAATGCGAGTAGAAATATGCATATTATTACAAATTAAATATTATTAAAATATAATAAATTAAATAAATAAATAAATTTATTAATAAATTAAAAAAAATTTAAATAATTGAATAAATATTTATTTCATTATACAATACAACTCGCAACAAAAAAAGAAAGTGGCTATTTATACATACGGTATGTATACGCAATTGGCTAATTTACACATACAGTATTTTTACGTAATTGGCTATTTAGGGTAGGTTAGGTTAGTAGGTTGGTTTAGGTTTTTTTTTTTTAGTATGTATAAATAGCCAATTACGTATACATACCGTATGTATAAATAGCCTCATTTACAAAAAAATGTCAGTTTGTGTCTCGCATTTTCTAAGTAAAATCATTTATTATATCACTAAAGTCAGCAAGTCCCAAGGAACTGTCTAAATTTGGGGACAAAGTTAGAAATTGAATAGTTACAGCAAAAATCGTTAAATAAGAACAAGTTAGAAATATAAATTAAACTATTATTCGAAATTGTACTCACCGTTTAGAGATCGGGTACGAAATAGATTAGTGTATGATGTGTGTGAAATTGGGAAAAAATGTTATAGCAAAAGTTGGTGTTAGTCAGTTAAGATGGTTCGGACATGATCATACAATCACGCCATGTACTCAAAAGGGTGTGGCACAAACACTTTTCATCATCCCGAAAAATCAGTCGCCTCCAAACATATTCCTATCCAGCACAAGCAACTTTCGCTTCATCCACATTCATAATTCCTCCTCTCACAGCATGCTTTCTTTTATTCCTACTACTTGGAAACTTTCGCTCACGCAAGCCACTCTCTCAATCATACCACCACTCCAACTACTCATCGGACGTCCACTGGGCAAACGCATACCATCAAAATCATTTAAATAAATCTTTTTAACCAAACATTCAATAGACATTTGCTCAACATGTCCGAACCATCTTAACTGACTCTAACCGGCGCAACTTTTGCTACAACATTTTTTTCAATTTCACACTCATCATACACTAATCTATTTCGTACCCGATCTCTCCTATTTACACCACATACCCCACGTAAAAATCTCATTTCTACAGCAGTCATTTTCCGTTTATGCTTTTGCAACCAAACCCAACATTCACTACCCTATACATCAACGTAGGCACCAAAACTGCATTGTATATACTCAAACGGACTTCTTTGGAAACATTTACATTCCTAGCAAAAGTTCCTAAAGCACCCAAAACCGTACAACAGCAGCATTTACTCTCCTTTCAATTTCACGATCAAAACGGCCATTTCTAGACAGCAAACTACCCAAATACACATCTGCTCAACTACCTGCTCTAAACGTGCACCGTATCAATATATATATATATATACATTACATTCAGTCATCAAGTCACCGTTCTCAAAAACTAAAACTTTGCACTTATCAATAACATTCAACACAAGATTCATATCTTTACCAACAACATTAATTCTATCAATCATCCTTCTCAGTTGTTCTTCAGATTCAGCCAAAACAACCACGTCATGACATAAACACACTGAACTATACATATATAGTTCAGTGCATAAACAATATAAATATTTGACATCTGAGTGAGTTTTTAGTCGGAGTGGTAAAATTGTGACAGATATTAGATTATGTCTGACTGATCTTAAAATGGGATTAAAATAAATATTATGTAAAATAATATTTAATAATAACGAAGGCGAGTGATTTTTTACGCGTTGTTTAATTTGTTTTCTTCAACATTTTTTTTTTTTTGAAACTTTAATAACAACACAATAAAAACCAATTACACTGTAGAAAAGGGTTTTTAATGAGCTTTAACACAGTATTTTTCTTTTTTCAAAACAGTAATTTTTTTATTTAAAAAAAATGGCGTCAAACGCAACAGGTCCTCATGGGTATTGTCCTACGACGGAATCAAAATTTCCACTTCTGCTTGGCTGAACCAGTAACAAATAAAATTTCCTTCTAAGATCGGTTCTATAGTTTTTTTTAAAAAAAATAATTTTGAGAAAAACGCGTTTAAAGTTTTCAGATAGATATTATGTTGGTTCTGAACACAAAATAAATTACTGCTGTGGAAATGAGATTTTTACGTGGGGTATTTGGTGTAAATATTAAAGATCGGGTACGAAATAGATTAGTGTATGATGAGTGTGAAATTGAACAAAAATGTTGTAGCAAAAGTTGGTGTTAGTCAGTTAAGATGGTTCGGAGTCATGTTGAGCGAATGCGTCTAATGAACGTTTGCTGTAAAAAAAATTTATTTGAATGATTTTGATGGTATACGTTTGCGTGGACGTCCGATGAGTAGTTGGAGTGGTATGATTGAGAGGGTGGCTTGCGTGAGCGAAAGTTTCCAAGTAGTTGGAATAAAAGAGCATCCTATGAGAGTGGAATTATGAATGTGGATGAAGCGAAAGTTGCTTGTGCTGGATAGGAATGTTTGGAGGCGACTGATTTCGGGATGATGAAAAGAGTTTGTGTCACACCCTTTTGGGTACATGGCGTGATTGTGTATGTATGTATATATGTATGTATGAACACTATCTCATTCAAACCCGTTTTTTATGACTTAAAAAGTTTTTTGCCGGCAATGGCATTTCAGCCACATATTCTCCGATGTATAAAGATGCAAAAAATGCAAAAATAATCGATTTTTTTCAACCTTACAAACACGAAAACCCCTTAAGTGATAATTGTTTAAGTTAATTATTTATTGATACATAAATGTATGTTATGTTAGTTAAAAATAAATTGTGTTTTCAATTGCAACGAACTGTGCAAAATTTTGCCCAATTTACAAATAAAATAATTACACGATTGAAGCAAGCAATTTTGAACCTTAACTACGAGTACTATAGATCTTCATACAATTTCTATAAACGCTCTGGTACAAGCAAAACCTATCTTTCCCTCTTAATTTAGTCCATGCATTAAATACGCTTGACATTGTAGTTATGTTTCATGCTGCCTCCAGTGATGTATATAGGTAATAATCAACTGCTGCATAACAACGTCATTATTGTACTAATAATATAATGACCTCTTTCTACATTGGTAGTATGGTAAAGTAATATTAATATTAAGATACATTTGAAAGAACTATATTTTATTCATATTACTAAATACAGTTAAAACAACTTATGAATACATATTATATAATAATATTGATTTATTTATTACTTTAATTTTATTATAAATAACATTTAATATATTTTACATATTTAATAATAATAAAATTAATCTAAATTTAAAAAAATATATAAAATTGATTTGGGCAAATGCCGTCATCCTTATATTTGAATATTAACAAACTGTTATCTTCTTGTCACAATGAAGACTGTAAATTTCAATTTGTATCAGGAGCGCATAAACTAAGTTTATTGTCATTTCATGGTGTGTGATAAATTTTCAAATTCATGTTGATTTTTATAGAAATTAAAAAAACATTATTGTACATAAAGTGTCATTCAGACTACCGCTTTAATTTTACGCACAAGCACAAAAGTTTCACCAATTTCGGAATAATGGAAAGAGTTTGTGCCACACCCTTTTGGGTTTATGGCGTGATTGTGTTTGTATGTATGTATGTAAATTCTTTTTCAGACCTATACATATTTAACACAACAAATTAATCATAAATTTTATGATTATACAAAATAAAACCTGTACAATCATTTGAAAAATACGAATACGAAACAGAACATTTCGAATCGTATAGAACATAAATATAATTTTGCAAGTTTACACGATGAATTCGCCATCCTCTTTGTTTTCGCTAATTTTTCTTCTGATGTGTCTAAACTGAATGATATTTTATTATATTAAATACGCGTTTTCAAAATAATATTAATTTTATCTTCCAAACTGTTCATTTACATATTATAAATTTAATGTTTATTTCATGAAAACAGATATACAACGCTATCTCATTTAATAAAATCTAATTAGCCGTTTTTAAAACATAAGTAAATTTTAGTTAAGAAACTTTGGCCAGATCAGACTTTGGCAGCGATGATACAAAATGTGCTAATAAAACTAAATCCGCACATGTACAGGATATTCCCATAAGCTTACATGTGATTTGGTTCAGAAACACTAGGTCTGCGCCAAAACATAAACATAAATAGCAGTCTGAATAGGGCATAACAAGATTTAAAAATTAATAAAAAGAGAACTACAAAATCGTTACACTATGAATACGAATATCTTTTTTTTCAATTTCTACTTTGTGGAAAAGTTTTCTATTTTGCATTCATCAGGTTTCTCCCTTGCATGAGAACGGATATGTTTCCGTAAGTCTGAACTTTGAATAAAAGTTTTCTCACATATTTCGCATTTATAATGTCTTTCATTTGAATGAGAACAGATATGTATTTTTAAGCTTCCTCTTTGAGTAAAAGTTTTCTCACATATTTCGCATTTATAAGGCCTTTCATTCGTATGTATACGAATATGCGTTTTTAAGTTTGCATTTACAGTAAAAGTTTTCTCACATATTTTGCATTTATAAGGTTTTTCATTTGAATGAGAACGGATATGAGTTTTTAAGCTTCCTCTTTGAGTAAAATTTTTCTCACATATTTCGCATTTATAAGGTCTTTCATTTGAATGAGAACGGATATGTGTTTTTAAGTTTTTTCTTTGAGTAAAAGTTTTCTCACATATTTCGCATTTATAAGGTCTTTCATTTGAATGAGAACGGATATGTGTTTTTAAGTTTCCTCTTTGAGTAAAAGTTTTCTCACATATTTCGCATTTATAAGGTCTTTCATTTGAATAAAAACGGATATGTTTTTAAGCTTCCTCTTTGAGTAAAAGTTTTCTCACATATTTCGCATTTGTAAGGTCTCTCATTTGTATGTAAACGGATATGTTTCCTTAAACCTCCACTTTCAGTAAAAGTTTTCTCACATATTTCGCATTTATAAGGTCTCTCATTTGTATGACAACGGATATGTTGCCTTAAAGCTGAACTTTGAGTAAATGTTTTCTCACATATTTCGCATTTATAAGGTCTCTCATTTGTATGTATACGAATATGAACTTTTAAATGTCCATTTTGAGTAAATGCTTTTTCACATATTTTGCACTTATAAGGTTTCTCCTTTGTATGAGAACGGATATGTTTCCTTAATTTTCCACTATCAGTAAAAGTTTTCTCACATAATGTACATTTATGAGATTTTCTTTTTTTTACAGGTTCATCATTTTCTTCCGAGTTGAAAATATAATTTTTTTTCGAATCTCTACTAAGTTGACAACGTTTTATATCGGTTTCATTCTCAAAATCCGCATATTCTTCCTTAATTATTAATTCTGAATGTAAATCTAAAAATTCTGATTTCAAACTTTCTTCAAATTTAATATTTGTATCATTTTCCAAATCCACTTCAATGTTCTCTTCTTCAATAGCTTCTTCTTTCATACAAGCAGTATCAAAATTTGTATTAATTTGTTGTTTTAAACTATCTTCAATTTTAATGTTTATATCAGTTTCCAAATCTAGTTTAATGTATTCTTCATCAATATTCTCTTCTTTAATTTCAATTTCATTTTTAATTTCGTTTTTCATAACTTCACTATTTTGCGATTGTTGTTTTGCATATCGTTTGAAAATTTCTTGCGATTTAAAACATTTTTCTACAAATTTATACGTTTCATTTAATCGAACAGAGCAAATTGAGCATATACAATCCGATAACTTCTGAGTACATTCCAGCTAAAAATATAAATTAAAATTATATATTACATATAATAAAAATCTCCGGTTTAAAAGGATCTTAATAAAGAAATATATTTCTACTAGTAACACCTAGTCCCTATGATATTTTACTAACATTTGATTTATTTGTGAGATCTAAATCCCACTACAAGCTGTGTGAATACGTACGTTACTTGCTTATGAAGTAACAAATGATTAAAAATACAAGACGAAATTTTTACCAGCCCCTGAAAACAGAAAACAATATTTTCCTCATTGCAGAAACAAATTTTAGTTTAGCAAAAACATATTATAATAATTAATAAACTTATTATAAGTAAACCTAATAAAATAATAATTGTTTTATGTAATTTTTATTGTTAATGTACATGTATTCAAATTAAAACTTATTTTATATAAGTTTTAATTAAACAAAACCAACAAACATATTAAAATTTGAAATATTCTAAATTAGGTTAAGTTAAATTTGTCTGTTCTCAAAAATTATAGAAGAGACAATAAATAAATGATCACTTATCAGTTTATAAGCATATAATTTTGTTTGGTGGACCTGGTTAAAGCTAGTACCTATTTTACTTACAATTTCCGATGCAATGGTTTCCAATTTGTATGATAACAATACATTATCGGAATCCATTGTAGTTAAACTAAATGTTATATTATCACCACCAGCACATAATCGACAACGTTTTTCATTTAAATGTTGTTTTAATATTATTTGAGATTCGAAACATTGTTTTATAAATGTATAAGCATCATTCAACCGAACAGCGCAAATTGTACAAATACCATTCGGTAATTTGATCCTGCAATCTACCTAAAATAAGCAAAGTAAATGAGTCAGAAATAATAATGTATATTACAATCAAAACAAATAATTTCATTCTTACAATTTCTGGTATAATTGCTTCCAATTTATCTACGAAACGTTTGCCATCTGAATCCAGATTAACTATAGTGAACAATACATTTTTATCACTTATACATAATTGACAATGTTGCATATAACTATTCATGATTAAAACTAAGTTTTCTACCACAAAAAGCTTCTTACAATAAGTAAAACATAAAAATATTGTATTTTACGATATTACAGGTTAAGTTAGAAAAAAGCCGTTAGGAATCCAGTTGGCCAGATGAATTTTGCGTAATGTTTCAAGAATAAGAAGAAGAATGAACAGCAGCCTCTTATTTGCATTATCATTAAAAATGTTTCATCAATTGTCACTTGTTCTGGTTTCTAGCTGCTTTTCTAAATGAAATTTATATTTTCAAATTTATATGATGCAGCTCGAACTTTACATTAATTTTAAAGTAATATTAAAAAATATATATATTTGAATATTTTCATACAGTGTTATCTATATGGTAATGTTTGAACTATTTGCGAATCTAACAGTGCTGTCGATAAAAAAGAAAACTGTAATTTAAATACTGGTAGCCCTATATATGAACTATTTTTAAACAAGTATTGCTATTTTAACATTTATATATATATATATATATATATATATATATATATATATATATATATATATATATAGGTATATATACATTTTTATATATATATATATATATATATATATATATATATATATATATATATATATATATATAGGGCCGGCGCGTGATATTATTCTTGTGTGTGCGAAAAAGTTTTGGCGCCTTTCAAAATAAAAAAATATATGAGTTTTAAATATTTTTTACAATTATTGCGTCATAAGTAAATGATTATTCGTTAAACTTAAGAAAAATATTTACTACAAAACAACATTACAGAAATACAAAGTGATTATTTTAACATTAAAAAAAATCTGATTTATTATTGTAGAAAATATTAGAACATTGGTCGGTTAGAAATTAGTTCATATTTTGCTTCTAAAAATAAATAACTACATTAAGAACAGATGTGAAATTAAAATTGTTTTTCTTACAATCATTTCGTCATACGTACTTACAGCCATTATTGACAGATCACGTAAATTGAATTTACTAAACAATTCACAGTGCTATTAGAGTGCTGTTGATAAAAGATATAATTATTTATCTTTAGACCAGACATAATTAAGTTTTTTTTTTTTAATTATTTTGTGATATGTTTATAAAAGTGCATGTATATAAACTGATATTTATATATAATGCTTAATTTTAATTTAATAATAATACTTTTTGACAATATTTCTTAAATGAACATGATTTTTGAATATTTTCAATAAAAAAACCGCTGGGGCTAAAATTAGAAAAAAAAACTAGCATTGTTTCAACCAGACTGGTTTTATGTGTTAACTCTAGCTGTATTCTAAAAAGCACAAATATTTTTTGTAATTTTTAGTGTTAAGTACATATATTTAAGTAGGAATACAACACATAAAACAAAAACTTCAAGGAATAATAAACTTATAAACATTTTACTATAAATTTTTTACTAATATTTATATTCTCTAATACATTTTATTAGTTATTGCCAAATACAATTTTATTTTTTGTCATAATTATTTTAACATAGAACATAAAAATATAATAGATTTATTCTTAGATGTGTGTATAAAAATGTTGTTTTAAGTTGCTACTGTTAGTAAAAGTTTTAATTGCAAATTTCACGTTAAAAGTTACTTTTGTGAATGTGTACGCATATGTAATTTTAAATTGCAATTATGATTAAAACTATTATTACAAATTTCACATTTATAAGGTTTCTCCTGTGTATGAGTACGCATATGTAATTTTAAACTGCATTTGTGAATAAAACTTTTATTACAAATTTCACATTTATAAGGTTTCTCCTGTGTATGAGTACGCATATGTAATTTTAAACTGTCCTTTCGACTACAACTTTTACTACATATTTCACATTTATAAAGTTTCTCCTGTGTATGAGTACGCATATGTATTTTCAAATGTGATTTACTTGGCCAAACTTTTTCACATATTCTCTCGTGTATGTGTAAGCATATGATATTTCAAATGGTGATTTTGACTAAAACTTTTATTACAAAATTCACATTTATAAGGTTACTCCTTTGTATGTGTACGCATATGTAATTTTAAACTGGATTTGTGACTAAACCTTTTACTACATATTTCACATTTATAAGGTTTCTCCTGTGTATGAGTACGCATATGTGATTTTAAATTGTCCTGTCGACTAACCCTTTTATTACAAATATCACATTTATAAGGTTTCTCCTGTGTATGAGTACGCATATGTGATTTTAAACTGCATTTTTGACTTAAACTTTTATTACAAATATCACATTTATAAGGTTTCTCCTGTGTATGAGTACGCATATGTGATTTTAAACTGCATTTTTGACTAAAACTTTTACTACAAATATCACATTTATAAGGTTTCTCCTGTGTATGAGTACGCATATGTGATTTTAAACTGCATTTTTGACTAAAACTTTTATTACAAATATCACATTTATAAGGTTTCTCCTGTGTATGAGTACGCATATGTGATTTTAAATTTTCCTTTCGACTAAAACTTTTATTACAAATATCACATTTATAAGGTTTCTCCTGTGTATGAGTACGCAAATGTAATTTTAAATGTTCCGTTCGACCAAAACTTGTATTACAAATATCACATTTATAAGGTTTCTCCTGTGTATGAGTACGCATATGTAATTTTAAACTGTCCTTTCGACTAAAACTTTTATTACATATTTCACATTTATAAGGTTTCTCCTGTGTATGAGTACGCATATGTATTTTCAAATGTGATTTACTTGGCCAAACTTTTTCACATATTTTACATTGGAACCGTTTCTTTTCTGTGTGTGTTTGACTGTTTGTTTTTAAATTCGGATCATCACTGACAGATTCTGCACAACTGCGGCTGTTCTCAAAAGATGTTCCTGGTTGTAAACAATCGTCACTATTAGCAGTTTGTTTGTTAATTTCAGTATTTTCGACATCAGTCTTAAGTATTGTATTGTCTTGCAAGCGTTCCAATTCTAAATTATATTTCATTTTAATATTGTTTGCCAATCTACATTCGGCAGAATTAAAACCACAAAATTTAAAACCTTTCATTTCTTGCTCTTCAGTTTTAATTTCGCGTTCAACATCTACTTCGGTAAAATTATCATCGTTAATATAGTTTTCACTAACATTTTCTTCAGTAATTTCTTGTTTTATATCAGTTAGTATTGCGACTACGTCTTCACTCGGACATTCCAATTCTCTTTTTACTTTCATATCAAATTCTATATCAATAGTGTCAGCGTAACATTCTACAATAACTTCTGTCTTGACATTTGGAAGATAATGGTTAATATCCGTTTCTTCTACTTTACTATCATCTTCAAAATTTACGTGAGTAGATTCGGAACAACCAACAATATTTTCTTGTTCCATAATAACCTCTTCTTCCTCATAATTCGCAAATGTATTATGGAATTCTTCATCAGTTTGTTCAATAATCATATCATTCATGTAGTTGATTGCATTATTTTGTTCCAATTTTATTGCATTAATTACAATTTCATAATTTTCACTTTGTTCTGTATTTAGTCCATTTTGTAATTGCTCTAAATACTTTTCTAGAATTTTCTGCGAACATAAACAGCTCTGTAGAAACTTGTAACTTTGGTTTAACTGAACAATACAGGTGTTGCATATGCCATTCGGTAAATTATTATTTACTTTTAGCTAAAAACACATAAATTTAATATAAAATATTAGATACTAAAATATAATACTTACAAGTCCTGGCGCAATTTGATTTAGTTTGTCGAATAAAGTAAGGTTAGGTGAATTGTAATTGGTCAAAGCTGACGAGATATCTTTGTTAGTAATACATAAGCGACAGACCTTTGTAAACATAAACATGTTTATCTTTTTGGATTTTCAAGAGTTTATATAGTTTTATTATAAGTAAATATCAATATTAAATACACAAATAACCAATAAACCAGTTAACATGTGACAAGTTTCTTTAGGAATTGTCTCTAGTGACTACACGTCAGTGGTGCCCAAACTTTTTTTGTAAAACAGTACAGAGTTATTAATATATATTTGTTTGTTATATTATTTGCTAGTTGCTTAAATATATTTGCTTAATATTCTTTAATTATATGATTAGTAGTATTTAATTATTAAAAAAATACTCAAAATAATAGTATTTATTTATTGATGAATTTTATGTAATATTTCCAGTATAAGAAAAAGAAGAATAAATGACAACATATTTTATTGAACGCACCCACAGAAATAATGTTGGGGAGGGACCAATTGATATCGTCTGCGCCTAGAAAAGTAGTAAATTTTGAAAGCAACCGCTGCGCTAATGGTTCGTTTGCACACTCAATATTTAGCTGTTATACATACATAAACAATCTATTTTACTATCACAATGTGGAATGAATAGTTCAGGAATAATGACATTCTCATTTTTAATTTTGTTTTGTACTAAACTCTAAGTAACACATACGCATTGTATAATTAATACATCATTTTATAATTAAGTAATAATTTTTAATATTTTTTTATAATTATAATTATATTCTTATAATTATAATTACAGTAATTAATGTTTTTACAATATTTTATATGTATAAGCAGTAATACTAACAGTATATAGCTATTTTATAAATCTAATTAACTAAACGCCACCTAATATCTGACTAATGACGTCACTTTAATCTCAGTAGTTGATCAGTTAAATTTTGTATTAAAAATATTAGCTAATGTTCACTACACGGGTTTTCATTATATTTTGATAAAATCTATTTTAATCATTTTTATTCTCAAAATAACAAAATTTAAATGGTATCTGGAATATTGTTTTCTAATTTCTATAAAATCAACATGTATTTGAAAATACATAATCAATTCTTCTTTTTCTTATACATCAAACATTACCCAAAATTTTGCTGGCCAACTGTATTTGTAACATATTTCTGTAAGTCAACCTCGAATACTATCAAATATAATATTTTTATATTTTACTTATAGTAAAAAGCTTTCTTTGGTAGAAAATTTATTTTTAATCATAAATAGTTTTTTGCAACATTGTCATTTATGTGCAAATGATAAAAATATATTGTCCACTATTTCTGTGGGTGCTTTCCACCAAAATAGGATGCTTTTTATTCTTCTTTTTATACTAGAAATATTACACAAAATTCATCTGGCCAACTGGATTTCTGTCATATTTTCCTAAGTTAACCTCTAATACTAACAAATAAAATATTTTTATGTTTTACTTGTTGTAAGAAGCTTGTTTGGTAGAAAATTTATATTTAATCATTAGTGGTTTTATGCAACTTTGTCAATTATGTACAAGTGATAAAAATGTATTATTCACTATACTTAATCTGGATTCAGATGGCAAACGTTTCGTAGATAAATTGGAAGCAATTATGCCAGAAATTGTAAGAATGAAATAATTTGTTTTGATTGTAATATACATTATTATTTCTGAATCTTTTACTTCTTTTTATGTAGATTGCAAGATCCAATTATCGAATGGTATTTACACAGTTTGCGCTGTTCGGTTGAATGATGCTTATGTATTTATAAAACAATGTATTGATTATCAAATAATATTAAAACAACATTTAAATGAAGAACGTTTTCGATTATGTGCTGGTCGTAATAATATAACATTTAGTTTAACTACAATGGATTCGGATAATGTATTGTTCTCATGCAAATTGGAAGCCATTGCATCGGAAATTGTAAGTAAAATACTAGCTATAACCAGGTCTATGAAAAAAATTATATGTGTATGCAAAAAAATTGGAACTGACAAGTGTATTTGTAAGAGTGGCTGTAATTTTACTGTTATGGTATAAACTAGTATAATGCTCGTACTTCACTATGGGATTCACTACTTTAAATCCATTTTAACTTAATTCCTGTTTCTGGTCAATTTATGTCATCTACAGCGTTCGCTTGCGTCTCACATAGCATTGCCTTATAGTAGAATCTATCTTGAAAAAGACTTTTAATAATACTCCCATAAAAAAATTTTTCGTTGCTATTAAGTTATAAGCGAACTGAGTGACTCAAGCTGCATTACCTCATAGTAAAACTTTTTGAAAACGACACAACTCCCATCAAAATCTGTATCGTAGATCTTATGTTATAAGTCAAAACAGTTTTTAGTCAATTTCATCGTTTACAGCAGCCTGCGGTCCACGCTGCATAGTCCTATAGTAAAACCTTCCTAAAAAACGACTCAACTATTAATAAATCTTTTATCAAAATCTGTTCCATGAATGACAATTTATAAGCAAGCAAACAGATTTTAATCAATTTTTATAGTTTACAGCGGTTGCCTGTAGCTCACACTGCGTTGTTCCATAATAAAACCTTCCTCGAAAAACGACTCAACTTTAATAAAAGTCCCATCAAAATCTGCTCCGTTAATTAAGTTTTTCCGTTTATTGATAGCATTTGTCTGCAGTTTACACAGACGTATTTCTACTTTTGGATTTTTTCATCATTGTGGTAGTATTATACGGCTCTGTGCTAAATTTCTTCTTTATAACGTTGCATTTCAAAACCGGACAAACATACCTATTTATACAATGTGCTTTTGTATGTATAGATTAACTTGTTCTAAATGCATTTTATTAGATATGCTTATAAAAAGCTTATCAATTATTATAATATGTTTTTTGCTAAAACAAAAGTTGTTTCTGTAAGAGTAGTAGGGGAATAGTTACTGTGAGAAAACTGTTGCTGTTTTCAGGCTGGTAAAAATTTCGACTTGCATTTTTAATTGTCCGCAAGTTATTTTTAACTATTAAATAAATTAATTTTGAAAAAATTAAGGGAGTCGTAGCAAAATATTATTTGGGGGGTGGGGGGGGCTTTAAATGTTCCATTTTTCAGTTTTTCGCTTATAACTCGAAAACAGTGCGTTGCAGTGAAAAAGTTCTTCAGTTCAAAATTAAAGCTTATTAATTTGCTACAAGTTTGGTTATATACATTTTTACGAAAAACTGGATCGTTTTCGTGCTATCGGCTCCGGAAAGGTGGTAATTTTCAAAAAAATTGTTTTTCACTCATGTTTTTTGTATATTTTTGTCTTCTAGATTCTCACTCGTTCATTTTAGGGGAAAATCGTCACAATAAAACTTGTACAGTATTAAATTCTTTATAAGAATATATATCATATGTTAATTTTTATTGAACACGTCGCAACTTACAGAACTTTTAAGATTTTAAAGAAAAACTTGATTTTCCAATTAAAATTAATAAAATAATAGTTTTGATCCATTTGATGGCTCCATTTCTCTACGTATGTTCATATATCTGGTTTATGGCGTTGTGTCCATCCAAACAATTTTTTTGAAAATTACCACCTTTCGGAAGCCGGTAGTACGAAAACGGTCCAGTTTTTCGTAAAAATGTATATAACCAAACTTGTAGCAAATTTAATAAGCTTTTATTTTGTACTGAAGAACTTTTTCACTGCAACGCACTGTTTTCGAGTTATAAGCGAAAAACTGAAAAATGGAACATTTAAAGCCCCCCACCCCTCCAGCGGCACCGGGATTTGGTGGGACTTTATTTTTTCATTGTTCAGGGGACCCCCCTACACATTCCTGAAGAAATTGGAACTAGTATTTTTAGTTCCTCTGACTGCCCATTTTTGGTCTAGATTGACTGGACTACTAATGCGATTTGTATGTTTAGATCGGAGGACATTATCCAAAAATCAATTCTGCCAATTTCGAACTGAGTCCAAAGCAAGATTTATTCACCAAGCCCTGAGGATGCAATCTACGATGTATGGCGAAACGTCTGCAAGAAGGATAGGTCGACCACGGCATATCAGCTCAAAAAATTCTATAAATTCAACCAGATTTAATGTTTATAAATCTGCCTCAAAAATGAAGACCCTCAAAAAGAAATTATAATAATTTATAATTATTATATTTGTTATGTTTATCATGTTTTATATAAAATATATTTTTTTATTTAGCAATGTTCTTTATATTGTATAACAAATTTATTTCCTCTATACATACATGTGTGTAAAAATTTAAATATAATAATATATTATTTCTGTTTAATAACGTAATTTTGATTTGATTGACTTTCATTGCAGCATCTCCAGAAAATACAATAATTAAAGCAAATTGTATTCTTAATTTTTTATATATATATTCACAATTCATTTGTTTCTGCTTGTCTGAAGATTATTTTTCCAAAATATTTTTCTCATAATCTTTATTTAGTTTGTACATAAATGCAGTGCGGTTTAATACGCTTATAGAATATTTATATGTAATTTATTAATTATATTATTTTGAAATTTTCAGACTATTTTGAAATAGATTTGTAAAATATTAGTTATTATCCTTTAACACTTATAAGAATAAAAAACAACTACTCGGGCATCAGTCAATAGTTTTACTTTATTTTAGTAAAATATGGTTCAATATTTCGACCTCACTGAGGCCATCATCAGGAACAATATTTATGACAATTGTACCTACAAAAAACATATATTTGGTATAATTTTTTCCCTGTTAATTGCTATCATTATATTATAGTACCATTACACACACTTCATTGTAAGAACATTGTTACTCATATCATTTTGACATTTTTAATTTTAGTTTGAAATATGTTTCATTGAAAATTGTTATCATTAGTTAAAACTTAATATAAATACGTCAATAATAATAATAATAATACGTCAATAATAAAAAATAAATAAATAAAAAATAATAATAAACTGGTTTAAAAATTACAATAAATTAGAAACATATGATTTTTGAAACACACACACGTATACGAAAAATTACAATATTGAAAACATAATTATATTATAACTTAGTTTTGACCTGTACTTTTATGTGATTTGTGCTAAATTGAGTCGATGTTACCGGTTATTGCTGCCATCTAATTTTTTTATTGAAGTAGATGATATTTGTATATGTTTTATATTATGGCGGTTTTACATGTCGTATTATGTTCCCATATATTTCATTTAGGTGTTCTACATATATCTGTACGGTAATTGACAGTGTTGTTATGTCGCCTTATTTCGAGCATTTCTAACATCACCCTTTTTTGTCTGTTTGTTTGCTCATGTAGTATTTTTACATCTTTAAAATTGAACATATGAGCCGTGTTTTGGTGGTGATCTGTGAGCGCAGAAGATTTTTGTATCCTTTATGCTCATCCATACGTTTTCCCACTATAATATAATGATAACAATTTTTTTACAGTCGAGAAAATACATATTATATTTAATACTTATGTATGCGTTTTATATAAATTCTATACAAACCTATTTGTGATAAAAGAGAAAACATTTTTTTAAATCATTTTAATATTTGCAACGAAATTGATTTGTGTTTGATTGTAAAAATTAAAATATAGTTTTGTAATGGTAAGTAGTATATAATATAGTAAAAAAATCTTTCAGAACTCATTATATTAAAATAAAACGGCTTTAGCTGTAATTTCTGTATTAATATTTATTAATCATCGACATTTCGACAAACTTAACGTCCGTCTTCATCAAGAAAAACTGTACGAATTATATTTACAGTACATAAACAAAACATAGATACAAAAAATAGATAATAAAAAATAAGTAAAATTTTATTTAGATCAATACCTTCATAAAGTGCTTTCACTGTGAAGGCACTAATTTAAATAAAATTTGACTTCTATTAATTAAAAATTTATAAATTTTTTTATGATCTAGTTACTTATTTATTACCTAGTAACTTGTTTCTATGCTCTGTTATTTATTGTAAATATCATTTGTATCGTTTTCCTGATGAAAACTATTATAAAATGATTTTTTTTTGTAACGCAACAGACTAGAAAGCCGTTTAACAAATATTCGGCCATATCAGAAAGCCGGATACCGGATAAATGATATCAAATTTTGTTGAAATATTTTTTTAAGATACAAGAAACAAATGATTGCTAGGCAAGGAGAGATGCTAACATTATTACATCGCAATTTAGTTTTAGTTAAATTTCGTTATTAAAAAATTAACGTGTATCGACTGGTTTTCAATTTATATTTTATATAAGCAATGTTCTATTTTTTTAAAAGTATTTTTCAAAATATATAGCGTCCGCCAAAAAGTCTGCATCATATGGGAAGTTATGATTACAAGGTTTTTTGGTGCTTGTCTGTAAAGTAAAAATGCACTAGGCGAAAGTATTGATATCATTTCCGGTATAGGTCATAAATTAAATAATAAAAAATATTTCAAGTATACTTACTTTATTTGTAATAATTTTGAAAAAAGTTAGTTGAAAGAAAAATTTAAAATAACATTTCACTCCCTTATATTTTGAAATACATATAGGTAAACGAGTATTTCAACTTTGTAGCACTTATACTAAATAAATTTTGAATAAATATACATTATTTCTATGTAAATAATGTTTTATTTTCATCTGACATAATGTTTCTATTATAAATTAATATAATAATATTTTTTATAACATTATTATACTAGTAACAAAATAACCTCCTTCTACATAGGTTAGGACAGTAATATAATATTAATATTTTAACATGTTTGAAGAAAAAAATATTTTGTTCGTTTAAAAAAAAAAAAAAAAATTTACAATGTTTTAATTTTATAAATATATTTATACCGTGATGTATAAAAAATAATATTTTAATTACAAAATCTAATCTGTTATTTAAACTACAAGTTACAAGTGTTGACTAAATGATTATAAAAGGTCTAAATTAAGGTGATCAATTTTTTTACAATGAAAAGGAGGACGAAAAAATTTAAGAAAAAAGTACAACGCAAATAAATGAAACATTTTATTAATTCAAACAAAAATACACTAATTATGCTTACATCCCTTTTAATTATTTAATTAAACGAATGAATATTTTTTTGTCAATATATATATCATTTTCTAACAATATATGGGAAATTTCGGAGCAAGAAATATCATTCATATTGTACAGTAAGTGGCATCTCTGAATACAGATATTAACAGATTAGTTTTAAAATATCGAAAAGGAGGACAGGTAGGAGGACACTTTTCGAGAAAGGACAGAACCTACAAAAGAAGGACTGTCCTCCCTAAAGGAGGACGATTGGTCACCTTATCTAAATAAAACATAAATTTAATTACATATTTAAAAAAAATTAAAGCATTATTTTTTCAATTTTTTATGAACAAAACAAATAGATAAAAATTCTAAATAATGATTTAAATATTTGAATTAAGCCCAACATAGTTAAAAATATTTGTACAATAAATTACATTCGGACGCTGTTCTCGTAATACGGTTGGTGTAAAGTGACATCGGCTGTTGAAGACAAAACTGATGGTGGCGGAGAAGGTGCAACAACTGCTGCTGCAGGTTGTGAGTTGGTGCTACATCTGGCGCTAATCCTCTTAAAAATATTGAAATAGCTTGAATTGCTTGTTCTGGGAAATGTCTAGTTGTACTGCAATACGCCGAATACTAATTGTTTCGATTAGAATGAACACTACCATAATTATACGTGGAACTGTTGATCCGGTCTCTCGCAGTCTTCGAAATGTTACGAACAAATACGTGATAGGAAAATTGGAGTTTATTTGGATATCTACGTTGGTATTGTTTTGAAGCAGGTCGACTATTGCGATATCCATAAATATAAATTATTTATCTACATATTTGGCTTCAGTACAACGATCTATTGTTTTACAATAATTAAATAAATAAAATAAATAAACGTCAGATTTAAACAGTTTGTGCATAGCTGATTTATTTTGTTTTTCTACGGTTACTTGTTATTAAGGGGTTATACCTACCTGCAAGGCCGAAAAATACACGAAAGTTTGGGATTTTTTTAAACAAAAACTACACAACATTTTATAGTATAGGATATAAATATAATTTTGCAAGTATATACAATAAATTCACCATCTTCTTTGTTTTCGCTACTTTTTCTTCTGTTTCAAAAATAAATGTTATTTTAGTATATTAAATACGCCTTTTTAAAATAATTTTATTTTCCAAACTGCCCATTTACATATTATAAATTTGACGTTTCTTTCAGAAAAACAGATATACATCGCTATCTCACGTTACTGCAAAATCTGATTGGCCGTTCTTAAAACATAAGTGAATGAAATTAAATCCTCGGATGAGCAGTGTATTCCCATAAGCTTACATGTGGTTTGGTCCAAAACCACTAGATCTGCACTAAAACATAACACTGATTTCGCTAGCGAAATAGCAGTCTGAATGAAAAGTACTACAAAAATTAAATCGTTATGCTATGATTACGAAATACGTTTCTTTTTAATTTCTACTTTAGTAAAAGTTTTCTATTTCGCATTCATCAGGTTACTCCCTTACATGAAAACGGACATTTAGATTAAAAGTTCGTTCACATTTTCGCATTTATAAGGTTTCTTCATTTGTATGAGAACGGATGTTTTTCTAAGTTTCTATTTGCAGTAAAAGTTTTCTCACATATTTCGCATTTATAAGGTCTCTCATTTGTATGTACACGAATATGCACTTTTAAATTCACACTTTCAGTAAATGTTTTCTTACATATTTCGCATTTATAAGGTCTCTCATTTGTATGAGAACGGATATGCCTTTTTAAATTTTCATTTCGAGTAAAAGTTTTCTCACATATTTCGCATTTATAAGGTCTCTCATTTGTATGAGAAAGGATATGCACTTTCAAATGCCAACTTACAGTAAATGTTTTCTCACATATTTCACATTTATAAGGTTTCTCCTTTGTATGAGAACGGATATGTCTTTTTAAATCTCCACTTTGAGTAAGTGTTTTCTCACATATTTCGCATTTATAAGGTCTCTCATTTGTATGAGAACGGATATGTCTTTTTAAATCTCCACTTTGAGTAAATGTTTTCTCACATATTTCGCATTTATAAGGTCTCTCATTTGTATGAAAACGAATATGAACTTTTAAATTACCATTTTCAGTGAAAGTTCTCACACATATTTCGCACTTATAAGGTCTCTCATTTGTATGAGAACGAACATGCCGTTTTAAATTATAAATTTTATTAAAAGTTTTCTTACATAATGTACATTTATGAGATTTTCTTTTCTTTACAGATTCATCATTTTCTTCCGAGCTGAAAATATTATTTTTCTTCAAATCTCTACTAGCTTGCCAATCTTTTATACCGATTTCATTCTCAAAATCCGAATATTCTTCCTTAATTATAATTTCTGAATGTAAATCTAAAGATTCTGATTTCAAACTTTCTTCAAATTTAATATTTGTATCAGTTTCCAATTCTACTTCTTCAATGTAATCTTCAGTGATAGCTTCTTCTTTCATACAAACAGCATCAACATTTGTATTATTTTGTGATTCTAAACTTTCTTCAACTTTAATGTTTATGTCAGTTTCCAAATCTAGTTTAATGTATTCTTCATCAATATTCTCTTCTTTAATTTCGCTTTCATTTTTAATTTCGTTTTTCATAACTTCACTATTTTGCGATTGTTGTTTTGCATTTCGCTTGAAAATATCTTGCGATTTAAAACATTTTTCTACAAATTTATATGTTTCATTTAACCGAACAGAGCAAATTGAGCATATACAATCCGATAACTTCTGAGTACATTCCAGCTAAAAATATAAATTAAAATTATATATTACATGTAATAAAATCTCCGGATTAAAGGGATCTCAATAAAGAAAAATATTTCTACTAATAACACCTAGTCCCTATGATATTTTACTAATATTTGATTTATTTGTGAGATCTAAATCCCACTACAAGCTGTGTGAATACGTACGTTACTTGCTTATGAAGTAACAAATGATTAAAAATACAAGACAAAATTTTTACTAGTCTGAAAACAGACAACAATATTTTTTCTCATAATAGCTATTCTCAACTACTCTTGCAGAAACAAATTTTAGTTTATCAAAAACATATTATAATAATTAATAAACTTATTATAAGTAAACCTAATAAAATAATAATTGTTTTATGTAATTTTTATTATGTACATGTATTCAAATTAAAACTTATTTTACATAAGTTTTAATTAAACAAAACCAACAAACGTTTAAAATTTGAAATACTCTAAATTAGGTTAAGTTAAAATTGTCTGTTCTCAAAAATTATGGAAGAGACAATAAATAAATGATTACTTATCCATTTCTAAGCATATAATTTCGTTTCGTGGACCTGGTTAAAGCTAGTATTTTACTTACAATTTCCGATGCAATGGCTTCCAATTTGTATGATAACAATACATTATCCGAATCCATTGTAGTTAAAGTAAATGTTATATTATCACCACCAGCACATAGCCGACAAAATTCTTCATTTAAACATTGTTTTAATATTATTTGAGAATTGAAACATTGTTTTATAAATTTATAAGCTTCATTCAACTGAACAGCGCAGATTGTACAAATACCATTCGGCAATTTGATCCTGCAATCTACCTAAAATAAGGAAAGTAAAAGATTCAGATACAATAATGTATATTACAATCAAAACAAATAATTTCATTCTTACAATTTCTGGCATAATTGCTTCCAATTTATCTACGAAACGTTTGCCATCTGAATCCAGATCAAGTATAGTGAACAATACATTTTTGTCACTTATACATAATTGACAATGGTGCATAAACTTATTCATGATTAAAATTAAATTTTCTACCAAAAAAGCTTCTTCTAAAAAGTAAAATATCAAAATATTGTAATTGATAGTATTAGAGGTTAACTTATAAAAATCTGACACGAATCTAGTTGGCCAGATGAATTTTGTGTAAAATTACTAGTATAAGAAGAAGAATATATAGCTGCGTATTTAATTTTACAATTTTTTCCTTAACTGCTACTTAATGTAGATTCTAGTTATTGGTCAAAATAAAATTTAAATAAAAGAAAAAAAAAAAATAGAAAGATAAGTAATCATTCTGCAGCTGAATGAACTTTACCTACCTTTACCTAAAATCAAATCTAAATGTTGTATGTAGAATAATGTTTTTTAATTACTATAAAAATCAATATGTATTTGAAAATTTATAACACAACATTCAACTGGCCAACTATTTCAAACAATGATCTTACAGTGTCATCTATACGGTAATGTTTGAACTATTTGCAAATCGAATTGTGCTGTCGATAAAAAAGAAGACTGTAATTTGAATACTAGTAGTGCTATCTATGAATTATTTTTTAACAAGTATTTGAATTTTTACATTCTTCTGAGTCACAACGAAGTCTGAGAAGTCCACTTGGTATTGGGAACGCATGAATAAAGTTGAAAATAATTTAATTTATTTATTGCTTATTTTATCTAATATTTTACTGAAAAATAAATTATCTCAAATTTATAAAACGATCTTTAGAAAAATATATAATGCCGTCGGGGAAAACTACATCGGATGATTCCTATGAATAATCTACATAAAAAACATCAAATAAACATATGTCCGAAAATGCTTTTTAGCGGAACTGTAGCCGTTAGAAGTTTATTACATGAAACATCAATCGCGTTAGCCTTATTTATTATATCAGGAAAAAAACAACGTATGCGCTTTCAGCACGACAGTGCACCGCCTCATAGAGCAAGAGTAGTGACAACTTGTTTAAATGTTTATTTCCCTAGGAAATGGATTGGCTACGAAGGTCCAGTTGCCTGGCCTCCAAGGTCCCCAAATTTGACCCCACTAGACTTTTATCTATGGGGACATATGAAAGAACTTGTTTACAAGGTTCCAATAGCAACCCGGGAGTAGTTGCTGGAACGAATACAGAAGGTCGCAAATGAAATAAGAAATGACCCTGATGTGATGGCTCGAGTTAGAGATTTACTCGTCCGACGTTGTCATGCTTGTATTAAAGCCGAAGGAGGCTTTAAATTAGTACCCTAATTATTGTTTTTGTTTTTTACAACTTTGACTGCAAGGAAAATTGGTATAGCGTTTGGTACGGTGTCTGTAACATTAGCAAAAAAAAAATTTGTATAGAAATTTTTCATATAGCCTCCAGATGACGAATCCGAACTTAGTTTATGTGGGTGTATGGATGTGCGTCGTCAGCTCGCTCGGTCGTAACTCAAAATTTTGTGATCGCAACTCCTCGTAGACGGTTCAACCGATTTTAATGAAATTTTCAGGATAAATTTGTCTAGTACCCGAAATGGTCATGTGCTTTTATTTTTTTCCAGTGATGCCA
The DNA here is from genome assembly GCA_963966155.1 of Clivina fossor. Classification (NCBI taxonomy): domain Eukaryota; kingdom Metazoa; phylum Arthropoda; class Insecta; order Coleoptera; family Carabidae; genus Clivina; species Clivina fossor. Next base: position 6,018,674 of record OZ014557.1, read on the forward strand.
ACTTTCCGAGAAAAAAATTACTAAAGTTTTTAAAAATTCATTGTAGCTATATATTATTTATCCGATTTTGATCAAATTTTCAGAAAAGATTTCCCTAATGCTTCCATTAATTATATAATTTTATTAATATCCAGTGTTGCCAACTTTCCGAGAAAAAAATTGCTAAAGTTTTTAAAAATTTATTATGGCCATGTTATTTAACCGATTTTACTCAAATTTTCACAAAATATTCTCCTAATAATCGTATAATTTATTTAATTTTAAAAAAATACAGTGTTGCCAACTTTCCGAGAAAAAAATTACTAAAATTTTTAAAAATTTGTAATGACCACTTTATTTAACCGACTTTAATCAAATTTTTATAAAAAAATTTCCTAGTGCTTAAATAAATTATTCAATTTTAACAAAATACAGTGTTGCCAACTTATCGAGAGAAAAAAATCACAAAATTTTTTAAAAATTCATTGTGGCTACATTATTTATTCGATTTTGATTAAATTTTCCGAAAAGTTTCTCCTAGTGTCCACATAAATTTTAATTTTAATAAAGATATTGTATTACCAATTTTCCGAGAATTGTCAAAGTGGTCTATATATGGGTTTACCCATATACTTTTCTAATCTTGTTTAATTAAATATTTCTCTTTTAAAAAATACTGCTGAAAACTTTCCAACGGTATAATTGTTGTTTACTGTATTTGTAGTAAAAGTTCCTAAACAAAATTTTGAAACACACCTAAAAAATCAATGCTACTAACGAGAATACCCCCTTAAACAGAACTTCATTCTAATGCTTATTTATTATACCAAGTTAAGTTTTGTCACCCAGATGGCTTCAAGTTAATTTCAATTGCGAATAGATATAAACCATTATGATATTGAATTAATATGGTGTTTGTAAACAGATAGTGCTGACAAATGACATGACAACCAAATTCGACGATAAGGGCATGAGTTACGAGACAGCCTGTTTGGGAGATAGTTTTGCACAGATGAGTTAATTGTCGAATACAATTAGATCGAAAATCAGATTTCATCTTTCAAGCCAATGTTGTTAAAAGTGTTCTAAAACCGGTTCAAACTGCCACTTTTCAAGTAAGATTTATTTCAATTTTTTTTCAGAAACTTGTAATTTTCTGCTATTTTATAGTGCTGTCAATATTTGAAAAAATTGGATCCGGATATCCGGATCCAAAAAGATTCGGATATCCGAATATCCGATTCTCGGATAATTTAAGATCCGGATCTGAGATCCGGATCCGATATCCGGATCTGAGATTCGGATCCGATATCCGGATCTGAGATCCGGAACCGATATTCGGATCTGAGATCCGAAACCGATATTCGGATCTGAGATTCGGATCCGATATCCGGATCTAAGATCCGGAACCGATATTCGGATCTGAGATCCGGATCCGATATCCGGATCTGAGATTCGGATCCGATATCCGGATCCGATATCCGGATCTGAGATCCGGTACCGATATTCGGATCTGAGATCCGGAACCGATATTCGAATCTGAGATTCGGATCCGACATCCGAAACCGATATTCGGATCTGACATCCGCATCTTAGATTCGAATTCGATATTCGGTTCTTAGATTTGAATAATACATTTGAAATGCGTAATCTAACAATTACACAGAAACAGGTATTGTATTTTTATTTCTATTTAGTTTATAATAAAGTTATAATTTTAGTAATTTATTATATACATGTTTTATTGGAGAATATAGAGTGTTTTATATAAAAGTAAAATTTGGTTTAACAAATAGATATATTAAAATAGTTATTCTGTCTTGTTATGTCTATAACTTCAATACTTTACTATACATTGTGTTGTTGTTATTATATCACTGTTATAGTGTGGTTATAGTGCGCTATACGCTATATTTTACTAGATTATTCAATTATAGTTCAAAAAATTAAAATATTTCTGAATTATTAGATGAAGCAAATGAGTTAGTATTTGAATTGTATAATATGTAAACAAATATAAATAAATAACTTAAATAATTTGTTTAGTAATTTTGTGAATATTAAAAAATAGATACATCTTTCAAGAAACACAATAATATACCATAAATTAAAACTTAATATAGTTTATTATAGGAGAAGTATTGAATGTTTTCTTTATTTTTATTCAAAAACATAAATTGTCTGACTTTAGAGTTTACATTTTTAAGGGCGTAATGTAAACATCTATAGAATAAAATCAGAATATTATTCGATAGTTAGTAGTTACATAAATAAATAATACCTTACAGGCAGCATTCATTTAAAATTACTATTGTATACTAAAAAGTTAAAGACGATGATATGAAATACAAACAAACAAAGACAATCATATCTCAAATAATGCAGCGTCCCTTACCAACCACATAGTGTTACAAAAATTAAACATTTGTATATATTAAAAAAAATATTTTTAATATTTTTATTTACTGTGTTATATTTAAAATGTATATGTATTTAATAAAAATTAATAATAATTTTAAAATAATATTTTTAGACACAAATTTTACATTTCATTAAATCAAAACCAAAAAAATATTAACTTTTAATAAAATATATAATTTGAAAAATATTAACAATCTGGAAAATTTATTGAAGATTTGACAAAATGCAAATATTTTTAACAAAATTGTATAATTTTTAACAAAAATTAAAAATTTATTCTCAATATTTGACAGTTTTTATAAATTTAATAATTTTATACTAAATTTCAAATTTTTTTAGCACATATGAATCGCCAAGAATTTTAAAACAAAATTTTCAGAATTGCATATGTAAAAGAATTTTTAGTATTGCCAAAATCAGCTCTTTTAGTATTCCCAAAAAAATAAACTTGTAATAACATCCATTGTATACAAAATTCTTTAGACACAATGTATATAATTGAGTACTTTTATTTCTGAGACACACTGCATGTTTATATAATATAAAAAAAACATATTTTATATAAAATTCTTGAGACACATTGTATATATAATTTTGATGCACATTGCATATATGATTTTTTAGACACATCGTATATAACTGCAGTCGCACACTTATTTGGCATTTCGATAAAATAATACAGCTTGTAAAATGTTTTTAATATTTGTTTAAAAACTGTGATATGTATATGATATGTTAAAAAGAAAACAGATATTTCATAACCTACCCGTACATTTATTTCAATAATATAAATATATTAAAATAATGTGTGAAAAACTTATATAAAAATAAAAATATAAAACACATAGATTCGAAACGATTCAAATTTGAAATCCGGATCTTTAGGTTCGGATCCTAAATCCGGATCTAAAATTCGAGTCCGAGATCCGAATCTGGGATCCGGATATCCGAATCTAAGATTCGGATCCGAGACCCGAATATTCGAATCTGAGATTCGGATCCGAGATCCGGATATCCGAATCTGAGATTCGGATCCGAGATCCGGATATCCGAATCTTAGATTCGGATCCGAGATCCGGATCTGAGATTCGGATCCGAGATCCGGATATCCGAATCTGAAATTCGGATCCGAGATCCGGATATCCGAATCTGAGATCCGGATCCGAGATCCGGATATCCGAAAACGTAATTATCCGGATATCCGGATAATTTTGGATCCGGATCTAAAATTATCCGGATTCGGTTCCCAGCACTACTATTTTATTTTATTTGTAGATTACTGAAGCTGGTATTCGCGATATGGAATAATTGTTGCATTATTAGATTAATTTAATAATTTATATTTTGTGTTATGTAATAATTTTTTATCGAATCGTAAATAAAATATTATGTAAATTAAATTAATTATTTATCTGGTCTTAAAACCTTGTACCACTGAACTGATATTACTACAATCTTTTTATGATTATACCCCATTATTTCCAACAATACTTTTCTACCACCAATTCTTTTTTCCACTATACATTTTTTCGACCAATTCTTTGTTTCACCAAAAAGTTATATTTTGAAAAAATTTAAAATATAATTTTTTTCAAAATTTGCTCAAAAAAAATTAGCTACATAATAGCTAAGTAACTTTTTTCTTTAACTCATACTGATTTAGCAGGAAAAATTATTTAAAAAAAATTATTATTAAAAAATTATTCAAAATTCTAGCGCCCAAACGGCACATGCTAGTAAATTAAAACTAAAACCAAATTATATAACTTTTTATTTCCTATAGAAAAGTATTGTAAGTATTTTACCAAATTTTACTTTAGAAAGAAATATTATAATTTTTTATGGGAAGGTAGTCAAAAGGTTAGATGTTCGAATGAAACTCTCATTAAAGATGCTATGTCAAGCTTTCGGTTGTATTTTCCACCATCTTCAGGACATGTTCTTTTTAGAAAAATTCAGAAACAAATACATATAAATTGGTATAGCAATTATAAAATTTACAGAATATACAAATCATGAAGTCGATAAATAATTAAAAGTAACAGACAATTTTGTTAATATGAATGAATATAGCAAAAATTGTAGTCAAATATTAAAATACATAAAAAAGTCATAAGAAATGTAATTGTTTTTTTTTCTTTCAAATTTTTCTTTTTAGAATATACGCGAATATTTACTTTTAATTATTTATCGACTTTATGATTTGTATCTTCTGCAAATTTTATAATTGCTATACCAATTTTAATGTATTTGTTTCAGAATTTTCTAAAATTTTTTTATTATATATCAAATATAAACTAGTTCTATAAATTAAGTACTTCTTATTTTATTTAACATTTTAAAATAAAAATAATGCTAAAACCAGTTTTAATATTTTCAAAATAAATACTTATAAATACTAATAAAATAGAAATACTCGGAAAGGGGCTATGAATAACGGCCAATCTTTTCTAGCTAATTGGTTTGATAATTTGATAATCTTGTATTAATAAATGTAAATCGTATTTATCACCAAATGTAAAAATATCATTTCAACTATTTTTTTGTCTTCTTCAAATTCATTATCATCTCATTAACCATTAGAAATCTTGAGTTGAGTTGCTTATAATGCCATATTTATATTCACAGGTTTTTTCTTGAAAACTCTTTTTTAAATTCAATAGCTTTATACTCTTCTATGTTTCTTATTACACTTAGATTATGTTTTTTTTTTATTTAAATATTTAGTTTTATTGTCAAATTTGTTATTTATTTTTTTCTGTTAAGTTGAAATTTCAAATTTTTAAACACTTTAATTTATGATATTTAATAATATAAGTTCAAATTTTGGTCGTTCAGTTATTATCTAATAGTATGATTAAAAACGTTTAGCATTATTTTTTCTTAATATATATTACAGGAAGTTGAAAAATTTAAATTATAATTATAAAACACAATGTTGACGAGATGTCTCTAATTAATTTATTTTTTTAAAGAAAATTAGAAAACAATTTTTTTTCTTTATTTTCAAAAAAAAAAAGAAAATATTTTAAATATAGATATTGCCAAGTGATACTCCGTATCGGTGATACTAGAAAGACAAAATTATAATGATAATTATCAGTGGTAGTAGCGGTACTTCGGATTTGTGCTACATGTAGAATTCCAGTTTCTGTATCATTTCCCTTTCATTGAGATTTCCTAATACGGTGCGGTGCTTACATCTAAACTGAAATTTTGTTGATGTTGAACCCCATTCTTGAAATATAATCTTCAAACTGCATGCGACCAATTTTTAATTTCTCTTTTTAAATTCACATATTCGTATACATAATTACTCGTACACAGAATCATGTGTACGAATATGTGAATTTAAATTATTACTAAGTATAACTGTTACAATAAACATTTCACAATTATTAGGTTTTCCATTTTTATTTTTGCGTATATGGTTTTTCTAAGTAATATTTCGTGTAATAGCTTTTCTGCATATTGATAAATTATTCTCGTTTATGTTCTCATACTTGTTTTATTCTTATCACTTGGAAACATTCGCTCAAATAAAACTTTCTCAACCATACTTTCCCATCTATTCATCGGACGTCCACACTGACGTATTCCTTCAATCCCACTCATATATATTCTTTTAACAACGCTCATTAGATACATTCACTCAAGATGGCCGAATCATCTTAACTGACTAACAATAAGTTTGCAATATTGTTACCAATTTTACACTATACTCCAATCTATTTTACATCTGATCACTTCTAATTTATTAATAGTACTTTATATAAAAATCAACTAAAACACCAAACACTTGGAAATCGTATATATATTTTTATTTTATTTTACATTAACTTGCTACCTACTTGAAAAAATAAATATGACTATATATAAAATAAACAAAATTTTATTATTTCGATAAAAGTTTAAAAGCAAGCTAATCTCAATCACAAGTACATATATTACCATCAATATTACGACTCTTAACTTTATCACTTTGCAAATAGAATATAGTTGTTTCATCAACGTTTTCCTTATTTAGTAAAATTAAAATATTTTTAATAGTTTTTACAAAATGGTTGACTATCATATTGTTATCTACGGGAGCTTTTCCTCTACAAATTTTATTTCGTTTATTTCTTCTTTTTTAATTAACATCTACAAAAAAATTCAATTAATTAAAATTAATAAATGTTTTTTTAAATATTTTATAGAATTTCTTATGTAAAACAAATAAAAAAATACTAATACTTTTTTTCTATCATTTAATATTAACGAGTTATAAATAGTCAAACTTACTTATGAGTACATACATAAGGGGTAGGTGACCCATTAAAACAATAAATAATTAAAAAAATCAAAAACACGTCAATTTTATTTTTAATTGAGCTACCTTAATATAAAATAAAATTTTGAAAAAAATTACATAATAATTAAATATGGGGTAAATTAACACAAATCGGCAAATTGGTTTACTAGTGTTTAAACTAAATTTTACTGAATCAATCACTAAATTTCATAAGTATTCATAAGTTTATGACTTATTGTCATCTCTATAAATCTAGCAGCAATTTTCAATTATTGTTTATAATATATTTCTTTATGTGCAATCAAAAAATTGGAAACCGACAAGTAAATTTGTAGAAGTTATTACAATTTTACTGTTTTAATATTAATGGCCATTATGAGAAGGCGTTGCTTATATCTCTGTGCTACTGTTTCGTTTTATTAAGTGAAAGACAAATTTGTATAGTAATAATAAATTATTTTTATATTATCTGTTCTTAACGTAATTGTTTACTCTTAAAACGAAACAAAAACCATTAATTTCCGACCGTCCTATATAGAACTGATAAATATTGTCAATTAATGAAACAAATTAATCTAACATATACAATAATAAATTAGATTTTATTTGAAAGTTAAACTAAAAACTTTGGATTTCTGTAATATTGTTTAAATGTAACTATATTTTTATTTAACTTTAACGAATAGTCGTATACTAAGTTTTAAAGGCTATTTTAGTTTGTAAAGCTACTGTATTTAATTATATGAATAAGTTTTGTCAAAAGTAAATCTTAATCATTGTGAACAAAATAATTACAGATTTATTTGCTATAAAAAAATATTGTACTATGTTCATAATCCGAACAAAAAATGTGTAATTGTTTTATGTAATCTTTATTGTAAATGTTGATGTATTCAAATTACAACTTATAATTCTTATACATTAAATTAAGTTAGGTTATATATGGTCTGTTTACAAACTTATGGAAGAGACAATAAATAAATCATTACTTATCAATTATTAAGCATATATATTTTTTTTAAAATCTGATTAAAGCTAGTATTTTACTTACAATTTCCGATGCAATAGTTTCCAATTTGTGTGATAACAATACATTATCCGAATCCATTGTAGTTAAAGTAAATATTATATTATCACCAGCAGCACATAATCGACAACGTTCTTCATTTAAATATTGTTTTAATATTATTTGAGAATCGAAACATTGTTTTATAAATTTATAAGCATCATTCAACCGAACAGCGAAAATTGTACAAATAACATTCGGTAATTTGATCCTGCAATCCACCTAAAATAAGAAAAGTAAAATATTTAGAAATAATAATGTAGGTATATTATTTCATTATTATTTCATTCTTATAATTTCTGGTATAATTGCTTCGAATTTATCTACGAAACGTTTGCCATTTGAATCCAGATTTAGCATTGTAAATGTAAACAATACATTTTTGTCACTTATGCATAATTGACAATGTTGCATTAAACTATTCATGATTAAAATTAAATGTTCTACCGAAAAAGCTTCTTACAATAGGAAAAACATAAAAATCTTGTATTTGACAGTATTGGAGGTTAACTTACAAAAATCTGAAACGAATCCAGGTGGCCAGATAAATTTTGTGTAATATTTCTTGTATAAGAAGAAGAATATATAGCTGCGTATTTAATTTTACAATTTTTTCCTTAACTGCTACTTATGCCCGATTTCTTCACTATTTATTTAGACTTCGATTTTCTAAACTCCGATTAAAGTTAACCGGACAATAACCATTTGTCGGATTTCTTCACTCACATGCAGGGTTAACTAATCTACGGTTCGAAACTCCAGAAAATACATTTGGCATCGTCGCAAATCAAATTTCAGCTAATGTCATACGGATTGTAAGCATATTATTAACTTTATAAATATCAAACAATTTATTACATTGACTATTATTTAGATATTATATATATAATATTATTTTTATCTTATGACATATATGTATATTAATTAATATAATTAAGGAAAAAAAAAAGTTCCTTATTTATTTTTCTGTAGTATTTATGAAAATGTATGATTTTTATAAATTTTTACAATTTACAAATAATAAATATTTGACTAAATATAAAGGATCATTAACTACTATAGGTCCTATGATACGCTTGAACAAAAAAATATTTTATTCTATATTAATAAATAAAGTTAAAACAATTTGTCAACACATATTACATAATAATATTCATTTATTTATTAATTTGAATTTTATTATAAATAACATTTAATATATTTTACATATTTTATAATAATAAAATTAATATAAATTAAAAAAATATATATTTAAATATCTTATTTAAAATCAATGCAAAACACGAAATGTCAAAAGATGCGTCAGGTTATGAAAGATATGAATAGTTATAGTTGTACTCGTTATACTGCTAAATATTGGCGCTGGTGTAGATAAACCACGTTTAAACCGCCAATGTTCGTCGGTTAACTATAATCGACGAATAACATCTAGCCGGAGTTTCGTGAGTGTGAAGAAAACCGATTTCAAGGTTTAAACTACGTTTAACTTTAGTCGTGGTTTAACCGAATGTGAAGAAATCGGGCATTAATCTAGTTTCTAGCTATTTGTCTAAATAAAATTTAAATAAAAGAAAAGCATCGTATTTTTGATAATGGAGGGGGATTTTCGACAGTGCAGCTGCTGAACGTATATATATATATATATATATATATATATATATATATATATATATATATATATATATATATATATATATTTCAGTGGTAAAATGCGAATGATTTCGATTTTTTTTAACTAACAACTCATTGTTTTCAAAACATTTGCAGCAATTAATATATACAATAATTTAATAAATAAAATTGTGAAATAAATTTTATTGAAAATATATTTACAATAACAATATTCATTAAATTGTTATATTTTTACAACTGCCGTTCATCAGTGCTATCTATGCATACGGAAATCAAATACTTCTCAAAGTAGTTTATAATTTAACCGTTAATGTCAAACAATTAAAATATATAATAATATAATGGACAAAATTGTAGAACACATTTTATTAAAAATATATTTACAATAAAAATATGCATCAAATTATTATATTTTTACAATTGACGTTTACTGGCGCTATCTATGAATAGGAAAATGAAGTACTTTGTAAAGTAGTTTATAATTTAACCATTAATGTCAAACAATTAAAATATACAATAATAGCTGTATTCTTTTTACCAAAAAATTAACTCAGCTCAGTTGGCAAGTGAAGTGAGGTGAAACGAAGTGAAGTGAGTTGAGTTGCTTTAAAAAGAACAAGATATTCAAACTCTAGCAAGAGAACACGAATAAGTGACAATTTAAAGAATATTCAATTTGAATTAATTGACTACAATACCTGTTTCATAAGTAATTTCGTATGACATTTTTCGCGGATAACCTTAAAAACAGCAATAACGATATAAACTTAACCCCTACTACGTAACTGAGTATCTCACTTCATTTTGAGATTATTTTGCGGGTGCAGCAGAATCGGTAAGGGGGGAAGGTATCCAACTCAGTTTGTTGTAGCTCAGTTAAGATAAAAAGAATAAGTATTATCTGAGTTGATCTGAGTTTATCTGAAGTGAGCTGAGATCTCAGTAAATTTTAGGTAAAAAGAATACAGCTAATATATAATGGACAAACTTGTAAAATATATTTTATTAAAAATATACTTACAATAACATTATTTATTTCATTGTTATATTTTTGCGTCTAACGTTCAACAACACCATGTATGAACAAGGAATTCAAGTACTTTTTACAGTAATTTATTATTTAACTATTAATGTTGAACAATTAAAATATACAATAATATAATAGACAAAATTGTAAAATATGTTTTATTAAAAATATATTTACAATAACAATATTTTTAAAATTGTTATATTTTTACAAATGACGTTCATCAGCGCCATCTATGAATACGGAAATAAAGTACTTTTCAATGTAGTTTGCTTGTCAAAAATGTCATTTTCAAAGCTTTATTAATTATTTATTATAATTTAAAATAAAGATTGAAGGAAAAATGATAGTATTAAAAGCTCAAGGTATGTATTGTTATTTATATCATTATTAACAGAATGTCCTATTTTTGTCACTGTCAGCAAACAGGACGCTGCTATTTATTCTTCTTATACTAGCTAAAAACATTACGCAAAATTTATCTGGCCAACTTGATTCGTGTCAGATTTTTATAAGTTAACCTCTAATACTATCAAATACAATATTTTTATATTTTACTTTTATAAGAAGCTTTTTTTGGGAGAAAATTTAATTTTAATCATGAATAAGTTTATGCACCATTGTCAATTATGTATAAGTGACAAAAATGTATTGTTCAATATAATTGATCTGGATTTAGATGGCAAACGTTTCGTAGATAAATTGGAAGCAATTATGCCAGAAATTGTAAGAATGAAATTATTTGTTTTGATTGTAATATACATTATTGTATCTGAATTTTTTACTTTCCTTATTTTAGGTGGATTGCAAGATCAAATTACCGAATGGTATTTGTACAATTTGCGCTGTTCGATTGAATGATGCTTATAAATTTATAAAACAATGTTTCGATTCTCAAATAATATTAAAACAACATTTACATGAAGAACTTTGTCGACTATGTGCTGGTGGTGATAATATAACATTTACTTTAACTACAATGGATTCGGATAATGTATTGTTATCATACAAATTGGAAACCATTGCATCGGAAATTGTAAGTAAAATGAAAATGAAAAAAATTATATGCTTATAAATTGATAAGTAATCATTTATTTATTGTCTCTTCCATAATTTTTGAGAACAGACAAATTTAACTTAACCTAATTTAGAGTATTTCAAATTTTAATACGTTTGTTGGTTTTGTTTAATTAAAACTTATACAGTGTGTTGACCGCGACCCCGGAACATAGGACTTTAACATGTAAAATCATACTTTCTTAATTTCCTGCTTCCCTAATTATTTTAGGTAAAAATGCTTCAAAAAGGAGTTGTAGAGCATAAAATTCTACATCAGAATCAATTAACAAAATTAATTTTACTTGTCCTATAACAGCAGAAATTAATCTGAATATATTAAAAATTAGCTCAAAAATCAGGTTAGCCTTGGAAATGAAACAAAATTGTAAACAATTGGAAATGAAAATTGTATTTATTATTAATTATTATGATAAATTGCATAATTGACTATAAAAATTATTATTGTAAAATTGTTTGTGGTCCTGAAAAGGACCGTTGTTTTTTGTTATTATTAATAACATTAGATTTTTTGGATTTTAAATTTAAAAGAAAATAAATCAGAATTATCTTAAATTAAGTGCTCAAATAAATATCCATTGTTTGCCAAACAGAACCCAAGTTTATCATAAAAATTGCGTTGCATATTTATTAATTGTCGGTTTGTAATTTTTCTGCATTCTTCCACAATTTTTCGTTTCAAAGAGCCTGCATTTGCATGTCTAGTTTTGTAGATATTATTTTTCAAATGCCCCCATAAAAAAAAGTCATTTGGGGACAAATCCGGAGATAGATCTGGCCAGTTTACTGGACCACCGCGTCCTATCCAGCAATTTGGGAAACATTGGTTTACAAATGTCTTAATTTCATTTGTAGAATGAGCAGGACAGCCATCCTGCTGAAACCAAATCGTATTTTCCCCTGCAACATTATCCAGAGCAGGCCCAATTTCTGTCTCGTAACTAAAAATATTTCTGGAAATTTAGTGTGCCATCAATAAAAAAAGGTCCTATAATATTGGAACCTAACATTCCAATCCAAACATTCACACTTTCGCGATATTGAGAATGGTTATTTAAAATTAAATGTTGATTTTCTTTGTGCCAACTACGATAATTTTGAACATTTGGTTCTCCATTAATGCTAAATATGGATTCATCAGAAAAACAAATATTTTTGATAAAATTTCTGTCAGCATTCGTCTTTTCCATTATCGTTTCGCAAAATATCATGCGGTTTACTCTATCATGTTTAAAAATTTCTTGATAGCGAGAATATTTAAAAGATTTGTATTTATGTTTTTTTAATATTCTGAAGGCCGTGGTGTGATGTATTCCTAATCCCGATGCAATTTCTCTTGTACTCACACTAGGATTATTCGATACCTAAGCTAGAACATTTATTTCATTGACGTTATCATCAATCTCAATTTCTTTTTCTGGTGCAACATGTTTTTTAATGCAACTGTGGCATGGATGGAACACTGATCCATATTTAATTTGATTATTAATAACTCTTTGAAGAGTGTGAATTGAAAGAATTGGATTGTGAGGATACGAACCCGCAAATAAATCTCGCACTTGTCTTAAACTATCACCACCATAATACAACCTAAGAAATTCATTTCTTTCACTAATTGTGTACTCGTAATTGTCCACCATTTTTTCTAATAATTAACTTTATAAATTGAACACTAATAACTAATTACTGGCAATAAACTTATGAAACAAGAAAAATAATATTCTTCTGACAGATAAGTCGTCAATCTTTTGATTACAATTTTGTTTCATTTCCAAGGATAATCCTATTTTTGAGCTAATTTTTAATATTTTCATATTAATTTCTGCCGTTATAGGACATGTAAAATTAATTCTATTTATTGATTCTGATGTAGAATTTTATGGTCTACAACTCTTATTTGAAGCTTTTTAACATAAAATAATTAGGAAAGCAGGAAATTAAGAAAGTATGATTTTACATGTTAAAGTCCTATGTTCCGGGGTCGCGGTCAACACACTGTATAAAGTAAGTTTTAATTTGAATATATGTACATTTACAATAAAAATTACATAACACAATTATTATTTTATTAGGTTTACTTATAATAAGTTTATTAATTATTATAATATATTTTTGCTAAACTGAAATTTGTTTCTGCAAGAGTAGTTGGGAATTGCTATTATGAGAAAAAATATTGTTGTCTGTTTTCAGGTTGGTAAAAATTTCGTCTTGTATTCACACAGCTTGTAGTAGGATTTAGATCTCACAAATAAATCAAATATTAGTGAAATATTATATTAAATAAATTTCTTTATTAAGCTCCCTTTAATCCGAAGATTTTTATTATATGTAATATATAATTTTAATTTATATTTTAGCTGGAATGTACTGACAAGTTATCGAATTGTATTTGCTCTGTTCAATTAAATGAAACGTATAAATTTGTAGAAAAATGTTTTAAATCGCAAGAAATTTTAAAGCGAAATGCAAAACAACAATCGCAAAATAGTGAAGTTATGAAAAACGAAATTAAAAATGAAAGCGAAATTAAAGCAGAGAATATTGATGAAGAATACATTAAACTAGATTTGAAAACTAATGTAAATATTAAAGTTGAAGAAAGTTTAGAATCACAAAGTAATACAAATTTTGATACTGCTTGTATGAAACAAGAAGCTATTAATGAAGAGAACATTGAAGTAGATTTGAAAAATGGTACGAATATTAAATTTGAAGATAATTTGAAATCCGAATTTTTAGATTTACATTCAGAATTAATAATTTAGGAAGAATATTCTAATTTTGAGAATGAAACCAATATAAAACGTTGTCAAGCTAGTAGAGATTCGAAGAAAAATAATATTTTCAGTCCGAAAGAAAATGATGAATCTGTAAAGAAAAGAAAATCTCATAAATGTACATTATGTAAGAAAACTTTTTCTTGCAATGCTAATTTAAAACAACATATACGTTCTCATACAAATGAGAGACCTTATAAATGCGAAATATGTGAGAAAACATTTACTCAAAGTGGACATTCAACAAGGCATTTTCATACTCATACAAATGAGAGACCTTATAAATGCGAAATATGTGAGAAAACTTTTACTCAGAATGGAAATTTAAAAACGCATATCCGTTCTCATACAAATGATAGACCTTATAAATGCAAAATATTTGAGAAAACTTTTACTCAATATGAAAATTTAAAAAGGCATATCCGTTCTCATACAAATGAGAGACCTTATAAATGCGAAATATGTGAGAGAACTTTTACTGAAAGTTCACACTTATAAATGCGAAGTATGTGGAAAAGCATTTACTCGAAGTGGAGGTTTAAAAGTGCACATTCGTTTTCATACAAATGAGAGACCTTATAAATGCGAAATATGTGAAAAACAATTTACTCAAAGTGGAGATTTAAGAAGACATATCCGTTCTCATGCAAATGAGTGACCTTATAAATGCAAAATTTGTGAGAAAACTTTACTGTAAGTGGAAACTTAAGACAACATATCCGTTCTCATTCAAAGAAGAAACCTTATAAATGTGAAATATGTGAGAAAACTTTTTCTGTAAGGGGAAACTTAAAAGTACATATCCGTTCTCTTACAAAGGAGAAACCTTATAAATGTGAAATATGTCAGAAAACTTTTACTGTAAGTGGAACCTTAAAAAGACATATCCGTTCTCATACAAAAGAGCAATTTTATAAGTGCAAAATATGTGAAAAACAATTTACCCAAAGTGGTGATGTAACAAAGCATTTTTGTACCATATAAAAGTAAAATTTGTGAGAAAGCTTTTATTAAGAGTGGCATTTTAAAGAGGCATATCCGTTCTCATGCAAAGGAGAAACCCGATGAATGCGAAATGGAAAACTTTTCCTCAGAGTAGAAATTTAAAAGAAACATATTCGTATTTATATTGTAGCGATTTAATTTTTGTAGTTCTCTTTTTATTAATGATTAATTTAAATATTGTTAAGCCTCATTCAGATTGCTCTGTCCCTAGTGAAATCAGTGTTATGTTTTAGCGCAGACCTAGTAGTTCTGAACCAAACTACATGTGAGTTTATAGGAATACATTGCAAATGCACGGATTTAGTTTTATTAGCAAATTTTGTTTTATCGTAGCCAAAGTCCGACCTAACCAAGGTTTCTTAACTAAAATTCACTTATGATTTAAAACAGAGCAATCAGATTTCGCAGTAAGATGAGATAGCGATGTATATCAGTTTTTATGTAAGAAACTTCAAATTTATAATATGTAAATAAGCAGTTTGGAACATAAAATTAATATTATCTTGAAGACGCGTATTTAATGTAGTAAAAATAACATTTATTTTACACACAACAGAAGAAAAATTAGCGAAAACCAAGAAGATGGTAATTTCATCTTATCAATTTGTAAAATTATATTTCTGTCTTATACTATTCTAACTGCTTCCAAATAATTATACAAGTCTTATTTGGTATAATCATAAATTATTTTTAATAAATATTTAACACAACAAAACAACTTAAACTGACACAAAAAAAGATACGCTACTAAAGATAACCAATAACTGTTTAGCATATATACAACGTAAATAGAAATATCAGAAATGATTTCTAACAGCATTTAAATTGTTATCACTGCGCAGGCGTAACTGAAAATTCATTTAGACATACAGGCAATCTGAATGGTCAAGTTTTTGCGCTGTGCTAAATCATGAAACTAAAACTAAATCGTAAAACTGTTTTTTGGCAGTCTGAATGAGATTTTATTCTAAATATAATTTGTCAGTATCTATTTTTACATGATTATTATTTTAAATAAAATTAAAATGTTAAATCTTAGTCAGACTGGCGTTTTAGTTTTACGCAGAAGTACAAGAATTTGAGCAATCCAAACACTTGACATATTTTTAGGTTTTTACACCTAGTTTTTGGATTGGTCAAATTATTGTGCTTGTGCGTAAAACTAAAACGGCAGTCTGAATTAGACTTTATGTACAATAATGTTTTTTAATTTCTATAAAAATCAACATGTATTTGAAAATTTATAACACACTATGAAATGACAATAAACCTTTTTTATGCGTTCCTAATACAAATTGAAATTTTCAGTCTTCATTGTGACAACAAGATAATAAAATAGTTTGTTGATATATTTTAATGTAACGATGACGGCATTTACCCAAATAAATTTTATATATTTTTCAATTTATATTAATTTTATTATTATTAAATATGTAAACTATATTATATATTATTTATAATAAAATTTAAATTAATAAATAAATCAATATTATTAAGTAATATGTGTTTACCAATTGTTTTAACTTTATTTAATAATATGAATAAAATGTTTTTTCTTCAAGCGTATCATAAGAGTTTATATTGGGTGTCCAATTTTAAGCTTTTCAGCAGAATATCTCGAAATAAAACACCTATTTTTTATTGCAAATTCGGAAAGAGCATTAAAAAAAGCTATGTAAACATTTAAAGATCAAAGATAGCCAGAAAATAGTAACTCACTTTCACTAGTAATATCAAACAGAATAAAAAAAATTGTATTTCGAAAATCATATGGCAACATTATAAAATTTAATTTTGATGTAAATAGTACCTAGTAAAATACTAAATAAAACTGTTAATACTAAATCATTAGAGAAAATTCATTTAGGAGAATTAAAACCAATCCTATTAAAACATTCTTATTCGCATACTAATAATATTGTTATTGTAATATTAGTAATAATTATACTAATTTGTATTTTTATTAGAATAATTAAAATTTGTAAAAAGAAATATGATAGGCAAAAAAATTTAAATATACAATAAAATATAGTTTCATCTAGCGCGGGAGCAATTATCTGTATAATGTTACCGCACGAGGCATTAGAGATCTTACGTTACACACTTATCATATTTCTTTATGAGAAACTATCGCGTTCTCACACTATGTAGTAGAAGTTAGAATTTATCTGCTCGTCTATTTGTATGGACGTATATATTTGTCGTTCTTGTAAAATTTTAATACAAATTTTTAAATATAATTTCCTCGATAGATTATATATATTATTTTTTTTTTATGTAACTTATTATTAGCTTATTTAATAAAAGGTCAAATATGTGAATATGTTTTATTTGTAGTCATAACTTTTCATTCTTTTATAACAAAAATTAATTTAACATTTTTTTTACATACAAAAAAATAAAACATAACTTTTCAACAACATAGGAAAAATAGCATTACACCAAAATAGTTCACATTTTTCAATTAAATCTAAACAATAATTTTTATCAAATTGAACCTGCACGCAATCGTAACTTTTATTTCTTATAAAATTTGTATTTGCTACACAAAATAAACATTTCTGTTTATTTAATAAAAATATTGCATCTGCGCTTAAAAAATTTTCCTTATTTTTCCAGTTGCATCAATATAATTTAAATGCTAATTTTAAAAAATTATATGCAAAGATATTTACAAAATATAGTAGGTACAGACAGGGTTAGACTGGCCCACCGAGGCACCGGGCTTTCCCCGGTGGGCCGTTATCATTATGGGCCTTGACCGGCGATTGTCAAAAAATTAAGTTTTACAAAAATTTAAGAACCGATTATCCCAAAAACAACGATATGTATTGAATGACGATATAATAAATGACGTTTATTGGTTAGATCCTAATAACTTTCCCAAAATCAATAGTCGTAATATACGCGATATAACTTCTGAATTAATCCGATGACGGACAAACTGAAACCGGAGAAGAATATGAAATCAATGTAACAAACTATAGTAATATTTGTAGAAATTGCATTGTTTGGTGTTTTCAGTTTTACAAAAATTTAATCTCCGACATTGACATACGCTAATTTATTCATTGCTTATAAATTAGTGCCAATATTATCTTCCAGTCAAGTATCATGCGAACGAACATTTTCGAAATTAAAGTACATTTTAAACAGATTGCGAAATTGTTTTAATCAGGATAATTTCAAGTAGCTTTCATGCTCATGTCATACGAGAAGGATATTTTGGAAAATTAGGTAATAAAGATATCATTACAAACATTTTCGCAAAAAATAATTTATTAAATCGTCTTTCAACTTAGATTGAAATAAAAAATTATATTTAATTTTAATATGTGTCTTTTTACAATTCATCTTTATTTTTCTGTAATGTCATTTCCATGTTTATTATAGAATATACGCCGACCGCCTACCACAGACCCAACATCGATCGTGAATGCAACGCCAACGCCTTCCTAGGGACACTAATTTCTATTTTAAAATTAATGTTTGTGTATCTTCCATCAAATATGAACAATTTCTCTAGTTTTAGTTATTTTTATTATACGTGATACTATAAAATCTAAATAAACTATAAATTCAATCGTTAATAAGTAATTTTAAATAAACGTTAAAAGTATATTTGACAAAAAAATTCTTTTAAAAGTGAAGTAGATCTGTTGAATTACAGAATAAAAATAAAATCTTTTGCTTTACTATTTATTTGAATTGTTTACTATTCATTAATGTATAAGTGCATTTTATTTATATTCTATATTTCAGGTGATTTAGTACTAGGTAGATTAAAAAGCAAGCAGTTATTAAAATCATTCTTTGTACATAAAATGAAACTTGACGTAATGACGAAAGTGGTGCTTCCGCGTGTGTGGAAAATAAATTATAAAAATTTATACTATTATTATTATTAGTTTTATTATATATTAACTTTTTATTAATCAACAATTTTTTTGCGGACTTGCTTTGCCCGCTCCTCACTCATCTCCTTTAGAGATTCCTCCACGTATTGGACAAACATTTTTTTTTGCCCCTCGCCTGCTTAATGGCAGCAAACAAACTATCAGAAATGTTTTTTATAACATCCAAAATTTCACTGAATGGATCAGCTTTCCTTTTGTTACACCTACAAAAATATATATAACAAACATAATAAAATATAAATTTCAAATTATTTGTTTTTCCAGATATATTATAATAAAATAAAATCAAATTTTATTTAGCTTTTGGTTAATAAATTACATTGTGATATATATTTATAAAATTAAAAATCTACAGAAAATTTACAAATTTATAATAATATTTACAATATTTAGCAAGTTATTGACTTTATTAAAGTATTTTTTTATTTCAAACTTAAAAATTTTACATTTTTTTAGATATTTAATATATGTCGGTAATTTATTCTATTCAAGTAATCCATTGTGAAATACATATATTGTTAGTAATACTACTTTTGTTTTTTTTTTAGTAAAATAAAAATAATTATCTGCATTTCTAACATGATAATTATTCACAAAACTATTAAATTTCAGATTGTCAGTTAAATACTACGGAAGCAAACCATGTTGTATTTTAAATATAAAAATCATTGCAAACATTACTAAGAAAAAATTAATATTAATTAACCATTTTAGTTTTATTAACATATTGTTTATTTGTTTTTATTTAAGTTGTTCAATATTTCGGCATCTCCGATTCCATCTTTAAAAACAATTTTAATTACAAATAATTTTTTTATTGATACACCAATACAATTTATAATCAACTAAAAACATATGTAAATTGCAACTAATTATGGCAACTGCGATGTCATAATTACGAACAACTTAAACAAAACAAAGAAAATTGTGAATGACACTTGAGTTATTGTTTTAATTTATTGTAAAATAGGTTTTTAGCATACGTAAGTTCTGTTGATGCTGACGGTGTGATTGTAATAAGTTCTTCCATAATTATTTCTTGATCCATATCAAAATGGAAAACACCTATTTGTTCAGTTTGTGGCGAGGCAAGTGTTAGTTTCGGACACGTATCGAAATCTAACGATTTGGAACTGCCTGAACTAGTACATGATGCATGACGTAGTACTTCTTTTTGTTTATGAACTGATGTCATGGTTGAAGTTCTAAGATTAAAACAATAATTATTTTACAAGATATTTTTATAATTGAAGTGATTATCTTTTAAACTTATTACTTTTCGAAAATGATATAATTATTTTATTGCTTATTTAATAAATTCGAACAAAAACAATAATTTGACCAAAAAGAAAGTAATTGAGCGGAATGCATCATACAGCGTCAGCGGCCTTTGAAATCTTGTTACTACTTTGACTGCAAGGAAAAAGTAGTATAGCGTTTGGTACGGTGTCTGTAACATTTTCAAAAAAAATAAAATTGTATAGAAATCTTCATGTAGCCTGTGCATGACGAATCTGAACTTAGTTTATGTGGGTGTATGGATGTGCGTCGTCAGCTCGCTCGCTCGCTCGGTCGTAAGTCAAAATTTGGTGGCCTCAACTCCTCCTAGACGGTTCAACCGATTTTAATGAAATTTTCAGGATAAATTTATCTAGTGCCCAAGATGGTCATGTGATTTTGTTTTTTTTTTCAATGATGCCAACTTTCCGAGAAAAAAATTACTAAAGTTTTTAAAAATTCATATTGGCTACGTTATTTATCCGATTTTGATCAAATTTTCAGAAAAGATTTCCCTAATGCTCCCATTAATTACATAATTTTATTAATATTCAGTGTTGCCAACTTTCCGAAAAAAAAATTACTAAAGTTTTAAAAATTTTATTATGGCCATGTTATTCAACCGATTTTACTCAAATTTTCACAAAAGATTCTCCTAGTATTCATATAATTTATGTAAATTTACCAAAATACAGTGTTGCCAACTTTCCGAGAAAAAATTACTAAAAATTTTAAAAAATTATTTTGACCATTTTATTTAACCGATTTTAATAAAATTTACATAAAAGTTTTTCCTAGTGCCTAACTAAATTATGCAATTTTAACAAAATACAGTGTTGCCAACTTATCGAGAAAAAAAAATCACAAAATTTTTTAAAAATTCATTGTGGCTACATTATTTATTCGATTTTGATCAAATTTTTAGAAAAGTATCTCCTAG
Organism: Clivina fossor; assembly: GCA_963966155.1. Lineage (NCBI taxonomy): Eukaryota > Metazoa > Arthropoda > Insecta > Coleoptera > Carabidae > Clivina > Clivina fossor. The sequence continues at coordinate 6,040,087 of OZ014557.1, forward strand.
TGCCCACATAAATTATAATATTATTAAAATACAGTGTTGCCAACTTTCCGAGAAATGTCAAAGTAGTCTATATATGGGTTTACCCATATACTTCTAATCTTGTTTTTTTTTTAATGATTGATAGTTAAAATTTGTAAATATAAACTGATGCCAAGTAATAATCAATGAGTAATTTTTCTCAAAATGCATTTTTTCATAATGAAACACTTTCTTTTTATAAAACATTTTTCATAAAACTGCTACGTTTTTAAAAAAAAGTCCCGTTGAGCTTCAGATTGAGATGCCGAGGCGCACGAATTTCGTCTTTCGTATAGCGATCAGTTCTTCAATGTCTTCCATTAGGTATCTTTGACAATCTGTAACTGATAAATTTGATTAAATATGTATATAACGCTTACAAAAGACAACAATACAAAACTTACCAGACTTTTTGCATAGCGTCTTCCATCTACTGCCAACTGCTATCCTTCATTTTCGAATTTTTAAATCATAATATTTCAAACAGGGTTTCGAACCGTTTTATTTTTTGTTCCGGTTAACTTAAAAAATACATATATAGGTTTGGCTCCGGTTTTGTTCCGGCAAAATTAACTATTTTTTTTTGTTTTCTGTTCAGTTTCCGAGTGATTAATTTTTAAATTTTTTCATTATTTTTATTTTTATGTAAAAACTTATTTTCTATCATAATTTAGAACATATAATTCTTACTTTTATAATTAGCATACTACATAAATTGTTACAATAATATAATATGAATAATAATAATTATTAATTAATTAAAGGTATAATAATATAATTAGAAGTATATAATATATGGTAATATTATAATTTATTATTCGAAACTTATATGTATAATTTGATGTATGTTTTAATTATATAAAAATAAGATAGGTAACATATGTTAACGTAACAGATTCTTGTATACAGGATTTTTATTTATTTATAATTAGAAAAAGTGAAAATTACTTCTAATTAATAAAATATTTTCCAATGTATTTTCATTTAAACTATTAAAGGTTATTAAAAGCAAAGATCCGTATTCCCACCTTTTTTGTTTATGAAAAAGTGCTTCTATTATTTGAAAAATGAAAATTACCTCTAATTAATAAAATATTTTCTAGTGTATTTTCATTTAAACTATTAAAGATTATTAAAAGCTATTATTAAAAGCTATTACTATAAGCTTTGAAACTGATAATTATTTTTCATTTCTTCAATATGCCATTTGATATAGTTGTTGAACGTAGAACAATAAACATCTCTACTAAAAATCTATGTTGTATTTAATTTAAAATAAAAACTCATATCAATAACAGATACAATAAATTTTAAAAAATTATTACATAATATGAATATAAAAATTCTGAAATTCTTAGTTTTATTATAATATCTATCGTATATACATTAATGTATAAATTAAATAATTAAAATATTTGGTTAAATTCTATTGCAGTGTAGGTATACGCCATGTAGTAAACTGTTGTAAGTATATCAAGTTTGTTTTCTTAATGTAAATAAAAATTTCAAAACTAATAAAACTATTTACACATAAAATAAGGAGCATGTAATGTAAATTTTGTCTCAACATGTACCTACTTTTCAAACTCCGTTTATAAAGACATAGCTTATTAAAATTGTCCAGAATTAGGGCTCTTAATCCTACTAAAGGAATGATTTCTTTAATTTAGTTCTCTTTTAATAATTTTAGCTATACAGCTAACATAATGTTCTAAAATATAGACAATAATCGCAGATGTTTGCCATATCACATTTGCTTAAATCATTTAGCACAAAAAAAAATTACACAATAGACCGTGATTTACAAATTAAATTATGTTTACAAAATTATGTACCTTTAAAGATTGGAATTAATATATCTAAATTCCACAGTTTAAAAACGTTTTTACTTTCTTCGGCTGCCATTTTAATTGAGTATTTAATAGATATTTTACTTACTCTCTGTTTACGTCGAATAATGCACAAGAAGAAGAACGCGAGACGCGTATTAAAAAATATTAGGTATAATTTATATTACAGTACAAATTATATACATATCATCCGTAGCAACAGTGTGTTTTAAAATGTATTCTCGATATTTATCATGAATATTTATATGTATAGCATTTAAAATTATTCATATTTTTTGTCAATATCTATTTTGCTATTTTCCAGATACACATAGCTTGATTTAACATATAAGGTTTAATATAAATATATAATTGCACCTAATATCTAATATTTTTATATTGACAAAACTGATATTATTGCATAATAAAATGTTGCTACTATAAAAATCTTAACAATACGAGCATAGCAAACTATTTTTCTCTGTGTGTAAATTAATAGTATATTATCTGCTGGAAATGTTTTAAAAAGTATTTATCTAAATACTTGGCAGCTGCTTGTAGCAATGCTTGTAAACAGATATCAATAGAAAAACAAACAAAGGCATATTTATATATTTTTATGATACCACGTATTTCATGAATAGAAAAGATATATTATTTAAATCAACACGACAAAGTACACACCAAACTAGTTACATTTCTATTGCCTTTCGAAGTACTTTATTGAACCACTAGAGGAACATAATGTTATAGTTATGTATGGCACTTAACAACTTATGTTTCCGATATGGAAATGTCAAATATGTTTGGGCGTTCTAGAAGAGTATAACAGAGTGGAACTTCGGTATACGACCTTAATTCGTTCCTGATGTTTGTACTTATACCGAATAGAACGTATACCAAACCAACATTTCTCATAAGAAATAATGTAAAAATGATTAATCCGTTTTTATGTAAAAAAAAACCTCCCTTGATATGGTATATTAATGGGGTTGTAAAATAATTATTTACTTTTCTGTTGCTTTTCGTTTACCTTTTTGCAATTCATGATTAATAAAAATAATAAAATTTTACTTAAAAATGAAAATCAGAAGAAACTTAACAAAGTTATAGAGTGTGGCCCCACGCAGGTCTGGTACACTAAAAGGGCAGTACACCAACCAAGGACTCTCCCCATCAGAAATTACATAGTTTTAAACCAAATGAAGTCAATATAAATTCGTGAATAGTGTAGATATCATAGTATTACTTGTTCATATATAGCGCGTATAATCGTATAATTGAATTAAGTCGTATACCGTACAAAAGTCGTATACCGAGCAATTTTTTTTTTACCGAAACAGAACGTATTCCGAATTGGACGTATTCTAAAGCAGACGTATACCGAGGTACATCACTGTAGTACAAATTCAAAATTATTGGAAAGGAAGAAAAAAGGATGGTTAATATATGCAGCATCGTCGGTTATTGCATTACGTAAAGCTGATGAAGAACAATAATTTGGAATTGCAATTTGGGAATTAGCAACGAAGTACTAGGTCAAGAAAATATTATTAATATATTAATGAATAAAACTATACACAAAATCCGTAATTCAAATATTTATTTATTATTAGATAATCACATATTGAAGCAATTACCGCTGCATGAACATAGAGTTCAATCAATTAAGCTTATATCATTATTTTAAAATACAAGTACATAATCTAACTTAATCCATAACTTTCACAATAGAACGAAATCGACATCATTATATATAAAAATGGTACATTTTAAAAATCAATACTTTAATCATTGTATTTATATTGGAAGTGAGTATTAGTAGAATAATGTTTATATTATTATTTTTGTAATATTAAGCATTATTATAAAGTTTATAAATATCAAACAACTTTTTTGATTAATATTATTTAAATATTTTATATATAATATTTTTATCTTATGACATACATGTATATTAATTAATACATTAAGTAAAAAAGACCATTTCCTTATTTGTTTTTACGTAATATGTATGAAAATGTATACTTTTCATATATTTTTACAATCTACATTACATAAACAATAAATATTTGACTAAATATAAAGGACAATTTTTGGTTATCTTCAGTAGAGTTTTTTTTTTATGACAGTTTAAGTTGTTTTATTTAAATATATCTGACGAAAAATTTATGATTGTACAACATAAGATCTGTACAATCATTTGAAAAATACGAATGCAAAACAGAACATTTAGAATAGTGTGGACATAAATATAATTTTACAGGTTTATTAGATGAATTGGCCATCTACTTTGTTTTCGTTAATTTTTCTTCTAATGTGTCTAAAATGAATGTTATTTTAGTATATTAAATACGCGTTTTAAGAATAATATTAATTTTATTTTTCAAACTGCTCATTTACATATTATAAATTTGACGTTTTTTTTTCATAAAAAAAGATATACATCGCTATCTCATGTTACTGTGAAATCTAATTGACCGTTCTTAAAACATAAGTGAATTTTAGTTAAAACTTTGGCTGCGATGAAACAAAATTTGCTAATGAAACTAAATCCGTGCAAATAAGAAACTAAATCTATATAAGATCACATGTTGTTTGATTCAGAACCCCTAGCTCTGCGCTAAAACATAATACTAATTTCGCTAGCGAAAGAACAGTCTAAATGAGGCTTAACATAATTTAAAAATTAATCATTAATAAAAAGAGAACTATAAAAATTAAATTGTTACAATATGAATACGAATATGGTTTTAATTTCTACTCTGAGGAAAAGTTTTCTATTTCGCATTCATCAGGTTTCTCTTTTGCATGCGACCGAACATGTTTCTTTAAATGACCACTCCACATAAAAGTTCTTTCACATATTTTGCATTTAAAAGGTTTTTCACTTGTATGGGTACAAGTATGTAATTTTAAATGTCCACTTTTTTTATATTTTCACTTTATTCACATATTTTGTACTTACAAGGTTTTTACTTTGTATGAGAACGGAAATGTTTTCCTAAATTTCTACTTTTAGTAAAAGTTTTCTCACATATTTCGCATTTATAAGGTTTCTCCTTTGTATGTATACGAATATACAATTTCTCTTCACAATCTCCACTTCGAGTAAATGCTTTTTCACATATTTCACATTTATAATGTCTGTTCTTTGTATGAGTACGAGAATGATTTATTAAATTTAAATTTTTAATAAATGCTATTTCATATACTTTACATTTATGAAATCCTTCACTTTTCTTTACAGATTTATCATTTTCTTTCGAGCTAAAAATATTATTTTTATTTGAAGTTTTATGTCGGTTTCATCCTAAAAATTCGAATATTTTTCTTAATTATTAATTCTGAATGTAAATCTAAAGATTCTGATTTCAAACTCACTTCACATTTAATATTTGTATCATTTTCCAAATCACTTCAATGTTCTCTTCATTAATAGCTTCTTCTTTCATACAAACAGCATCAAAATTTGTATTATTTTGTGATTCTAAACTTTCTTCAACTTTAATGTTTATATCAGTTTCCAAATCTAGTTTAATGTATTCTTCATCAATATTCTCTTCTTTAATTTCGCTTTCATTTTTAATTTCGTTTTTCATAACTTCACTATTTTGCGATTGTTGTTTTGCATATTGCTTTAAAATTTCTTGCGATTTAAAACATTTTTCTACAAATTTATACGTTTCATTTAATCGAACAGAACAAACTGAGCAAATACAATCCGATAATCTTTCAGTATATTCCAGATAAAAATATAAATTAAAATTACATAAAATAAAAATCTCCGGTTTAACAAGAGGTTAATAAAGAAACATATTTCTACTAATAACACAAAATCCCTATGATATTTAACTAGTATTTGGTGTATTTGAGATATTTAAATCCCACTATAAGCTATGTGAGTACGTTACTTGGTTATAGGGTAACGAATAAAGAAAGTGGCTTTTTATACATACGGTATGTATAAGCAATTGGCTATTTATACATACAGTATTTTTACGCAATTGGCTATTTAGGGTAGGTTAGGTTGGTAGATTGGTTTAGATTTTTTTTTTATAGTATGTATAAATAGCCAATTCCGTATACATACCGTATGTATAAATAGCCTCGTCCACAAATAAAACCTAATACAACAATTGTTTTATGTAATTTTAATTGTAAATGAACTTGTATTCAAGTTAAAACTTATTTAATATAAATTTCAATTAAACAAAACCAACAAAAATATTTAAATTTAAAACACTCTAAATTAGATTAGGTTGAATGTTGACTGTTCTCAAAACTTATGAAAGAGACAATAAATAAATTATTACTTATAAATTTATAAGCATATAATTTTTTTCGTGGACCTTGTTAAAACTAGTATTTTACTTACAATTTCCGATGCAACGGTTTCCAATTTGTATGATAACAATATGTTATCCGAATCCATTTAAGTTAAAGTAAATGTTATATTATCACCACCAGCACATAATTGACAAAATTCTTCGTTTAAATGTTGTTTTAATATTATTTGAGAATCGAAACATTGTTTTATAAATTTATAAGCATCAGTCAATCGAACAGCGCAAATTGTACAAATACCGTTCGGTAATTTGATCTTGCAATCTACCTAAAATAAAAAAAATAGATTCAGAAACAATAATGTATATTACAATCAAAACAAATTATTTCATTGTTACAATTTCTGGCATAATTGCTTCCAATTTATCTACGAAACATTTGCCATCTGAATCCAGATCAAGTATAGTGAACAATACATTTTTATCACTTATATTATTTTTCTACCAAAAAAGCCTTTTACAATTAGTAAAACATATAATAATTGTATTTGACAGTATTAGAGGTTAGCTTACAAAAATCTGACAGGAATCTAATTGGCCAGATGAATTTTGTGTAATGTTTCTAGTACAAAAAGAAGAAGAATAAATATCAGCGTACTTTTGTTGAATGCGTAATACTGGAGGGGGAATTGTAAATGTGACAGCTGCTGTAATGCTGCGCCTGTACACCATTCTACACTCAATATTTAGCTTTATATACAGATGCATTCGAAATTTATATAAATGATCTATTTTACTATCACAATGTGAAATGAATAGTTCAGGAACAATGACATTTTAATTTTTAATTTTGTCATGTACTAATCTCTATAAATTTATTGAATGAAGTAGGATTTTTAGCTGGTGTGTGATTGGTGGCTACCAATTACTTCATTCTTACTTTTTTGACCTTAGCTATAGAATGAATACTAAATTTTTTTTCTTCTGTTTGAATTTCATTTGGACAAACAGCTGGAAGCTAGATCAACTAGCAATTGATGAAACATTTTCAAAATTAAATATTGTGTATAAGCAGCAAATGCGCTGCTATTTATTCTTCTTCTTATACTACATATTGTACGCAAAATTCATCTGGCCAACTGGATTTTCTGTCATTTTTCTAACTGACTTCTTTAGTGCAAAATAGTATTTGTCGTAAAACATGTTTAAATTAATCAACTTGTGCCGCTTATGTAGAAGCTACGAGAATATCATCACAACATTGCATCATATTGATTCGGATAATTTATCATTTTTCCAGAAATTAAATAGCATTGCATCGGGAATTGTAAGTAAAATAAATAAGGTTATGTAGTTGTTATTACGTAGATATATATATTTTAATTTGATTATACTTATTTCTTAGTTGGAAAGTAATACTAATTTACCAGATGGCATATGTTCGAACTGCATCACCGAAATGAATATAGCATACAAATTTATAAACAAATGTTCCGAATCTCAAGCAATATTTCAACGATATTTAGAACAATTACAAAACGGACATCAGGCACAACCAGCTAATAATCGAGAAATTTTAATCAAAGTAATAAAATTAGAAGAATCGTATTGGAATAGTGAGGTGAATTTGAATAATAGTGTAACTGAGAAAGATGAGAAAGAAAATGGATTTATAAATGAAGAACTTAATGACAAATATAATGTTAATGATTATGCCAATGATAATTCCGAATCTAATCAAGCAGATTTTCAAAATGATATAAAAATAGAAGAAGATATTACATCGCAAGAAATTTTAAAGCGATATGCTAAACAACAATCGCAAAATAGTGAAGTTATGAAAAACAAAACTAAAAATGAAAGCGAAATTAAAGAAGAGAATATTGATGAAGAATACATTAAACTAGATTTAGAAACTGACATAAACATTAAAGTTGAAGTAAGTTTAGAATCACAAAATAATACAAATGTTGATGCTGTTTGTATGAAAGAAGAAGCTATCACTGAAGATTACATTGAAGAAGTAGAATTGGAAACTGATACAAATATTAAATTTGAAGAAAGTTTGAAATCAGAATCTTTAGATTTACATTCAGAAATAATAATTAAGGAAGAATATTCGGATTTTGAGAATGAAATCGATATAAAACATTGGCAAGTTAGTAGAGATTCGAAGAAAAATAATATTTTCAGCTCGGAAGAAAATGATGAATCTGTAAAGAAAAGAAAATCTTATAAATGTACATTATGTGAGAAAACTTTTTCTTGGAATGCTAATTTAAAACGACATATACGTTCTCATACAAATGAGAGACCTTATAAATGCGAAATATGTAAGAAAACTTTTACTAATAGTGGAAATTTAAAAAAGCATATTCTTACACATACAAATGAGAGACCTTATAAATGCGAAGTATGTGAGAAAACATTTACTCAAAGTGGAAATTTAAAAGCTCATATTCGTAGACATACAAATGAGAGACCTTATAAATGCGAAATATGTGAGAAAACTTTTTCTGAAAGTGGAAGTTTAAGGAAACATATCCGTTCTCATACAAATGAGAGACCTTATAAATGCGAAATATGTGACAAAGCGTTTACTCAAAGTGGACCTTTAAAATATCATATTCGTATACATACAAATGAGAAACCTTATAAATGCGAGATATGTGAGAGAACTTTTATGTCGAGTGGTCATTTAAAGCAACATGTCCGGGCTCATGCAAAGAAGAAACCTGATGAATGCCAAATTAAAAACTTTTCCTCAGAGTAGAAATTAAAACCATATTCGTATTTATAGTGTTCTTTTGTTTATTAATGATTAATTTTTAAATTTTGTTAAGCCTCACTTAGACTGCTTTTTTGCTAGCGAAATCAGTGTAATGTTTTAGCGCGGAGCTAGTAGTTCTGAACCAAACAACATGTGATCTTATAGGAATATATTGCAAAAGCACGGAATTAGTTTCATTAGCAAATTTTGTTTTATCGCAGCCAAAGTTTTAACTAAAATTCACTTATGTTTTTAGAACGGCTAATTAGATTTTGCAGTAACATGAGATAGCGATCTATATGTATTTTTATGAAAGAAACGTCAAATTGTATGTAAATAAGCAGTTTGGAAAATAAAATTAATATTATTTTTAAAACGCGTATTTAATATATTAAAATAACATTCATTTTAGACACATTAGATGAAAAATTAACGAAAACAAAGTAGATGGCGAATTTATCTTATAAACCTGTAAAATTATATTTATGTCCTATACTATTCTAAATGTTCTGTTTAGCATTCGTATTTTTCAAATGATTGTACAGGTATCATCTTGTATAATCATAAATTCTTTGTCAGATATATTTAAACAATACAACTTAAACTGTCACAAACAGAAACTGTACTGAAGATAAACAAAAATTGTCCTTTATATTTAGTGAAATATTTATTGTTTTCGTAATGTAGATTGTAAAAGTATATGAAAAGTATACATTTTTATACAGAAAAACAAATAACAAAATGTCTTTTACTTAATTATATTAATTAATATACATATATATCATAAGTTAAAAATATTATGTATAAAATATTTAAATAATATCAATCAAATAAGTTGTTTGATATTTATAAACTTTATAATAATGCTTAATATTACAATAATAATAATATAAACATTATTCTACTAATACTCAGTTCTAATATAAATACAGTTATTAAAGTATTGATTTTTAAAATGTACCATTTTTATATATAATGATGTCGATTTCGTTCTATTGTGAAAGTTATGGATTTAGTTAGATTATGTATCTGTATTTTAAAATAATGATATAAGCTTAATTGATTGCACTCTATGTTCATGCAGCGGTAATTGCTTCAATATGTGATTATCTAATAATAAATAAATATTTGAATTACGGATTTTGTGTATAGTTTTATTTATTAATATATTGATAATATTTTCTTGACCTAGTACTTCGTTGCTAATTCCCAAATTTCAATTCCAAATTATTGTTCTTCATCAGCTTTACGTAATGCAATAACCGACGATGCTGTATATATTAACCATCCTTTTCCTTCCTTTCTAATAATTTTGAATTTGTACTACAGTGGTGTACCTCGGTATACGTCTGCTTTAGAATACGTCCAATTCGAAATAGGTCCTGTTTAGGCGAAACAAATTTTACTCGATATACGACTTTTGTTCGGTATACGACTTAGTTCAATTGTACACGCCATCTATGAACAAATAGTACTGTGAGATATCTACACTATTCACGAATTTATATTGACTTCATTTTGAAACTATGTAATTTCTAATGAGGAGAGTCGTTGGTTAGTGTATCTACTGCTCATTCTGTGTACTACGCAGTGCCACGGTCTATAACTTTGTTAAGTTTCTTCTGATTTTTATTTTTAAGTAAAATTTAATAATGAATTGTAAAAACGCAAACGAAAAACAACAGAAAACTAAAAAAATATTTTACAACCCCATTAATATACCATATCAAGAGGTGTTTTTTTTTACATGAGAACGGATTAATCATTTTTACATTATTTCTTATGGGAAATGTTGGTTTGGTATACGTCCTATTCGGTATAAGTCCAAACATCAGGAATGAATTAAAGCCGTATACCGAAGTTCCACTGTGTTATACTCTTCTAGAACGCCCAAACATATGGACATTTCCATATCTGAAACATAAGCTGTTAAGTGCCATACATAACTATAATTATGTTTCTCTAGTGGTTTAATAAAATACTTCTAAAAGGCAACAGAAATGTAACTAATTAAGTGTGTACTTTGTTTGTCGATTTAAAGAATATATCTCTTTCGTATTCATAAAATACGTGGTATATACCATAAAATTATATATAAATATGCCTTTGTTTGTTTTTCTATTGATATCGGTTTACAAGCATTGCTACAAGCAGCTGCCAATTATTTAGATAAATACTTTTTAAAACATTTTCAACGGATAATATACTATTAATTTATACACAGACAAAAATAGATTGCTATGCACGTATTGCTAAGATTTTTATAATAGCAACATTTTATTATGCGATAATATCAGTTTTGTGTTTTGTCAATATAAAAATATTAGATATTAGGTTAGGTGCAATTATATATTTTATATTAAACCTTATATGTTAAATCAAGCTATGTGTATCTGGAAAATAGCAAAATAGATATTGACAAAAAATATGAATAATTTTAAATGCTATACGTATATATGCATGATAAATATCGAGAATACATTTTAAAATACACAGTTGCTACGGATGATACGTATATAATTTGTACAGTAATATAAATTATTCCTAATATTTTTTAATACGCGTCACCTTTCATGTTGATACAAGTCAGTTCATGTGCATCATTCGACGTAAACAGAGAGTAAGTTAAATATCTATTAAATATTTAATTAAAATGGCAGCCGAAGAAAGTAAAATTGTTTTAAAACTGTGGAATTTTGATATATTAATCCCAATTTTTAATAGTATATAATTTTGTAAACATAATTTAATTTGTAAATCACGGTCTATTGTGTAATTTTTTTTTATACTAAATGATTCAAGCAGATGTGATATGTCAAACATCTGCGATTATTGTCTATATTTTAGAACATTATGTTAGCTGTATAGATGAAATTATTAGAAGAGAACTAAATCAAAGAAATCATTCCTTTAGTAGGATTTAAGAGCCCTAATTCTGGACAATTTTAATAAGCTATGTCTTTATAAACGGAGTTTGAAAAGTACATGTTGCGACATGCTTTTTACATGCTTTTATTTTATGTGTAAATATTTTTATTAGTTTTGAAATTTTTATTTACATTAAAAAACAAACTTGATATACCTACAACAGTTTACTACGTGGGGTATATCTACACTGCAATAAAATTTAACCAAATATTTTAATTATTTAATTTATACATTAATTTATGTACGATAGATATTAAAATTAAAAATTTGAGAATTTTTATATTCATATTTTATTAAATTTATTGTATCTTTTATAGATATGAGTTTTTATTTTAAATTAAATACAACATAGAATTTTAGTAGAGATATTGTTTTAAGTTCAACAACTATATCGAATGGCATATTGAATAAATGAAAAATAATTATCAGTTTCAAAGCTATTAGTAATAACCTTTAATAATCTTTAATAGTTTAAATGAAAATACATTGGGAATATATTTTAATAATTAGAGGTCATTTTCACTTTTTCTAATTATAATTAAATAAAAATCCTGTATACAAAAATTTGTTAGGTTAACATATGTTATCTTTCTATGTTATGTTTTTATATAATTAAAACATATATCAAATTATATAAGTTTTGAATAATAAATTATATTATTATCATATATTATATGCAGACAATTCCGCTTAATTGGCCCACCGCTTAATTGGGGCAGCCGCTTATTTGGGCCAAATCTCAAAGAACAGAAAACAATCCAAGGAACCAACAGTAAATTTACATGTTTAATTGGGACAACATTCCGCTTAATTGGGTCAGTAAATTTAAGATTACAGTAGGTACGTATTATGTTACAAATATATATTCACAAGAAAAAAGTATGTACAAAGAATTTAATATGATACGCTTCATATCTTTTTGATTCACAAGATGGAAAATTATATTTAAAAAACTAGCAAATATCAATTAATTACATTAGTATCGCGCGCTGTGAACTTTATTCCCAACACATTCATTCACGTATGACCCAGTGCAGAGTAAATGTTGTGTCACAAAAACAAATAAAGCCCACTCATATAACCGATAAATATTGTTTCTGGAATGATACGGGATTATTCTTAAAATTGCACGTGTACAGGTATTTCATTAGAAAATTAATAAATTTGCTTAATTGGGGCAGCCGCTTTATTGGGCCAAAATGCTCTAGTCCCGATGTGTCCCAATTAAGCGGAATCGACAGTATTTTTATTAGTTTTGAAATTTTTATTTACATTAAAAAAACAAACTTGATATACCTACAACAGTTTACTACATGGCGTATACTTACACTACAATAAAATTTAATCAAATATTTTGATTATTTAATTTATACATTAATTTATATGATAGATATCAAAATTAAGAATTTGAGAATTTTTATATTCATATTATGTAATAATTTTTTAAAATTTATTGTATTTGTTATTGATATGAGTTTTTATTTTAAATTAAATACAACAGATTTTTAGTAGAAATGTTTATTGTTCTAAGTTCAACAACTATATCGAATGGCATATTGAATAAATTAAAAATAATTATGAGTTTCAAAGCTTTTAGTAATAACTTTTAATAATCTTTAATAGTTTAAATGAAAATACATTAGAAAATATTTTAATAATTAGGGGTAATTTTCACTTTTTCTAATTATAAATAAATAAAAATTCTGTATACAAGAATTTGTTACGTTAACATATGTTATCTTATTTTTATATAATTAAAACATATATCAAATTATATAAGTTTCGAATAATAAATTATATTATTATCATATATTCTATACTTCTTAAATTATTATACCTTTAATTCATTAATAATTTTTATTATTCATAATATATTATTGTAACAATTTATGTAGTATGCTAATTATAAAAGTAAGAATTATATGTTCTAAATTATGATAGAAAATAAGTTTTTACATAAAAATAAAAATATTGAAAAAATTTAAAAATTAATCACTCGGAACTGAACCGAAAACCGAAAAAACCGTTAATTTTGCCGGAACAAAAACCGGAACCAAACCGATATATGTATTTTTTTAATTTAATCGGAACGAAAAATAAAACGGTTCGAAACCCTGTTTGAAATATCATGATTTAAAAATTCGAAAATGAAGGATAGCTGTTGGCAGTAGATGGCAGACGCTATTCAAAAAGTCTGGTAAGTTTTGTATTGTTGTCTTTTGTAAGCGTTATTTACATATTTAATCAACTTTATCAGTTACTGATTGTCAGAGATACCTAATGGAAGACGTTGAAGAACTGATCGCTATACGAAAGACGAAATTCGTCCGGCTCGGCATCTCAATCTGTACCTCAGCGGGACTTTTTTTTAAAAACGTAGCAGTTTTATGAAAAATGTCTTATAAGAAGAAAGTAAGTTTCATTATGAAAAAATGCATTTTGACTTAATTAAGCAAAATATCTTTTTATTTTTGAAAAATTACTCATTGATTATTACTTGGCATCAGTTTATTTTTATAAATTTTAACTGCCAATCTTTAAAAAAAACAGATTTCAAAAGTCGCTGCTGCTGTATCATGCATTCCGCTCAAGTATTTTCGTTTTGGTCAAATTATTGTTTTTGTTCGAATTTATTAAATAAGCAATAAAATAATTATATCATTTTCGAAAAGTAATAAGTTTAAAAAATAATCACTTCAGTTATAAAAAATATCTTGTAAAACAATCATTGTTTTAATCTTAGAACTTCAACCATGGCATCAGTTCATAAACAAAAAGAAGTACTACGTCACGCATCATGTTTCATGTACGAGTTCAGGCAGTTCCAAATCGTTAGATTTTGATGCGTCTCCGAAACTAACACTTGCCTCGCCACAAATTAAACAAATAGATGTTTTCCATTTTGATATGGATCAAGAAATAATTATGGAAGAACTTATTACAGTCAAACCGTCAACATCAACAGAACTTACGTATGCTAAAAACCTATTTTACAATAAATTAAAATAATAACTCAAGTGTCAATCACAATTTTCTTTGTTTTGTTTAAGTTGTTTGTAATTATGACATCGCAGTTGCCATAATTAGGTGCAATTTACATATGTTTGTAGTTGATTATAAATTGTATTGGTGTATCAACAAGAAAAACTGATATTCGCAATTGAAATTGTTTGTAAAGATGGCATCTGAGATGTCAAAATATTGAACAACTTAACTAAAAACAAAGAAATAATATGTTAATTAAACTAAAATGGTTAATTAATATTAATTTTTTCTTAGTAATGTTTGCAATGATTTTTATATTTAAAATACAACATGGTTTGCTTCCGTAGTATTTAACTGACAATCTGAAATTTAATAGTTTTGTGAATAATTATCATGTTAGAAATGCAGATAATTTTTTTTATTTTACTAAAAAAAAACCAAAAGTAGTATTACTAACAATATATTTCACAATGGATTACTTGAATAGAATAAATCACTGACATACATTAAATATTTAAAAATGTAAAACTTTTAAGTTTGAAATAAAAAAAAAACTGTAATAAAGTTAATAACTTGATAGATAATGTAAATATTATTATAAATTTGTAAATTTCCTGTAAATTTTTAATTTTATAAATATGTATCACAATGTAATTTATTATCCAAAAGCTAAATAAAATTTGATTTTATTTTATTATAATATATCTGGAAAAACAAATAATTTGAAATTTATATTTTATAATGTTTGTTATATATTTTTTGTAAGTGTAACAAAAGAAAGCTGATCCATTCAGTGAAATTTTGGATGTTGTAAAAAACATTTCTGATAGTTTGTTTGCTGCAAAAATAAAATGTTTGTCCAATATGTGGAGGAATCTCTAAATGAGATGAGTGAGGAGCGGGCAAAACAAGTCCGCATAGAAATTGTTGACTTAATAGAAAGTTAATATATAATAAAACTAATAAAAATAATAGTATAAGTTTTTATAATTTATTTTCCACACACGCGAAGCACCACTTCCGTCATTACGTCAAGTTTCATTTTATGTACAAAGAATGATTTTAATAACTGCTTGCTTTTTAATCTACCTAGTACTAAATCACCTGAAATATAGAATATCAATAAAATGCACCCATACATTAATGAATAGTAAACAATTCAAATAAATAGTAAAGAAAAAGATTTTTGTTTTTATTCTCTAATTCAACAAATCTACGGCTAGTACTTATTCTAACTTCACTTTTAAAAGAATTATTTGTCAAATATACTTTTAACGTTTATTTAAAATTACTTATTAACAATTTAATTTATAGTTTATTTAGATTTTATAGTATCACATATAATAAAAAGAATTAAAACTAGAAAAATTGTTCATATTTGATGGAAGATACACAAACATTAATTTTAAAATAGAAATTAGTATCCCTAGTAAGGCGTTGGCGTTGCATTCACGATCGATGTTGTGTCTCTGGTAGGCGTATATTCTATAATAAACATGGAAATGGCACAGAAAAATAAAGATGAATTGTAAAAATGAAACATATAAAATTAAATATAATTTTTTATTTAAATCTAAGTTAAAAGACGATTTAATAAATTACTTTTTGCGAAAATATTTGTAATGATATCTTCATTATCTAATTTTTTAGAAAATATCCTTCTCGTATGACATGAGCATGAAAGCTACTTGAAATTATCTTGATTTAAACAATTTCGCAATCTGTTTAAAATGTACTTTAATTTCGAAAATGTTCGTTCGCATGATAGTTGAGTGGAAGATAATGTTAGCACTAATTTATAAGCAATGAATAATTTAGCGTATGTCAGTGTGCCGAGATTAAATTTTTGTAAAACTGAAAACAACAGACAATGCAATTTCTACAAATATTACTATAGTTTGTTACATTGATTTCATCTTCTTCTCCGGTTTCAGTTTATCCGTCATCGGATTAATTCAGAAGTTTTATGGGGTATATTACCACTATTGGTTTTGGGAAAGTTATTAGGATCTAACCAAAAACGTCATTTATATATATCGTCGTTCAATACATATCGTTGTTTTTTTGATAATCTGTTCTTAAATTTTTGTAAAACTTAATTTTTTGACAATCGCCGATCAAGGCCCATAATGATAAAGGCCCACCGGGTAAAGCCCGGTGCCACGGTGGGCCAGTCTAACCCTGTCTGTACCTACTATATTTTGTAAATATATTTGCATATAATTTTATAAAATTTGCATTTAAATTATATTGATGCAACTGGAAAAATAAGAAAATTTTTTAAGCTCAGTTGCAATATTTTTATTAAATAAACAGAAATGTCTATTTTGTTTGGCAAATACAAATTTTACAAGAAATAAAAGTTACGATTGCGTGCAGGTTCAATTTGATAAAAATTATTGTTTAGATTTAATTGAAAAATGTGAACTATGTTGGTGTAATGCTATTTTTCTTATGTTGTTGAAAAGTTATGTTTCATTTTTTTGTATGTAAAAAATGTTAAATTAATTTTTGTTATAAATGAATGAAAAGTTATGGCTACAAATATAACATATTCACATTTTTGACCTTTTATTAAATAAGCACATAATAAGTTACACATAATAAATAATATATATAAATAATATATATAAATAATCTATCGAGGAAATTATATTTAAAAATTTGTATTAAAATTTTACAAGAACGACAAATATATACGTCTGTACAAATAGACGAGCAGATAAATTCTAACTTCTACTACGTAGTGTGAGAACGCGATAGTTTCTCATAAAGAAATATGATAAGTGTGTAACATAAGATCTCTAATGCCTCGGGCGGTAACATTATACGGATAATTCCTCCCGCGCTAGATGAAACTATCTCTTATTGTATATTTAAATTTTTTTGCCTATCATACTTCTTTTTACAAATTTTAATTATTCTAATAAAAATACAAATTAGTATAATTATTACTAATATTACAATAACAATATTATTAGCATGCGAATAAGAATGTATTAATAAAATTGGTTTTAATTCTCCTAAATGAATTTTCTCTAATGATTTAGCATTAACAGTTTTATTTAGTATTTTACTAGGTACCATTTACATCAAAATTAAATTTTATAATGTTGCCATATGATTTTCCAAAATATAATTTTTTTTATTTTGTTTGATATTACTAATGAAAGTGAGTTTTGCATTTTCTGGCGATGTTAGATCTTTAAATGTTTACATAGTATTTTTTATGCTCTTTCCGAATTTGCAATAAAAATAGGTGTTTCATTTCGAGATATTCTGCTGAAAAGCTTAAAATTGGACACCCAGTACAAACTCTTATGATACGCTTGAAGAAAAAACATTTTATTCACATTATTAAATAAAGTTAAAACAATTGGTAAACACATATTACATAACAATATTGATTTACTTATTAATTTGAATTTTATTATAAATAATATTTAATATAGTTTACATATTTAATAATAATAAAATTAACATAAATTGAAAAATATATAAAATTAATTTGGGTAAATGCCGTCATCGTTACATTAAAATATATCAACAAACTATTTTATTATCTTCTTGTCACAATGAAGACTGAAAATTTCACATGTGTATTAGGAAAGCATAAAAAAGGTTTATTGTCATTTCATAGTGTATTATAAATTCTCAAATACATGTTGATTTTTATAGAAATTAAAAAACATTATTGTACATAAAGTCTAATTCAGACTGCCGTTTTAGTTTTACGCACAAGCACAATAATTTGACCAATCCAAAAACTAGGTGTAAAAACCTAAAAATATGTTAAGTGTTTGGATTGCTCAAATTCTTGTACTTCTGCGTAAAACTAAAACGGCAGTCTGAATAAGACCTAACATTTCAATTAAATTTAAAATATTAATGATGTAAAACCAGATACTGACAAATTGCATTTAAAATAAAACTTCATTCAGACTGCCAAAACAGTTTTACGATTTAGTTTCAGTTTCATGATTTATCACAGCGTAAAAACTTGACCATTCAGATTGCCTGTATGTCTAAATGAATTTTCAGTTACGGCTGTGCAGTGATAACAATTTAAATGCTGTTAGAAATCATTTCTGATATTTCTATTTACGTTGTATATATGCTAAACAGTTATTGGTTATCTTTAATAGCGTATCTTTTTTTGTGTCAGTTTAAGTTGTTTTGTTGTGTTAAATATTTATTAAAAATAATTTATGATTATACAAAATAAGACTTGTATAATTATTTGGAAACATTTAGAATAGTATAAGACAGAAATATAATTTTACAAATTGATAAGATGAAATTACCATCTTCTTGGTTTTCGCTAATTTTTCATTAATACGCGTCTTCAAAATAATATTAATTTTATGTTCCAAACTGCTTATTTACATATTATAAATTTGAAGTTTCTTACATAAAAACTGATATACATCGCTATCTCATGTTACTGCGAAATCTGATTGTTTTGTCTTAAATCATAAGTGAATTTTAGTTAAGAAACCTTGGTTAGGTCAGACTTTGGCTGCGATAAAACAAAATTTGCTAATGAATTTTGAATTTTTTTCAATTTGCAATGTATTCCTATAAGCTCACATGTAATTGGTTCAGAACAACTAGGTCTGCGCTAAAACATAACACTGATTTAACTAGGGACAGAGCAATCTGAATGAGGCTTAACAATATTTAAATTAATCATTAATAAAAAGAGAACTACAAAAATTAAATCGCTACACTATGAATACGAATAAGTTTCTTTTAAATTTCTACTCTGAGGAAAAGTTTTCCATTTCGCATTCATCGGGTTTCTCCTTTGCATGGGAACGGATATTCTTCTTTAAAATGCCACTCTTAGTAAAAGCTTTCTCACACATTTTACATTTATATGGTACAAAATGCTTTGTTAAATCACCACTTTGAGTAAATTGTTTTTCACATATTTTGCGCTTATAAAATTACTCTTTTGTATGAGAACGGATATGTCTTTTTAAGTTTCCACTTACAGTAAAAGTTTTCTGACATATTTCACATTTATAAGGTTTCTCCTTTGTATG
Organism: Clivina fossor; assembly: GCA_963966155.1. Classification (NCBI taxonomy): domain Eukaryota; kingdom Metazoa; phylum Arthropoda; class Insecta; order Coleoptera; family Carabidae; genus Clivina; species Clivina fossor. Next base: position 6,059,951 of record OZ014557.1, read on the forward strand.
AGAACGAATGTGCACCTTTAAATCTCCACCTCGAGTAAATGCTTTCTCACATACTTCGCATTTATAAGGTCTCTCATTTGTATGAGAACGGATATGTTTTCTTAAAGCTCCACTTTGAGTAAATGTTTTCTCACATATTTCGCATTTATAAGGTCTCTCATTTGTATGTGAACGGATATGTCTCCTTAAACTTCCACTTTCAGGAAAAGTTTTCTCACATATTTCGCATTTATAAGGTCTCTCATTTGTATGTGAACGGATATGTCTCCTTAAACTTCCACTTTCAGGAAAAGTTTTCTCACATATTTCGCATTTATAAGGTCTCTCATTTGTATGTATACGAATATGATTTTTTAATTGTCCACTTTCAGTAAATGCTTTTTCACATATTTCGCATTTATAAGGTCTCTCATTTGTATGTATACGAATATGTGCCTTTAAATTTCCACTTTTAGTAAAAGTTTTCTCACATAATGTACATTTATGAAATTTTCTTTTCTTTACAGATTCATCATTTTCTTCGGAGCTGAAAATATTATTTTTCTTCGAATCTCCACTATCTTGACAACGTTTTACATTGGTTTCATTCTCAAAATTAGAATATTCTTCCTTAATTATTAATTCTGAATGTAAATCTAAAAAGTCGGATTTCAAACTATCTTCAAATTTAATATTCGTATCATTTTTCAAATCTACTTCAATGTTCTCTTCATTAATAGCTTCTTGTTTTATACAAGCAGTATCAAAATTTGTATTAATTTGTTGTTCTACACTATCTTCAATTTTAATGTTTATATTAGTTTCCAAATCTAGTTTAATGTATTCTTCATCAATATTCTCTTCTTTAATTTCGCTTTCATTTTTAATTTCGTTTTTCATAACTTCACTTTTTTGCAATTGTTGTTTTGAATATCGCTTGAAAATTTCTTGCGTTTTAAAACATTTTTCTACAAATTTATACGTTTCATTTAATCGAACAGAACAAATTGAGCAAATACAATCCGATAACTTTTCAGTACATTCCAACTAAAAATATAATTTAATATTATGTATTACATATAATACAAATTATCGGTTTAAAGGGATCTTAATAAAGAAATATATTTCTACTAATAACACCTAGTCCCTATGATATTTTACTAATATTTGATTTATTTGTGAGATCTAAATCCCACTACAAGCTGTGTGAATACGTACGTTACTTGCTTATGAAGTAACAAATGATTAAATATACAAGACGAAATTTTTACCAGCCTGAAAACAGACAACAATATTTTTTCTCATAATAGAACTACTCTTGCAGAAACAAATTTTAGTTTAGCAAAAACATATTATAATAATTAATAAACTTATTATAAGTAAACCTAATAAAATAATAATTGTTTTATGTAATTTTTATTGTAAATGTACATGTATTTAAATTAAAACTTATTTTACATAAGTTTTAATTAAACAAAACCAACAAACGTATTAAAATTTGAAATACTCTAAATTAGGTTAAGTTAAATTTGTCTGTACTCAAAAATTATGGAAGATACAATAAATAAATGATTACTTATCCATTTCTAAGCATATAATTTTGATTCGTGGACCTGGTTAAAGCTAGTATTTTACTTACAATTTCCGATGCAATTGTTTCCAATTTGTATGATAACAATACATTATCCGTATCCATTGTAGTTAAAGTAAATGTTATATTATCACCACCAGCACATAATCGACAAAGCTTTCCATTTAAATGTTGTTTCAATATTATTTGAGAATTGAAACATTGTTTTATAAATTGATAAGCATCATTCAATCGAACAGAGCAAATTGTACAAATACCATTCGGTAATTTGATCTTGCAATCTACCTAAAATAAGGAAAGTAAAAGATTCAGATCCAATAATGTATATTACAATCAAAACAAATAATTTCATTCTTACAATTTCTGGCATAATTGCTTCCAATTTATCTACGAAACGTTTGCCATCTGAATCCAGATCAAGTATAGTGAACAATACATTTTTGTCACTTATACATAATTGACAATGGTGCATAAACTTATTCATTATTAAAATTAAATTTTCTACCAAAAAAAGCTTCTTATAAAAAGTAAAATATAAAAATATTGTAATCGATAGTATTAGAGGTTAACTTATAAAAATCTGACACGAATCCAGTTGGCCAGATGAATTTTGTGTAAAATTACTAGTATAAGAAGGACCGTCAATGTAAACAATTACTTTAAATATAATTTGTCACTTTTTTTACATGATTATTATTTAAAATCAAATCTAAATGTTGTATGTAGAATAATGTTTTTTAATTACTAAAAAAATCAATATGTATTTGAAAATTTATAACACAACATTCAACTGGCCAATTATTTCGAACAATGATCTTACAGTGTCATCTATATGGTAATGTTTGAACTATTTGTAAATCAAGTTGTGCTGGCGATAAAAAAGAAAACTGTAATTTGATTTTTAGTAGTGCTATCTATGAATTATTTTTTAAGAAGTATGCTTTTTTACCATAGATTAACTATATCGCTTGGCCTGTATGCAGTCCATTTACAATACCCATATGGTTCACGGGCGGTTTGGTTTCTCATAATTATTTATTATAGTGCTAAATATTTACATTTTTGTTACACATACACACACACATAAATATATATATATATATATATATATATATATATATATATATATATATATATAAATATATAAATAAATAATTTCCGATTGTTTTAAACAATTTCAATTGCATTATCAAGCAACATATAACAAATATTTAGAAACTTTGTAGATATAATAATTGTATTTTTTTTTTATTATTATTTTTTTCTAATTAAAATTAAAAAATGTCAACGACACGCGGTGTTCCCAGGCGGTCACCCATCCAAGTACTAACTGCGCCCAAAGCTGCTTTACATGGTACATGCTATACATGGTTACATGAGCAATTTTTTTTAGCGCACTTACATTTACATGTTTATCGCTAACTAATCTAAGATTTACCATTTAAATGACTATGTGTAACTTATTATAGTTTTAATTAATTAATATTTTTATGCTAATATCTGTTACATTTTATAACTAAAAATGAATTAACGACACGTTACTCTCGGTTTTATAGTGAAAAAACTTCGTAAAACTTGTCTAAATCGTCAAGTAACGATTTACTATAAAAACCGAAGCCGTTTCACGGTAAAGACGCTTCTATTACATCTGTTTCAGTTAAACTGAGAGCCGATAAATCCAAACCGATAAAAAGCAACCGCCGAAAAAAACCAACTTCCGAAACAAGGTGAGAATCATTGTTCTATTTTTGATTATTATTTCCGTTTTCCGTTTGCCCATCAGGCTGCAACATTTTTATCGCGATCCACATTGGAGTAGAGATCTGTTTCCGAGAGCATCCTCGGCTCATACGAGTTGAGAGACCGACGCGACGCGACGTACCATCCTCAGAAACTAGCCTAAGTCATAACAACAGGCGCCTACGTTACGTCGCGACCTATTCCACTAGAGAAGTACCTCGACTCCGCTGACTTGGGAGAGGCACCTAGTGAAGCCCGTAAAACGTCCTCGACTCACCTACGCGATCACCGCCGCGACGCCGAGCGTCAATGTGTCAAAACCACTAGAGAAGTACCTCGACTCCGCTGAGTTGAGAGAGGCGCCTAGTGGAACGCGTAAAACGTCCGCGACGCATCTACGCGATCACCGCCGCGACGCCAATTTTTTTAATTCTTTTTGTATTTTTTTTAATAATAATAATAACAATAATAATAATAATAATAATAATAATAATAATAATAATAGTAATTTTAGAGTGTTAATGAAAATTTTAGTTATTTAGAATTTTGTCTGTATTTATGAAATAATAATAATATATAAATTGTAACAATAAATTACTTAAATAGGTATATGCTTCATATTTTGTTTCATAATATAAGAATATTATTGATTTTAATTTATTGTGTAATAAATAAACAAATAAATTTAATTGATTTAATTTGATTGTGTTGTACCTGCTTTAGCGTTTGCTGATGACGTGGTTGTTTTGGCTGAATCTGAAGAAAAACTGAGAAGGATGATTGATAGAATTAATGTTGTTGGTAAAGATATGAATCTTGTGTTGAATGTTGATAAGTGCAAAGTTTTAGTTTTTCAGAAGAGTGACTTGATGACTGAATGTAATGTTTATATTGATGGTGCACATTTAGAGCAGGTAGATGAATTTGTTTATTTGGGTAGTTTGCTGTCTAGAGATGGCCGTTTTGATCGTGAAATTGAAAGGAGAGTAAATGCTGGTTGTAAGGTTTTGGGTGCTTTGGGAACTTTTGCTAGGAATGTAAATGTTTCCAAAGAAGCCCGTTTGAGTATATATAATGCAGTTTTGGTGCCTACATTGATGTATGGTTGTGAATGTTGGGTTTGGTTGCAAAAGCATAAACGGAAAATGACTGCTGTGGAAATGAGATTTTTACGTGGGGTATGTGGTGTAAATAGGAGAGATCGGGTACGAAATAGATTAGTATATGATGAGTGTGAAATTGAAAAAAATGTTGTAGCAAAAGTTGGTGTTAGTCAGTTGAGATGGTTCGGACATGTTGAGCGAATGTCTAATGAACGTTTGGTTAAAAAGATTTATTTGAATGATTTTGGTGGTATACGTTTGCGTGGACGTCCGATGAGTAGTTGGAGTGGTATGATTGAGAGTGTTTTGCGTGAGCTAAAGTTTCCAAGTAGTAGGAATAAAAGAGCATGTATGAGAGGAATTATGAATGTGGATGAAGCGAAAGTTGCTTGTTTGGATAGGAATGTTTGGAGGCGACTGATTTCGGGATGATGAAAAGAGTTTGTGCCACATTCTTTTGGGTATATGGCATGATTGTGTATGTATGTATGTATGTATGTATGTAAATTAAAACTGAATAAAAATTAAAGTTGGTATGGTCGTATGGTAATAGTGGATGGAGTATGTAGGAAGTTGGTATTGGAATTTAGTGATATTTCTGTCATAAATGTATAGGAAGGCATAGCATTTATAGTTACACACACACACACACACATATATTATATATATATAAATAATTTCTAATTGTTTTAAACAATTTTAATTGCATTATCAAGCATCAACATATAACTAATTTTTCGAAACTTTGACCAAATAATTAATTTTTTCTTTATTATGATTATTTCTAATAAAAATAAAAAAATGTCAACAACACGCGGTGTTCCCAGGCGGTCACCCATCCAAGTACTAACCGCGCCCAATATTGCTTGACTGCCGTGATCGGACGAGAACGGGTATTTTCAATGTAGTATGGCCGTTGACTAAAGAATCATTTTTATCCATTTACTTATATGTGTAAGCATTATATATATATTGAAAACTATTCTTTTAAAAATATATTTTGTGGTACTGAAAAGAACGTCTATATTAATATAGAAAGGAATTAAAACATAATATACAAATTATTATATTATTGTTAAACTTTATTCGATTTGCAATCTTTCGTTTAATTTTAATTACGGTAGCAATATTCGATTTCATAATAACGACAATGTTTACAATGTCTGATACATATTTATTTATAAATATAAAAATTATTATGATATATTTGTATATTTATTAACCTTTGTATATCTGAAATCTTTATATAAATTTTCTTACTGTTCAATTTAGTAGAAAAATATATAGGTAGGTACTTGAATTGAAAATTATTGCTACCGCAATCGTTGCGTTCAACCAATTGGAAACTTTGGTTTGCACATGCCCATTTGATTTCGTCTATATGTTTTCCAAATATTTAATTTCACAAACAACCACTTTTACCTCCAAATTTAATTGAAATTATGGAAAATCATATTATACGTTCTTATTATCTGGTACAAATATTTGCAAAACAAATTATTATACTTTGTTTCCATATTTATTTATTTAAAAAAATTATAACGAAAACCAACATACGTTAGTGAACGTTCTCATTTTTTTGAAATCACATATATTCATGACATGTTTCGGTTTTCTAAAATGCAATATCTATTTGTCGGTTTCTATTAATGGGGAGTCTGGTTTTGTACCGACGACACTTTTTAATTTTAACTTTCTTAGTGTAGCAACACATATCTATAGACTGTAGCTAATTGTTCAGTCAACATTTTATTACGAATAGTTTATCAACACTAAATAAAATAACGCACATACGAATATATATGTTAGCTGTCATTAATGTTTAAAAATTTTAAGACTGCACATGCGTAAGTACAACAGCCACAAATTTTTGTCAAAACTATATGACTTTAAACCAGAGGTTCCCAAACTTTTTTTCCCCGTAGACCACTTTCAAAAATTTACTGGTTTCGGTGGACCCCCTGCTGCTACATTTCTACCATATTCCCAAAACTCGTCAAAAAATGTGAAGATTAGATCTAACGATGGATATATGCGTCGCGGCTGAGTTCCAACTCTAAATTCGGAGTGGTAAAAATAAAAAGAAGAATAGTATATTTTCATTATTCATTAAAATTTTTTATTAAAATAATATGATTAGACTTAATAGACTTAAAATTAAACATTAATAACGTAACTTCAACAATTAAAAAAAATAGTCATTTTTAATGGGAGGGATGCACTTGATGAATTGATAGCAAGTTATCAATATTTGGCTTCAGTTTTGTCAGGAATAACCGCAAATCTCCCCGTTCTGTGATATTCAATCTGCTCCTTTTTTTTGTTAATAGGTTTGTCACCACACTAAAACTTTTTTCGACAAGGTATGACGAGGGAAACGCTATCAAAAGTTTTCTCGCAATTTCCCACAGTCCAGGATATTTTTCGGCAATTTCTGCTTGCAGCCAAAATGTTTGATAGCCTTTTTTAAATTTCACCTTCAGCTCCTCATTGGTGGTAAGCTCGAGTAGCTCCTCTTGCAATACCACATTCGCCACTTCCGTTTCATCAAATGGATTTATGATCCATGGTGGTATTTCCATCGTCAGAATATCTTCAAATCTATTTTTGAAGTCATCATGCAAGGCATTTAAATGTTGAACGTATGTCTGAATATCCTCATCAAGACATTCTGCCTGTGACAAGTTTGGAAACTGTGCGAATTCGCGCCGACTAATATTTTGCTTCATAAATTTCAATTTTCCAAGAAAAGCCGAAATTACACCCTTTGTTTTTATTAAATTTAGGCTGTCCCCTTGCAACTGCAAGTTAATGTCATTAAATTTTTTGTACAAATCTGTCAAATACGCGATGTCTGCTTTCAATTTGATCAGATTTTCTTTTAAATCTGGATCTTTACTTTCCAAAAACTCTAAAACTGATTCAAAAAGTGAGTAAAATCTTGTTAAACATGCACCTTTCGACAACCAGCGTACTTCAGTATGTAAGAGTAATCGTTGGAAGTCTTCATCATTTTCGTCGCACAATTGTGCAAATAAACGGGTATTTAACGCGTTGCTTCTTATTTTGTTAACTGCTTTAATCACAAATTGAAGCGATTGGTGCAATCTATCACTCAAATTTTTCGCTACCAGGTGTTGTCGGTGTATGACACAGTGAATTGCAGTTACTCCTGGTATAATTCTTTGAAGATGGCTTATAAACCCACGATATCGCCCGAACATGGCAGGAGCTCCATCTGCTGCCACCGAAGTAATGTTTGTAAATGGAATCGATTTTTCCTTAAGAAAATCGCTCAGGACATTAAATATTGATTCTCCTTTTGTGTCCGTCTTCAAAGTTTTCGCGAATAGTAGCTCTTCATGGATTTCTTCGTCCATAACAAATCGAACATATGCCAATAATAAGGCTTCATTGCCAGGTAATGTTGATTCATCCAATTGAATAGAAAAATGAGTTGTTTGCAGATAATTGCACAAGAAGCTTTCAACATCAGAGCTCATTTCATCAATACGCCTTTGTACAGTGTTGTTACTCAAAGAAATTTTTTTAAGTACGTCAAATGGAGGTTTGTGCAGAACAGTTTTTAAAACCTCTTCAACAGCGGGTAAAATTAACTGTTCACCGATGGTGTGCGGTTTTCCAGATTTCGCGATAAGCAATGAGATATTGTAGGATGCCCGCAAGCCATCATCGTTACTTTGAGACGTTGAAGCGAACATACTTTGCACGGTGGGTCTTCTTTCATATTTTTCCTTCAATGTTTGAAAATATTTTAAATCTTTGCCTATTTTATCAGGATGACACCTTCTTAGATGATCTTCGAGCTTCGATGGTTTCATCGAGTCATTGCTCAAAACTTTGTTGCACAAAAGGCATATGGGCAATCGTTTGTCGGCCGTTGATGGAACAAAACCAAATTTCAAATATTGAACACTGTATTGTCGACATTTCTTCTTAGATTCAGCCATGTTTCGTATCAGTTACCTACGTGTAAAGAAAAAAAAAAGTTTGTTTTAGTAATCATAAGGTGATTTTAACAGGATATGGCTATTTGAACAGAATTGAATGGGAATAATTAGTTAATTATTGCAATGAAAAAACCAAAATGCAGGCGGCAAAACTGATATTAATTATTAAAAGCAATAAGCCGCTAAGATTGAATCTATTTTAATGTAATGCAAAACATTTTTTGATTAATTATATTTTGATACATTTCTGTAAATTCGAGAGAAAATACTTTTAAAGAATATTTTGACGTCAAAACACCGCGATTTTAATGTTTTATTTATTACGTTGATACATTACTATACGAGTGGTACATTTTATGAAAATATTTTTAGTCATTTAGCATTAGCAACTACGAGGGCACTGAAATATGTACAAACATGCAGGTCAATTATAATAACTCTCTTTTAGTGAATCACCACAGTCGGGTAAATAAATAATTTTATAATAAAAAGTACTAAAAGTTCAATCTTTCTCGGCTTTCTGTTCTTTTATAGAAGTATCGAATAATGGCCCTGTTCAGTATTTAATTTTTATTACGTACCTACTACACGCAAACATAACAAATAATATAATATTACTACAATATAAAATAAAAGTATGTATAACAAATAGGCAGGTATACTTACTTTTTCCGGCACTGGCAAACACTGACATCGATTCACTCACACGTTTCTTTTCAAAATTCCCGAAACAAATGAGCACAGCAAATGAGTAAAGCAAATGAGTAACGTTTGTTCTTGGCATTCGTATTTATATTGGTGAAGAATCAAACAAGTTCATGCAAGATTGCAAGCACAGTACAAGTCGTATTTCGTCCCTATGCACGTCTTAACTAGCGTTGCTGGCTGGCTAGCGGGCGGCGCTTTGCAAGTCTCGATACGCGTTGTACTCAAAATATCGAATATGCAAGTTTTTACAAGTTAACAGTCGCTGACTTTCTTAAAATACACTACTCAAAAAAATTAACGGAGGTTTAAAAAAAAGGAAATTAATACTAAATAAACAGGCTATCAGATCCATATGCCGGCCTAACTGAAAAAAAATTTTCACACCCGTGGACAAAAAAAAAACAAGCAAAAAATTTGCAATATTATTTTTTTGCGCTATCTGTTAGTATTGCATGAGAACCGTAACTCCTAAAATATTTTAGCAAAAATCTGAAAATTTGAATCATAAAGCTTCAAAATGCTTTTTTTAAAGTCTCAATACGACCATTTTGCACCGAAATAAAGCCTGTCAAAAATCACCGAAAAATTTGGAATTTTTTTTAGTACCTAGTGTATTATCTGCCTACAATGTAGGCCCTACATTGATAGGTACAGCCAAGCCAACATTTTAGTTCTTTACGATCGAAACCAGATAAATTTTCGTGGACCCCCACTTACAACCAGTGAACCCCCATTTTTTTTTCTCGCCATCGTAGACCCCCGTCGAGTCTTCCGTGGACCCCTGGGGGTCCACCTGGACCACTTTGGGAATCACTGCTTTAAACCGACTTTGTGTAAAAGACTCATTTTAAATAGATGCTAAATTTACTCAAACAAAATTTTATCATCTTATAAGTTGTAACAAACAAGGAAAATTGTTACATTTCTAATAATAAACTAATAATAGATATACTAACAAGAAAATTTATAATTTACATAATTGAATAAAATTACTCTTTTGTTTACGTGTTCTCAGCTGAAATATAAAGAAATATATATATATATATATATATATATATATATATATATATATATATCGTCTTGTTTACCTTGGCGTTCATTATTGCAATATTATTTAATTGTGTTTGTTCAAAAATAGTTTATTTCAAATTATTGATAATACTCATTATTTGTAATCTCTATTAACAGAAATATCATGAAAGTTATATTTGTAAGTAGGCAATTTTTAAATTTATTAATTATTATTATAATTTGATATATTTATTTATTTACCTGTTCTCAGGTGAAATATAAAGTAGGAAATATATACATATATATACCGTCTTGTTTACCTTGGCGTTTATTAGTGCAATATTATTCAACTGTGTTTGTTCAAATTTAGTTTATTTCAAATTATTGATAATTTTTAAATTTATTAATTATTATTATAATTAGATATATTTATTTATTAAGAGTCGGTATTTCCAATACTAAATAAAGTGCTAAAAAAAAATAAACTCACAGTAAATTTATTCAAGTTTATTTTTAGGATTTATTTAAGAATAAATTACATTTTGTATTTTTAAATGCTTTTATTCCACAGATATTTCTTCCAAGATTAAAAATTGTATAATTTTACAGTTATTTGAATTATTTCGTCTAACTCTTTTTTTATAAGTATATATACATAATAAATAATTAATAAGTTCTTTGTTATTGTTGTTGAATTTATTGAAAATCAATCTCCATAATTACATTGAAATATTAATGTACACGCCAGTACACCAAACTAATTTTATAGTTACCGTATTTAACTCGAGTATAGAAATAAATATGAAAATACCACTATATTATAGGTATATTATGAGAGTGCTACCTCTAAACAAATACATTAAAGCAATCAACTTTAAATGAAACTCCTTTTCGAAATAAAATAAAAAACTAACTTGAAATAGAATACGTAAATTCGACGTAATGATTGTTTCTTTTTATATATTTTTGTGATTAATATTCTAACGGCTGGTGTAAACATCTGGCTGGCTTTTATGCCAAGTAAATTAAAAATATATAGCTGTGAAGCAATAAATACCACCAAAGCCATCTACAGAATAATAACAACGTTGAACCAAAGTTCAAAAATGTGTCGTGAAATTAATATAAATAATATTCTAATGTTGGAAAAAAATCTCAACAATACAATGTAATATAACATATTTTTTTGTGCTTATAAAATTACTATTGAATAGACATAAAAACTGGTCAAATTATGAATTAGTATTTTTTTAAAACAAATTATTAAAAAATTTTGAGTACTTTTCTAAATAATTTAGGGAAAGATTTAATTTTTATAAAGTTTATTTTATTTTTTATAGCTTTTAAAATTTAACAAAAATTTATGTAATTTTTAATTTCATACTTATTTTATTTAATTATTTAAATATCTAACATGTACATTCTCAATTATCTTTATTAGGTATTACCTGTGTGTCTCGTAATTCGCTCGGGAGATACAAATATTTGTTTATTACTACATTATTTCAAAGCTAGCAAAATAGTTTTTTTACACAAAATTCAGTTGATATGTTGTTGAATATAAATCGATTTAAATGTAACAGCTTTCTTCACTTTTATTATTATTGAAAAAAAAATAATACAAAATTTTAGCGCAAACATTCGAATTTCTTATTTCATAGTATTTGACATTTCATTTATATTATAGTGGTCTTCTTTTATATTTTTGTCTATTATTTGATAATTACAAATAGTAATTAATCAATATGCATAACCTATAACTATCGATAATACACTGATGAAAAAACCGTAGAGTAGACCTAGAATAAGCCATTTGAAACGAACAAATTCACAATTTTTGTTTTTTTATTATTGTGTGTTGGTGCATAATTATCAGGCGTTTTTGTAAGCGAATGTTATTTGATAATAAAAATGGCTGATTTGTTAACTTTTTTAATAAAAAGAACCGTGACTTGTTTGCCCAAGTAAATGGAAAAGCAGTTATTGATGTAGGTATGCAGATGGTATAATAATTTAAAAATGGTATTGTTAAAATTTTATGTTTCTTTTTTTTTATAATAAATATTGTTTAAAAAAAAAGCCTGATAATTCTGCACCAACTCTATATATTAGTTTAGTGTAGATAGTAACAGCCAGTGGTAGCGGGCAGAACTCAGAGGTCACTTGTTCACACCATCCTCACGCCAGACATTAAATTAAATATAATTTCTAGTGAGTGCTTTGGAACTCACTATAAACTGTAGGTTTTTTTTTTGTTTGGCTATGGGCTAACAACCTGCACCATTGACAATGCGCAAGTAAAAATTGTTAAGAAACTATATGTTCAGCTTCTTGAGCATGTAGTCCCTTATGTTCTACCTAGGAATTTCAGAAACTGAAAATGATAAATAGTAACAAACTTAATATGTAAAAAAAATATATCAAATGATAAATATATCAAAATATAAACATTAATAAGTATTTGTTTGGATCTTGTTTCAGGTACTTTATTATTTTATTTATACGAATATAAATATTCCAGAAGTTCTTAGTTATATTGATGAAACTGAATTCAATTTAACTACAGCCACAACACCCTATATAACATCTGACACTCTAGTAGAATTACCAGGCACATTTTTACCGATTTTATATAAATATAATCTTATCACAAACGATACAAAAGGTACTATCACTCCAAGAATATATACCAAAAAAATAGACGAATTTTTAACACAATTTGTCAGTGGCTTTGACATTGGACAAAAATATATTGGTTGTTATTTATGTGGAACATTATGCAATTTACCATGTTCATGTAATTATGGTTATAGCAAGACATATCCATATTCATTAATCAGCCAATATCCAATTCTTATTAAAAATACGAAAGAAATTGTTGACGAATTTAATTCGACAATTCATACATCAGTAACTACTGATAAAGTAGTCGAAGTTTCAAGTGCGCTTCTATGGGAATTACATGGATTTGATTTAATTGTTTCGGGAACAATCGAAACTGTTTATCCAAAAATTAATGCTTACAATTTAAGTTTATTATTACGTAATCTATTTTCATTTTTAGAGAATGTTGAATTGCTTACTGCAGATTTATTATGCTACCTTGAAACTTTTTCGTGCAGTAAAGTACGTTATATTTTACTATATTAATTATATTACTGTACTTTAATAATTACCTGTATACTGCACTCCGCTTATGAAAATCACGGATAATGTTATCAATCACGTATTGATATCAGAATATTAGAGGGGGGAGAGAGATTCTAAGCACTGAAAAATTGTCGAATAGTACATAAGATTCAAAATAACAACAGTATTTAAGGGAAAAGTTATGTATTTTTGGTGCATCAATCCTCTAATAGTATTTAATACAGTTGATCAGATATATGTATTGCTAATTTATGAAAATTCATTAAAAATTTATATTTAATTAGGACACGAGTTTTTAAAAATATTTTTTCAAATTAATTAAAATAAGTAACAAACATAACAAACAATGTTTTTTTGTGCAATATTAATATTTATAATTGATTTTATTTCACCGAAAGTTGGCAACATTGTATTTTGATAATATATAATATTATAGGCGCTAAGGGTATCTGTAAAAATTTGATTAAAATCGGATAAAAAATGCGGGCATAACAAATTTTTAGAAAATTATTAATTTTTTTTCGGAAAGCTTTCTGTGGTAATAATAAGTGATTGTGTTGTACCTGCTTTAGCGTATGCTGATGACGTGGTTGTTTTGGCTGAATCTGAAGAACAACTGAGAAGGATGATTGATAGAATTAATGTTGTTGGTAAAGATATGAATCTTGTGTTGATTGTTGATAAGTGCAAAGTTTTAGTTTTTTAGAAGGGTGACTTGATGACTGAATGTAATGTATATATTGATGGTGCACATTTAAAGCAGGTAGATGAATTTGTGTATTTGGGTAGTTTGCTGTCTAGAGATTGCCGTTTTGATCGTGAAATTGAAAACAGAGTAAATGCTGGTTGTAAGGTTTTGGGTGCTTTGGGAACTTTTGCTAGGAATGTAAATGTTTCCAAAAAAGCTCGTATGATTATATACAATGCAGTTTTGGTGCCTACGTTGATGTATGGTAGTGAATGTTGGGTTTGGTTGCAAAAGTATAAACGGAAAATGACTGTTGTGGAAATGAGATTTTTACGTAGAGTATGTGGTGTAAATAGGAGAGATCGGGTACGAAATAGATTAGTGTATGATGAGTGTGAAATTAAAAAAATTGTTGTAGCAAAAGTTGGTGTTAGTCAGTTAAGATGGTCCGGACATGTTGAGCGAATGTCTAATGAACGTCTGGTTAAAAAAATGTATTTAAATAATTTTGATGGTATACGTTTGCGTGGACGTCCGGTGAGTAGTTGGAGTGGTATGATTGAGAGTGTTTTGGGTGAGCGAAAGTTTCCAACTAGTAGGAATAAAAGAGCATGTATGAGAGAAATTATGAATGTGGATAAAGCGAAAGTTGCTTGTTTGGATAGGAATGTTTGGAGGCGACTGATTTCGGAATGATGAAAAGAGTTTGTGCCACACCCTTTTGGGTACATGGCGTGATTGTGTATGTATGTATGTATAATTTATGTGAGCACTAGGAGAAACTTTTCTGAAAATTTGCTTAAAATCGGATAAATAATGTAGCAACAATGAATTTTTTTAAATTTTAGTAATTTTTTTCTCGATAAATTGGCAACACTGTATTTTGTTAAAATTGCATAATTTATGCAGGCACAAGGAGAATCTTTAGTGAAAATTTGATTAAAATCGGTTAAATAACGTAGTCATAATAAATTTTTAAAAATTTTACTAATTTTTTTTCAGAAAGTTGACAACACTGTATTTTGTTGTAATTATCTAATTTGTATGGATACCAGAAGAATCTATTGTGAAAATTTGAACAAAATTGGTTAAACAACATGGCCGTAATAAAATTTTAAAATTTTTAGTAATTTTTATCTCAGAAAGTTGGCAACACTGCATTTTATTAAAATTACAAAATAAGTTAGCATCACTGGAACAAACCAAAACCACATAACCATCTTGGGCACTAGACAAATTTATCCTGAAAATTTCATTAAAATCGGTTGAACCGTCTAGGAGGAGTTGCGATCACAAAATTTTGTCTGGCGACCAAGCGAGCTGACGACGCACATCCATACACCCACATAAACTAAGTTCAGAGACTATATGAAGGATTTCTATATACAATTTTTTTTTTGAAAATGTTACAGACACCGTAACAAACTCTTTACCACTTTTTCCTTGCAGTCAAAGTGGTAAAAATAATTCTTAGATAGCACTACTAGTATTCAAATTACAGTTTTCTTTTTTATCGGCAGCACAATTCGATTTACAAATAGTTCAAACATTACCATATAGATGACACTGTAAGATCATTGTTCAAAATAGTTGGCCAGTTGAATGTTGTGTTATAAATTTTCAAATACATATTGATTTCTATAGTAATTAAAAAACATTATTCTACATACAACATTTAGATTTGATTTTAAATAATAATTATCTAGAAAACTGACAAATTATATTTAATATATTTAAAGTAATTGTTTACATTGACGGTCCTGTAGGTAAAGTTCATTCAACTTTATTGACCTTAAATGCAGAATGATTACTTATCTTTCTATTTTTTTTTCTTTTATTTAAATTTTATTCAGACAAATAGCTAGAACCTAGATTAAGTAGCAGCTAAGGAAAAAATTGTAAAATTAAAGTCGCAGCTATTTATTCTTCTTCTTATACTAGTAATTCTACACAAAATTCATCTGGCCAACTGGATTCATGTCAGATTTTTATAAGTTAACCTCTAATACTATCAATTACAATATTTTTATATTTTACTTTTTATAAGTAGCTATTTTTGGTAGAAAATTTAATTTTAATCATGAATAAGTTTATGCACCATTGTCAATTATGTATAAGTGACAAAAATGTATTGTTCACCATACTTGATTTGGATTCAAATGGCAAACGTTTCGTAGATATATTGGAAGCAATTATGCCAGAAATTGTAAGAATGAAATTATTTGTTTTGATTGTAATATACATTATTGTATCTGAATCTTTTACTTTCTTTATTTTAGGTAGATTGCAGGATCAAATTGCCGAATGGTATTTGTACAATCTGCACTGTTCAGTTGAATGAAGCTTATAAATTTATAAAACAATGTTTCAATTCTCAAATAATATTAAAACAACATTTAAATGAAGAACGTTGTCGACTATGTGCTGGTGGTGATAATATAACATTTACTTTAACTACAATGGATTCGGATAATGTATTGTTATCATACAAATTGGAAGCTATTGCGTCGGAAATTGTAAGTAAAATACTAGTAACCAGGTCCACGAAACGAAATTATATGCTTATAAATTCATAAGTGATCATTTATTTATTGTCTCTTCCATAATTTTTGAGAAGAGACAAATTTAACTTAACCTAATTTAGAGTATTTCAAATTTTAATACGTTTGTTGGTTTTGTTTAATTAAAACTTATGTAAAATAAGTTTTAATTTGAATAGATGTACATTTACAATAAAAATTACATAAAACAATAATTATTTTATTAGGTTTAATATAATAACACTCAAAAAATATTGAGATTTTAAATTTTTTATCCCCAAATATTTCACAATGATAATTAGTCATAGAATCGGCTGTTAGGCTATGCATCAATGACTGGCTTTTAATATATTAAATTTCACAAGACAATACGAACATTTATTTGTTCAAATGTCCTATATTACATTATATTATACTTGCTTATCGCATTATTGTGTAGATGGCGTTAGTGGTATTTATTTACTACTCTCCGCTATTGGTTTAAAGTACTTGCCATAAAAAGGCAGCCAGAACTAACACCGGTATCAGTTGCCTTTCAGCAACTGATCAGAGCACCGTACTGATGAGGTCCTAAAGACCGAAACACGTGTCTACGGTTAAAACTGGCCAGTCATTGATGCATAGCCTAACAGCCGATTCAATGACTGATTATCATTGTGAAATATTTGGGGATAAAAAATTTAAAATCTCAATATTTTTTGAGTGTTATTATATTAAATTTCACAAGACAATACGAACATTTATTTGTTCAAATGTCCTATATTACATTATTAGGTTTACTTATAATAAGTTTATTAATTATTATAATATGTTTTTGCTAAACTAAAATTTGTTTCTGCAAGAGTAGTTGGGAATAACTATTATGAGAAAAAATATTGTTATCTGTTTTCTGGCTGGTAAAAATTTCGTCTTGTATTTATAATCATTTGTTACTTCATAAGCAAGTAACGTACGTATTCACACAGCTTGTAGTGGGATTTAGATCTCACAAATAAATCAAATATTAGTAAAATACCATAGGGACTAGGTGTTACTAGTAGAAATATATTTCTTTATTAAGATTCCTTTAAACCAGTATTTTGTATTATATGTAATATATAATTTTAATTTTATATTTTTAGTTGGAATGTACTGAGAAGTTATCGAATTGTATTTGCTCAGTTTGTTCTGTTCGATTAAATGAAACCTATAAATTTGTTGAAAACTGTTTTAAATCGCAAGAAATTTTAAAGCGAAATGCAAAACAACAATCGCAAAATAATAAAGTTATAGAAAACGAAATTAAAAATGAAAGCGAATTTAAAAAAGAGAATATTGATGAAGAATATATTAAACTAGATTTGGAAACCGACATAAACATTAAAGTTGAAGAAAGTTTAGAATCACAAAGTAATACAAATGTTGATGCTGTTTGTATGAAAGAAGAAGCTATTACTGAAGATTACATTGAAGAAGTAAAATTAAAAACTGATACAAATATTAAATTTGAAGAAAGTTTGAAATCAGAATCTTTAGATTTACATTCAGAAATAATAATTAAGGAAGAATATTCGGATTTTGAGAATGAAATCGACATAAAACATTGGCAAGCTGGTAGAGATTCGAAGAAAAATAATATTTTCTGCTCGGAAGAAAGTGATGAATCTGTAAAGAAAAGAAAATCTCATAAATGTACATTATGTGAGAAAACTTTTACTCGACGTGATAATTTAATACAGCATATGCGTTCACATACAAATGAGAGACCTTATAAGTGCAAAATATGTAAAAAAGCATTTACTCAAAATGCCCATTTAAAAGCTCATATTCGTATACATACAAATGAGAGACCTTATAAATGCGAAGTATGTGACAAAACTTTTACTCAAAGTAATCATTTAAAACAACATATCCGTTCTCATACAAAGGAGAGACCTTATAAATGCGAAATATGTGAGAAAACATTTACTCGAAGTGAACATTTAAAAGAACATATTCGTGTACATACAAATGAGAGACCTTATAAATGCGAAATATGTGACAAAGCATTCACTCGAAGTGGAGATTTAAATGACCATATTCGTATACATACAAATGAGAGACCTTATAAATGCGAAATATGTGAGAAAACATTTACTCAAAGCGGAGATTTAAGAAAACATATCCGTTCTCATACAAATGAGAGACCTTATAAATGCGAAATATGTAACAAAGCATTTACTCGACGTGGAGATTTAAATGACCATATTCGTATACATACAAATGAGAGACCTTATAAATGCGAAATATGTGAGAAAACTTTTACTCTCAGTGGAAGCTTAAGGAGACATATCCGTTCTCATACAAATGAGAGACCTTATAAATGCGAAATATGTGACAAAGCATTTACTCGAAGTGGAGATTTAAATGACCATATTCGTATACATACAAATGAGAGACCTTATAAATGCGAAATATGTGAGAAAACATTTACTCAAAGCGGAGATTTAAGAAAACATATCCGTTCTCATACAAATGAGAGACCTTATAAATGCGAAATATGTAACAAAGCATTTACTCGAAGTGGAGATTTAAATGACCATATTCGTATACATACAAATGAGAGACCTTATAAATGCGAAATATGTGAGAAAACTTTTACTCTCAGTGGAAGCTTAAGGAGACATATCCGTTCTCATACAAATGAGAGACCTTATAAATGCGAAATATGTGAGAAAACATTTACTCGAAGTGAACATTTAAAAGAACATATTCGTATACATACAAATGAGAGACCTTATAAATGCGAAATATGTCAGAAAGCATTTATTCGAAGTGGAGATTTGAAAGTGCACATTCGTACACATACAAATGAGAAACCTTATAAATGCGAGATATGTGAGATAACTTTTATGCGGAGTGGTCATTTAAAGCAACATGTCCGGTCTCATGCAAAGAAGAAACCTGATGAATGCCAAATTAAAAACTTTTCCTCAGAGTAGAAATTAAAACCATATTCGTATTTATAGTGTTCTTTTGTTTATTTATGATTAATTTTTAAATTTTGTTAAGCCTCATTTGGACTGCTTTTTTGCTAGCGAAATCAGTGTAATGTTTTAGCACAGAGCTAGTAGTTCTGAATCAAACAACATGTGATCTTATAGGAATATATTGCAAATGCACGGATTTAGTTTCATTTGCAAATTTTGTTTCATCGCAGCCAAAGTTTTAACTAAAATTCACTTATGTTTTTAGAACGGCCAATTAGATTTCGCGGTACAATGAGATAGCGATCTATATGTATTTTTATGAAAGAAACGTCAAATTGTCTGTAAATAAGCAGTTTGGAAAATAAAATTAATATTATTTTTAAAACGCGTATTTAATATATTAAAATAACATTCATTTTAGACACATTAGATGAAAAATTAACGAAAACAAAGTAGATGGCGAATTTATCTTATAAACCTGTAAAATTTAATTTATGTGCTATATATACTATTCTAAATGTTCTGTTTAGCATTCGTATTTTTCAAATGATTGAACAGGTATCATCTTGCATAATCAAAAATTTCTTTGTCAGATATATTTAAACAAAACAACTTAAACTGTCACAAACAGAAACTGTACTGAAGATAAACAAAAATTGTCCTTTATATTTAGTGAAATATTTATTGTTTACGTAATGTAGATTGTAAAAGTATATGAAAAGTATACATTTTTATACATAATACAGAAAAACAAATAACAAAATGTTTTTTACTTAATTATATTAATTAATATACATATATATCATAAGTTAGAAATATTATATATAAAATATTTAAATAATATCAATTAAATAAATTGTTTGATATTTATAAACTTTATAATATGCTTAATATTACAAAAATATTAATATAAACATTATTCTACTAATACTCAGTTCTAATATAAATACAGTTATTAAAGTATTGATTTTTAAAATGTACCATTTTTATATATAATGATGTCGATTTCGTTCTATTGTGAAAGTTATGGATTAAGTTAGATTATGTATTTGTATTTTAAAATAATGATATAAGCTTGATTGATTGAACTCTATGTTCATGCAGCGGTAATTGCTTCAATATGTGATTATCTAATAATAAATAAATATTTGAATTACGGATTTTGTGTATAGTTTTATTCATTAACATATTGATAATATTATCTTGACCTAGTACTTCGTTGCTAATTCCCAAATTGCAATTCCAAATTATTGTTCTTCATCAGCTTTACGAAATGCGATTAACCAAAAACGATGCATATATTGACCATCCTCTATTTTCCTTTCCAATAATTTTGAATTTGTACTACAGTGATGTACCTCGCTATACGTCTGCTTTAGAATACATTCAATTCGGAATACGTCTTGTTTGGGTAAAACAAATTTTGCTCGGTATACGACTTTTGTTCGGTATACGACTTAATTCAATTATACGAGCTATATATGAACAAGTAATACTATGATATCTACACTATTCACGAATTTATATTGACTTCATTTGGTTTAACTATGTAATTTCTGATGGGGAGAGTCCTTGGTTGGTGTACTGCTCTTTTAGTGTACCAGACCTGCGTGGAGCCACAGTCTATAACTTTGTTATGTTTCTTCTGATTTTTATTTTTAAGTAAAATTTTATTATTTTTATTAATCATAAATTGCAAAAAGGCAAACGCAAAGCAACAGAAAACAAAATAATTATTTTACAACCCCATTAATAGTATATTACATGAGAACGGATTAAACATTTTTACTTTATTTCTTATGGAAAATGTTGGTTCGGTATACGTCCTATTCGGTATAAGTCCAAACATCAGGAACGAATTAAGGCCGTATACCGAGGTTCCACTGTATTATAGTCTTCTAGAACGCCCAAACATATGGACATTTCCATATCTGAAACATAAGTTGTTAAGTGCCATACATAACTATAATTATGTTCCTCTAGTGGTTTAATAAAATACTTCGAAAGGCAACAGACATGTAACTAATTTAGTGTGTACTTTGTTTGTCGATTTAAAGAATATATCTTTTTCGTATTCATAAAATACGTGGTATATACCATAAAATTATATGAATATGCCTATGTTTGTTTTTCTATTGATATCGGTTTACAAGCATTGCTACAAGCAGCTGCCAAGTATTTAGATAAATACTTTTTAAAACATTTCCAACGGATAATATACTATTAATTCGTACACAGAGAAAAATAGATTGCTATGCACGTATTGCTAAGATTTTTATAATAGCAATATTTTATTATGCAATTATATCAGTTTTGTCAATATAAAAATATTAGATATTAGGTGCAATTATATATTTTATATTAAACCTTATATGTTAAATCAAGCTGTGTATATCTGGATAATAGCAAAATAGATATAGACAAAAAATATGAATAATTTTAAATGCTATACATATATATTTATGATAAATATCGACAATATATTTTAAAATACACTATTGTTACGAATGATACGTATATAATTTGTACAGTAATATAAATTATAACTAATATTTTTTAATACGCGTCACCTTACATGTTGATACAAGTCAGTTCATATGCATCATTCGACGTAAACAGAGAGTAAGTTAAATATCTATTAAATATTTAATTAAAATGGCAGCCGAGGAAAGTAAAAATGTTTTAAAACTGTGGAATTTTGATATATTAATCCCAATTTTTAATAGTATATAATTTTGTAAACATAATTTAATTTGTAAATCACGGTCTATTGTGTAATTTTTTTTGTGCTAAATGATTCAAGCAGATGTGATATGTCAAATACCTGCGTTTATTGTCTTTATTTTAAAACATTATGTTAGCTATACAGTTTTAAAATTATTAGAAGAGAACCAAATCAAAGTAATCATTTCTCAAGTAGGATTAAGAATCTTATTTCGGGACAATTTTATTAAACTATGTCTTTACAAACTGAGTTTGAAAAGTATAATACGCGACAAAATTTACATTATGTGCTTTTTATTGTATGAGTAAATATTTTTATTAGTAGAGATGTTTATTGTTCTAAATTCAACAACTGTCTCGAGTAGCATATTGAATAAATAAAAAATAATAATTAGTTTCAAAGTTTATAGTAATAGCTTTAAATAATCTTTAATCGTTTAAATAAAAATACATTAGAAAATATTTTAATAATTAGAGGTAATTTTCTTTTTTTCTAATTGAGTCGCTGGGTGCAATAACGACTTAATTAAATAAAAACGCAACTTTTTAGTTGTTAGTTCAACATACAACATAAATCAAATTCTGTCAGGGATATAGGTTTTGACTTTATTAAATAAAACACAACTCAAATATGTAGTAGAGATATTTATTATGTCTAGCATTGGTTAGTTCAACAGCTATAGCAAAAGTAAATATATTGAATATATAAAACATATTCGTCAGTTAAAAGTTTACATTATAAAGTGTTTAAATATATGCCGCGTTATGAGTTTTGTTTTGTAAACATTTATTTCATAGACAAAATGTATTATAAAAACAACAAATTCTACAACAAAATTAGCAGCAGTATAAACATTGTTTAAAAATCTTTTTTAATTTAATTAAAGTTAACTGACAATAAAAATAAAGATGTCAACATGTTAAATTTTAAATTAGAAAGCCATATTCTGTTATTTAATATTGATTCTTTTAAATAAATTTCAAATATAAAAAAAATTCTTTTAGAAGTTTAAACATATTTTTCTTCTAGATTCTTTCTTCAGGTAGAAGAAGAGATGTTCACCTTACAGCAGCAACCGATCTTTTCACCACACTACGTCAAACCATGAAAGTCCGTTGACTACACTTTCGAACCAGTAGCTAAACCAATTCGAAGACATCCAACACTACCAAAGAAACCCATCCGGCTTCACACAGAGCTTCCAAATCATGGACAATAATCTAGTGCCCGCCATTGGCATGGGGATGGTGTCCATAGATGATGCTGGAACTGGTACTTCTAAAGGCAGAAATAGTTCGGGAGGGGGGGGCAGAAAATAAACGCAGAAAGAAAAATTACGTTCTGGACTACGATGGTCTAAGAATGATTTAACTGCTATTGTACATTTACATCAGAAACAAAATACAAAATCGTATTGACGCAAATTATATTTTTGAATATAATAATATAAAATTGATTGCAACTTAAGGAAATTCAGTTATAACTCTATAATAAAGTGAAATTATAAGAGAAAATCTAATCAAAACTTACATTCTTTAATATCACTTACATATAATCTTTTTAAGTTTTATTCAAACGTTTACTAGAACATTTTTCAAGGTGACCTAACTATCTTAATTGACTTACACCAACTTTTTAATTTTACACTCCTCATACACCAATTTATTTTACAACCTATTCCTTCCATTAACAACACATACTCTACACACTCCATTCTAATTTTCAAAGTCATTATATTTTTATGCTTCTGCAGCTAAAAACAACATTCACACATTTGCATTATAAACACTCAAATACACATCTCTAGATACTTTTAGATTTCTAGCAAATCCAAATACACAAATTCATCTACCTGTTTTAAATGTACGTTAACAAATACATTATATTCTTTAATATTGAATATTTTATAAAAATGCAGATTTCCTAAAATTTCACTTGAGTTCAATTTGTTAGAATTTATTTCAAATAAATATGCAGGTACAGTTTTTAATGTACTATACGGAATATCATTTATAATTATTTTCTCGTACTTGAGATATGCTTCATAACTATTTCTTCCCTTCCACTCTAATATTAGTTTTGCCCATAAAAAAAACACATATTATTTTATTATAATATACTTTCACAGAAAAACCGAATCACCTTAGTGTTAACGTATTTTATGAAAGAAAAAGAAAATACGATTAAATTAGATAAAATGATCAAACCTATATATTAATTAACTAGCTAATATATTAAATTTTTAATATAAGTTCCTATATTTTACCATATTGTATTATTTAGCAATAAATTGTACAATTCATTTATAATTCAAAATAAAAACAACTATATTTTATTACTTAATTTTTATATATTAAATTTCGAAAGAAAAAAAATCTTTTTCTTTTAAGTCTTTTAATTTATAAATTTATTATCTATATATCGTTCATCAAAATTTTAATTTTCCAAAATAATTTCTATGAAAGTGCTATAAAAATAGGTCTAGATAATAAGTTAGTTAATCAACGAAATATTGTTGTTAGATTACGATACATACAAATTACTGGTTAGTCTAGAATATATCGAAAATATACAAATACACTTTCTCAACCACTAAACTAAAATCTGATTAAATATTTATGACGTAAATGAAAATTAACAAGATTAGAAGTATATCGGTTAACCTCTATATAGACGACTTTGACATTATCAAATAAATAAAGAAATACGGATACAAATTTTATATTTTTCATCAAAAGAATATGAAAATTTGATTAAAATAAAATAAATAATATATCCAAACTAAAATATTAAAAAGTTTAACAAATTTTTATTACAAAAATTGACAACATTGTGCCAAATAAAATTAAACATTTGTTATGGATGTGCTAGAAAATTTTATTAAAATCGGATAAATAGAATAGTTAATATGAAAAATTTAAATAAATAAATTTAACATTTAATATTTTTGAAATTCTTACAAAAACTAGGTGAATATTTTTCGAAAATTGGTTTGATTTTTAATAAATAGTACCTGTAGTCTACACTCTAAAAAAAATATGTAATTTTACCTACAAACCATGACAATATGATGCTCATTATATGTAGGTATAATTACTCAACTGCTGCAATTTTAACACAATTGTTTAAAAATACATAATTTCAGGACAATTACAAACATTATGTAATTTGATATTACCAACAGGATGGAAAAGTACATATTTATGTAATATTACAGTTTATTAGTAGTCTCTTTTATTAAATTTACAGAACATCAGTAAATTTGCTGTCGAGAAATTTTACAAATAGCTGAAATTTGTTTAGTTTTATAATATTATTGTTTGTATAATTACATGCATTTCTAAATTTACATAAAGAATGAATTTTGAAATGAAGCAATATTTTGTTTATTATAAAAATAGAGAGAAACATAATATCACAAATAATTATAATAACATTGACTAAATTAGAAAATAATACTGAAGATAATTTTTTAATATTCAGGTATTTCTGCACACTAACAATAAAAATCACGTGACTCAATTCCAATTTTCTTTAATTTAGAGTTATCGAAATAATTACAGAAGGCTTGCAAAAACTCACTATTAACAACACGTTAAAATGAACCTTATATTTTGTAACATATAAACAATAATTTCTTTTTTTATTTACCTAATCTATAAAAATTACTCAAAATAATTATAAAAATAAAAAAATATAAAGTAATATTATTTTCGTGCTTTTCATTTTAATCATTTTTACGTGATAGATCAAAAAGTATATAACATAAGATATATTTCAAATATATGCAACATAATCTAAAAGTTTTTTTTTTTTTTTTTAAATAAGCAGAATAAAATAACATTCAGACGTTTCTCATTTGTATGCAAACCGATATGTCTTAAGTTTCCACTTCGAGTAAAAGTTTTCTCACATATTTCACATTTATAAAGTCTCTTATTTGAATGTATACAAATATACATTTTTAAATGTCCACTATTAGTAAAAGTTTTCTAACATATTGCGCATTTATAAGCTCTCTTATTTGTATGTATAACAATATACTTTTTTAAATTTCCACTTTGAGTAAATGCTTTCTCACATATTTTTACTTATTTCTCCTTTGTGTGTACACGATTATGCTTTTTTAAATCTCCATTTCGAGTAAATGTTTTCTCACACATTTTACATTTATAAGGTTTCTTCTATGTATGAGTACGGATATGATTATTCAAACTCCCACTTCGAGTAAAAGTTTTCTCACATATTTCGCATTTATAAGGTCTCTCATTTGTATGCACACGAATATGCACTTTTAAATTCCCACTTTCAGTAAATGTTTTCTCACATATTTTGCACTTATAAGGTTTCTCATTTGTATGTGAACGGATATGTCTTCTTAAATCTCCACTTTCACTAAAAGTTCTCTCACATATTTCGCATTTATACGGTTTCTCCTTTGTATGAGAACGAACATGCCGCCTTAAATGTTCATTCCTAATAAAAGTTTTCTCACATATATCGCATTTATAAGATCTCTCATTTGTATGTACACGAATATGCACTTTTAAATTCCTACTTTCCGTAAATGTTTTCCCACATATTTTACATTTATAAGGTTTCTTCTGTGTATGAGTACGGATATGGTTTTTCAAACCCCCACTTCGAGTAAAAGTTTTCTCACATATTTCGCATTTATAAGGTCTCTCATTTGTATGCACACGAATATGCACTTTTAAATTCCCACTTTCAGTAAATGTTGTAAAAATGATTTAAAACTGTGGAACTTGGATATGTTAATTCCAATTTTCAAAGGTATATAATTTTGTAAACATAATTTAATTTGTAAATTACGGTCTATTGTGTAATTTTTTTGTGCTAAATAATTCAAGCAGATGTGATATATCAAATATCTGCGTTTATTGTTTTTATTTTAGAACATTATATTAGCTATACAGTTTTAAAATTATTAGAAGAAAACCAAATCAAAGTATTCATTTCTCAAGTAGGATTAAGAACCTTATTTCGGGACAATTTTATTAAATTATGTCTTTATAAACTGAGTTTGAAAAGTATAATACGCGACAAAATTTACATTATGTGCTTTTTATTGTATGAGTAAATATTTTTATTAGTTTTATTAGTAGAGATGTTTATTGTTCTAAATTCAACAACTGTCTCGAGTAGCATATTGAATAAATGAAAAATAATAATTAGTTTCAAAGCTTATAGTAATAGCTTTAAATAATCTTTAATCGTTTAAATAAAAATACATTGGAAAATATTTTAATAATTAGAGGTAATTTTTTTTTCAAATAATAAAAAAATCATAAACAAAAGAGGAGAAATACGGGTCTTTGCTTTTAATAATAATCTTTAATAGTTTAAATAAAAATACATTAGAAAATATTTTAATAATTAGAGGTAATTTTCTTTTTTTCTAATTGAGTCGCTGGGTGCAATAACGACTTAATTAAATAAAAACGCAACTTTTTAGTTGTTAGTCCAACATACAACATAAGTCAAATTCTGTCAGGGATATAGGTTTTGACATTATTAAATAAAACACAATTTTCAGTTACATTTTTTAATGAATATTATTTATAATTATTTTATTGTACTTGAGATATGCTTTGTAACTATTTTTGTCTCTCCTTTCCTAGGAAAATTCCCTTATACTCTAATACAGGTAACCCTCTTACAACACGGTATCCGACAACACGCTTTCATTCTAACACGTTTCTGCTTACAACGCAATTTTCAGGTTTTTACTTGTAGTAACATATATTACGTACATAAAATATATACTTTTAATAAGCGCACTAGTTATTTAAAAAAAAGTTTGTTATTAAAGAAGTTTTTATCAACTACGACTTTTGATTTTACTATTACCTGTCTTTACATAAGAGGCAAAAAGTAGTAAATTCATAATCACTTGCATATGCTAAAATAATGTGTCTATAACTGTCTCAATTTTAATCTGTACGACTATTTTCTTAAAAATAGCTCTTTATAGTAATGTTAGTTAACTTATGCCGACATAAAAATAAAAAAAAAACTATGGCTCGTATTCTCACCTCATTTATAAAAGTGATTTTTGCCAAAAGTGCTTTTGACATTTACTTAAAATTATTTTTTAAGGACTTTATAATAGTTTATTTAAATTTGATAATACCAAATATAATAAAAATGATCAAAAATAGAAAAATTATTCATATTTGATCAAAAACAGAAGCAAAAAGTTATTTTGAAATTAATGATAAAAGCACTATTTCACGAAAAATTGAGGTGAGCATACGGGCCTATGTATTTTTTCGTTTTTCGCGTCTACTGTAAAAATGACAAAAATGGAGTTACGAAGGTTTACTTCTCAGGTACAGATTATAAATCGTACATTTTTAATAAAATTGAAGTTATTTCTATGTATCTTAAAAAATATATGTACATATGTATTTTAATTTTTGAAACCTAACTTCCTTTTTTCTATTGGCTCTGGGTCTCACGGTTTCACATAACACCTTGGAACCTATCTACCGTGTTATAGGAGGGTTATCTGTATTAGTTTTACCCATAAAAAACACATATTTTATTATAATATAATTTCACAGAAAAACCGAATCAGTCTAGTGATAACGTATTTTATGTAAGAAAAAGAAGGTACAATTTCGAATAAATAAAATAAAATGATCAAAACTACATATTAATGAACTAGCTCTATAAAAACTAATATATTAAATTTTTGATATAAATTCCTATATTTTACCATATTGTATTATTTAGCAATAAATTGTACAATTCATTTATAATTAAAAATAAAAACAACTATATTTTATTACTTTTATATATTACATTTCTAAAGAAAAAAAAACTTTTTCTTGTAAGTCTTTTAATTTATAAATTTATTATCTATATATCGTTCATCAAAATTTCAATTTTTCAAAATAATTTCTATGAAAGTGCTATAAAAATAGGTCTAGGTAATAAGTTTGTTAATCGACAAAATATTGTTGTTAGATTACGATACATATAAATTACTGGTTAGTCTAGAACAGTGATCTCCAAACTTTTTTCACCGCGTACCCTTATGACGAAAATAATCATAAATTGTACCCCCTAATTATAATATATATATATATATATATATATATATATATATATATATATATATATATATATATATTGTATGTGTGTGTGTGTCAAAAATGCTTTTTTTTTTCAGGAAATGAACGAAAAAAACAAACGCAGAAAATCAAGTTATTTTAAATGAAATAATATATGTACATGCAAATGATAGATTACAAGAACAATTTTAAATTATAATTTAATGGGAACAATATGATTGAATTTGTTGACTAATTTCAAAAAAAATTTGCTTGATTCCCTTTGTTAATGCAATTCGAAGATCTGGTTCTAATTCTAATTTATTTTTGTGTTAGGTTTTAATTATTGTCATAGCGGAAAATGCTACTTCACACAGGTACGTGGAACCAAATAGGAATTTTATTTTTCAGTTATAATTTTGTGCGCGAGAGAAAACAAAAGAGAAATGTGGCGTACCCCCTAAAATTTTCTGCGTACCCCACTTTGGAGACCACTGGTCTAGAATAGGTATATCAAAATATACAAATACACTTTCTCAACCACTGAACTAAAATCTGATTAAATATTTATGAAGTAAATAAAAATTAACAAGATTAGAAGTATATGGGTAAACCCATATATAGACGACTTTGACATTATCACATAAATAAAGAAATACGGATACAAATTTTATATTATTCATCAAAGAATTTGAAAATTTGATTAAAATAATATAAATAATATATCCAAACTAAAATATTAAATAGTTTAACAAATTTTTATTCCAAAAATTGACAACACTGCTAAATAAAATTATACATTTGTTATGGATGTGCTACAAAATTTGATTAAAATCGGATAACACAGCGTAATAATATATTTTTGAAATTCTTACAAAAACTAGGTGAATATTTTCTGAAAATTGGATTGAATTCTGATAAATAGTATAGTCTACACTCTAAAAAAATATGTAATTTTACCTACAGACCATAAGACAATATGATGCTCAGTATTTCTAGGTATGATTACTCTACTGCTGCAATTTTAACATAATTGTTAAAAATACATAATGTATAATGTCAGAACTATTACAACATTATGTAATATGATATTACCAACAGGATGGAAAAGTACCTTTGTATGTAATATTACAGTTTTTTAGTAGTTTCTTTTATTAAATTTACAGAACATCAGTAAATTTGCTGTCGGGAAATTTTACAAATAGCTAAAATTTGTTTAGTTTTATAATATTATTGTTGGTATAATTACGTACATTTCTATATTTACATAAAGAATGAATTTTGAAATGAAGCAATATTATGTTTATTATAAAAATAGAAAGAAACATAATATCACAAATAATTATAATAACATTGACTAAATTAGAAAATAATACTGAAGATATTTTGTTAATATTCAGGTATTTCTGCACACTAACAATAAAAATTACGTGACTCAAATCGAAATAATTACAGAAAACTTGCAAAAACTCACTATTAACAACACGTTAAAATGAACCTTATATTTTGTAACATATAAACAATATTTTTTTTTTATTTGCCTAATCTATAAAAATTACTTAAAATAATTACAAAAATAAAAAAAAAATATAATAATTTTTTTTTCGTGTTTTTCATTTTAATCAATTTTACGTGATAGATCAAAAAGTATATAATATAAGATATATTTCAAATATATGCAACATAATCTAAAAGTTTTTTTTTTTTAAATAAGCAGAATAAAAAAATATTCCGACGTTTAGATCTCTGAGAGACAAAAATTAAAAATATACAATAAACACAACTAATGTTTTACAACACGAATGTGAACCTGGGTTTCATAAATACAAATTATGTTTCTGTTATTCATACGAATAATTATTTAACTTTCTAAATTAAGGTTAGCCACCTTATTTACGACAGACATGGTTTTCATCTCTGACAAAGGTTTTGATCATTTTTCTGGATTTAATTTCAATAAATATCTCTGAATCAATTCAAGGGTAAACGAACCTTTTGAAGAATATTTCAAATTAAATATGTAAAATGTTGCAAACATTATATAGCAAAAATTTCAATAACATTCTTAGTGTCAGTTATAATATTATTTTCCAGCACAGATAATAGCATTGTCCTGTTATAAAATAAATATTTTATATAGTGTCTGCCAAAATCGGCATCATAAGGAGAAAAAAATTAATATTTGTTTTTTTTTACATACATACATACACAATCACGCCATATACTCATAGAGATGTGGTACAAACTATACAAATCATAAATGCTTAATGCAACATTGTTTACATTTATAACATGAATACATAACAAAAAAAAATAAATTAAAAAGAAAAATATAAACGGGATTAACATCCATGAAGAATAAAGTTATCTACAAATAAAAATTCGTCAATTATTTAATTATAAAAATATTTAATTATTAAATCGTAAACTATTTACTTACATTTGCTTGGTAAATGGCACAAATGCCTATAGGAACACTGAAATTTGTAATAACCTACACAATTATTTAAAAAACAAATATATTTATAATTTGGCCAAAAACAGCAAAAAATATGTTGTTTTTTTTGGAAAAAAACTTTTTTTTCTCTATTTTCCAAAATACAAAAAAATTCAAAAGAATATATATTATTCTACATAGGATTTTATATCTCAGGTATTTTTTCGGTACTTTTAAGATCGGCGCGATAAAAAATAGAGCCAGTTAAAAAATATACTATTTTTTATTTTATATAAATCAATTAATAATATTAAATTTATTATTGAATTATTAATTCAACATTCCTTATGTAATTTTCCGAACAGTCAGTTACAATAAATAAGTTGTATTAAACGAATAAATTCAATATTAACTTCAACATGTTTTGTATTTGAGCTACCTGTCTGAATATAGCAATTACAACCGTGTGAATTGACGTTAAACTGTCAGTTTTGTATTGTAATACAGATAAATTATATAAACTTTTAAAATTAAAATTTTATGAAAACTTTGGAAATGAATTATAATGTTTTAGAATAAATATATGTTTTATATATAATAGTATTCTATAGAAAGATATTTTAAATAATATCATAATCGGTAATACTAATAACTTCAAGATTGTCCCCATACAATGAAGATTAATCTTAGAATGTTTACTTTTATGAAAATTAGTAAAAACATTCATTAAACTTAAAATATTTTAATAGTATTATTGCACAAAATATGTGTTAACTTTCATTATTTTGATGAATTATTACAGACATTAATATGCATACATACATACATACATACACAATCACGCCATGTACCCAAAAGGGTGTGCCACAAACTCTTTTCATCATCCCGAAATCAGTCGCCTCCAAACACTCCTATCCAAACAAGCAACTTTCGCTTCATCCACATTCATAATTCCTCTCATACATGCTCTTCTATTCCTACTACTTGGAAACTTTCGCTCACGCAAAACACTCTCAATCATATCACTCCAACTACTTATCGGACGTCCACGCAAACGTAAACCATCAAAATCATTCAAATAAATCTTTTTAACCAAACGTTCATTAGACATTCGCTCAACATGTCCGAACCATCTTAACTGACTAACACCAACTTTTGCTACAACATTTCTTTCAATTTCACACTCATCATACACTAATCTATTTCGTACCCGATCTCTCCTATTTACAACACATACGCCACGTAAAAATCTCATTTCCACAACAGTCATTTTCCGTTTATGCTTTTGCAACCAAACCCAACATTCACTACCATACATCAACGTAGGCACCAAAACTGCATTGTATATACTTAAACGGGCTTCTTTGGAAACATTTACATTCCTAGCAAAAGTTCCCAAAGCACCCAAAACCTCACAACCAGCATTTACTCTCCTTTCAATTTCACGATCAAAACGGCCATCTCTAGACAGCAAATTACCCAAATACACAAATTCATCTACCTGCTCTAAACGTGCATCGTCAATATATACATTACATTCAGTCATCAAATCATCTTTCTCAAAAACTAAAACTTTGCACTTATCAACATTCAACACAAGATTCATATCTTTACCAACAACATTAATTCTATCAATCATCCTTCTCAGTTTTTCTTCAGATTCAGCCAAAACAACCACGTCATCAGCATACGCTAAAGCAGGTACAACACAATCACCTATTAATATGCAAGCTGTAATTTTACATAATTTAAGAAGTAATACCAACAATATGTAATTCTACATTCAGTATGTGATGCAGAAAGAAAGCAATTTTACATACTTATTGGGTTATTTTTACTTATTTATTGTGATTATGATGAATTATGTAAAAATTACAGAAAATTACAGTTAAATAAAATTACCGATTTGTATAATAAATTTTACTACTATTTTTCTGTAATTCGCTATTTTATATATATATATATATATATATATATATATATATATATATATATATATATATATATATATATACAGGCTGATTTGTAATTAATTGGAAATATTTTAACTGGAGTATCCTGGGCTCAGAATATGAAAATTTGACCCAAAACACTTAGATAAAATGTGGCTCCTTACTGAGCTACTGGGTGTTTTATTTAAAAATTTAAAAACGATTTTTGCCCAGTACTTAAAAACTATTTGACGTATCCTTATCATATTTGGCAGAAAGTGTAGGTACCGTACACCATACTAAATTATGTTAAACAAAAGTTTCTGGCTAGTGCCAGTGGCGTACAACAGGGGCAAGTGAGAGGTTGATCCTTCCTAAATTCTACGCCACTGGCGGAATTGTCATTTTAGCACAATTTTTCGATTCTCCAATACTTTCTGTGTAAAAAACATATTCTTTCTTCGTAACGATAAAGTCACTATTTTTCGAGATATTTAAAGTTAAACATAAGCTGCATCCTTGGGATTTTTTCAAAATTTGCTCAAAAAAATCTGAAAAAATTCAGTAAAATAAAGGAAAAAATTAGCTACATAATAACTAAGTAACTTTGTTCTCTAACTCATTTTGGTTTGGCAGGAAAAATTATTGAAAATTAATATTTTTTACATTTCAATTTTTTATTTTCAATAATTTTTCCTGCCAAACCAGAATGAGTTAGAGAAAAAAGTTACTTAGTTATTATGTAGCTAATTTTTTTCTCTATTTTACTGAATTTTTTCAGATTTTTTTGAGCAAATTTTCAAAAAATCCCAAGGATGCAGCTTATGTTTAACTTTAAATATCTCGAAAAATAGTGACTTTATCGTTACGAAGAAAGAGTATGTTTTTTACACAGAAAGTATTGTAGAATCTAAAAATTGTGCTAAAATGACAATTCCGCCAGTGGCGTAGAATTTAGGAAGGATCAACCTCTCACTTGCCCCTGTTGTACGCCACTGGCACTAGCCAGAAACTTTTGTTTAACATAATTTAGTATGGTGTACGGTACCTACACTTTCTGCCAAGTATGATAAGGATACGTCAAATAGTTTTTAAGTACTGGGCAAAAATCGTTTTTAAATTTTTAAATAAAACACCCTGTAGTTCAGTAAGGAGCCACATTTTATCTAAGTGTTTTGGGTCAAATCTTCATATTCTGAGCCCAGGATACTCCAGTTAAAATATTTCCAATTAATTACAAATCACCCTGTATATATAGTGTTCTTCGTTTTGGCTAATTCCTTCTGTCCCTAAAATAAATGTTATTTTAGTATACGCCTTTTCAAAATAATAGTAATTTTATTTTCCAAATTGCTCATTTACATATTATAAATTTAACGTTTCTTTCATAAAAACACATATACATCGCTATCTCATGTTCCTGCAAAATCTAATTGGCCGTTCTTAAAACATAAGTGAATTTTAGTTAAGAAACCTTGACCAGTACAGACTTTAGCTGCGATGAAAAAAAATTTGCTAATGAAACTAAATCCGCGAATAGACAGTGTATTCCCATAAGTTTACATGTAGTTTGATTCAGAATCATTAGTTCTGCGCTAAAACATAACACTGATTTCATTAGCGAAAGAGCAGTCTAAATGAGGCTTAACATATTTTAAAAATTAATCATTAATCAAACGAGAAATACAAAAATTAAATCGTTACACTATGAATACGAGTATGTTTCTTTTTAATTTCTACTCTGTGTAAAAGTTTTCGCATTCATCAGGTTTCTCCTTTGCATGGGAACGGATATGCTGCTTAAAATGTACACTCCATATAAAAGTTCTCTCACATATTTTGCATTTATATGGTCTCTCCTTTGTATGTATATGAATATGTTTCCTTAAGCTTCCACTTTCAGTAATTGCTTTCTCACATATTTTCACTTATAAGGTTTCTTCCTTTGTGTGTATACGATAATGATTTTTTAAATATCCAATTCGAGTAAATGCTTTCTCACACATTTTGCATTTATAAGGTTTCTCCTGTGTATGAGTACGGATATGATTTTTCAAACTTCCACTTTGAGTAAAAGTTTTCTCACATATTTCGCATTTATAAGGTCTCTCATTTGTATGTATACGAATATGATCTTTTAAATGTCTGCTTTGAGTAAATGTTTTCTCACATATTTCGCATTTATTAGGTCTCTCATTTGTATGTATACGAATATGATCTTTTAAATTTCCACTTTGAGTAAATGTTTTTTCACATATTTTGCATTTATAAGGTCTCTCATTTGTATGTATACGAATATGAACTTTTAAAGATCCATTTTGAGTAAATGCTTTTTTACATATTTTGCACTTATAAAGTTTCGCCGTTGTATGAGAACGGATATGTTTCCTTAATTTTCCACTATCAGTAAAAGTTTTCTCACATAATGTACCTTTATGAGAATTTCTTTTCTTTACAGATTCATCATTTTCTTCCGAGCTGAAAATATTATTTTTCTTCGAATCTCTACTAGGTTGCCAATGTTTTACATCGATTTCATTCTCAAAATCCGAATATTCTTCTTTAATTATTATTTCTGAATGTAAATCTAAAGATTCTGATTTCAAACTTTCTTCAAATTTAATATTTGTATCAGTTTCCAATTCTACTTCTTCAATGTAATCTTCATTAATAGCTTCTTCTTTCATACAAACAGCATCAACATTTGTATTATTTTGTGATTCTAAACTTTCTTCAACTTTAATGTTTATGTCAGTTTCCAAATCTAGGTTAATGTATTCTTCATCAATATTCTCTTTTTTAAATTCGCTTTTATTTTTAATTTCGTTTCCTATAACTTTATTATTTTGCGATTGTTGTTTTGCATTTCGCTTTAAAATTTCTTGCGATTTAAAACAATTTTCTACAAATTTATACGTTTCATTTAATCGAACAGAACAAATTGAGCAAATACAATCCGATAACTTCTCAGTACATTCCAGCTAAAAGTATAAATAAAATCTCTAATTTAAAGGCAGCTTAATAAAGAAATATATTTCTACTAATAACACCAAGTCCCTAAGATTTTTAACTAATATTTGATTAATTTGAGAGATCAAAATTCCATTATAAACTGTACAGGTACGTTACTTATTTATGGGGTAGCAAATGTATGATTAATAATAACCAGCACATAATTAAAAATGCAAGACTAAATTTTTACCAGCCTGAACACAGACTACAACATTTTTCTCATAACAGCTATTCCCGGTAATCTTGCAGAAACAAATTTTAGCTTAACAAAAACATATTATAATAATTAATAAACTTATTATAAGTAAACCTAATTAAATAATTGTTTTATATTATTTTTATTGTAAATGTACATGTATTCAAATTACAACTTGTTTTAGATAAATTCATTTAATCGAACAGAACAAACTGAGCAAATACAATTCGATACTTCTCAATACATTCCAGCTAAAATATAAATTAAAATTATATATTACATATAATAAAAATCTCCGGATTAAAGGGATCTCAATAAAGAAAATTATTTCTACTAATTACACCTAGTCCCTATGATATTTTACTAATATTTGATTTATTTGTGAGATCTAAATCCCACTACAAGCTGTGTGAATACGTACGTTACTTGCTTATGAAGTAACAAATGATTAAAAATACAAGATAAAAATTTTACCAGTCTGAAAACAGACAACAATATTTTTTCTCATAATAGCTATTCTCAACTACTCTTGCAGAAACAAATTTTAGTTTGGCAACAACATATTATAATAATTAATAAACTTATTATAAGTAAACCTAATAAAATAATAATTGTTTTATGTAATTTTTATTGTAAATGTACATGTATTCAAATTAAAACTTATTTTACATAAGTTTTAGTTAAACAAAACCAACAAACCTATTAAAATTTGAAATACTCTAAATTAGGTTAAATTAAATTTGTCTGTTCTCAAAAATTATGGAAGAGACAATAAATAAATGATTACTTATCAATTTCTAAGCATATAATTTCGTTTCGTGAACCTGGTTAAAGCTAGTATTTTACTTACAATTTCCGACGCAATAACTTCCAATTTGTATGATAACAATACATTATCCGAATCCAATGTAGTTAAAGTAAATGCTATATTATCACCACCAGCACATAGTCGACAAAGTTCTTTATTTAAATATTGTTTTAATATTATTTGAGAATTGAAACATTGTTTTATAAATTTATAAGCTTCATTCAATCGAACAGCGCAGATTGTACAAATACCATTCGGCAATTTGATCCTGCAATCTACCTAAAATAAGAAAAGTAAAAGATTCAGATACAATAATGTATATTACAATCAAAACAAATAATTTCATTCTTACAATTTCTGGCATAATTGCTTTCAATTTATCTACGAAACGTTTGCCATCTGAATCCAGATCAAGTATAGTGAATAATACATTTTTGTCACTTATACATAATTGACAAGGGTGCATAAACTTATGCATGATTAAAATTAAATTTTCTACCAAAAAAAGCTTCTTATAAAAAGTAAAATATAAAAATATTGTAATTGATAGTATTAGAGGTTAACTTATAAAAATCTGACACGAATCCAGTTGGCCAGATAAATTTTGTGTAAATTTACTAGTACAAGAAGAAGAATAAATAGCTGCGTATTTAATTTTACAATTTTTTCCTTAACTGCTACTTAATCTAGGTTCTAGCTATTTGTCTAAATAAAATTTAAATAAAAGAAAAAAAAATAGAAAGATAAGTAATCATTCTGCAGCTAAGGTCAATAAAGTTGAACGAACTTTATCTACAGGACCATCAATGTAAACAATTACTTTAAATATAATTTGTCACTTTTCTACATGATTATTATTTAAAATCAAATCTAAATGTTGTTTGTAGAATAATGTTTTTTAATTATTATAAAAATCAATATGTATTTGAAAATTTATAACACAACATTCAACTGGCCAACTATTTCAAACAATGATCTTACAGTGTTATCTATATGGTAATGTTTGAACTATTTGCAAATCGAATTGTATTGTCGATAAAAATGAAAACTGTAATTTGAATACTAGTAGTGCTATCTATGAATTATTTTTACCACTTTGTCTGCAAGGAAAAAGTGGTATAGCGTTTGGTACGGTGTCTGTAACATTTTCAAAAAAAAATTGTATTTAGAAATCCTTCATATTGTCTCTAGATGACGAATTTGAACTTAGTTTATGTGGGTGTATGGATGTGCGTCGTCAGCTCGCTCGGTCGTCAGACAAAATTTTTTGATCGCAACTCCTCCTAGACGGTTCAACCGATAAAATGTTCAGGATAAATTTGTCTAGTGCCCAAGATGGTTATGTGGTTTTGGTTTTTTCCAGTGATGCCAACTTTCCGAGAAAAAAATTACTAAAATTTTAAAAAATTAATTGTGGCTGCATTATTTATCCGATTTTGATCAAATTTTCAGGAAAGATTCCCCTAGTGCCTACATACATTTCGTAATTTTAATAAAATGCAGTGTTGCCTACTTTCTGAGATAAAAATTACTAAAAATTTAAAAAATTTATTACGGCCATGTTGTTTAACCGATTTTGTTCAAATTTTCACAATACATTCTTCTGATATCCATATAAATTAGATAATTACAACAAAGTACAGCGTTGCCAACTTTCTGAGAAAAAAATTACAAAATTTTTTAAAAATTTATTATGACCACGTTATTTAACCGATTTCAATCAAATTTTCACTAAAGATTCTCCTGGTGCCCGCATAAATTATGCAATTTTAACAAAATAGTGTTGCCAACTTATCGAGAGAAAAAATTACTAAAATTAAAAAAAATTTATTGTTGCTACATTATTTATCCGATTTTGAGCAAATTTTTAGAAAAGTTTCTCATAGTGCTCACATAAATTATAATTTTATTAAAATACGGTGTTGCCAACTTTCCGAATAAAATTAATAATTTTGTAAAAATTTGTTATGCCCGCATTATTTATCCGATTTTAATCAAATTTTTACAGAAGATACCCTTAGCGCCTATAATATTATATATTATCAAAATACAATGTTGCCAACTTTCGGTAAAAAATTTTTTATTTCTATTTTTTTATCATTTATGTAATAATGTCAAAGTGGTCTATATATGGGTTTACCCATATACTTCTAATCTTGTTTAAGAAGTATTTGCATTTTTACATTCTTCTGAGTCACAACGAAATCTGAGAAGTCCACTTGGTATTAGGAACGCATGAATAAAGTTGAAAATAATTTAATTTATTTATTGCTTATAAATTAGTGCTAACAATATATCTTCCACTCAAGTATCATGCGAACGAATATTTCCAAAATTAAACTACGTTTTAAATAGATTGCGAAATTTTTTTAGTCAGGATAATTTCGTGGGGCTTTCATGCTCATGTCATGCAAGAAGGATATGTTGAACAAAATTAGATAATGAAGATATCATTAACAAAATATCCGAAAAGAGACATTTATTAAATAGTCTTTTAACTTAGATTTAAATAAAAAATTATATTTCATTTTATATGTGTCATTTTTACGAATCATCTTTATTTTTCTCTAATGTCATTTCCAATGTTTATTGAAATACATATAGAAATATAACGTATTTAAATGATATTAGCTGTGTTTTTTTTTACATTCCACTCAGATCAGTAAATCTTTGTAAATAAACTGAGCTGAGCTGAGTTTTGCTGAGTGAGTTGTATTGATAAATAAAACAGTTTATTTGAAAGTGACGTTTAAAATCGTAAGTTCCACATATATGATATAACCTAAAATATTAGATGAATTTGGATTGTTTGCGTTGATAATTTATTGCAACTCGCCCCGGATATATCTATTGTTTTGTCTTCACAATAAAATATTCCAACAGAAATGTCAACCAGTATCAAACACGTTATCAAATCTTAAACTAGGAAAATTTGAATTGCGTGCATGTGCGCTCACTTGAATCTCATCTAAGCACTTGCAAAATATGCAACTTAGTATCGGTAACGGGGGGAAGCAATTCACTCACTTCGAACTCAGTTACGAGACGATAAATAAAACAGTATTATTTCAAGGTTACTGATATTTGCTGCGATCTGAGCTGAGTTTTTCGGTAAAAAAAACACAGCTAATGAGCCTATCCTGCAACTTTCCCTGGGCCTAATTTTTTATCCAGTCCAACCCTGTTTGAACCTAGACTTTCTTCTGGAGTCAAATGTGTAAAAAAATTGAAAAATTGCAAAATGTATTAAATTTGTTGTGCGACATACTTTTCTTAAGGCCAACTCGATCTATTTACACGGTCAAATTGCAATAAAATGCGTCGTCCAAAAAATTTGAACTCACAGTCTTATAAACAGAGATGGCCCCTTGGAAATATTTTGTTGAGTGATGCAACGGACTAAAAAATAAGAAATATTCGGCTATATTAGATAGCTGGATACCGGATTATCCATAAATGGAATCAAATTTTGTTGGAATATTTTTTTTTAAGATACAAGAAACAAATTCTTGCCAGGCAAGGAAATATGCTGACATTATTACATCGAAATTTACTTTAGTTAAATTTCTTCATTAAGAAAAATAAACGTGTATCGTGTATCTATTGGTTTTCAATTTATTTTTTATTTTAGCATTTTTCTAATATTTTTTTGTAAAGTATTTTTCAAAATATACAGCGTCCGCCAAAAAAATATTTTTACTATTTGATGTTGTGAAAATAATGATTATGGGACTTTTCAATGTTTGTCTAAAAACTAAAAATGCACTAGGCAGAAATATCTACTGATATCACTTTCCGGTATAGGCATTGAGTAAACAAGTAATATTTAAACAACATATATTTCTTAAACAAGTACAGTGTGGAAATTAAGTAAGGAATAAATTTAGTAATTCCGTTGATATTAATTTTTTTGGAAAAAATCTCGAAAAGGTATAGCGATTTTAACTATAGCGAATATTTTCAGCCTATTTTCAGTTTCTTATGTCATTTGTTTTTCAAGTTATGACGTCATCGACTTTTTTTAAAATAACAACCTATATTTTTTATTATTGATTTTGGTAGTACTTTTTATTCCGTTTCTAACCGCGTATAACATTTTTATTATGTTACATTTGAAAAAAAATTGAGAAAAATAGTCTTATTAAAAAT
Source organism: Clivina fossor (assembly GCA_963966155.1). Classification (NCBI taxonomy): domain Eukaryota; kingdom Metazoa; phylum Arthropoda; class Insecta; order Coleoptera; family Carabidae; genus Clivina; species Clivina fossor. Next base: position 6,101,717 of record OZ014557.1, read on the forward strand.
TAATAAAATTGGTAAAATGAATCTAGTTATCGGTGTATAAAACAAAAAAACATTAGCTACAACTGTCAGAATATACAATTTATAAATGTCACAATAAAATAAGTGTTATTATTTTGATTTTGCTAAATTAGGAAAACTATTTTATTAATAAAAATGGTACAATTGAGCGAAAAACAAAATAATATTACTTATTTTATATATTAACGGTGCACGTTTAGAGCAGGTAGATGAATTTGTGTTTTTTGGGTAGTTTGCTGTCCAGAGATGGCCGTTTTGATCGTGAAATTGAAAGGAGAGTAAATGCTGGTTGTAAGGTTTTGGGTGCTTTAGGAACTTTTGCTAGGAATGTAAATGTTTCAAAAGAAGCCCGTTTAAGTATATACAATGCAGTTTTGGTGCCTACGTTTATGTATGGTAGTGAATGTTGGGTTTGGTTGCAAAAGCATAAACGGAAAATGACTGCTGTGGAAATGAGATTTTTACGTGGGGTAGCTGGGTGTAACTATAGGGGAGATCGGGTACGAAATAGATTAGTGTATGATGAGTGTGAAATTGAAAGAAATGTTGTAGCAAAAGTTGGTGTTAGTCAGTTAAGATGGTTTGGACATGTTGAGCGAATGTCTAATGAACGTTTGGTTAAAAAGATTTATTTGAATGATGTTGATGGTTTACGTTTGCGTGGACGTCCGATGAGTAGTTGGAGTGATATGATTGAGTGTTTTGCGTGAGCGAAAGTTTCCAAGTAGTAGGAATAGAAAAGCATGTATGAGAGGAATTATGAATGTGGATGAAGCGAAAGTTGCTTGTTTGGATAGGAGTGTTTGGAGGCGATTGATTTCGGGATGATAAAAAGAGTTTGTGCCACACCCTTTTGGGTACATGGCGTGATTGTGTATGTATGTATGTATTTTATTGTAATTATATTAAAACTTACATAAGTATTAAAGAAATATAACTATATGTTACAAATCTATTTAAAAATACTATAAAAATTTGAAAATAATATAATTAATAAATCACATATAATTTTATAAGCGTATTAAACCGCACTGCATTTATGTATACAAACTAAATAAAGATTATATGAGAAAAAATATTTTGGAAAAATAATCTTCAAACAAGTAGAAACAAATAAATTAAATATGAAAAAAATTTAAGAATTTAATTTGCTTTAATTACATTTTCAAAATGCTGCGATAAGAAAGTCAATCAAATAAAAATTACGTTATTAAACGGGAAAAATATATTACTTTATTTAAATTTTTACACACACACACACATGTATATAAAAAATAAATTTGCTATTATACAATATAAAGAACATTGGTAAATATAAAATATATATTATATGAAATATGATAAACATATTATTTATTAATTATTATAATTTATTTTTTGAGATCTTTATTTTTGATGGAAATTTTTAAACTTTAAATCTTGAATTTGTAGAAATTTCTGGGCTGATAAACCGTGGTTAATCTATTTTCGTTGCAGACGTTTCACCATACATCGTAGATGGCATTCTCAGGGCTTGGTGACTGAATGACAGTTTCTGCCCCGGAATCTGGTATATATACTTCTACCCCCACCATGCTCTATAGGTGTGAGTACGCCATTGGCCGATTCTGGCTAGGCTGGCTACACTGCAAAAAAAAAAAAAAATGTTTTTAACATTTACTACTTACGTGATTTGTAGACGGTGTTAATTAGTAATCTTTAACCACTTGGTACGTTAAAGTATTTATGTAACCTTATATCACTGATTAGGACTTTATCTTTTGCTACTGATGATGAAAGCTTAGCATTCTAAATACGTATGTAGCTCTTTTATAAATATTATTGTTTGTGGTTTTAGAAAAATTATTATATTTTATTAACTTTTCAACTTACAAGAAATTTCAATTAATTAAAATTCGTAAATATTTTTTTAAAATATTTAATAGAATTTCTTATATAAAACAAATAAAAAAAATACTAATACTTTTTTTCTATCATTTAATATTAACGAGTTATAAATAGTTAAACTTACTTATGAGTACATACATAAGGGGTAGGTGACAATAAATAATTAAAAATATCAAAAACACGTCAATTTTATTTTTAATTGGGCTACCTTAATGTAAAATAAAATTTTGAAATAAATTACATAATAATTAAATATGGGGTAAATTAACACAAATCGGCAAATTGGTTTACTAGTGTTTAAACTAAATTTTACTGAATCTATCACTAAATTTCATAAGTATTCATAAGTTTATAACTTATTGTCACCTCTATAAGCCTGGCAGCGATTTTTAATTATTGTTTATAATATATTTCTTTATGTGCAGGCAAAAAATTGGAAACCGATAAGTAAATTTGTAGAAGTTATTACAATTTTACTGTTTTAATGTTAATGGCCATAATGAGAAGGCGTTCCTTATATCTCTGTGCTACTGTTTCGTTTTATAAAGTGAAAGACAAATTTGTATAGTAATAATAAATTATTTTTATATTATCTGTTCTTAACGTAATTGTTTACTCTTAAAACGAAACAAAAACCATTAATTTCCGACAGACCTATATAGAACTGATAAATATTGTCAATTAATGAAACAAATTAATCTAACACTAGTGAGGCGTGGCAGAACGCATAGTAGGTAGACCGCCGGGCGGGTAGACCGCCGGGCAGGTAGACCGCCGGGCAGGTAGACCGCCGGGCTGGCAGACCTCCGGGCTGGTAGACCGCCGGGCTGGTAGACCGCCGGGCGGGTAGACCGGCGGGCGGGTAGACCGCCGGGCGGGTAAACCGCCGGGCGGGTAAACCGCCGGGCGGGTAAACCGCCGGGCGGACAGACCGCAGGGCGGGCAGACCGCAGGGCGGGCCGAAACAGTGGGCGAAACAGCGTATAAACAAAAATTAATATTATTACAAATATTTTAATAACACAATGATTTATTACTATTTTTTACTAATTAAACAGCGCAACATCTTGTTCAAATGCGGCGAATTAGTTATTAATATTATTAATATATAATAAAATTTATGTTTGTTAAGGAGTATATAAAATAAAATAGTATATTTATAAGTGAATATTTGAAATATATTTTATAAATTTGAGTCACTTTCTTTTTATTTCAAATGTGTCTATTTTAAAAATATACATATATTAAATATAAAATGGGAATTTTATTAGATTATTATGTTTCGTTGGATCAATTATGTAATCAATGCATAACAAATATAGATAAGAAGTTTAATTACATATTTAAAAAAATAATTTATATATTTATTTATTTTTTGTATTAAAAATTATGAAATATCCATATCCATCAGAGATCAGAGTGAGGTTAATTTCGAACACAAAAAGTAATGCAAATGTAATGTGTCCCTGTAACAAAACTGTTAGCCTACTAAAAGCTCTTTCCATTCTCAAATGTTTAAGTTTTGTTGTGGACATTTCCAGTAGGGTTAGGGAAAAACGTTTCGCGGGGTTAGATTTAAGATAGGTAGGAACCAACCGATATACTTCCAAAGTGCCAAAATTCTCGAGCGAGCAAAAGATATCGCAAATAAAATCTCTAGCAGAGATTACAATGAGGTTAGGTACGGAAACAAAGAGATAAAGATAGTAATATGGTAATAATATATTATAACAAGAAGAAGAGATTTTGTCTGTATCCCTTAAGAAAACTTTTAGCTGGCTAAAAACTTTGTCATGTCCGCAAATGCTGGACACCAAGTATACATTTCCAACGGAGTTACAGAGGAACGTTTAGCAGGGTTAGGTGCGGAAAGGTTAGGAACCGTCTTATATGCCACCAAACTGTCAACTTTCTGGCACGATCAGAAGTTATCGCAAATAAACGCAAATAAAAACTAACTTACATATCCATAATGCAAGTAATGCAAAGCAACAAGGATAGCAATATGATTGTAATATATTATAGCAAGGAGAAGAGATTTTTTATTTATCCCTGTAACAAAATTTTTAGCTGGCTAAAAGCTTTTACATTCCCACAAACATTGGATACCAAGTTTACATTTCTAACAGAGTTACCGTGCGACGGTTAACATGGCTTGGTGTGGGGTGGTGAGGAACCGTCTTATATGCCACCAAACTGTCAACATTCTTGCACGAACTGAAGTTATCGAAAAATAATTGCAAATACAAACTAACTTACATATCCATAATGCTAGTAATGCAAAAAGACAAAGATAACAATATGTTTGTAATATATTATAATAAGGTGAATAGATTTTTGTTTGTATCTCTGTAACAAAATTTATAGCTGGCTAAATGCTTTTTACATGCCGAATAATACTGGACACCAAGTTTACATTTCCAACAGAGTTATAGTGAAACGAATAGCAAGATTTGGTGCGGGAGGGGAGGGGGGTGTGAGGAACCGTCTTATATGCCACCAAACTGTCAACTTTCTGGCACGAACAAAAGTTATCGAAAATAAACGCAAATAAAAATTATCTTACATATCCCTAATGCAAGTAATGCAAAGAGACAAGAAAAATAATGCAAAGAGACAAAAAGAAAAGATTTCGTTAAGAGTTTTATTACACTTCTGACGGGCATGCGCACTTTAAAGGTCAGCGACAAAAAAAAAAAAAAAAAAAAAAAAGGATTTTGGATATTTTTTCACTGGCTTTCGTTGTCTACTGTTTTATCCTACTCTTTGTACCTGACACTTTTTTTTTCCTGTTTTTCTTTTATTTTTAATTCACGTTTTTCTGATTTTTCGAAAAGTTGATAAGGGGGGACCATTGGCATTTTTTTCAGAATAAATGTTTTTTACAAAATTTGTTCCAAAAAATCTGAAAAAATTCTGTAATATAGAGAAAAAAATTCTCTACAAAATAGCTGAGTAATTTTTCTCTCTAGCTTATACTGCGTTGGCAGGAAAAAATATTGAATATTTACATTTTTTACATTTTCATTGATTTTTGCGAGTTTTGATAATTTTTATAAATTAAACTATTAGTATTAGGAAAAAATGTTAAGTATTGACTTAAATTTCTTTTCTTAAATTTGTTTTTTGCTAAATGTTTCCAGTTAAGCTCCATATAGGTGAAAAATGTAAAAAAAGTAAAAACTTGTCGAATTTAAAGTGTGACTATATGGTTGTGTAGCATTTTTCAAGGGCTTTTCAATGAGACCCCACTCGATTGGTTTAAAAAAAAATTGAAAATTTCGTATTCAGTAGAAACCTGTTTAAACATGGACCGTCCGCATTGCCCACAGAACTCGACCTAGCTATAAACATATCATAATTACTTATGAAATAAAAAATTTAAAAAATTTAATAATGCGAGCTCTAAGTGGTTACACTCAACCGTTTTTTCATAAAAAGTCAATTATTTTTGGACCTGTTGAGACTTGGAACAAATGTCTGGTATTGGGTTGTAGCCCTTCCAAATATACACAATTAAGCTAAATACCTTTTTTTCATATCTGCTATAGGTTTTTTTTAAACAATTAAAATATAGTAAATCGGTTGTAAAACAAAAGCGAATCACCGAAATTTAAAGTTTTACATACCATTGCATAGCATTTTAAAAGACCTTTCCAACGATACTAAACTTGATTAGATTCGGATAAGATTTAATAAAAAGCATGTTGTGACATGTTTAGGGGTCTTTTAGACCCATAGATTGTCTTTTGGTTGGTCCTCATTTTTGATTCCCGACAACTTTGGTCTCCTAATATTTTTCTCTAAAGCGCATAGTTTTCGAGTTCCGGCCACCTATGTCTTTGTTTTAATATGTTTACTGCGTTGCGGGATATACAATAATAAATCAGATTTTATTTGAAAGTTAAACTAAAAACTTTGGATTTCTGTAATATTGTTTCAATGTAAATATATTTTTATTTAACTTTAACGAATAGTCGTATAGTAAGTTTTAAACGCTATTTTAGTTTGTAAAGCTACTGTATTTAATTATATGAATAAGTTTTGTCAAAAGTAAATCTTAATCATTGTGAACAAAATAATTACAGATTTATTTGCTATAAAAAAATATTGTACCATGTTCATAATCCGAACAAAAAATTTGTAATTGTTTTATGTAATCTTTATTGTAAATTTTCAAATTACAACTTATAATACTTATACATTAAATTAGGTTAGGTTATATACCGGGTGTATACTTGGTTTATGCAATATAGGAAAAACAATGTTATTTTTTTAACATCGTAATTCCTGCCTCCCCGTTAGTTTTAGGGAAAAATTGGCTGGACTTCAGAATAGCCTCCCGTTTCACAAATTTTAAAAAAGCCAAATTTGCGCAAGCGTGAACATCGGAATGCGCATGCCCCATGTGTAAAAACCAGTGAATCTCAAAAAGTTTCATTAGTAATTTTGACAATTTTGTCCGTTAAAACTTATATCATGTTAAGAAGTGTGATTGTTCCTTATGTTATGTTATGTTAAGAAATCCGGTAGGTTAGGGTAGGTTAGGTAGGTAGGTTTCAGGTAGGAGTTTGTTGTTTAAAGACCGTTAAAACACATTTAAAATCATATTTTGTCTTGTCGAATAGTTTGACAGTCACTGGTTTTTCAACTCGCGTACCTACCGCAAAAACGGGAGGCTGTTCTATAACTATACCGAAAAATTGTAAGAGACAAAAATTATTTAGAATTAAAAACTACATTATTTACGCTTAAAATAATTGTGATATTACGTCTCAGTAATTAATTATTAATTAAATAAATATTATCAGTTTTCAGCAATATCAGACAGCCATGGACAAAACGCGAATGTATTTTGTTCATAAATGTCAGTGTATTGACAGTTGTAAACAAAATACATTCGCGTTTCGTCGTATTTTTGATAATGGAGGGGGAATTTCGACAGTAACAGCTGCTGAACGTAAAGGGCGAATGATTTTGATTTTTTTAACTAACAACTCATTGTTTTCAAAACATTTGCAACAATTAAGATATACAATAATTTAATAAATAAAATTGTGAAATAAATTTTATTGAAAATATATTTACAATAACAATATTCATTATATTGTTATATTTTTACAACTGACGTTCATCAGCGCTATCTATGCATACGGAAATCAAATACTTCTCAAAGTATTTTATAATTTAACCGTTAATGTCGAACAATTAAAATATATAATAATATAATGGACAAAATTGTAGAACACATTTTATTAAAAATATATTTACAATAAAAATATGCATCAAATTATTATATTTTTACAATTGACGTTTACTGACGCTATCTATGAATAGGAAAATGAAGTACTTTTTAAAGTAGTTTATAATTTAACCATTAATGTCAAACAATTAAAATATACAATAATATAATAGACAAACTTGTAAAATATATTTTATTAAAAATATACTTACAATAACAATATTCATTTAATTGTTATATTTTTGCGTCTAACGTTCAACAGCACCATCTATGAACAAGGAATTCAAGTACTTTTTAAAGTAGTTTATTATTTAACTATTAATGTTGAACAATTAAAATATACAATAATATAATAGACAAAATTGTAAAATATGTTTTATTAAAAATATATTTACAATAACAATATTCTTAAAATTGTTATATTTTTACAAATGACGTTCATCAGCGCTATCTATGAATACGAAAATGAAGTACTTTTCAATGTAGTTTGCTTGTCAAAAATGTCATTTTCCTAGCATTTACAAAGCTTTATTAATTATTTATTATAATTTAAAATAAAGATTGAAGAAAAAATAATAGTATTAAAAGCTCAAGGTATGTATTGTTATTTATATCATTATTAACAGAATGTTTTATTTTTGTCACTGTCAGCAAACAGGACGCTGCTATTTATTCTTCTTCTTATACTAAAAACATTACGCAAAATTTATCTGGCCAACTGGATTCGTGTCAGATTTTTATAAGTTAACCTCTAATACTATCAATTACAATATTTTTATATTTTGCTTTTTATAAGAAGCTTTTTTTGGTAGAAAATTTAATTTTAATCATGACTAAGTTTATGCACCATTGTCAATTATGTATAAGTGACAAAAATGTATTGTTCACTATACTTGATCTGGATTCAGATGGCAAACGTTTCGTGGTTAAATTGGAAGCAATTATGCCAGAAATTGTAAGAATGAAATTATTTGTTTTAATTGTAATATACATTATTATTTCTGAATCTTTTATTTTTCTTATTTTAGGTGGATTGCAAGATCAAATTACCGAATGGTATTTGTACAATTTGCGCTGTTCGATTGAATGATGCTTATAAATTTATAAAACAATGTTTCGATTCTCAAATAATATTAAAACAAAATTTACATGAAAAACTTTGTCGACTATGTGCTGGTGGTGATAATATAACATTTACTTTAACTACAATGGATTCGGATAATGTATTGTTATCATACAAATTGGAAGCCATTGCATCGGAAATTGTAAGTAAAATGAAAATGAAAAAAATTATTTGCTTATAAATTGATAAGTAATCATTTATTTATTGTCTCTTCCATAATTTTTGAGAACAGACAAATTTAACTTAACCTAATTTAGAGAATTTCAAATTTTAATATGTTTGTTGGTTTTGTTTAATTAAAACTTATACAGTGGGTTGGTCGCGACCCCGGAACATAAGACTTTAACATGTAATATCATACTTTCTTAATTTCCTGCTTCCCTAATTATTTTAGGTAAAAAAGCTTCAAAAAGGAGTTGTAGAGCATAAAATTCTACATCAGAATCAATTAACAGAATTAATTTTACTTGCCTTATAACAGCAGAAATTAATATGCATATATTTAAAATTAGCTTAAAAATCGGGTTAGCCTTGGAAATGAAACAAAATTGTTAACAATTGGAAATGAAAATTGTATTTATTATTAATTATTATGATAAATTGCATAATTGACTATAAAAATTATTATTATAAAATTGTTTGTGGTCCTGAAAAGGAGCGTTGTTTTTTGTTATTATCAATAACATTAGATTTTTTTGGATTTTAAATTTAAAAGAAAATAAATCAGAATTATCTTAAATTAAGTGCTCAAATAAATATCCATTGTTTGCCAAACAGAACCCAAGTCTATCATAAAAATTGCGTTGCATATTTATTAATTGTCGGTTTGTAATTTTTCTGCATTCTTCCACAATTTTTCGTTTCAAAGAGCCTGCATTTGCATGTCTAGCCTTTGTAGATATTATCATCATTTGGGGACAAATCCGGAGATAGATCTGGCCAGTTTACTGGACCACCGCGTCCTATTCAGCAATTTGGGAAACATTGGTTTAAAAATGTTTTAATTTTATTTGGAGAATGAGCAGGACAGCCATCCTGCTGAAACCAAATCGTATTTCCCCCTGCAACATTACCCAGAGCAGGCCCAATCTCTGTCTCGAGTAACTCCAAATATTTCTGGGAATTTAGTGTGCCATCAATAAAAAAAGGTCCTATAATATTGGAACCTAACATTCCAATCCAAACATTTACACTTTCGCGATATTGAGAATGGTTATTTAAAATTAAATGTTGATTTTCTTTGTGCCAACTACGATAATTTTGAGCATTTGGTTCTCCATTAATGCTAAATATGGATTCATCAGAAAAGCAAACATTTTTGATAAAATTTCTGTCAGCATTCGTTTTTTCCATAATTGTTTCGCAAAATATCATGTTCAAAAATTTTTTGACGGCGAGAATATTTAAAAGATTTGTATTTATGTTTTTTTAATATTTTGAAGGCCGTGGTGTGATGTATTCCTAATCCCGATGCAATTTCTCTTGTACTCACACTAGGATTATTCGATACCGAAGCTAGAATATTTATTTCATTAACGTTATCATCAATCTCAATTTCTTCTTCTGGTGCAACATGTTTTTTAATGCAACTGTGGCATGGATGGAATACTGATCCATATTTAATTTTATTATTAATAACTCTTTGAATTGTGTGAATTGAAGGAATTGGCTTGTGAGGATACGAACCCGCAAATAAATCTCGCACTTGTCTTAAACTATTACCACCATAATACAACCTAAGAAATTCATTTCTTTCACTAATTGTGTACTCGTAATTGTCCACCATTTTTTCTAATAATTAACTTTATAAATTGAACACTAATAAATAATTACTGGCAATAAACTCATGAAACAAGAAAAATAATATTCTTCTGACAGATAAATCGTCAATCTTTTGTTTACAATTTTGTTTCATTTCAAAGGCTAACCCGATTTTTGAGCTAATTTTTAATATTTTCATATTAATTTCTGCCGCTATAGGACATGCAAAATTAATTCTGTTTATTGATTCTGATGTAGAATTTTATGGTCTACAACTCTTATTTGAAGCTTTTTAACCTAAAATAATTAGGAAAGCATGAAATTAAGAAAGTATGATTTTACATGTTAAAGTCCTATATCCGGGGTCGCGGTCAACACACTGTATAAAATAAATTTTAATTTGAATATATGTACATTTACAATAAAAATTACATAAAACAATAATTTTTTTATTAGGTTTACTTATAATAAGTTTATTAATTATTATAATATGTTTTTGCTAAACTGAAATTTGTTTCTGCAAGAGTAGTTGGGAATAGCTATTATGAGAAAAAATATTGTTGTCTGTTTTCAGGTTGGTAAAAATTTCGTCTTGTATTCACACAGCTTGTAGTAGGATTTAGATCTCACAAATAAATCAAATATTAGTAAAATATCATAGGGACTAGGTGTTATTAGTAGAAATATATTTCTTTATTGAGATCCCTTTAAACCGGAGATTTTTATTATATGTAATATGTAATTTTCATTTATATTTTAGCTGGAATGTACTCAGAAGTTATCGGATTGTATTTGCTCAATTTGCTCTGTTCGATTAAATGAAACGTATAAATTTGTAGAAAAATGTTTTAAATCGCAAGAAATTTTCAAGCGATATGCAAAACAACAATCGCAAAATAGTGAAGGTATGAAAAACGAAATTAAAATTGAAAGCAAAATTAAAGAAGAAAATATTGATGAAGAATACATTAAACTAGATTTGGAAACTGACATAAACATTAAAGTTGAAGAAAGTTTAGAATCACAAAATAATACAAATGTTGTTGCTGTTTGTATGAAAGAAGAAGCTATTACTGAAGATTACATTGAAGAAGTAGATTTGGAAACTGATACAAATATTAAATTTGAAGAAAGTTTGAAATCAGAATCTTTAGATTTACATTCAGAAATAATAATTAAGGAAGAATATTCGGATTTTGAGAATGAAATCGATATAAAACATTGGCAAGTTAGTAGAGATTCGAAGAAAAATAATATTTTCAGCTCGGAAGAAAATGATGAATCTGTAAAGAAAAGAAAATCTCATAAATGTACATTATGTGAGAATACTTTTACTGATAGTGGAAAATTAAGGAAACATATCCGTTCTCATACAACGGAGAAACCTTATAAGTGCCAAATATGTAAAAAAGCATTTACTCAAAATGGATATTTAAAAGTTCATATTCGTATACACACAAATGAGAGACCTTATAAATGCGAAATATGTGACAAAACATTTACTCAAAGTGGACATTTAAAAAGACATATCCGTTCACATACAAATGAGAGACCTTATAAATGCAAAATATGTGAGAAAACATTTACTCAAAGCGGAGATTTAAAAGTACATATTCGTATACATACAAATGAGAGACCTTATAAATGTGAAATATGTGAGAAAACGTTTACTGTAAGGGGACACTTAAAAGTACATATCCGTTCTCATACAAATGAGAGACCTTATAAATGCGAAATATGTGACAAAGCATTTACTCAAAGTGGAGATTTAAAAGTTCACATTCGTACACATACAAATGAGAAACCTTATAAATGCGAGATATGTGAGAGAACTTTTATGTGGAGTGGTCATTTAAAGCAACATGTCCGGTCTCATGCAAAGAAGAAACCTGATGAATGCCAAATTAAAAACTTTTCCTCAGAGTAGAAATTAAAACCATATTCGTATTCATAGTGTTTTTTTTTTATTAATGATTAATTTTTAAATTTTGTTAACCCTCATTTAGACTGCTTTTTTGCTAGCGAAATCAGTGTAATGTTCTAGCGCAGAGCTACTAGTTCTGAACCAAACAACATGTGATCTTATAGGAATATATTGCAAATGCACGGAATTAGTTTCATTAGCAAATTTTGTTTCATCGCAGCCAAAGTTTTAACTAAAATTCACTTATGTTTTTAGAACGGCCAATTAGATTTCGCAGTAACATGAGATAGCGATCTATGTGTATTTTTATGAAAGAAACGTCAAATTGTATGTAAATAAGCAGTTTGGAAAATAAAATTAATATTATTTTTAAAACGCGTATTTAATATATTAAAATAACATTCATTTTAGACACATTAGAGGAAAAATTAACGAAAACAAAGTAGATGGCGAATTTATCTTATAAACCTTTAAAATTATATTTATGTCCTACACTATTCTAAATGTTCTGTTTCGCATTCGTATTTTTCAAATGATTATACAGATCTTATCTTGTTTAATCATAAATTCTTCGTCAGAAGAACAACTTGAACTGTCATAAAAAAAAACTTTACTGAAGATAACCTAAAATTGTCCTTTATATTTAGTCAAATATTTATTGTTTATGTAATGTAGATTGTAAAAATATATGAAAAGTATACATTTTCATTAATATTACATAAAAACAAATAAGGAAATGTTTTTGTTACTTAATTATATTAATTAATATACATGTATGTCATAAGTTAAAAAAATTATATATAAAATATTTAAATAATATCAATCAAATAAGTTGTTTGATATTTATAAACTTTATAATAATGCTTATTGTTCTAAAAATAATAATATAAACATTATTCTACTAATACTCAGTTCTAATATAAATACAGTTATTTTAATTATTGATTTTAAAAAAGGTACCATTTTTATATAATAATGTCAATTTCGTTTTATTGTGAAAGTTATGGATTAAGTTAGATTATGTACTTGTATTTTAAAATAATGATATAAGCTTAATTGATTGAACTCTATGATCATACAGCGGTAATTGATTCAATATGTGATTATCTAATAATAAATAAATATTTGAATTATGGATTTTGTGTATAGTTTTATTCATTAATATATTGATAATATTTTTTTGACCTAGCACTTGGTTGCTAATTCCCAAATTGCAATTCCAAATTATTGTTCTTCATCAGCTTTACGTAATGCAATAACAGGGTGGCCACGCTTCTGGAAAACCGGGAAAAGTCAGGGAATTTTACTGGTCAGGAAAAAGTCAGGGAATTTCATTACAAGTCAGGGAAAATTTTGTAATTACTAATATTTTTTTTCCATGGCCGCATTTTCGTTAATCAACTCCTCACTGATCGCATAATTATAAATCCGATTAAAAATTCAATATTTTTCATATATCTTCCCGTAGTAGTGATGTTTCTTTCGCTGAGTGAACCGCAACAAGGTTTAATAAACCTTGCAAATACTTTTATTTTTTAATATCTAATGCGGTATACGTCTGCTTTAGAATACGTCCAATTTGGAATACGTCCTATTTGGGTAAAAAAAAATTTGCTCGGTATATGACTTAATTCAATTATACGCGCTACGTATGAACAAGTAATACTATGATATCTACACTATTCACGAATTTATATTGACTTCATTTGGTTTAAAACTATGTAATTTCTGATGGGGAGAGTCCTTGGTTGGTGTACTGCCCTTTTAGTAAATCTGTTTTACACAGTATCAATTTACCTAGTGCCCACAAACATTATATAATATATATATATATAATACAAAATACAATGTTAACAGATTTCAGAGAAACAAATTCTAAAATATTTTAAAATTTTTATTTAAGCTATACTATTTACAAGAATTCAATCCAATTTTCAAAAAATATTCGCCTAGTTTTTATAAAAATTTGAAAAACATATTTTTATGCTGTATTGCCAAATTTATTTATTTAAATTTTTAATATTTTACTTTATCTATACTATTTATCTGATTTTAATAAAATTTTCAAGATAAATTCTTCTGGTACATCCATAACAAATATATTTTTATTTAGTACAGTGCTGCCAATTTTTTGAATAAAAATATATTTAATACTTTAATTTAATCAAATTTTCAGATTAACTATTCCTAATTTCAATATTAAATACATAATTTTATTTTTGCACAAAGTCGTCAACCTTTACAAATATATTAAAATTTTAGTTAAGCTAAATTTTATCCAGTTTTAAACAAATATTTATGCTTGAAAGAATTAAATAATTTAATTACTATATAATGTGGCCAATGTGACCAACTTTTGGTGAAAAAATATTCATATTAATATCGATGTTGTAGTTATGTTTGGTGCTGCCACCAGTGATGTATATAATAATCAACTGCTGCGTAATAATATTTTTATTGTACTAGTAACATAATGACATCTTTCTACATAGGTAATATGGTAACGTAATATTAACATTATGATACTCTTGAAGAAAAAATATTTTATGCATATTATTAAATAAAGTTAAAACAACTTATCAATACATATTAATATTGATTTATTAATTAATTTGAATTTTATTATAAATAACATGTCATATATTTTACATATTTAATAATAATAAAATTAATACAAATTAAAAAAAATAATTAAATATTGATTTGGGCAAATCATGTCATCTTTAAATTAGAATATAAACAAACTGTTATCTTCTTGTCACAATGAGGACTGAAAATTTCAATTTGAATTAGAAACGTTTAAAGAAAGTTTATCGTCATTTCATATTGTACTATAAATTATGAAATACATGTTGATTTTTGTAGAATTAAAAGACATTATTGTACTGAAAGTCTCATTCAGACTACCGTACACAGAAGCGCAAGAGTTTCGCCATTCCAAACACTTGATGTAAAAACTAAAAATGTGTGAAATGTTTTGGATTGGTCATATTCTTGTGCTTTTGCGTAACATTGAAATGGCAGTCTGACTAAAACTGAACTTTTAAATTTTGTTTAAACTAATAATCAAGTAAAAAGAGAATACTAACAAATTATATTTAGACTAATACCTCATTCAGACTGCCAAAACAGTTTTACGATTTAGTTTTAGTTTCACGATTTAACACAATACAAAAACATGATCATTTACATTGCCTGTTGGTCTTGATGAAGTTTCAGTCACGCTTGCATAGTTATGACAATTTAAATGATATTAAAAATCATTTTTGATATTTCTATTTACGTTGTTCACGCCAAACAGTTTTTGGTTATGTTCAGTACAGTTTTCTTACAGTTTAAGTTGGTTTGTTGTGTTAAATATGCAAAATATACAAAATAAACCTGTAATCATAGGAAAAATAGAAATGTGAAACAGAATATTTAGAATAGTGTCGGACATAAATATAATTTTACAGGATTGCTGGTATTGAAATTTAGTGATATTTCTGTCATAAATGTACAGGAAGGCATAGCATTTATACACACACACATAAATATTATTATATATAAATAATTTCTAATTGTTTTAAACAATTTTAATTGCATTATCAAGCAGCAACATATAACTAATTTTTCGAAACTTTGACCAAATAATTTATTTAGTTTTTTTCTTTATTATTATTTTTCCTAATTAAAATTAAAAAATGTCAACGACACGCGGTGTTCCCAGGCGGTCACCCATCCAAGTACTAACCGCGCCCAATATTGCTTGACTGCCGTGATCGGACGAGAACGGGTATTTTCGGGTATTTTCAATGTGGTATGGCCGTTGACGTACATAATCATTTTAATCCATGTACTTATAATATGTATAAGCATTATATATATTGAAAACTATTCTTTTAAAAATATATTTTGTGGTTCTGAAAAGAACCTCTATATTAATATAGAAAAGAATTAAAACATAATATACAAATTATTATATTATTGTTAAACTTTATTCGATTTGCAATTTTTCGTTTAACTTTAATTACGGTAGCAATATTCGATTTCATAATAACGACAATGTTTACAATGTCTGATACATATTTATTTATAAATATAAAAATTATTATGATATATTTGTATATTTATTAACCTTTGTATATCTGAAATCTTTATATAAATTTTCTTACTGTTCAATTTAGTAGAAAAATATATAGGTAGGTACTTGAATTGAAAATTATTGCTACCGCAATCGTTGCGTTCAACCAATAGGAAACTTTGGTTTGCACATGCCCATTTTATTTCGTCTATATGTTTTCCAAATATTTAATAATCTAGCAATGTATATTTAATTTCACAAACAACCACTTTTACCTCCAAATTTAATTGAAATTATGGAAAATCATATTATACGTTCTTATTATCTGGTACAAATATTTGCAAAACAAATTATTATACTTTGTTTCCATATTTATTTATTTAAAAAAATTATAACGAAAACCAAAATACGTTAGTGAACGTTCTCATTTTTTTGAAATAACATATATTCATGACATGTTTCGGTTTTCTAAAATGCAATATCTATTTGTCGGTTTCTATTAATGGGGAGTCTGGTTTTGTACCGACGACACTTTTTAATTTTAACTTTCTTAGTGCAGCAACACATATCTATAGACTGTAGTAGCCAATTGTTCAGTCAACATTATTTCATTACGAATAGTTTATCAACACTAAATAAAATAACGCACATACGAATATATATGTTAGCTGTCATTAATGTTTAAAAATTTTAAGACTGCACATGCGTAAGTACAACAGCCACAAATTTTTGTCAAAACTATATGACTTTAAACCGACTTTGTGTAAAAGACTCATTTTAAATAGATGCTAAATTTACTCAAACGAAATTTTATCATCTTATAAGTTGTAACAAACAAGACAAATTGTTACATTTCTAATAATAAACTAATAATAGATATACTAACAAGAAAATTTATTATTTACATAATTGAATAAAATTACTCTTTTGTTTACGTGTTCTCAGCTGAAATATAAAGAAAGAAATATATATATATATATATATATATATATATATATATATATATATATATATATATATATCGTCTTGTTTACCTTCGCGTTCATTATTGCAATATTATTTAATTGTGTTTGTTCAAAAATAGTTTATTTCAAATTATTGATAATACTCATTATTTGTAATCACTATTAACAGAAATATCATGAAAGTTATATTTGTAAGTAGGCAATTTTTAAATTTATTAATTATTATTATAATTTGATATATTTATTTATTTACCTGTTCTCAGGTGAAATATAAAGTAGGAAATATATACATATATACCGTCTTGTTTACCTTGGCGTTTATTAGTGCAATATTATTCAACTGTATTTGTTCAAATTTAGTTTATTTCAAATTATTGATAATTTTTAAATTTATTAATTATTATTATAATTAGATATATTTATTTATTACGAGTCGGTATTTCCAATACTAAATAAAGTGCTAAAAAAAAATAAACTCACAGTAAATTTATTTAAGTTTATTTTTAGGATTTATTTAAGAATAAATTACATTTTGTATTTTTAAATGCTTTTATTCCACAGATATTTCTTCCAAGATTAAAAATTGTATAATTTTATAGTTATTTGAATTATTTCGTCTAACTCTCTTTTTATAAGTATATATACATAATAAATAATTAATAAGTTCTTTGTTATTGTTGTTGAATTTATTGAAAATCAATCTCCATAATTACATTGAAATATTAATGTACACGCCAGTACACCAAACTAATTTTATAGTTACCGTATTTAACTCGAGTATAGAAATAAATATGAAAATACCACTTTATTATAGGTATACTATGAGAGTGCTACCTCTAAACAAATACATTAAAGCAATCAACTTTAAATGAAACTCCTTTCCGAAATAAAAAAAAAACTAACTTGAAATAGAATACGTAAATTCGAAGTAATGATTGTTTCTTTTTATATATTTTTGTGATTAATATTCTAACGGCTGGTGTAAACATCTGGCTGGCTTTTATGCCAAGTAAATTAAAAATATATAGCTGTGGAGCAATAAATACCACCAAAGCCAGCATCTACAGAATAATAACAACGTTGAACCAAAGTTCAAAAATGTGTCGTGAAATTAATATAAATAATATTCTAATGTTGGAAAAAAATCTCAACAATACAATGTAATATAATATATTTTTTGTGCGTATAAAATTACTATTGAATAGACATAAAAACTGGTCAAATTATGAATAAGTATTTTTTAAAAACAAATTATTAAAAAATGTTGAGTACTTTTCTAAATAATTTAAGGAAAGATTTAATTTTTATAAAGTTTATTTTATTTTTTATAGCTTTTAAAATTTAACAAAAATTTATGTAATTTTTAATTTCATACTTATTTTATTTAATTATTTAAATATCTAACATGTACATTCTCAATTATCTTTATTAGTTATTACCTGTGTCTCGTAATTCGCTCGGGAGATACAAATATTTGTTTATTACTACATTATTTCAAAGCTAGCAAAATAGTTTTTTTACACAAAATTCAGTTGGTATGTTGTTAAATATAAATCGATTTAAATGTAACAGCTTTCTTCACTTTTATTATTATTGAAAAAAAAATAATACAAAATTTTAGCGCAAACATTCGAATTTATTATTTCATAGTATTTGACATTTCATTTATATTATAGTGGTCTTCTTTTATATTTTTGTCTGTTATTTGATAATTACAAATAGTAATGAATCAATATGCATAACCTATAACTATCGATAATACACTGATGAAAACCACATTCATCGCAGTAGAGTAGACCTAGAATAAGCCATTTGAAACGAACAAATTCACAATTTTGGTTTTTTTATTATTGTGTGTTGGTGCATAATTATCAGGCGTTTTTGTAAGCGAGTGTTATTTGTTAATAAAAATTGCTGTTTTGTTAACTTTTTTAATAAAAAGAACCGTGACTTCTTTGCCCAAGTAAATGGAAAAGCAGTTATTGATGTAGGTATGTAGATGGTATAATAATTTAAAAATGGTATTGCTAAAATTTTATGTTTCTTTTCTTTTATAATAAATAGTTTAAAAAAAAAAGCCTGATAATTATGCACCAACTCTATATATTAGTTTAGTGTAGATAGTAACAGCCAGTGGTAGCGGGTTGAACTCAGAGGTCACTTGTTCACACCATCCTCACGCCAGACATTAAATTAAATATAATTTCTAGTGAGTGCTTTGGAACTCACTATAAACTGTAGGTTTTTTTTTTGTTTGGCTATGGGCTAACAACCTGCACCATTGACTATGCGCAAGTAAAAATTGTTAAGAAACTATATGTTCAGCTTCTTAAGCATGTAGCCCCTTATGTTCTACCTAGGAATTTCAGAAACTGAAAATGATAGATAGTAACAAACTTAATATGTAAAAAAAAATATATCAAATGATAAATATATCAAAATATAAACATTAATAAGTATTTGTTTGGATCTTGTTTCAGCAACTTTATTATTTTATTTATACGAATATAAATATTCCAGAAGTTCTTAGTTATATTGATGAAACAGCCACAACACCCTATATAACATCTGACACTCTAGTAGAATTACCAGGCACATTTTTACCGATTTTATATAAATATAATCTTAGCACAAACGATACAAAAGGTACTATCACTCCAAGAATATATACCAAAAAAATAGACGAATTTTTAACACAATTTGTCAGTGGCTTTGACATTGGACAAAAATATATTGGTTGTTATTTATGTGGAACATTATGCAATTTACCATGTTCATGTAATTATGGTTATAGCAAGACATATCCATATTCATTAATCAGCCATAATATTCAATTCTTATTAAAAATACGAAAGAAATTGTTGACGAATTTAATTCGACAATTCATACATCAGTAACTACTGATAAAGTAGTCGAAGTTTCAAGTGCGCTTCTATGGGAATTACATGGATTTGATTTAATTGTTTCGGGAACAATCGAAATTGTTTATCCAAAAATTAATGCTTACAATTTAAGTTTATTATTACCTAATCTATTTTCATTTTTAGAGAATGTTGAATTGCTTACTGCAGATTTATTATGCTACATTGAAACTTTTTCGTGCAGTAAAGTACTTGGAGCATCACAATATGACTTTGACATTGGAAAAATTAAAGCTGAAATTCAAAACAAACGACCAGCTCTTATAGAACTCATTAATAAATAGATTGATTTTGCACTACGTTATATTTTACTATATTAATTATATTACTGTACTTTAATAATTACCTGTATACTGCACTCCGCTTATGAAAATCACGGATAATGTTATCAATCACGTATTGATATCAGAATATTAGAGGGGGGAGAGAGATTCTAAGCACTGAAAAATTGTCGAATAGTACATAAGATTCAAAATAACAATAGTATTTAAGGGAAAAGTAATGTATTTTTGGTGCATCAATCCTCTAATAGTAATTAATACAGTTGATCAGATATATGTATTGCTAATTTATGAAAATTCATTAAAAATTTATATTTAATTAGGACACGAGTCTTTAAAAATATATTTTCAAATTACTTAAAATAAGTAACAAACATAACAAACAATGTTTTTTTGTGCAATATTAATATTTATAATTGATTTTATTTCACCGAAAGTTGGCAACATTGTATTTTGATAATATATAATATTATAGGCGCTAAGGGTATCTTCTGTAAAAATTTGATTAAAATCGGATAAATAATGCGGGCATAACAAATTTTTAGAAAATTATTAATTTTTTTTCGAAAAGCTTTCTGTGGTAATAATAGGTGATTGTGTTGTACCTGCTTTAGCGTTTGCTGATGACGTGGTTGTTTTGGCTGAATCTGAAGAACAACTGAGAAGGATGATTGATAGAATTAATGTTGTTGGTAAAGATATGAATCTTGTGTTGAATGTTGATAAGTGCAAAGTTTTAGTTTTTGAGAAAGGTGACTTGATGACTGAATGTAATGTATATATTAATGGAGCACGTTTAGAGCAGGTAGATGAATTTGTGTATTTGGGCAGTTTGCTGTCTAGAGATGGCCGTTTTGATCGTGAAATTGAAAGGAGAGTAAATGCTGGTTGTAAGGTTTTGGGTGCTTTGGGAACTTTTGCTAGGAATGTAAATGTTTCAAAAAAAGCTCGTTTGATTATATACAATGCAGTTTTGGTGCCTACGTTGATGTATGGTAATGAATGTTGGGTTTGGTTGCAAAATTATAAACGGAAAATTACTGCTGTGGAAATGAGATTTTTACGTAGAGTATGTGGTGTAAATAAAAGAGAGCGGGTACAAAATAGATTAGTGTATGATGAGTGTAAAATTAAAAACATTGTTGTAGCAAAAGTTGGTGTTAGTCAGTTAAGATGGTTCGGACATGTTGAGCGAATGTCTAATGAACGTCTGGTTAAAAAGATTTATTTATATAATTTTGATGGTATACGTTTGCGTGGACGTCCGGTGAGTAGTTGGAGTGGTATGATTGAGAGTGTTTTGGGTGAGCGACAGTTTCCAACTAGTAGGAATAAAAGAACATGTATGAGAGAAATTATGAATGTGGACAAAGCGAAAGTTGCTTGTTTGGATAGGAATGTTTGGAGGCGACTGATTTCGGAATGATGAAAAGAGTTTGTGCCACACCCTTTTGGGTACATGGCGTGGTTGTGTATGTATGTATGTATGTATAATTTATGTGAGCACTAGGAGAAACTTTTCTGAAAATTTGCTCAAAATCGGATGAATAATGTAGCAACAATGAATTTTTTTAAATTTTAGTAATTTTTTTCTCAATAAATTGGCAACACTGTATTTTGTTAAAATTGCATAATTTATACAGGCACCAGGAGAATCTTTAGTGAAAATTTGATTAAAATCGGTTAAATAACGTAGTCATAATAAATTTTTTAAAATTTTACTAATTTTTTTCTCAGAAAGTTGACAACACTGTACTTTGTTGTAATTATCTAATTTATATGGATACCAGAAGAATCTATTGTGAAAATTTGAACAAAATTGGTTAAACAACATGATCGTAATAAAATTTTAAAATTTTTAGTAATTTTTATCTCAGAAAGTTGGCAACACTGCATTTTATTAAAATTACAAAATGTATGTAGGCACTAAGGGACTCTTTCCTAAAAATTTGATCAAAATCGGATAAATAATGTAGCCGCAATTAATTTTTAAAAATTTTAGTAATTTTTTTCTCGGAAAGTTGGCAACACTGTATTACATGAAAATTACGTAATTTATGTGGGCACTAGAGAAATCTTTCTTGAAAATTTGATCAAAATCGGATAAATAATGAAGCCACAATATATTTTTAAAAATTTTAGTAATTTTTTTCTCGGAAAGTTAGCATCACTGGGAAAAACCAAAACCACATAACTATCTTGGGCACTAGACAAATTTATCCTGAAAATTTCATTAAAATCGGTTGAACCGTCTAGGAGGAGTTGCGATCACAAAATTTTGTCTGACGACCGAGCGAGCTGACGACGCACATCAATACACCCACATAAACTAAGTTCAGAGACTATATGAAGGATTTCTATATACAATTTTTTTTTGAAAATGTTACAGACACCGTAACAAACTCAATGCCACTTTTTCCTTGCAGTCAAAGTGGTAAAAATAATTCATAGATAGCACTACTAGTATTCAAATTACAGTTTTTTTTTTATCGGCAGCACAATTCGATTTGCAAATAGTTCGAACATTAACATATAGATGACACTGTAAGATCATTGTTCAAAATAGTTGGCCAGTTGAATGTTGTGTTATAAATTTTCAAATACATATTGATTTCTATAGTAATTAAAAAACATTATTCTACATACAACATTTAGATTTGATTTTAAATAATAATTATCTAGAAAACTGACAAATTATATTTAATATATTTAAAGTAATTGTTTACATTGACGGTCCTGTAGGTAAAGTTCATTCAACTTTATTGACCTTAAATGCAGAATGATTACTTATCTTTCTATTTTTTTTTCTTTTATTTAAATTTTATTCAGACAAATAGCTAGAACCTAGATTAAGTAGCAGCTAAGGAAAAAATTGTAAAATTAAAGTCGCAGCTATTTATTCTTCTTCTTATACTAGTAATTCTACACAAAATTCATCTGGCCAACTGGATTCATGTCAGATTTTTATAAGTTAACCTCTAATACTATCAATTACAATATTTTTATATTTTACTTTTTATAAGTAGGTTTTTTTTGGTAGAAAATTTAATTTTAATCATGAATAAGTTTATGCACCATTGTCAATTATGTATAAGTGACAAAAATGTATTGTTCACCATACTTGATCTGGATTCAAATGGCAAACGTTTCGTAGATATATTGGAAGCAATTATGCCAGAAATTGTAACAATGAAATTATTTGTTTTGATTGTAATATACATTATTGTATCTGAATCTTTTACTTTCTTTATTTTAGGTAGATTGCAGGATCAAATTGCCGAATGGTATTTGTACAATCTGCGCTGTTCAGTTGAATGAAGCTTATAAATTTATAAAACAATGTTTCAATTCTCAAATAATATTAAAACAACATTTAAATGAAGAACGTTGTCGATTATGTGCTGGTGGTGATAATATAACATTTACTTTAACTACAATGGATTCGGATAATGTATTGTTATCATACAAATTGGAAGCTATTGCGTCGGAAATTGTAAGTAAAATACTAGCTTTAACCAGGTCCACGAAACGAAATTATATGCTTATAAATTGATAAGTGATCATTTATTTATTGTCTCTTCCATAATTTTTGAGAAGAGACAAATTTAACTTAACCTAATTTAGAGTATTTCAAATTTTAATACGTTTGTTGGTTTTGTTTAATTAAAACTTATGTAAAATAAGTTGGTATAAGTAAGTAATACAATCCCGAGATGTTGCTGTGTTCACGTTAGTTGAAAAACCAGTGACTCTCAAAATGTGTATTATGACAAAATGTGATTTTAAATGTGTCTTAACGGTCTTTAAAAAACAAACTCCTACCTGAAACCTACCTACCAAACCTACCCTAACCTACCGGACTTCTTAACGGTCTTTAAAATACAAACTCCTACCTGAAACCTACCTACCAAACCTACCCTAACCTACCGGACTTCTTTACGGTCTTTAAAAAACAAACTCCTACCTGAAACCTACCTACCAAACCTACCCTAACCTACCGGACTTCTTAACATAACATAACAAAAGGAAAATTACTAATGAAACATTTTGAGGTTCACTGGTTTTTATACACCAAATATGGGCGTTCCGATGTTCACGCATGCGCAAATCTGGTTTTTTTTAATATTCGTGAATACAGCAACTTCTCGGGATTGTATATCTTACTCCAGCCAATAAGTTTTAATTTGAATAGATGTACATTTACAATAGAAATTACATAAAACAATAATTATTTTATTAGGTTTAATATAATAACACTCAAAAAATATTGAGATTTTAAATTTTTTATCCCCAAATATTTCACAATGATAATCAGTCATTGAATCGGCTGTTAGGCTATGCATCAATGACTGGCTCTTAATATATTAAATTTCACAAGACAATACGAACATTTATTTGTTCAAATGTCCTATATTACATTATATTATACTTGCTTATCGCATTATTGTGTAGATGGCGTTAGTAGTATTTATTTACTACTCTCCGCTATTGGTTTAAAGTACTTGCCATAAAAAGGCAGCCAGAACTAACACCGGTATCAGTTGCCTTTCAGCAACTGATCAGAGCACCGTACTGATGAGGTCCTAAAGACCGAAACACGTGTCTACGGTTAAAACTGGCCAGTCATTGATGCATAGCATAACAGCCGATTCAATGACTGATTATCATTGTGAAATATTTGGGGATAAAACAATTTAAAATCTCAATATTTTTTGAGTGTTATTATATTAAATTTCACAAGACAATACGAACATTTATTTGTTCAAATGTCCTATATTACATTATTAGGTTTACTTATAATAAGTTTATTAATTATTATAATATGTTTTTGCTAAACTAAAATTTGTTTCTGCAAGAGTAGTTGGGAATAGCTATTATGAGAAAAAATATTGTTGTCTGTTTTCTGGCTGGTAAAAATTTCGTCTTGTATTTATAATCATTTGTTACTTCATAACCAAGTAACGTACGTATTCACACAGCTTGTAGTAGGATTTAGATCTCACAAATAAATCAAATATTAGTAAAATACCATAGGGACGAGGTGTTACTAGTAGAAATATATTTCTTTATTAAGATCCCTTTATACCAGTATTTTGTATTATATGTAATATATAATTTTAATTTTATATTTTTAGTTGGAATGTACTGAGAAGTTATCGAATTGTATTTGCTCAGTTTGTTCTGTTCGATTAAATGAAACCTATAAATTTGTAGAAAACTGTTTTAAATCGCAAGAAATTTTAAAGCGAAATGCAAAACAACAATCGCAAAATAATAAAGTTATAGGAAACGAAATTAAAAATGAAAGCGCATTTAAAAAAGAGAGAATTGATGAAGAATACATTAAACTAGATTTGGAAACTGACATAAACATTAAAGTTGAAGAAAGTTTAGAATTACAAAGTAATACAAATGTTGATGCTGTTTGTATGAAAGAAGAAGCTATTACTGAAGATTACATTGAAGAAGTAAAATTAGAAACTGATACAAATATTAAATTTGAAGAAAGTTTGAAATCAGAATCTTTAGATTTACATTCAGAAATAATAATTAAGAAAGATTTTGAGAATGAAATTGACATAAAACATTGGCAAGCTAGTAGAGATTCGAAGAAAAATAATATTTTCAGCTCGGAAGAAAGTGATGAATCTGTAAAGAAAAGAAAATCTCATAAATGTACATTATGTGAGAAAACTTTTACTCGACGTGATAATTTAATACAGCATATGCGTTCACATACAAATGAGAGACCTTATAAGTGCAAAATATGTAAAAAAGCATTTACTCAAAATGCCCATTTAAAAGCTCATATTCGTATACATACAAATGAGAGACCTTATAAATGCGATATATGTGAGAAAACATTTACTCGAAGTGGAGTTTTGAAAAATCATATTCGTTCTCATACAAATGAGAGACCTTATAAATGCGAAGTATGTGACAAAACTTTTACTCAAAGACATCATTTAAAACAACATATTCTTTCTCATACAAACGAGAATCCTTATAAATGCGAAATATGTGAGAGAACTTTTACTGAAAGTAGACATTTACAAGTTCATATCCGTATACATACAAATGAGAGACCTTATAAATGCAAAATATGTGAGAAAACTTTTACTCAGAGTGGAAGTTTAAACAGGCATATCCGTTCTCATACAGATGAGAGACCTTAGAAATGCGAAATATGTGAGAAAACTTTTACTGAAAGTGCCCACTTAAGAAAGCATGTCCGTTCTCATACAAAGGAGAAATCTTATAAATGTGAAATATGTGAGAAAACTTTTACTGAAAGTGGAACCTTAAGGGGAGGTACCACTCTGAAAATTTCAAAAAATCGATTTTTTTTTTACTTAAATGTGTTTTTTGAACCCTTTAGAACCAGGTTTTAAAGTATGGAAGCGTAAATCGCAATAATAAATGTGCAACAAAGCAATTTATAGAGAGCGCTCAGCAGCGCTCTGCTTGAAACTTGAAACTTTAAACGCGTTTTTCTAGAAACTATGTTTTTAAACTGCGTTGACAGCATACAAGTCGCAATTTTTGTCCGATTAATTTGGAATTTGGGGAAAATGTTGCCAAAACTTCAACTTAGGGATCAACTGGTCATTTTTTTTGATATGTAGTTTTTTCGATTTTAGCGACCCAAAAAAAGGACGAAATTTTCAAACTTTTTTTTCAAATGAGTATAACTTGGCGAAAAATGTATTTTTTTGAAATCCGGCCAGTTGATCCCTAAGTTACAATCTACTTTACATTTTAAAAACAAGAAAATTTATTTCAAATGGGAATTGAGCGCTCCAGCCTGTCAACGCAGCAGCAGTCTTTTTGGGACATGGTCTTGGTTCGGAGGTTGTAGCGGTCGCAATTGGTTACAAAAAGGCTTCGAACTATTTGAAAATATAGAGGAATATGTGCCAAATACAATGTAAAAAAAAGTAGTAATTTATTTACATTCCTGTGCCCAAAATTAATTCGTGAAAATAGCCTCTTTTTTTTAGTATTCATGGTGGTACCTCCCCTTAAGAAGACACATACAAGTGCAAAATATGTGAAAAACAATTTACTCAAAGTGGTGATTTAACAAAGCATTTTTATATTCATACAATGGAAAGACCTTATAAATGTAAAATGTGTGAGAAAGCTTTTATTAAGAGTGGAATTTTAAACAGGCATATTCGTTCTCATGCAAAGGAGAAATCTGATAAATGCGAAATGAAAAACGTTTTCTCAGAGTAGAAATTAAAAAGAAACATATTCGTATTCATAGTGTAGCGATTTAATTTTTGTAGTTCTTCTCTTTTTATTAATGATTAATTTAAATATTGTTAAGCCTCATTCAGCCTCTTTCCCTAGTGAAATCAGTGTTATGGTTTAGCGCAGACCTAGTAGTTCTGAACCAAACTACATGTGAGCTTATAGGAATACATTGCAAATTGAAAAAATTTCAAAATTCATTAGCAAATTTTGTTTTATCGCAGCCAAAGTCTGTTCTAACCAAGGTTTCTTAACTAAAATTCACTTATGATTTAAGACAGAACAATCAGATTTCGCAGTAACATGAGATAGCGATGTATATCTGTTTTTATGTAAGAAACTTCAAATTTATAATATGTAAATAAGCAGTTTGGAACATAAAATTAATATTATTTTGAAGACGCGTATTAAATGTAGTAAAAATAACATTTATTTTAGACACATCAGAAGAAAAATTAGCGAAAACCAAGATGGTAATTTCATCTTATCAATTTGTAAAATTATATTTCTGTCTTATACTATTCTAAATGTTTCCAAATAATTATACAAGTCTTATTTTGTATAATCATAAATTATTTTTAATAAATATTTAACACAACAAAACAACTTAAACTGGCACAAAAAAAGATACGCTACTAAAGATAACCAATAACTGTTTAGCATATATACAACGTAAATAGAAATATCAGAAATGATTTATAACAGCATTTAAATTCTTATCACTGCGCAGGCGTAACTGAAAATTCATTTAGACATACAGGCAATCTGAATGGTCAAGTTTTTGCGCTGTGCTAAATCATGAATCTGAAACTACATCGTAAAACTGTTTTGGCAGTCTGAATGAAGTTTTATTTTAAATACAATTTGTCAGTATCTGGTTTTACATGATTATTATTTTAAATTTAATTAAAATGTTAAGTCTCATTCAGACTGCCGTTTTAGTTTTACGCAAAAGTACAAGAATTTTACCAATCCAAACACTTGACATATTTTTAGGTTTTTACACCAAGTGTTTGGATTAGTCAAATTCTTGTGCTTGTGCGTAAAACTGAAACGGCAGTCTGAATTAGACTTTATGTACAATAATGTTTTTTAATTTCTATAAAAATCAACATGTATTTGAAAATTTATAACACACTATGAAATGACAATAAACCTTTTTATGCGTTCCTAATACAAATTGAAATTTTCAGTCTTCATTGTGGCAAGAAGATAATAAAATAGTTTGTTGATATATTTTAATGTAACGATGACGGCATTTACCCAAATTAATTTTATACATTTTTCAATTTATATTAATTTTATTATTATTAAATATGTAAACTATATTATATATTATTTATAATAAAATTTAAATTAATAAATAAATCAATATTATTAAGTAATATGTGTTTACCAATATTGTTTTAACTTTATTTAATAATATGAATAAAATGTTTTTTCTTCAAGCGTATCATAAGAGTTTGTACTGGGTGTCCAATTTTAAGCTTTTCAGCAGAATATCTCGAAATGAAACACCTATTTTTTATTGCAAATTCGGAAAGAGCATAAAAAAAACTATGTAAACATTTAAAGATCTAACATCGCCAGAAAATGCAAAACTCACTTTCACTAGTAATATCAAACAAAATAAAAAAAATTATATTTTGAAAATCATATGGCAACATTATAAAATTTTATTTTGATATAAATGGTACCTAGTAAAATACTAAATAAAACTGTTAATACTAAATCATTAGAGAAAATTCATTTAGGAGAATTAAAACCAATTTTATTAATATTAAAATTAAAATTAAAATTATTGTAATATTAAAATAGTAATAATTATACTAATTTGTATTTTTATTAGATTAATTAAAATTTGTAAAAAGAAGTATGATAGGCAAAAAAATTAAAATATACAATAAAATATAGTTTCATCTAGCGCGGGAGGAATTATCCGTATAATGTTACCGCCCGAGGCATTAGAGATCTTACGTTACACACTTATCATATTTCTTTATGAGAAACTATCGCGTTCTCACACTATGTAGTAGAAGTTAGAATTTAACTGCTCGTCTATTTGTACAGACGTATATATTTGTCGTTCTTGTAAAATTTTAATACAAATTTTTAAATATAATTTCCTCGATCGATTATTTATATATATTATTTATTTTGCGTAACTTAATATTGGCTTATTTAATAAAAGGTCAAATATGTGAATATGTTTTATTTGTAGCCATAACTTTTCATTCTTTTATAACAAAAAATTTAACATTTTTTTTACATACAAAAAAATAAAACATAACTTTTCAACAACATAGGAAAAATAGCATTACACCAAAATAGTTCACATTTTTCAATTAAATCTAAACAATAATTTTTATCAAATTTAACTTGCACGCAATCGTAACTTTTATTTCTTGTAAAATTTGTATTTGCTACACAAAATAAACATTTCTGTTTATTTTATAAAAATATTGCATCTGCGCTTAAAAAAATTTTCTTATTTTTCCAGTTGCATCAATATAATTTAAATGCTAATTATATAAAATTATATGCAAATATATTTACAAAATATAATAGGTATAGACTGGCGATTGTCAAAAAATTAAGTTTTACAAAAATTTAAGAACAGATTATCCCAAAAACAACGATATGTATTGAATGCTGATATATATATATATATATATATATATATATATATATATATATATATATACATATATATATATATATATATATATAAATTACGTTTATTGGTTAGATCCTAACCCAAAATCAATAGTGGTAATATACAATAATATATAATAATATTTGTAGAAATTGCATTGTCTGTTGTTTTCAGTTTTACAAAAATTTAATCTTCGCACACTGACATATATGTTTATAAATTAGTGCCAACATTATCTTCCACTCAAGTATCATGCGAACGAACATTTTCGAAATTAAAGTACATTTTATACTGATTGCGAAATTGTTTAAATCAGGATAATTTCAAGTAGCTTTCATGCTCATGTCATACGAGAAAGATATTTTGGAAAAATAAGGTAATGAAGATATCATTACAAACATTTTCGCAAAAAGTAATTTATTAAATCGTCATTTAACTTAGATTTAAATAAAAAATTATATTTAATTTTATTATGTGTCATTTTTACAATTTATCTTTATTTTTCTGTAATGTCATTTCCATGTTTATTATAGAATATATATGCTGACTGTGGACTGAACGCCGACCGCCTACCAGAGACACAACATCGATCGTGAATACAACGCCAACGCCTACTAGAGACACTAATTTTTATTTTAAAATTAATGTTTGTGTATGTTCCATCAAATATGAACAATTTTTCTAGTTTTAGTTATTTTTATTATATGTGATACTATAAAATCTAAATAAACTATAAATTAAATTGTTAATAAGTAATTTTAAATAAACGTTAAAAGTAAATTTGACAAAAAATTCTTTTAAAAGTCAAGTTAGAATACTAGCCGTAGATCTGTTAAATTGGAGAATAAAAATAAAAAAAAATTTCTCTACTATTTATTTGAATTGTTTACTATTCATTAATGTATGAGTGCATTTTATTGATATTCTATATTTCAGGTGATTTAGTACTAGGTAGATTAAAAAGCAAGCAGTTATTATAATTATTCCTTGTACTTAAAATGAAATTTGACGGAATGACTAAGAAAGAATTAATATTTATTAACCATTTTAGTTATATTAACATATAGTTTCTTTGTTTTTATTTAAGTTGTTCAATATTTCTGCATCTCGGATGCCATCTTTAGAAACAAATTTAATTTCGAATATCAGTTTTTCTTGTTGATACACCAATACAATTTATAATCAACTACGAACATATGTAAATTGCACCTAATTATGGCAACTGCGATGTCATAATTACAAACAACTTAAACAAAACAAAGAAAATTGTGATTGATACTTGAGTTATCATTTTAATTTATTGTAAAATAGGTTTTTAGCATACGTAGATTCTGTTGATGTTGACGGTGTGACTGTAATAAGTTCTTCCATAATTATTTCTTGATCCATATCAAAATGGAAAACATCTATTTGTTCAGTTTGTGGTGAGGCAAGTGTTAGTTTCGGAGACGCATCGAAATCTAACGATTTGGAACTGCCTGAACTCGTACATGATGCGTGACGTAGTACTTCTTTTTGTTTATGAACTAATGTCATGGTTGAAGTTCTAAGATTAAAACAATAATAATTTTACAAATTATTTTTTATAACTGAAGTGATTATTTTTTAAACTTGTTACTTTTCGAAAATGATAAACTTATTTTATTGCTTATTTAATGAATTCGAACAAAAACAATAATTTGACTAAAAAGAAAATACAGCGGCAACGACTTTTGAAATCTTTTTTTTTTCTCAAGATTGGTAGTTAAAATTTATAAATATAAACTGATAAAAACTGATATAAACTGAAGTACCTAATAATCAATAAGTGATTTTTTTGAAAATAAAAAAGATATTATACTCAACTAAATCAAAATAAATTTTTTCACAATAAAATTAACTTTTTACATAAAACTGCTTCGTTTAAAAAAAAGTCCCATTTTGGTGTTCGGATTGAGATGTCGAGCCGAACGATTTTTGCTTGCGTCTTTCTTTCGTATAGCGATCAGTTTTTCAATGTCTTTCATTATCACTGACAATCTGTAACTGATAAATTTGATTAAATATGTAAATAACGCTTACAAAAGACAACAATACAAAACTTACCAGACATTTGCATAGCGTTTGCAATCTCCTGCCAACTGCTATTCTTCGATTCCGCATTTTCAAAATCATGAAGTTTCAAACAGAGCGATATATATATATATATATATATATATATATATATATATATATATATATATATATATATATATATATATCGGTTCGGTTCCAGTTTTCGTTCCAGTAAAATTAACGTTTTTTTTTTTCGATTTCGATTCCAAGTGATTAATTTTAAATTTTTGTAAATGTTTTTATTTGTATTAAAATTTTATTTTCTACCACAATTTAGAACATTTAATTTCTACTTTTATAATAAGCATACTACATACAATTGATGCAATAATAATAATTATTAATTAGTTACAGGTATAATAATTAGAAGTAAGTATATAATATATGATAATAATATAATTTATTATTCAAAACTTATATAATTTTTATGTATGGTTTAATTACATAATAACAAGATAACATATGTTAACGTAACAAATTTTTGTATACACTATTTTTATTTATAATTAGAAAAAAATGAAAATTATATAATAATAAAAATAAGAATAAGAAGAACTTTATTTTTTTAGCTACGTGCTATACAAGAAACATTATAATATATATATTCTATAATAAATACTAAAAAAAATACATAAATAATTCTTAACTAATAAATTCCTTAAATATAAATTCATAAACTATTACATAACAACATAAAAACAAAAAAAAATCTATATATATATATATATTCTTTATTTAAATAATACTCTTTAACTCTAAATTTGAACTTTCTTAAATCTAAATTCTTATAATTATTATCTGGTAACATATTATAAATTTGAACTCCCTTAAAGAGTAATGTTTTTTGTCCCTGTTTTGAATTTTTTTGTTTGATATATAACTTATCATTTTGTCGAGTATTATGACTATGTATATCTTCTATTGTAATTAATTTATTTTGGAAGTATTCCGGTTGTAGTCGTAATTTTATTTTATGTATTAATATAACTAATTGAATTTCTGTTATATGTTTTATATTGCACCACTTTAATTCAGTTAACATATTTGCACACTTGTATATTTATTGCATTTTAAAATTGTTCGCATTGCCCTATTTTGAAGAAGTTGTAATTTATTAATGTCACCTTGATTACTTAAATACATTATTGACTCTGCAAAATAGAAATGAAGAAGAATGATTGTATTATATATTGTTTCTCTTCCAAATTTCGATAAATATTGACCACATCTATTTAAGAAATAAATTTTCTTTGAATTTTTTTTACATGTGTACATTATGTGTTTATCAAATTTCAAATTACTGCTTAATGTAATTCCCAAATATTTATACTTTTTAACAATTTCAATATTAATATTACCTCTAACTATTAAAATATTTTCCGGTGTATTTTCATTTAAACTATTAAAGATTATTAAAAGCAAAGACCCGTATTCCTACCTCTTTTGTTTATGAAAAAGTGCTTTTATTATTTGAAAAAATAAAAATGATTTCTTAATTATTAAAATATTTTCCAGTTTATTTTAATTTACACTATTAAAGATTATTAAAAGCTATTACTATAAGCTTTGAAAGTGATAATTATTTTTCATTTATTCAATATGCCATTTGATATAGCTGTTGAACTTAGAACAATAAACATCTCTACTAAAATTCTATGTTGTATTTAATTTAAAATAAAGACTCATATCCCTAACAGATACAATAAATTTAAAAAAAATTATTACATAATATTGGTATAAAAGTTCTCAAATTCTAAATTTTCATATTTATCGTACATAAAATAATATATAAATTAAATAATTAAAATATTGATTAAATTTTATTGTAATGTAGGTATACGCCATGTAGTAAACTTGTTGTAGGTAGGTAAATCAAGTTTGTTTTTTTAATGTAAATAAAAATTTCAAAACTAATAAAAATATTTATTCATAAAATAAAAAGCTCGTAATGTAAATTTTGTCGCGCATTATACTTTTCAAACTTAATTTATAAAAGCATAGCTTATTAAAATTGTCCAGAAATAAGGCTCTTAATTGCACTTAAGGATTGATTTCTTTGATTTGGTTCCCTTCTAACAATTTTAATACTATATAGCTAACATAATGATCTAAAATGTAGTCAATAATCGCAGATGTTTGATTTATCATATCTGCTTGAATCACTTAGTACAAAAATAAAATTACACAGTTGACCGAAATTTACAAATTGAACTATGTTCACAAAATTATATACCTCTAAAAATTGGAATTAATGTATTCAAATTCCACAGTTTTAAAACGTTTTTATTTTCCTCGGCTGCGATTTTAATTGAATATTTAGTAGCTATTTTATTTAGTCTCTGTTTACGTCGAATGATGCACAAGAATTGACCTGTATCAACATGTAAGGTGACGCGTATTACAAAAATATATGAAAAATATATACGATCTAAATATGAATTGTTGCAATAAATTTGTTCAGTGCAAATTATATACATATCATTTGTAGCAACATTGTATTTTAAATGTATTGTAGATATTTATCATGAATATATTATGAATGTAATACATATATATATATATATATATATATATATATATATATATATATATATATATATATATACAGTGTGTCCCCGGATTGAGTTCACTATAGGTGTAATCGACAAAAATTTAAGAATTTTATTTTCATGTTTTAGGATTCCGCCCTTCTATTTCTGAAAACAATTTTAAACATATTTTTAGTTTTTTGAAAATTAAGGCGGTCATGAAAAATGTAAAAAACTATTCAGGTAAACGACTTTTTTGGTCCATAATACGGCATAATGTTTTTGAGAAAATTTATTCAGAATATGAAATTATGGCACTGTGCAAAATTTTAAAAAAATCAATTAAAAAAAAAAATTGTCTGGACATAACGCCGACTGGACAAAACGGTGACCGGGGACACTACGCCGACCTTTCATTCGTATTTGCGCAAGCTAAATAAACAAAAGGTTGACGCTTGCACAAACCAAAACGTTGGGGTTGAGTAAAATCTATCAATACATCAATCTTATGCAAAATATCTATCGCAAATGCGAAACAACGGTCGGCGTTTTATCCAGTCGGCATTATGTTCAGACACATTTTTTTTAACTGATTTTTTTGAAATTTTGCACAGAACCATAATTTTATATTCTGAATAACTTTTCTCGAAAAAATTATGCCGTATTATTGACCGTTTACCTGAATATAAAATATTTTTCTAAATTTTTCATGGCCGCCTTAATTTTTAAAAAACTAAAAATTGTTTTCAGACAAAGCAGGGCGGAATCCCAAAACATGAAAATGAAATTCTTAATTTTTTTGTTGATTACACCTATAGTGAACTCAATCCGGGGACACACTGTATATATATATATATATATATATATATATA
Organism: Clivina fossor; assembly: GCA_963966155.1. Taxonomy (NCBI): domain Eukaryota; kingdom Metazoa; phylum Arthropoda; class Insecta; order Coleoptera; family Carabidae; genus Clivina; species Clivina fossor. Next base: position 6,137,309 of record OZ014557.1, read on the forward strand.
TATGTTTTGCTTTAGAATTCCGCGGACGTTATATGACGTATCTGGTTTCCGGGATATTTATATTATATATATTATATAATATATATTATATAATATATATATTATATATATATATATATATATATATATATATATACAGGGTGTCCCCAGATGGGGTTGCGCACTCTTGTAAACTTTTTTATTTTGGAGTTTTCGGCAAAATGTTATTCTTCATAAAAAGTTTTGCTTGGCCTGAAACTTATTTTTAGCCTACTTTCAATTTTTTAAAATCAAGTAGGCCTTTACAGTTGAGCAAAAACTATTTTCATTTCAGGTAAAGTACTTTTTCTGTTTACAGTATGCCAAAATCTTGTTAAGAAAAGTTGTTCGGAATGAGAAGTTATGGCCATATGCAAATTTTCAGGATGATAGTCCTACTTTGATAAAATTCGAAAAGTTATTGAGTTATTTAAATTTATTCTTTTATTTTTATTCTTTAATACAACATAACAAAAAACAAATTAAATTCTAAACATTGTGTCAACGCAAAATTGTAGATTTTGGGCTCAGAACAATCCAAATTTTCGTATCAAAACCCGGAGTCAGCGTTTCAAAAAATTAAACTTTTGGTGCGGAATGCTCCACAATAGAATCATTGGTCTCTATTTTTTGAATGTTTTAAACCAAAATACATACTTGGAGCTTTTGAACAACTTTGTTATGACCGGATTAGAAGAGGAGAGTTTAGAGTTCAGAGGAAAGCTATTCTATCAACAAGACGGATGTCCTGAACATTCCACACTTAGAATTAGGGCCTGGTTAAAAGAGCATTTTCCTAATCGGTGGATTGGACGCTTTGGTCCACTAAAGTGGCCGGCGATATCTCCAGACCTCAATCCACTGGACTTTTTCTTATGGGGCAGAGACTTTTATATATAACTAGATACCGAACTCAATATAACAAACCCCTCTAAAAGTGAAGCCTCAAGGTCACTAGACGCCATTTGTCAAAAAGGCAATATGTATATGTTGTGTATAGAATGTATGAAATATAACTTCAAATATAATTGATATATCAATATTATAACGAATAAAGTTATTAATTATATATTTTATTTAGTAAAATATGAAATAAAACACAAGAATTTTAACTCAACATTTATTTATTAGCTAAATAAAGTAAAAAGTTAACTGATTGCAAATATATTATAATATATATATATATATATATATATATATATATATATATATACCGGGTGTCTACTTTTTTTTTGTTACATAGGGAATAAAATGCTAAAATTTCCATTTGGTGATAAATTTTCCCCTAATTATTATAGAGCAAAAGTACAAATACAAAAGTTGTTTAGAATTCAAAAATGCATCAAATGATGCCAAATTTATCAATATAGGATGTTCTGATCAAGAATTAGAAGCAAATTAAAATTTCCATTTTTGCGCTCTTTACATCAAAGTGCCACGGAAATTAAACAAATAATTTCATTTCTTCTGGAGTTTGAGTTTGACAGATCGTATTTATTTTATTGTTACGTTCTGTATTATTATTATTATTATTATTATTATTGAAAATAATGAATAAACTTAATGTAAATGAAAAGCTATTAAGTATAAAAAGTATTAAGTATTTATTACTTATTACAATGAAAGGGTATTTTACTCGGCTGTACACTACGTACTAGCTGTGGTTTTAAATTGTGAATGTCTCCATTATAATTTTAAGTAATTGTTTAATTTATTTATTAACTTCAAGTTATAAAAACAATACATTTGAATTAGATGACTGGCATTATGCCTAATATATTTATTATAATAATTTAAACTTATCCCTGAGGATGCTGTAAGTTGTGCAGTGAAACGTCGGATAAGAGTTTAATAAATAGTAAATAGCTGAACTCCGTAAAACTTTCTTTATTTATTACAATATTCAATATACCTATAAAACAGAAAAATTCATGAATACAAGATATAGGAGAACAAAAACGAAACTAACAATTTAAATTAAATGTTCAAATAAATCGCCATTAACTGCCAAACAATAACCTAATCTGTTATAAAATTCGTGACGTACAGAGCTTAATTGTGTTTGTGTTATATTATTGCACTCTTCAACAATGGCATTTTTCAAATCAACAAGATTTTTGATATGTCGTTTATAAATTTTCTCCTTCAAATATGGCCATAAAAAGAAATCGCACGGTGCTAAATCGGGCGATCTAGCTGGCCAATTAATTGGACCACCTCTACCAATCCATGAATTTGGAAAACATTGATCCAAATATAATTTAATGTTGCAGCTGTAATGTGCCGGACATCCGTCTTGTTGATACCAGACAACATTATCTTGAGTTGCACACTCTTCTAACTGCGGACCAATATGATTTTGCAACATATCCAAATATTTTTCGTTGTTTAAATTATTTTCAATAAAAAATGGCCCAATTATACACCTGCCAAAAATTCCAGCCCATACATTAACTTTTTCTGGATATTGGGTACGTGTTGCTACCATTAAATGAGGATTTGTTTGGCTCCATATTCTAAAGTTTTGTGTATTAGGTTCGCCGTGTAAAGTAAACGTAGACTCGTCAGTAAAACAAATAGATTTCAAGAAGTTTCTGTCTAAATTGGATTTTTCCATTAATAATGTTACTAAATTCACTTCTAGCCATTTTATCCGCTTCAAATATCTCTTGGTGCGTGGAATATTTATAAGAATGATATTTTTCATTTTTTAGTACCTTATGTATTGTTGAAGGATGCAAATTTAATTCAGCACCAAGTTGACGCACACTAACATTTGGGTTTTCCGTTACACACAAAAGTATATTCAATGTATTTTCTTTAATTGCATTTTGATTTAAATTCTCCTCCTGATCTTCTGCGTTGATTTTTCTACAATTTTTACAACGTTTTAACACACTTCCAGTTTCTTCGAATTGTTTAATTATCCTACGAATAGTCATAGCGGAAGGTATGGGACGGTTTTCAAAGAAAGCGCTGAATAAATCTCTTACTCGTCGTATCGAATTTCCAGTAAAATACCATTTTACGCACTGAACTTTTTCATTTACCTTAAGTTTATTCATTATTTTCAATAATAATGATAATAATACAGAACGTAACAATAAAATAAATACGATCTGTCAAACTCAAACTCCAGAAGAAATGAAATTATTTGTTTAATTTCCATGGCACTTTGATGTAAAGAGCGCAAAAATGGAAATTTTAATTTGCTTCTAATTCTTGATCGGAACATCCTATATTGATAAATTTGGCATCATTTGATGCATTTTTGAATTCTAAACTACTTTTGTATTTGTACTTTTGTTCTATAATAATTAGGGGAAAATTTATCACCAAATGAAAATTTTAGCATTGTATTCCCTATGTAACAAAAAAAAAGTAGACACCCGGTATATATATATATATAATATGTAGCTTTGAAATAATTAAAAAAAACATGACAAATACAACAACAACAAATACATCTTACATTACATTTTAATTCATTGGTTTGCAAATAATATTAATTTATTGAATTTATGTCTTATACTAACATTATTTTTTTGATTCAATGACTTTGATATACTGTGCAAACGAAGATTTAAGTAGTTTTTACAAATGTATACAATTAAATCAATTTTGTGATTGTTTTCCAAGGAAATTTCACAGTCTAAATTGGGAAAAATGTTTTTTTCAACAGCAAAGCGATTACTTAAAACATTTATTATCTTTTTAGTAATAATTTTATTCGAAAAATTATTAATCAAAATACTAATTTCTACTTCAGTAGCTTGAATTATTTTAAAAACACTTTCTGATGGATAAATTAATCCTCCATTATTTTTTAAATCAGTGAAAACTGAAAATTTAAAACTGTGAGCATAATTATGTTCTGATGTTAAATTTAATAAATTTTCGGCGCAAGAATTGCATGAAATTTTTTTTAGAAGCCCTCTAATTATATATCCACTTATATAATACAATACATTTTCTTTTGCTTCTGTAAATAAACTATTGTTATTGGAGAAATATAATGTAGAAAAACTTTCAAGATCTTCATCATCAAAAAGAAGCTTTCCGTTCTCTACATCATCTGTTACAATTTTTTTTGACCATTTTATTTCAAATATGCAACCTACCGAATTTAAATCTAATGCAATACAATTTGCAGCAGCAGAAGGCTGTATACTATTTTTCAGAAGAATTTGTTTCATAGCAGTTTTAAATTGCTGCACATTTGGATTATTATTAAATCCAAATCTTTTTCTAATTCGTGAAAATAGCAGTTCGATGTGGTCTTGGGAAAACTTATAAGTAAGCAAGTATTTTAAGTGTTTACTATCGGGCAGGAGATTTCTGGAAATTTTAAATATGGATAATACTGCCGTTGCAAAACCGATAATAAAAGTTTTTCGAGGTCCTTTATATAAAAAATTATCTTTGATATCTCTTAGAGTATATAAATACTGAATTAAAGGTACTATGCAATCTTCTAAAAATTGTATATTATTTGCATAGATAGGCTTCTTATAACCTTTTCCAAATGGGCTGCGACTATTCAAAAAATCAAATATTCTATCTATATATCTAATAAATTTGACAGTTTCTTCGCAATTTTGGAATTCCTCAAAACCAAGTTTATTTAAAAATTCTAGGGCATCAGCCGTGGAGGCACTAAGAGTTTGGGTAGCTAACTTCACTTTCATTATATTTTTTTTCCAATCAATATGAGTTTTGCTTAATTTATTTGAAAATTTAAGGCCCATATTTTCTTGAAATTTATTTAAATTTTCAATGAAACGCCATTCCACTAAACCTTCAACACTTTTAAAACATTTAAGGGTCCCTAGTGCATTACGAGCTAATTTTACCATATGACACGCATCAGGTATAAAACAAATTTCCTGATCCCTATTAGGATGCCTGAAATAATTTTTAATAAGCTCGTATTCGCCATATACATGGCAACCTAAAGACTCAAATGTCGAAATATTTGTAGCAGTTCCATCGCAAGTAACTCCCCAAATTTTTAATCCTGCATTACTGGCTAACACTATAGCAGTTTTTATTAATTCAGCCTGTACTGAAGCAGTGCTTTTAGTTTGCAGAAAATACCCTATCGGCCATTTCCACTTCCCGTTTAAGCTAACTAACATAAAAACGAGGGCTTCAGTAGCTAAATTTTCTTCATTTTCAAGCTTAAGAATTTTTCCAAAGTCAGAATAACCTATAAACTTTCCCGATTTTGCATCCCAAATTAATTGCTTTCGTATGGCCATACCATCTATAACAAGATTGCAATCACGATCTATCAATTCAAAATTAGCTATTGCCGCAAAAACTTCTTTAAAAAATCCAGGTTCTGCATTTACTGATGCTGTCCAATTTGTAAGGGCCGATTTGTGTGGCAAGCAAAAAATGTGTCTGAAAAATTTTAGAAAGTAAAAATTATTTAAATTTATTTCGAAATAAATTATTTTAGCATGCAAAATTTTCCCAACACCAACCTACAAAATTCATACGCTTTAGGAGAATGATAATGCAATGTTAAAGCGAACTGTTTAATTTCTTTACTATATCTAAAGGCCTTTGCTTTTTTTCCAAAGTTTTTCGATTCATTCTTGAAAATTTCTAGAGCCATACCTTCAAATTGCTCTCTCATTAAACTTTCCGCTTCTTGTTGTAGAAGGCCTTTCTTCCGTAATGTTTTCATCATTTCTTTAAAATTTGTGATGTTTTTATTTCGTCGTCTTATTTTTTGTTGTAAAGTTTTAATTTTTTGTTTTAGTTTTTTCTCGATTGCATTTTCTTCTGTTTGTGTTTCTTTCTCTTCTTTGCATGGTACACTAATTTGTTGTTGGAATGGCAAAATTTCATCATGAACTTCATTGTTCGATGTTGAACTACTTCCACTGGTACTTTCTATTGGACGATCAATTGCCATGCCAGAATGACATATATTTCTTTTTTTTAAGACCCTTCGGCTACTTTTATTTTCTTTTAAATAACTAGGAAAAGCGGGAAATATTGAGGGGACTGCATCCTGCTTTAATTTTTTAACATATATTCCTGGTCTTACTAAATAATCATTTTCTTTGAAATGGTCGCTGCAAATTTTACTACTTCTTGTTGGTGTAAAATCCTTTCTTCTTACACTTATAACCCAAGATTTTAATAAATCTTTATTTTTTAGAGGAAATCTAAAATTAGAAAAAAAAAACGTATTCAATTACGGATCTTCTAAATGAAATAATTTGATGATATATTGATAATATCGATATATAGGGCTGCCTTAAGGTTAGGATTTATTTATTTGATAAAAAAATTTGTCCCCTACCTCGATATTATCAAATTACCAATTACAGAAATATATTTAAACTTTAAATTTAATTATTATATTGTTTCAGATTATAAAAGTAGACAATGCTTACCCAAAAAACTGTACTGTCCCTCCAGTTTTAAATCTATTTTTACAACCAAAAGCGGAACACGAAGCTGGCATTGCTATTGGTAATTTGCAACTATAATAATAAAATAACAGTTCTGCACAACACAAATTAATTATATCACTTTAAAACGTTAAATATAAATGATTTCGTATACACGATTCTTTATCACTGTTTACACTTTCTGCCTTTTCGACAAATGGCCGCCACACGAATTGACATGCTTCACTTTTACGCATCGAGTTAGGCATCTAGGTTATATATAAAAATCTCTGTTATGGGGCTACCTAAAGGAAAAGGTTTACGCAAACGATTTAGAAGACGATTTGGAAAATTTAAAACAAAAAATCATAGAAGCTGTTGCTAGTGTGAATGAAGAAATGCTTTTAGAACCCGAATAGAAGAATGTGTACTAAGAGGAGGATATTACGTGGAATAATTTCAATGTTTAGAATTTAATTTGTTTTTTGTTATGTTGTATTAAAGAATAAAAATAAAAGAATAAATTTACATAACTCAATAATTTTTCGAATTTTATCAAAGTAGGACTATCATCTTGAAAATTTGCATATGGCCATAACTTCTCATTCCGAACAACTTTTCTTAACAAGATTTTGGCATACTGTGAACAGAAAAGGTACTTTACCTAAAATGAAAATAGTTTTTGCTCAACTGTAAAGGCCTACTTGATTTTAAAAAATCGAAAGTAGGCTAAAAATAAGTTTCAGGCCAAGCAAAACTTTTTATGAAGAATAACATTTTGCCGAAAACTCCAACATAAAAAAGTTTACAAGAGTGCGCAACCCCATCCGGGGACATCCTATATATATATATATATATATATATATATATAAAAATGTATATATACCTATATATATATATATATATATATATATATATATATATATATATATATATATATATATATATAAATGTTAAAATAGCAATACTTGTTTAAAAATAGTTCATATATAGGGCTACCAGTATTTAAATTACAGTTTTCTTTTTTATCGACAGCACTGTTAGATTCGCAAATAGTTCAAACATTACTATATAGATAACACTGTATGAAAATATTTAAATATATATATATTTTAATATTACTTTAAAATTAATGTAAAGTTCGAGCTGCATATAAATTTGAAAAAATAAATTTCATTTAGACAAGCAACTAGAAACCAGAATAAGTGACAATTGATGAAACATTTTTAATGAAAATGCAAATAAGAGGCTGCTGTTCATTCTTCTTCTTATTCTTGAAACATTACGCAAAATTCATCTGGCCAACTGGATTCCTAACGGCTTTTTTCTAACTTAACCTGTAATATCGTGAAATACAATATTTTTATGTTTTACTTATTGTAAGAAGCTTTTTGTGGTAGAAAACTTAGTTTTAATCATGAATAGTTATATGCAACATTGTCAATTATGTATAAGTGATAAAAATGTGTTGTTCACTATACTTGATCTGGATTCAGATGGCAAACGTTTCCTGGATAAATTGGAAGCAATTATGCCAGAAATTGTAAGAATGAAATTATTTGTTTTGATTGTAATATACATTATTATTTCTGACTCATTTACTTTGCTTATTTTAGGTAGATTGCAGGATCAAATTACCGAATGGTATTTGTACAATTTGCGCTGTTCGGTTGAATGATGCTTATACATTTATAAAACAATGTTTCGAATCTCAAATAATATTAAAACAACATTTAAATGAAAAACGTTGTCGATTATGTGCTGGTGGTGATAATATAACATTTAGTTTAACTACAATGGATTCCGATATTGTATTGTTATCATACAAATTGGAAACCATTGCATCGGAAATTGTAAGTAAAATAGGTACTAGCTTTAACCAGGTCCACCAAACAAAATTATATGCTTATAAACTGATAAGTGATCATTTATTTATTGTCTCTTCTATAATTTTTGAGAACAGACAAATTTAACTTAACCTAATTTAGAGTATTTCAAATTTTAATATGTTTGTTGGTTTTGTGTAATTAAAACTTATATAAAATAAGTTTTAATTTGAATACATGTACATTAACAATAAAAATTACATAAAACAATTATTATTTTATTAGGTTTACTTATAATAAGTTTATTAATTATTATAATATGTTTTTGCTAAACTAAAATTTGTTTCTGCAATGAGAAAAATATTGTTGTCTGTTTTCAGGGGCTGGTAAAAATTTCGTCTTGTATTTTTAATCATTTGTTACTTCATAAGCAAGTAACGTACGTATTCACACAGCTTGTAGTGGGATTTAGATCTCACAAATAAATCAAATGTTAGTAAAATATCATAGGGACTAGGTGTTACTAGTAGAAATATATTTCTTTATTAAGATCCTTTTAAACCGGAGATTTTTATTATATGCAATATATAATTTTAATTTATATTTTTAGCTGGAATGTACTCAGAAGTTATCGGATTGTATATGCTCAATTTGCTTTGTTCGATTAAATGAAACGTATAAATTTGTAGAAAAATGTTTTAAATCGCAAGAAATTTTCAAACGATATGCAAAACAACAATCGCAAAATAGTGAAGTTATGAAAAACGAAATTAAAAATGAAAGTGAAATTAAAGAAGAGAATATTGATGAAGAATACATTAAACTAGATTTGGAAACTGATATAAATATTAAAATTGAAGATAGTTTAAAACAACAAATTAATACAAATTTTGATACTGCTTGTATGAAAGAAGAAGCTATTGAAGAAGAGAACATTGAAGTGGATTTGGAAAATGATACAAATATTAAATTTGAAGAAAGTTTGAAATCAGAATTTTTAGATTTACATTCAGAATTAATAATTAAGGAAGAATATGCGGATTTTGAGAATGAAACCAATATAAAACGTTGTCAAGTTAGTAGAGATTCGAAAAAAAATAATATTTTCAACTCGGAAGAAAATGATGAATCTGTAAAGAAAAGAAAATCTCATAAATGTACATTATGTGAGAAAACTTTTACTGATAGTGGAAAATTAAGGAAACATATCCGTTTTCATACAAAGGAGAAACCTTATAAGTGCAAAATATGTGAAAAAGCATTTACTCAAAATGGACATTTAAAAGTTCATATTCGTATACATACAAATGAGAGACCTTATAAATGCGAAATATGTGAGAAAACATTTACTCAAAGTTCAGCTTTAAGGCAACATATCCGTTGTCATACAAATGAGAGACCTTATAAATGCGAAATATGTGAGAAAACTTTTACTGAAAGTGGAAGTTTAAGGAAACATATCCGTTTACATACAAATGAGAGACCTTACAAATGCGAAATATGTGAGAAAACTTTTACTCAAAGAGGAAGCTTAAAAACTCATATCCGTTTTCATTCAAATGAAAGACCTTATAAATGCGAAATATGTGAGAAAACTTTTACTCAAAGAGGAAACTTAAAAACACATATCCGTTCTCATTCAAATGAAAGACCTTATAAATGCGAAATATGTGAGAAAAATTTTACTCAAAGAGGAAGCTTAAAAACTCATATCCGTTCTCATTCAAATGAAAAACCTTATAAATGCAAAATATGTGAGAAAACTTTTACTGTAAATGCAAACTTAAAAACGCATATTCGTATACATACGAATGAAAGGCCTTATAAATGCGAAATATGTGAGAAAACTTTTACTCAAAGAGGAAGCTTAAAAATACATATCTGTTCTCATTCAAATGAAAGACATTATAAATGCGAAATATGTGAGAAAACTTTTATTCAAAGTTCAGACTTACGGAAACATATCCGTTCTCATGCAAGGGAGAAACCTGATGAATGCAAAATAGAAAACTTTTCCACAAAGTAGAAATTAAAAAGATATTCGTATTCATAGTGTGACGATTTTGTAGTTTTCTTTTTATTAATTTTTAAATATTGTTATGCCCTATTCAGACTGCTATTTATGTTTATGTTTTAGCGTAGACCTAGTGGTTCTGAACCAAATCACATATAAGCTTATGGGAATGTCCTGCACATGTGCGGATTTATTTTCATTAACAAATTTTGTATCATCGCTGCCAAAGTCTGATCTGGCCAAAGTTTCTTAACTAAAATTTACTTATGTTTTAAAAACGGCCAATTAGATTTTATTAAAATGAGATAGCGTTGTATATCTGTTTTTATGAAAGAAACATTAAATTTATAATATGTAAATGAACAGTTTGGAAGATAAAATTAATATTATTTTGAAAACGCGTATTTAATATAATAAAATAACATTCATGTTAGACACATCAGAAGAAAAATTGGCGAAAATAAAGAAGATGGCGAATTATATTTATGTTCTATACGATTCAAAATGTTCTGTTTCGTATTCGTATTTTTCAAAAGATTGTACAGGTCTTATTTTGTATAATTATAAAATTTATGATTAATTTGTTGTGTTAAATATGTATAGGTCTGAAGAAGAATTTACATACATACGTACATACAAACACAATCACGCCATATACCCAAAACGGTGTGGCACAAACTCTCCATTATCCCGAAATTGGTGAAACTTTTGTGCTTGTGCGTAAAATTAAAGCGGTACTCTGAATGACACTTTATGTACAATAATGTTTTTTAATTTCTATAAAAATCAACATGAATTTGAAAATTTATAAACACAACATGAAATGACAATAAACTTTGCTTATACGTTCCTAATAGAAATTTAAATTTTCAGTTTTCATTGTGACAAGAAGATAATAGTTTGTTGATGTATTCTAATCTAACGATGAAGACATTTGTCCAAATCAATTTTATATATTTTTTTAAATTTTGATTAATTTTATTATTATTAAATATGTAAAATATATTAAATGTTATTTATGATAAAATTAAAGTAATAAATAAATCAATATTATTATGTAATATGTATTTATAAGTTGTTTTAACTGTATTTAGTAATATGAATAAAATATAGTTTTTTTCAAGTGTATCTTAATGTTAATATTACTTTACCATATTACCAATGTAGAAAGAGGTCATTATATTATTAATACAATAATGACATTGTTATGCAGCAGTTGATTATTACCTATGTACATCACTAGAGGCAGCATCAAACATAACTACAACGTCAAGTGTATTTAATCCATGGACTAAATTAAGAGGGAAGACAGGTTTTGCTTATACCAGAGCGTTTATAGAAATTGTCTGAAGATCTATAGTACTCGTAGTTAAGGTTCAAAATTGCTTGCTTCAATCGTGTAATTATTTTATTTGTAAATTGGGCAAAATTTTGCACAGTTCGTGCAATTGGTTGTACGTGAAAACACAATTTATTTTTAACTTACATAACATACATTTATGTACTTATCAATAAATAATTAACTTAAACAATTATTACTTAAGGGGTTTTTGTGTTTGTAAGGTTGAAAAAAAATCGATTTTTTTTTGCATTTTTTGCATCGATATACATTAGAGAATATGTGGCTGAAATGCCATTGCTGGCAAAAAACTTTTTAAGTCATAAAAACGAATTAGAATGAGAATAGTATTCGGAACCAACAAATTATATCTGAAATCTTTAAACGCGTTTTTCTCAAAATGAATTTTTTTTAGTTGGCGAGATTGTTTTTTAAAAAACTTTCAAATCGATCTCTGTGATTTTTTCATTTCCGCGAAGGAAATTTATCGAGCTATGGTTGGAACCTCTAAATTTTTTACTTAATTATCTTAATTAATATACATATAATATATATTACATACAGAAGATAAAAATGATATTATATATTACTGATATGTATAAATATTATCCAACTAGTTGTTATAATTTTTTAAATGTGTTACTTATAGTTAAGTTTCCACCATGCAAGAGGATTTTCTTCAGTTAAAATGTCCTGGACGATGCAGTTTTATTACAATGTGATCGTGTAAATAGATCGATTAGACCCTAAGAAAAGTCTGTCGTACACCAATTTCATACTTCTTGCAATTCTTAATTTTTTTTTAGGTTCAGGTCAAAACATTCTGGCCTCTAGGGAAATATTACCTACATGCATTTTGGCAATGAACGAGTTAAAATGGCTGGCTCTAATGTCGCAGACACCTGATATATGGGTTTACCCATGATCTTTTTACTATTTAAATATTGATAAAATTCATTTAATTGCAATTGAATTTTTATAATTTCCTAGATTGCAATGTCGTTCATAGTAGGTAAAATGCACTTGATGAACAAAAAAAGATAATATTTATCAAAAGATTTTTAAATATTCGTAGATTAGATAAATATAGGTAAGAAATTTGAAATTATTGCAAACTATATCGATTTGTTTTTTAAAGCTAATACAGTGAACAATAACAGAAGAAAAAAATAGTGTAGTGCAATCATTTCTAAACGGTGAGTACAATTTCGAATAAATTTAGTTCAATTTGTGTTTCTAACTCGTTCTTATTTTATCGATTTTTGCTGTAACTATTCAATTTCTAACTTTGTCCCTAAATTTAGACAGTTCCTTGGGACTTGCTGACTTTAGCGATATAATAAATGATTTTACTTAGAAAATGCGAGACACAAACTGACATTTTTTGTGGATGAGGCTATTTATACATACGGTATGTATACGTAATTGGCTATTTATACATACTAAAAAAAAAAAAACCTAAACCAACCTACTAACCTAACCTACCCTAAATAACCAATTACGTAAAAATACTGTATGTATAAATAGCCAATTGCTTATACATACCGTATGTATAAATAGCCACTTTCTTTTTTTGTTGCGAGTTGTATTGTATAATGAAATAAATATTTATTCAATTATTTAATTTTTTTTTTAATTTATTAATTTATTTAATTTATTATATTTTAATAATATTTAATTTGTAATAATATGCATATTTCTACTCGCATTACTTTTAATTAAATACTTAAAAATTACAATGAAATTTTAATAAAATACTAGACCACAAATTACGTCAACAATATACAGTAAAAACTCAAATTTGACAATTTTTTTCAAGAGAAATAAATCATGTAAAATTCGAAAATAAAATATTATGACCTTCTACGCCTTCTGTTATTAATATATAATTTGGATTTTAATGTAAATAATTTCTTCGACTAATTTTTTACTTAGATTACATTCTTTATCTATAATATCTGTAGTAGATATTGACATTATCACATAAATACTAAGAAATACGAATACAAATTTTATATTTTTTTACCAAAAGTACAGAAATTAAATTTTAAAATTATTATGCATAAAAAAGAATCTATCCTGAAAATTTGTTTTAAATCGTACAAACAGTATAAGCTTAAAATTAATTTAGAGTTTCAAATTAAAAGTATGATTGATATTGATATAGGTTTGTCTGCATTACACATTCCAAATCGGTATCCGGACAATTCACCGAAAATAATTCATCGAAAACAAATTCACCAGACGGAGCTATGCGCGCATACAATAAAAATAAGATTTCGGGCGGTAAAAATGCGCCAACCATAAGTTGTCGCATATTAAATTGTAGCTAAACTTACCGTCTGTACGATGCGCGATGAGATTCTATTGTGGAATTGTTGTAGATAAGGTATTTTTATCAATTTCGATATATTAATTTGACAATTTGACATATTTTTTCAATATGGCAGAGATATTCATTTTTTTCATAGCTATCTATGTTTATTCAACATACACTGAGTGAGGGGGTGTAAATCTGTAATATATGTATTTTATTTATATATATATATATATATATATATATATATATAATAAGTAAATGGTAGTGGCTGGAGATACTATGATGTGATAATTAATAGTGGGAAAACAGCCAAGGATGTAAGTAAATCATATGATTAAAATTTTCCAATTACAGCGACTTGAAAAAGACAACAAATTTGTCGGAAGCTCGTCAAATATTAAAATGAGTTTTTAATTATTTACTTACATCATTGGCTACTTTCCCACTATTAATTATCACATTATATATATATATATATATATATATATATATATATATATATATATATATTTAAATATATTTTTTTTTCTGTTTCAGCGTACTGTGGATAAAACCATATCCCAATGGATTTGTAAGAAGTGTAGAGATCAATTAAAATTAGCCTATCAATTTCATCAAAATTGTATAATCGCTTACGAAAAGATGAACGAATATTTAAATCTTCTGAAAATTTATAATAAATTTATATTTATAAAAGATATATTTAAATTGTGTTAAAATAATACATTTAAGCAAAAATAATAACAATATTTTTATTGAATACAGTGTAATTTGAGTGTTATTTTGCAGACAGTTATGGACAGTTATAGAGCATACAGAACTAATAAATTATAATATTTTGTATTTTGTTACCTGGTAACTTGTTCCCATGTTCTATTTATTTACTATAAATGTCATCTGTATCTTTTGTTCCTGATGAAGACGTACGTTGAGCACATTGAATATTAATACAAAACAATACAATCCAAAGCCGTTTTATTTTAAAATATTAAGTTCTGAAAGATGTTTTACTATGTTAAAAATACTGTTTTATTTAAAATAAATTTTAAAAAAATATTTAAAACTTCTAAATATAAAATGAAATAATGAATTTAAAATGTTAAATGTACAATTATTTTCCGAACTTGTTAATAATATATGATTAATTGTAAAAGGTTCGGATTGGTGCTGTTTTAAGTTTTGGTTCTATAGTCTTGAAATATTATGGTTCGGTTCATGTTTAAGAAATACAAAGGTTTTTTTTTTCAATTAATATCTGTTTGATATATTATATTTTTAATTACACATGGCGTATTATATATTAGGTTATAGTTATTTTGTTTTTGCTTAAATCGCCATTAATTTATTTTGATGTACTCGACTGGATTAAATTCATGAGTTTATCATAACCAGTTAAAATTTATAAAAATGCATTATCTTGTCGTTGTGATCTTGTGGCGCAGTTGCCGCGAAAGCAAAATGTCCCGAGTTCAAATCCCCTTGCAAGGTCAATGCATTTTTATTTATTCAAGAAATTAACCAATAATTTAATTAGTTCATCAAAATAAATTAATGGCGATTTAAGCAAAACAACAAATACTATACCCTAATGTGTTTAATATTTTCGAGGAAAGAACAAGCAAGCATTCGCACCAAGCCCGATATCTTGGACAAGAATCGTGAATGAAGTTTAACGACAATTGCTACACCTGGCATTGCAGTGCAGTTATTCAACGCGCGGCGCGGTGCAATGCTTATGCAGCAGAAAAACATCGATTATCAGGATGCTGGTCCGGAAACAGGAAAGTGTTATGAATAATATCGATAAACGCGCTTTCCTCTTGCTATTCTCATGCAGAAGAAATCGCAAGCAATTGACTTTGAAGTGAAAGAAGAGGAACGAAATTATGAAGATGTTGAAAATACACAATGAATGCTAAGTTAAAAGACTGGAATATAGAACTTGATGATGGTGATGATGATGAAGACAATGACAACACTCAGGATACTAATGATTCGGATTAATTTACGGACTGTTTTACTTATAACAAATTATTACTTTGTGCAATATGCATATGCATAGTGGGGCCCACAACTAAAAAAGTATTTAAATATTAAATAGTTTTAAAAATTATTTAAACTACAAGTACCAGTATTACTTGAAATATGTTTTTCCATTAAAATTTACTTACAGTTCTAAATACTAAATGCAATCATATATTTCTATTATTTTTATAGTAATTTCAGTAAAATAATGATATATTTTTAAAATTATATTTAGATTTAATAAGTTCATTTATTATTCAAATAATAAACTTATAAAAAACGACTCGTGCCAATTGGTCAAAAGAAATGCTCAAAAAATACAACCGCGGTGCTTCAAAACATGTCTATGACATCGTGACAGGTGATGTAGATCGTAGATCTACACGTATGAGTGATGAGTACGAAAATAAACAGCAGTCGACTGTGTGGGTTTTTCAAGACGAATTACATCCAACAAAAGTTTTTTGCGCACGAAGCATTTTGAAGCAAATGGTCGCCTGTTTTATCTTCGGAAAAACTGCACATGTCGCAAACGTATTATTGGTGTAACGTAAAACGATCAATTCTGAATGGTATACAATGGTATACAAGTCTTCGGAGAAATAAGAGAAATCAATCGCCGACGACAAATCATTCTCCACCACGACAATATCACATCTCGGCTCGAACAAGTGACTTCTTAGCACTCAAAACGTCAATTTGATGGGTCATTCGCCCTATACTCCTTTTTGGCATACAGTGACTTTTTTTTATTATCGCACATCGAAAGTAAATTGCGAGCTTAACATTTTTCGACACCTGAAGAAGCGGTTGATGTGCACAAAATGCATGTTTTAAAGGTACCTAAATCGAAGTGGTAAAAGGGCTTCGAAAATTCGTTCAAACGCACGCAAAAAATGTATTGATCTTCATGGAGAATATTTTGAAAAATAATAAAGCCATTTTTGTTTATAAATATTTGTTTTTGTTCTCTAATCTCGAAATATAATAAGCAATCCTCTTATATCTAATCTTAGTCTATGATAAATATGCAGTGTGTCTAAGAATTGAAAAAATTCAGCTATATACAAAGTGTCTAAAAATCTGTTTTTTTGTATATGAATATGCAATATGTCTAAGAAATAAATGTTCTTAGCAATATCCCTGTGTCTAAAATTTTTTATACAGAATGTGTTATTTTATTTTACTTACATTTTCAGACTAGATTCTCACAATTTCAATAATATACTTATAAAAAAATATTAATATTGTATTTTAGCTACATTTTATCCAGTTTCAAATAAATATATGTTTGAAAGGAAATAATTTAATTATTATACAATGTTGCCAATTTTCTGGTAAAACTATCAAAAATTTTTAATGCATACTATTTGTACAATTTAAAACAAATTTTCAGGATAGTTTTTTTTATATGTATAATAATTACAAAATTAAATTTTAGAACAGTGCTGCCAATCTTTGTTGAAAAGATTTAGTTTTTATTCCTATTTTGTAGTATTTATGGGATAATGACAAAGTGGTCTATATATGGGTTTACCCATATATTTCTAATTTTCTTAGATACGTAAAAATAATTAATTAATTATAAATTAGACAATTTGAGGTACTGATCTTATACTAGAAACATTACAGAAAATTCAGATGGCCAATTGACATCATGAGAGGTTTTATAGGTAAGTCTCTAATATAAACAAATACAATATTATTGTGTTTCACTTATTACAAGAAGGATTTTTTGGTAGAAAATTTATTTTTAATCATAGATTGTTTTATGCGACATTACCAATTATGCACAATTAATAAAATGTATTCTTTAACTATACTTAATCTGGATTCAGATGGCAAACTTATCATAGATAAATTGAAAGCAATCGTTCCAGAAATTGTAAAAATGAACTAAATTGTTTTGATTGTAATGTACATTAGTATTTCTAAATATTTTACTCTTTTAGTGAATTGTAGAATTAAGATATCGAATGGTATTTGCACAGCCTGCGCGGTCCAATTAAATGATGCTCGGAAAATTTATAATATAATGTTTAGATTCTCAAATTATATTAAAAAAAAAATTAAATGAAGAAATTTTTATATAATATTAATTTAAAATACAATGTATTCGGATAATGTATTGTTATCATACCAATTGGAAATCATTGCATCGAAAATTGTAAGCAAAATACTGTCTATAACCAGGTGCACGAAAAAAATTATATGCTTAGAAATTGTTGAGAAAACATTTTTTTTTAATTGCCGCTTCCATAAGTTTTGAGAACAGACCACATTTAAGCTAACCTAATTTAGAGTACCTACATTAAATTTTAATACTTTTTTCGTTTTGTTTTATTGAAATTTACTCTTACTCTTTTGTTTAAAATTAAAAACATACTAAAATAATTTTTTGGAGCAAATGAATCGGTAATTATTTTGTTCACATTTATAATTATATCATTAAATATAGTAATTTTACAAAATAAAACCTGATTTAGAAACTTAGTATCGACTTACAATTATTGCGTCATAAGTAAATGATTATTCGTTAAACTTAAGAAAAATATTTACTACAAAACAACATTACAGAAATACAAAGTGATTATTTTAACATTCAAAAAAAATCTGATTTATAATTGTAGAAAATATTAGAACATTGGTCGGTTAGAAATTAGTTCCTATTTTGCTTCTAAAAATAAATAACTACGTTAAGAACAGATGTGAAATTAAAATTGTTTTTCTTACAATCATTTTGTCATACGTACTTACAGCCATTATTGACAGATCACGTAAATTGAATTCACTAAACAATTTACAGTGCTATTAGAGTGCTGTTGATAAAAGATATAATTATTTATCTTTAGACCAGACATAATTGATTTTTTTTTTTTTTTAATTATTTTGTGATTTGTTTATAAAAATGCATGTATATAAAGTGATATTTATATATAATGCTTAATTTTTATTTAATAATAATACTTTTTGACAATATTTCTTAAATGAACATGATTTTTGAATATTTTTAATAAAAAACCACTGGGGCTAAAATTAGAAGAAAAACGAGCATTGTTTCAACCAGACTGGTTTTATGTGTCAACTCTAGCTGTATTCTAAAAAGCACAATTTTTTTTTTGTAATTTTTAGTGTTACATATATTTGAGTAGGAAAACAACACATAAAACAAAAACTTTAAGAAATAATAAACTTATAAACATTTTACTATAAATTTTTTACTAATATTTATATTCTCTAATACATTTTATTATTTATTGCCAAATACAATTTTATTTTTTGTCATAATTATTTTAACATAGAACATAAAAATATAATAGATTTATTCTTAGATGTGTGTATAAAAATGTTGTTTTAAGTTGCTACTGTTAGTAAAAGTTTTAATTGCGAATTTCACGTTAAAAGTTTCTTTTGTGAATGTGTACGCATATGTAATTTTAAATTGCAATTATGATTAAAACTTTGATTACAAATTTCACATTTATAAGGTTTCGCCTGTGTATGAGTACGCATATGTGATTTTAAATTGTCCTTTCGACTAAAACTTTTATTACAAATATCACATTTATAAGGTTTCTCCTGTGTATGAGTACGCATATGTAATTTTAAACTGCCTTTGTGACTAAAACTTTTATTACAAATTTCACATTTATAAGGTTTCTCCTGTGTATGAGTACGCATATGTAATTTTAAACTGCATTTGTGACTAAAACTTTTATTACATATTTCACATTTATAAGGTTTCTCTCGTGTATGTGTTCGCAAATGTAATTTTAAATTACCAATTTGACTAAAACTCTTATTACAAATTTCACATTTGTAAGGTTTCTCCTGTGTATGAGTACGCATATGTATTTTCAAATGTGATTTACTTGGCCAAACTTTTTCACATATTTTACATTGGAACCGTTTCTTTTCTGTGTGTGTTTGACTGTTTGTTTTTAAATTCGGATCATCACTGACAGATTCTGCACAACTGCGACTGTTCTCAAAAGATGTTCCTGGTTGTAAACAATCGTCACTATTAGCAGTTTGTTTGTTAATTTCAGTATTTTCGACATCAGTCTTAAGTATTGTATTGTCTCGCAAGCGTTCCAATTCTAAATTATATTTCATTTTAATATTGTTTGCCAATCTACATTCGGCAGAATTAAAACCACAAAATTTAAAACCTTTCATTTCTTGCTCTTCAGTTTTAATTTCGCGTTCAACACCTACTTCGGTAAAATAATCATCGTTAATATTATTTTCACCAACATTTTCTTCAGTAATTTCTTGTTTTATACCAGTTAGTAATGCGATTACGTCTTCACTCGGACATTCCAATTCTTTTTTTACGTTCATATCAATTTCTATATCAATAGTGTCAGCGAAACATTCTTCAATGACTTCTGTCTTGACATTTGGAAGATAATGGTTAATATCCGTTTCTTCTACTTTACTATCATCTTCAAAATTTACGTGAATAGATTCGGAACCACCAACAATATTTTCTTCTTCCTCATAATTCGCAAATGTATTATGAAATTCTTCGTCAATTTGTTCAATATTCATATCATTCATGCAATTGATTGCATTATATTGTTCCAATTTTATTGCATTTATTACAATTTCATAATTTTCACTTTGTTCTGTATATAGTCCATTTTGTAATTGCTCTAAATACTTTTCTAGAATTTTTTGCGAACATAAACTGCTCTGTAGAAATTTGTAACTTTGGTTTAACTGAACAATACAGGTCTTGCATATGCCATTCGGCAAATTATTATTTACTTTTAGCTAAAAACACATAAATTTAATATAAAATATTAGATACTAAAATATAATACTTACAAGTCCTGGCGCAATTTGATTTAGTTTGTCGAATAAAGTAAGGTTAGGTGAATCGTAATTGATCAAAGCTGACGAGATATCTTTGTTAGTAATACATAAGCGACAGACCTTTGTAAACATAAACATGTTTATCTTTTTGTATTTTCAAGAGTTTAGATAGTTTTATTATAGGTAAATATCAATATTAAATACACAAATAACCAATAAACCAGTTAACATGTGACAAGTTTCTTTAGGAATTGTCTCTAGTGACTACACGTCAGTGGTGCCCAAACTTTTTTTGTAAAACAGTACAGAGTTTATAATATATATTTGTTTGTTATATTATTTGTTAGTTGCTTAAATATATTTGCTTAATATTTTTTAATTATATGCTTAGTAGTAATTATTAAAAAGATACTCAAAGTAATAGTATTTATGTATTGATGAATTTTATCTAATATTTCTAGTATAAGAAAAAGAAGAATAAATGACAACATATTTTATTGAACGCACACACAAAAATAATGGAGGGAGGGACCAATTGATATCGCCTGCGCCTAGAAAAGTAATAAATTTTGAAAGCAACCGCTGCGCTAATAGTGCGTTTACACACTCAATATTTAGCTATACATACATAAACAATCTATTTTACTATCACAATGTGGAATGAATAGTTCAGGAACAATGACAATCTCATTTTTAATTTTGTTTTGTACTAAACTCTAAGTAACACATATGCATTGTATAATTAATATTGCATTTTATAATTAAGTAATAATATTTAATATTTATTTTATAATTATTATTATATTATTATAATTATAATTACAGTAATTAATGTTTTTACAATATTTTATATATATATATATATATATATATATATATATATATATCTTCAGGACGATCTACCTACTTTCATTAAACTGTCTGTTTTAGATTGAACAAAATAAATTGTAGGTATCTATTAATTTATTAAAATTTTAAAGTAGGTAGATCGTCCTGAAGTTTGGTATACGGCCATGATTTGTCATTATAAACAACTTTTCTTAATAAAATTTTGTCGTATCCTAAACAAAAAGGGTACTTTACCTGAAAAGAAAATAGTTCTTGCTTCACCGTCACGGCCATTTTGTTTTTCAAAAAACGAAAAAATTCTTAAAATTCGTTTCACGCCAAGCAGGGCTTAATTCCAGAATCTTGAAATGAAATTCAAAAAATTTTAGTCCATTACACCTCTTGTAACATCAATCCTGGGACACACTGTATAAGCAGTAATACTAACAGTATATAGCTATTTTATAAATCTAATTGACTCAACGCCACCTAATATCTGACTAATGACGTCACTGTCATCTCAGTAGTTGATCAGTTAAATTTTGTATTATAAATATTAGCTAATGTTTATTATACGGGTCTTTATTATATTTTGATGAAATCTATTTTAATCATTCTGATTCTCAATTAACAAAATTTAAATGGTATCTGGAATATTATTTTCTAATTTCTATAAAATCAACATGTATTTGAAAGTATATAATCAATTCTTCTTTTTCTTATACATCAAACATTACCCAAAATTTTGCTGGCCAACTGTATTTGTAACATATTTCTGTAAATATAAAGGATCATTAACTACTATAGGTCCTATGATACGCTTGAACAAAAAAATATTTTATTCTATATTAATAAATAAAGTTAAAACAATTTGTCAACACATATTACATAATAATATTCATTTATTTATTAATTTGAATTTTATTATAAATAACATTTAATATATTTTACATATTTTATAATAATAAAATTAATATAAATTAAAAAAATATATATTTAAATATCTTATTTAAAATCAATGCAAAACACGAAATGTCAAAAGATGCGTCAGGTTATGAAAGATATGAATAGTTATAGTTGTACTCGTTATACTGCTAAATATTGGCGCTGGTGTAGATAAACCACGTTTAAACCGCCAATGTTCGTCGGTTAACTATAATCGACGAATAACATCTAGCCGGAGTTTCGTGAGTGTGAAGAAAACCGATTTCAAGGTTTAAACTACGTTTAACTTTAGTCGTGGTTTAACCGAATGTGAAGAAATCGGGCATAAGTCAACCTGGAATACTATCAAATATAATATTTTTAGATTTTTACTTATAGTAAAAAGCTTTCTTTGGTATAATATTTATTTCTAATCATAAATAGTTTTTTGCACCATTGTCATTTATGTACAAATGATAAAAATATATTGTCCACTATTTCCGTGGGTGCGTTCAACTAAAATAGGATGCTTTTTATTCTTCTTCGTATACTAGAAATATTACACAAAATTCATCTGGCCAACTGGATTGCTGTCAGATTTTCCTAAGTTAACCTCTAATAATATCAAATAAAATATTTTTATGTTTTACGTATTGTAAGAAGCTTGTTTGGTAGAAAATTTATTTTTAATCATGAGTGGTTTTATGCAAATTTGTCAATTATGTACGAGTGATGGAAATGCATTATTCACTATACTTAATCTGGATTCAGGTGGCAAACGTTTCGTAGATAAATTGGAAGCAATTATGTCAGAAATTGTAAGAATGAAATAATTTGTTTTGATTGTAATATGCATTATTATTTCTGAATCTTTTACTTCTTTTTATGTAGATTGCAAGATCCAATTACCGAATGGTATTTGCACAGTTTGCGCTGTTCGGTTAAATGATGCTTATAAATTTAGAAAACAATGTTTCGATTCTCAAATAATATTCAAACAACCGATTTAAATGAAGAACGTTGTCGATTATGTGCTGGTCGTAGTAATATAACGTTTAGTTTAACTACAATGGATTCGGATAATGTATTATTCTCATGCAAATTGGAATCCCAGAGCATCGGAAATTGTAAGTAAAATACTAGCTATAACCAGGTCTATGAAAAAAATTATATGTGTATGCAAAAAAATTGGAACTGACAAGTGTATCTGTAAGAGTGGCTGCAATTTTACTGTTATGGTATAAACTAGCATAATGCTCGTACTTCACTATGGGATTCACTACTTTAAATCCATTTTACCTTAATTCCTGTTTCTGGTCAATTTATGTCATCTACAGCGTTCGCCTGCGTCTCACATTGCATTGTCTTATAGTAGAATCTATCTTGAAAAAGACTTTTAATAAAACTCCCATAAAATTTTCTTTCGTTGCTATTAAGTTATAAGCGAACAGAGTGACTCAAACTGCATTACCTCATAGTAAAACTTTTTGAAAACGACACAACTCCCATCAGAATCTGTTTCGTAGATCTTATGTTATAAGTCAAAACAGTTTTTAGTCAATTTCATCGTTTACAGCAGCCTGCGGTCCACGCTGCATAGTCCTATAGTAAAACCTTCCTAAAAAAACGACTCAACTATTAATAAATCTTTTATCAAAATCTGTTCCATGAATGACAATTTATAAGCAAGCAAACAGATTTTAATCAATTTTTATAGTTTACAGCGGTTGCCTGTAGCTCACACTGCGTTGTTCCATAATAAAACCTTCCTCGAAAAACGACTCAACTTTAATAAAAGTCCCATCAAAATCTGTTCCGTTAATTAAGTTTTTCCGTTTATTGATAGCATTTGTCTGCAGTTTACACAGACGTATTTCTACTTTTGGATTTTTTCATTATTGTGGTGGTATTATACGGCTCTGTGCTAAATTTCTTCTTTATAACGTTGCATTTCAAAACCGGACAAACATACCTACTCGTATTTATACAATGTGCTTTTGTATGTATAGATTAACTTGTTCTAAATGCATTTTATTAGATATGCTTACAAAAAGCTTATCAATTATTATAATATGTTTTTTGCTAAAACAAAAGTTGTTTCTGTAAGAGTAGTAGGGGAATAGTTACTGTGAGAAAACTGTTGCTGTTTTCAGGCTGGTAAAAATTTCGACTTGCATTTTTAATTGTCCGCAAGTTATTTTTAACTATTAAATAAATTAATTTTGAAAAAATTAAGGGAGTCGTAGCAAAATATTATTTGAAACATTTATTTATTTATTACTAATTAGGTACTATAATATAAATAAATTAATAAATTTATATAAATAAATAGTAGATTACTTATATTATTACAACTGTATCTAGATAGAGATATAGGATACAATTATTATTGTTAATGCAAAATAATTATTAAGTATTTATTTATTTATGTGTGGTTAACTAAAATGAAAATTATCGCACATTTATTGCAGAATGCGGATGTGGTAGAAAAAATAAAAATAAATCAAAAATATTAAATTTTAATATTAGGTTGAATTATGTACAATGTGAAGGTAGATAGATGCGCGCTAATAATTTAACACAGATGCGTGGCGACTTCAGTCTATACTGTTTAGCTCTTGAAGTATTAATTTTGATTACGATTTCAAATAGGAAAATAAAATACGCTTACCAGGGCCGTGTTCAGTAATTTTCAGTGCTTGATATAACAACACTTTCTTATAATGGCCATTACGGTGTAAAAAACACTGAAATTGCAATTGTACAAATTTAACTTGAAGGATCCCAATTTTTTGCATATACATATTACAAACAATTTGCAATAATCAAAAGTAAGTGACCGACTTTGTGGGGGAGGGGGTCAGTATGCCATAAATTTACAAATACTTGTAAAATTTGCTAATTGATTTACAGTGTAGTGGGCGTAAGAAAAAATTCAAGTTTTACATTATTTACTTTCTTTTACATATGTATTTTACAATTTTTACGCATTTTTACAAGTAAACGTAAAAAATACATGTTTACGCGTAAATCCCCATTTCCTGAGTGTACAACAAGAAATAACTAATGCGATTTGTATGTTTAGATCGGAGGACATTATCCAAAAATCAATTCTGCCAATTTCAAACTGAGTCCAAAGCAAGATTTATTCACCAAGCCCAGAGGATGCCATCTACGATGTATGGCGAAACGTCTGCAAGAAGGATAGGTCGAACACGGCATATCAGCTCAAAAAATTCTATAAATTCAACCAGATTTAATGTTTATAAATCTGCCTCGAAAATGAAGACCCTCAAAAAGAAATTATAATAATTTATAATTATTACATTTGTTATGTTTATCATGTTTTATATAATATATATATTTTTATTTAGCAATGTTCTTTATATTGTATAACAAATTTATTTCCTCTATACATACATGTGTGTAAAAATTTAAATATAATAATATATTATTTCTGTTTAATAACGTAATTTTGATTTGATTGACTTTCATTGCAGCATCTCCAGAAAATACAATAATTAAAGCAAATTGTATTCTTAATTTTTTTTATATATATATTCACAATTCATTTGTTTCTGCTTGTCTGAAGATTATTTTTCCAAAATATTTTTCTCATAATCTTTATTTAGTTCGTACATAAATGCAGTGCGGTTTAATACGCTTATAGAATATTTATATGTAATTTATTAATTATATTATTTTGAAATTTTCAGACTATTTTTAAATAGATATGTAAAATATAGTTATTGTCCTTTAATACTTATGTATGTTCTAATATAAATTCTATACAAACCTATTTGTGATAATAGAGAAAACATTTTTTTAAATCATATTAATATTTGCAACGAAATTGATTTGTGTTTGATTGTAAAAATTAAAATATAGTTTTGTGATGGTAACTAGTATATTATATACAGGTAGTAAAAAATCTTTCAGAAGTCATTATATTAAAATAAAACGGCTTTAGCTGTAATTTCTGTATTAATATTTATTAATAATCGACGTTTCGACAAACTTAACGTCCGTTTTCATCAGTAAAAACTGTACAAATTATATTTACAGTACATAAGCAGAATATAGATAGTAAAATAAAGTAAAATTTTATTGAGATCAATACTTTCATAAAGTGCTTTCACTGTGAAGGCACTAATTTAAATAAAATTTGCCTTCATTAATTAAAAATTTATAAATTTTTTATGATATAGTTACTTATTTATTACCTAGTAATTTGTTTCTTATGTTCTGTTATTTACTGTAAATATCATTTGTATCGTTTTCCTGATGAATACTATTATAAAATGAAGATTATTAATTATTTATTATTATTTTAAGCAGTATATAACAAATAGCAAAGAACTCTACATTTGGGATGGAAATTATTCCAATCAGAATAACAGCAAAATTATAGTGCGTCAGTGGTATATGCAAGAATTAAAATTTTCAGTATTTCATTTCACGTATGTGACATCTTATGTAAGCAGGCCCGGACTGGTCATTTGACATACCGGTGGGTTGCTGATTACGTGGATCAATACTGACATTACCTGGACATACGGTATGCTATGTGCAAATAGTATATTATGTTACGGGGAGCAGAAAGCGATCTTTATTGATGGCAATTGATACGGTAATGAAGAGCAGCGAACAAGACCCAGTCGTGTGATTCAATGAAGACTAGAGCCTGGCGCACATTACTGCCGCAGCGGGCAGCAAAACGCATTGCACTGCAAAAATGCGAGAACGCATATTGGTGACGAGCCGGGCCGCGTCACATTGCATTAAAAAATTGTTTTAGTTATCGGTTGACATTGTCTCTGCGTTTGTACGATTTCTGAAAAATAATTAGTGAAGAAAAAATGAAAGAGAAAAGATCTAAAAAAGAAAACGTTGAATGTGGTGTCATGATATTTGTTAAAAAAGAAAATTATTTAGAGGATTTTACAAATTTTAAGAATATCAATATTTTACTCAATTCTTTTAATAGTTTAGAATCTCATATGATAAATATCTGGAATTACTTGATATTTTGTGCCAAATTTACAAAAACAAATTACAACATTTTCTGAACTTTAAATTAAATGATTCAAATTACTTACCTACAGTATCTAATCTACGAATATTTAAAAATCTTTTGATAATTTTTATTGTTTATCAATTGCATTTTACCTACTATGAACGACAGTGCAATCTAGGAAATTATTTAGTTCAGTTGCAATTAAATTAATTTTATCAATATTTGAATAGAAAAAATGATTATAGTTACACCCATATTTCAGGTATGTGCGATATTAAAACCAGCCACTTTAACTTTAAACTTAAACTTCTAGTGGAGCCAAATGTGTAAAAAAATTGACAAATCGCAAAATGTATGAAACTGGTGTGCGACAGACTTTTCTTAGAACTTACTCGATCTATTTACACGGTCAAATTATAATAAAAATGCATCGTCAGTCTTGCAGGCCCACCAAGAAATTTTAGTCCACGATCTTATAGACCGAGATGGCCCCTTCCGAATTTTTTTTAGTAACGCAACAGACTAAAAAGCCAGACAACAAATATTCGGCCATATCAGAAAGCCGGATACCGGATAAATGATATCAAATTTTGTTGAAATATTTTTTTAAGATACAAGAAACAAATTATTGCTAGGCAAGGAGAGATGTTAACATTATTACATCGCAATTTACTTTTAGTTAAATTTCGTTATTAAAAAATTAACGTGTGTCGTGTATCGACTGGTTTTTAATTTATATTTTATATTAGCAATGTTCTAATATTTTTTAAAAGTATTTTTCAAAATATATAGCGTCCGCCAAAAAGTCAGCATCATTTGGGAAATTATGATTACATGGTTTTTTGGTGCTTGTCTGTAAAGTAAAAATGCACTAAGCGAAAGTACTGATATCATTACCGGTCATAAATTAAATAATAAAAAATATTTCAAATACACTTACTTTATTTGTAATAATTTTGAAAAAAAGTTACTTGAAACAAAAATTTAAAATAACATTTCGAACCCTTATATTTTGAAATACATATAGGTAAACAAGTATTTCAACTTTGTAGCACATATACTAAAAAAAATTTGAATAAATATTCATTATTTCTATGTAAATAAATGTTTTATTTTCAT
Source organism: Clivina fossor (assembly GCA_963966155.1). NCBI lineage: Eukaryota > Metazoa > Arthropoda > Insecta > Coleoptera > Carabidae > Clivina > Clivina fossor. The sequence goes on from OZ014557.1 coordinate 6,165,970, forward strand.
CTGACATAATGTTTCTATGATAAATTAATATAATAATATTTTTTATAACATTATTATACTAGTAATATAATAACCTCCTTCTACATAGGTTAGGACAGTAATATAATATCAATATTTTAACATGCTTGAAGAAAAATATTTTGTTCGTTTTAAAAAAAAATAAAGAATTTTCAAAGTTTTTATTTTATAAATATATTTATACCGTGATGTATAAAAAATAATATTTTAATTACAAAATCTAATCTGTTAATTATACTACAAGTTACAAGTATTGACTAAATGATTATTAAAGGGCAACATAAAACATTATAAATTTAATTACATATTTAAAGAAAATTGATGCATTATTTTTTCAATTTCTTATGAACAAAACAAATAGATAAAAAATTCTAAATAATGATTTAAATATTTGAATTAAGTCAAACATAGTTAAAAATATTTGTACAATAAATTACATTCGGACGCTGTTGTCGTAATACGGTTGGTGTAAAGTGACATCGGCTGTTGAAGACAAAACTGATGGTGGCGGAGAAGGTGTAACAACTGCTGCTGCAGGTTGTGATTGAAGTTGGCCATGAGTTGGGGCAACATCTGGCGCTAATCCTCTTAAAAATACTGAAATAGCCTGAATTGCTTGTTCTGGGAAATGTCTAGTTGTACTGCAATACGCCGAATACTAATTGTTTCGATTAGGATGAACACCACGATAATTATACGTGGAACTGTTGATCCGGTCTCTCGCAGTCTTCGAAATGTACGAACAAATACGTGATATGAAGATTGGAGTCCATTTGGATATCTACGTTGGTATTCTTTTGAAGCAGGGCGACTATTGCGATATCCATAAATATAAATTATTTATCTAAATATTCGGCTTCAGTACAACGATCTATTGTCTTACAATAATTAAATAAATATAAACTAAATAAACGTCAGATTTAAACAGTTTGTGCATAGCTGTTTTATTTTGTTTTTCTGCGGTTACTTGTTATTAAACTTGTAAATTTACTATGCCACTAATACAAATTTCATTTTTTGTAGCTACGCAACTAGATAGAATAATACCTCTATGTTTATATGGCATTATTATTGTTTGGTACATGCGTTATAAATCACTCTGTAGAACTGATTATTATAAACATTAGATAATATATGTGCAATTAATTATTCAATAATAATTATTATGATTTTACATATGTAATATAAATTAATTAAATATTTGATTTTCCATATTTTCTTTATTTATTATTATTTTGGTTTTACAAAAATATATGTGTTGTTTATTGTTATAAATAATATATATTATTTCAGAAAAAAAAAAACAACAACTAGGTATATCTGACAAAGAATTTATGATTATACAAGATGATACCTGTACAATCATTTGAAAAATACGAATGCTAAACAGAACATTTAGAATAGTATAGGACATAAATATAATTTTACAGGTTTATAAGATAAATTCGCCATCTACTTTGTTTTCGTTAATTTTTCTTCTAATGTGTCTAAAATGAATGTTATTTTAATATATTAAATACGCGTTTTAAAAATAATATTAATTTTATTTTTAAACTGCTTATTTACATACAATTTGACATTTCTTTTATAAAAATCTAATCTAATCTGCGAAATCTAATTAGCCGTTCTAAAAACATGAGTGAATTTAGTTAAAACTTTAGCTGCGATAAAACAAAATTTGCTAATGAAACTAATTCCGTGCATTTGCAATATATTCCTATAAGATCACATGTTGTTTGGTTCAGAACTACTAGCTCTGCGCTAAAACATTACACTGATTTCGCTAGCAAAAAAGCAGTCTAAATGAGGCTTAACAAAATTTAAAAATTAATCATTAATAAACAAAAAAACACTATGAATACGAATATGGTTTTAATTTCTACTCTGAGGAAAAGTTTTTAATTTGGCATTCATCAGGTTTCTTCTTTGCATGAAACCGGACATGTTGCTTTAAATGACCACTCCACATAAAAGTTCTCTCACATATCTCGCATTTATAAGGTTTCTCATTTGTATGTGTACGAATGTGCACTTTCAAATCTCCACTTTGAATAAATGCTTTCTGACATATTTCGCATTTATAAGGTCTCTCATTTGTATGAGAACGGATATGTTTTCTTAAATCTCCGCTTTGAGTAAATGTTTTCTTAAATCTCCGCTTTGAGTAAATGTTTTCTCACATATTTCGCATTTATAAGGTCTCTCATTTGTATGAGAACGGTTATGAACTTTCAAATGTCCACTTTGCGTAAATTCTTTTTTACATATTTCGCATTTATAGGGTCTCTCATTTGTATGTATACGAATATGCGATTTTAAAGTTCCACTTTCAGTAAAAGTTTTCTCACATATTTCGCATTTATAAGGTTTCTCATTTGTATGTGTGCGAATATGTCGTTTTAAATTATCATTCCGAGTAAAAGTTTTCTCACATAATGTACATTTATGAGATTCACTTTTCTGTACAGATTCATCTTTTTCTTTCGAGCTGAAAATATTATTTTTTATTTGAAGTTCTACTAGCTTGACAACGTTTTATATCGGTTTCATTCTCAAAATCAGAATATTCTTCTTTAATTATTAATTCTGAATGTAAATCGAAAGATTGTGATTTCAAACTTTCTTCAAATTTAATATTTGTATCATTTTCCAAATCCACTTCAATGTTCTCTTCTTTAATCACTTCTTCTTTCATACAAACAGCATCAAAAATTGTATTATTTTGTGATTCTTAACTTTCTTCAACTTTAATGTTTCTATCCGTTTCCAATTCTAGTTTAATGTATTCTTCATTAACAGTCTCTTCTTTAATTTTGTTTTTCATAACTTCACTATTTTGCGATTGTTGTTTTGCATGGCGCTTGAAAATTTCGTGCGATTTAAAACATCTTTCTACAAATTTATACGTTTCATTTAATCGAACAGAACAAATTGAACAAATACAATCCGATAACTTCTCAGGACATTTCAGCTAAAAACATAAATTAAAATTACATATTACATTTTAATGGCAGTTTAATAAAGAATCATATTTCTACTAATAACATCAAGTGACTATGATATTTAACTAATATTTGATTTATTTGAGAGATCTAAATCCCACTATACGCTGTGTGGGTTCGTTACTTGGTTATGGGGTAACAAAGATTAGAAATAACCCGAGCATAATTAAAAATGCAAGACAAAATTTTTACCAGCCTGAACACAGACAACAACATTTTTCTCATAATAGCTATTCCCACTACTCTTGCAGAAACAAATTTTAGTTTAGCAAAATCATATTATAATAATTAATAAACTTATTATAATTAAACCTAATAAAATAATTGTTTTATGTTATTTCTATTATAAATGTATATGTATTCAAATTACAACTTATTTTATATAAATTTCAATTAAACAAAATCAACAAACGTATTAAAATTGAAAATACTCTAAATTAGGTTAGGATAAATGATGTCTGTTCACAAAACTTATAGAAGAGACAATAAATAAATGATTACTTATCAATTTATAAGCATGTAATAGTTTTCGTAACCTGATTAAAGATAGTATTTTACTTACAATTTCCGATGCAACAGTTTCCAATTTGTATGATAACAATATGTTATCCGTATCCATTATAGTTAAACTAAATGTTATATTATCACCACCAGCACATAATCGACAACGGTCGTCCTTTAAATGTTGTTTTAATATGATTTGAGAATCGAAACATTGTTTGATAAATTTATAAGCATCATTCAATCGAACAGCGCAAATTTTACAAATACCATTCGGTAATTTGATCTTGCAATCCATCTAAAACAAGAAAAGTAAAAGATTCAGAAATAATAATGTATATTACAATCAAAACAAATAATTTTATTCTTACAATTTCTGGCATAATTGCTTCCAATTTATCCACAAAACGTTTGCCATCTGAATCCAAATTAAGTATAGTGAATAATACATTTTTATCACTTGTACATAATTTACAAAGTTGCATAAAACTACTCATGATTAAAAATAGATTTTCCACCAAAAAAGCTTCTTACAAAAATTAAAACATAAACATAATGTATTTGATAGTATTAGAGGTTAACTTACAAAAATCTGACACAAATCCAGTATGCCAGATGAATTTTGTGTTATATTTCTAGTATAGGAAGAAGAATAAAAAGCATAATATTTTTATTGAGCGCACTCACAGAAGTAGTGGAAAATATATTTTTATCAGTTGTATGTAATTGACAATGTTGCAAAAAACTATTCTTGATCTTCATGATTAAACATAAATTTTCTACCAAAAAAAAAGCTCTTTGCTATAAGTAAAATATAAAAATATTATATTTGATATTATTCAAGGTTAACTTATAAAAATATGTTAGAAATACAGTTGGCCAGCTGAATTTTTTGTAATGTTTGATGTTTAAGAAAAAGAAGAATCACTTATATATTTTCAAATACATGTTGTTTTTATAGAAATTAGAAAATAATATTCTACATATCATTTATATTTTATTATTTTCAGAATCAAAATTTTTAAAACTACTGATTAAACGAGATTTCATGGAAATACAAACTTATATTTCCAGGAAATATAAGTTTGACCCGTATAGTAAACATTAGCCAAAATTTATAATGCAAAATTTAACTGGACAACTAGTTAGATGCCAGTGACGTCATTTGTGATATTAGGGAGCATCCACTTAATTAGATTTATAAAATAGCTATAATATTACTGTTTATACATATAAAATAATAAAAATAAATTAATTACTGTTATATAAAATAAATATTAAAAATTATTACTAAATTATAAAATAATATATTAATTATACAATGCATATCTGTTTAATACACAATAAAATTAAAAGTGAAAATGTCATTCTTCTTAAACTATTCATTCCATATTGTGATAGCAAAATAGATTGTTTATGTATTTATAGTTAAATACTGAGTGTGCAAACGCAGAATTAGCGCAGCTGTCACTTTTAAAATTTCTTACTTTTCTGGGCAAAGACGATTCTTTGAGTGCATTCAACAAAATACGCTGTCCTTTATTCTTTTTTTTTTCTTATACAGGAAAAAATATTACATAAAATTCATCAATAAATAAATACTACTATTTTAAGTATCTTTTTAATAATTAAATACCACTAATCGAATCATTAAGGAATATTACACAAATATATATAAGAAAAATTTTATTAATTTTGCGACAATCATATATAAATAATTATTTTTGTACTGTTTCACAAAAAAAGTTTGGATACTACTGCCTCGTAGTTACTAAATTTGCAACTAGAGCGTAAGCGATATAGTTAATCTATGCTCAGCTGTCAACAGTTTACTGCACAACTAATGTTGCGCATACTGCATTCCGTATAGCATTGCTAAGTTCACTCTACTCTTAATATAAAACTTGTAGCAAAGACTAATTATTTTATAGCCTATAGTTTATATTTTTCATATTGTTTGAATTTTTGAAGCATTTTTAAAATAAGAATTATATTATAATTTAATTTAGACGCATAGTGTATGTACCAACATCATTAATATTGAATTTATTTTTGTAAAGTTGGCAGTGAAATGTTCTGACTCAATTTCTGTTTACTGCATGCGACAAAATTATCTAACCTCGTTATTATCCCATGATTACCGGTTTACTACTAGTATATTATATTAAAATATTTGTGTAAAAACTATATAAACTTATATAAAACTACACAGTTCATATAATAATAACATAAAAATGTTAATATTTGGAAAACTTTGTCGTTTATGCACGACTGATAAAGATCTCGCATCAACGTTGAATAATTTCGATTCAGATAACATAATTTTATTGGACAAATTAAATCTAATTGCACCAGAACTTGTAAGTACAATAATTACAAATTTAATTCTCTTATTTTATATTTAAATGTTTTTTCAGCTAAACGTAAATAGCAGTTTACCAAATGGCATATGTAAAACATGTATTGTTCAATTGAATCAAGCCTACATATTTATAAAGAAATGCTTTCATTCACAAGAAATTCTAAATCAATATTTAGAACAATTACAAAATGGACAAAATATAAAACAATGCACAAATTTGAAAATTGTAGTGAACAATATAATCAATTATGATAATATATCGGAAAATGCTGTGAAAATATCCAATCTTTTACATACAGAATATGTTTATAAATCGGATTCTGTAGAACAAGAAAACATTATTGAGGATAATGATGGTTCCGGATTTACTCAAGTAAATTTTGAAGATAAACTTAAAGTGGAAGGTATAGATATGAATCAGTTTGTTCCAAATGAAATCATCAGTGAAGGTTGCAACAATTCAATTGATATACAAACTACCACAAGTGTAAAAAATGAAGTAGAATGTTTAATTGATTTTAAAAATGAAACGATTGAAGAACGTCTTTGTGAAACTAATATTAATGATTACAAATCTACCGAAGTAAAATACGAAGATGAAATTACAATAGAAAAACACGAGATTGAAAGTTGTCTTACAGATTTACCCACCATTACAGAGCAAAGTGATGTTTGCAAAAATAATTCAATTGATTTCAGTTCTCAAGTAAATTTTGAAGATGAAATTAAAGTAGAAGAAATAGACACGAATCATATTCTTCCAAATGATAAAACGGAAATTATCACTGAAGGTTGCAACAACTCAGTTGATATACAAACAACCGCAAGTGTAAAAGAAGAGTTAGAAACTAATATTAATGATTATGAATCTACCATAGTAAAATACGAAGATGAAATTACAATAGAAAAACACGAGATTAAAAGTTCTCTTACAGATTTACCTACCACTATAGAGCAAAATGAATTTTACGGGTTTCATTCTATTGATTACAGTTTGGCAAATAAATTTCAAGTGAAATATGATGTTATATTAAAACGTTTTTGCGACAATACGAACAAATTTCTTAGCGATTTTCAAAATAATATAATCGAAGAACAAGCCAATGAAACAAACGATGCGATTTATTTAGAAAATTCCAGAACCGACAAACATATGAAAAACGATGTTGACAACTTAGAAGATATTGCTGTTAATAGAACATTGAAAGACAGTACAAATGTAAAAGTGAATATTCGAACACGCGCAATTAAAGCGCCGCATAAAACCAAAACGGCTAAGAAAACTCATCAAAATCAATCAAAATTAACAAGACAAATTTGTAAAGATAGCAAACGTCACGAATGTAAACTATGTGGTAAAGGTTTTCATACACTTTCTGAATTAACAATACATATCCGTTCACATATAGGTGAAAAATCTTATCCATGTAAAATATGCAATAAAAATTTTACTAGAAAAACAAATTTAAAAAGACATATTCGGATACATACAGGCGAAAAACCATTTCACTGTCAAACTTGTAAGAAAACGTTTTCTCGAAAAGGAAATTTAAAAATACATAGTCGGACACATTCAGGCGAAAAACCATTTCACTGTCAAACTTGTAAGAAATCATTTACTCAAAAAATTAATTTAACAACACATCTTCGGACACATTCAGGCGAAAAACCATTTCACTGTCAAACTTGTAAGAAAACATTTGCTCGAAAAGGAGATTTAAAAATACATCTTCGGACACATTCAGGCGAAAAACCATTTCAGTGTCAAACTTGTAAGAAAACATTTGCTGAAAATGCAAATTTAACAAAACATATTCGGACACATTCAGGCGAAAAACCATTTCACTGTCAAACTTGTAAGAAAACATTTGCTGACAAAACAAATTTAAAAAGACATATTCAGACACATTCAGGCGAAAAGCCATTTCACTGTCAAACTTGTAAGAAAACATTTACTAGAAAAAGTAGTTTAAAAAGACATATTTGGACACATATATCCGAATAATCATTTCAGTGTACAACTTGTAAGAAAACATTTACTCGAAATGAATCGTTAATAAAACATATTCGAAGACATAAATTTGTTAATTTTATACTGTTTAATTTCCATTTAATTAGTTTGACGTGTATATTAAAAAACTTTATATTTTATATATAAATAAATATATTATACAAGTATTATTTTATTTGTTTGCCTTACAATTCAAATTAATACATCTTTGTAAAAGCACTATTATTTGAGATATATTTCAAAGTTTCACAAACTTTGACATTTTAACATTTGATATACTTTAAAATTTATTTATTTTTTACTAAATTATTTTTGATATTTTTTGTTATAATTTTTAGATTTAATATCAGTAACGCCATTTGTTAGCAATACTTTTAATTTATATTTCTATATTTGTCACATAAAAGTTGATTTATAAATAAAATCGCTTATTAGTTGAAATAACAGCAAGTTTGGTCGAAATATTAAATAATTGCGATTTAAAATTTATTTCTACATGGTGTAAGGTTTCGTGTCACCAGAGTCACCCAAGATTATTTTGTACTTCTGCTCCGAAGAGGTAAGTAACAAGAACCAAGAAATTTCTTTTGATAATATGCTCACAAAGGACAATTTTTTTTTGAATAAAAATTATCTAAACACTTAAAAATATTATTCAAATACCAGTACTTTAACATATTTACATCGTTTTACAATTCATATAATTTCTATTACTTTTTAAAATAAGCTTTGATTGATTCATATAATAAAAATATTAAATAATAAAAAAATAATTAAAAAAACAAAATTATATATAATAATTATATATATATATATATATATATATATATATATATATATATATATATATATATATACAGTTTGTCCCCGGATTGAGTTCACTATAGGTGTAATCAGCAAAAAATTTAAGAATTTCGTTTTCATATTTTGGGATTCCGCCCTGCTTAGTCCGAAGACAATTTTAAGCATATTTTTATTTTTTTAAAGATCAAGGCGGCCATGAAAAATATAAAAAACTATTTTATATTCAGGTAAAGTGTTTTTTTGGTCAATAATACGGCATAATGTTCTTGTGAAAAGTTGTTCAGAATATGAAATTATGGCTGTGTGTAAAATTTTAAAAAAATCAGTCTGGACATAATGCCGACTGGACAAAACGCCGACTAAGGACACAACGCCGACCGTTCATTCGCATTTGCGCAAGCTAAATAAACAAAAGGTTGACGCTTGCATAAGCCAAAACGTTGGGGGTTGAGTAAAATCTATCAATACATCAATTTTATGCAAGTTATCTATCAATAACAATGATTAGCTTGCGCAAGTGCAAATGAACGGTCGGCGTAGTGTCCTCAGTCGGCGTATTGTCCAGTCGGCGTTATGTCTAGACACATTTTTTTTAAAACTGATCTTTTTAAAATTTTACACAGAGCCATAATTTCATATTCTGAATAACTTTTCTCAATGACATTATGGCGTATTATTGACCAAAAAGGCCGTTTACCTGAATATAAAATAGTTTTTTTACATTTTTTATGGCCGCCTTGATTTTTAAAAAGCTAAAAATATGCTGAAAATTGTTTTCAGACAAAGCAGGCAGGGCGGAATCACAAAACATGAAAATAAAATTCTTAAATTTTTTACCGATTACACCTATAGTGAACTCAATCCGGAGACACACTGTATATATATATATATATATATATATATATATATATATATATATATATAATGAAGAAAATATTCGTTTTTATTGTCTCTATTTTTCAATTTTCCTGCATTTATATTTTTTTTTAAAAAAAATACAATATTAATTTGAAGTTTACATATTTAAAATTGCTGTGTCCAATAATTTTAAAAATATGCTATGTAGAATAAGCGAAAATATATTCCGAAATCCTTATAATTCGATACATACATACACAATCACGCCATGTACCCCCAAAAGGATGTGGCACAAACTCTTTTTATCATCCCCGAAATCAGTCGCCTCCAAACATATTCCTATCCAACACAAGCAACTTTCGCTTCATCCACATTCATTTATTCCTACTACTTGGAAACTTTCGCTCACGCAAGCCACTCTCTCAATCATATACCACTCCAACTACACATCGGACGTCCACCTGCAAACGTATACCATCAAAATCATTCAAATAAATCGTTTTAACTGCAAAACGACCATTAGACGCATTCGCTCAAGATGGCTCCGAACCAGATCTTATCTGACTAACACCAACTTTTGCTACAACATTTTCTTCGCAATTTTCTACTCATCATACACTAATCGTATTTCGTAGCCCCGATCTCTCCCATACTTACACCCAGCTACCCCATGTGAAAATCTCATTTCCACAGCAGTCATGCTTTTGCAACCAAACCCAGAACATTCACTACCATACGTCAACGTAGGCACCGAAACTGCATTGTATATACACAAACGGGGGGGGGGGGGGTGGCTTCTTTGGAAACATTTAGCACCTTACAACCAGCAGCATTTATTCTCCTTTCAATTTCAAGATTAAAACACGGCCATCCATCTCTAGACAACAAACTATCCAAATACACATCTGCTCATCTATCTGCTCTAAACGTACACGATTCATAAATAACAAGATTAGAAGTATATGGGTAAACCCATATATAGACTACTGTTCAGACCAGGCATTGCCATCTGTTGGCAAGTGACTGACATGTACATGTCTGACTTAAATGTTCAAGTTTCGTTATCATGTTAAGACCGCAGTACCATCTGTTGGCCACTAGCGCGTACAAATCGCAACACATTTCATATTCTTATCACGCTTCGTAATGACGCACGCATTCAGTACTAGTCTCGCTTTGCATTCGCAAGCAGTAAGGGTCCGTTTCCGCCCGTCAACGAGAGAACATCTCCACGCATTGCTGTTGAACAAGAACGCACATTTCATCTCATCAAATATCATTCGCAGCAAGTATTATTATATATTTCTGTGTCGCTTCGTACTAAACATACAAGTTATGCTACGTTATTCGCTAAACGAACGACTTGTAATGTGATTCTGTCGAACATACATGAAATATCTCGCTAGCTTGCACAACGCTACTTTCTAAATTAAATATATTCGCTTTTCATCCGCTATTGTACACATATTACGCAGAAGCATATCATTTCTACTATTAATTGTGATTAACTGATTGTAAATTACAAGATAACACATTCTCGCATCATTGATCGACCACGTGTTGGACATAACCTTCAAATATTCAAGGAAAGTACAACATATTTTATTCTTTGTGATTTACATGTTATTATTTACAATTACAAACGCTTGTATACCTGTTACACATAGAATTATTCCAATTCTATGCGCTTGCAGTATCATTATTCCGCATTTCATGTACTCTGCTTACATTAGTGTCGCATCACTCGCAGTTCTCATTCACGCTTGCATTTTTGTGTTTGCAACATTTATTCTCATATTTAGTTGCAGATTCTTCTCTTTATTTGTGCTTTATTAATTGTTTTGGAAGCTTATTAACACTAATTCTCGCTCAACACTCGTTGAAGATTTGACGATATATACACATTCACGCATAGCTCCAAACACGCACCGCAGAAGCACCAAGTTTACGTTAATTGAAGTACACGCATCCTGAAAGCTCTCAGTAACTACACAATCGTACGCTGAATTGTAAGGTATCTAACCGCATATTCATTACGGATCTGTACTACATCATATAAACGTAAGTCGCTTTTACATTATTCAGTATAATCTTGCAGTAATTGTGCTGACACTTGACTTGCTACAAGTTACTGGTTTGATTCACCTCGCCTACCGTCCCGCACTCCTATACCTCAGTTGTGGGCCAACCTCTTTCCTCATTTCTTCCTAGAGCTACCACTTCTTGTACAAGCCCTATCTATCGCTCGGATAGGTGAAGATCGTCTCTGATCCTTATCCATCCTCTTGCATATCATTTATTAGTTCTATTCAGCAAGTTACGCACGCTTATTCCATATTTACGCCGCAATACAGTCCACTAGCTCGCTACATAACCGCACACACGCCGCATCGCCTTTTTTAGGAACTCGAGCACTTGCCCACAAACACAACTAGTGTTTCGTGGTCGCCAAGCCAGCACCGGGTCCCAACAACTACTTTGACATTTCTCGGAAAGTTGGCAACACTGTATTTTAATAATATTATAATTTATGTGGGCACTAGGAGAAACTTTTCTGAAAATTTGATCAAAATCGAATAAATAATGTAGCCAGAATGAATTTCAGGGTGGCCAAAATCTGGAAAACCGGGAAAACCGGGAAAAGTCAGGGAATTTGGTGGTCCTGGAAAAGTCAGGGAAAAGTCAGGGAATTTCATTTGTAGTCAGGGAAAAAATTTGTTTGGCGAAGTTACAAAATTACAAACACAAATTTTGAGTAAATGTTATGCAAATTTGTAATTGTATTATTATAAAATCGGAAAAAATTAATGAGTTTCACTTTTAGTATATTCAAATTAATCTTTTTCAATTTTTTCATACCTAGACTTAGAAATCTTTATTTATGGTTATTTGAATTTACCGCGCAAAGTATTCGACTACGTTCAGTCGACATAACCTCTCATAAAAGAGAACATAAATACATACACTCAAACCCCACTTTATCTGCCAATTTGAACTCACTTTATCTGTGGAACTAGTCGGGTGGTAACACTTAAACACGTTAGATGGCTGCACCAATCTTATATTTAAATATTATGAAATATCATAAAAAAAAGTTTATTTATTTAAAATACTTTCGATTTTGTTCATAGTTTATAATAATATAATAAACAAAATTAAGTAATTAAATTAAATTTACCTCATAATGTGTTTTGTGACATATGTGACGCAGTAGAATACAGAACAGGATGCGGAACGAGTATGCGCAGTGGTATGCAGGTAAAGTGAGGTTTCCGGTCCCGTTTTGGCAGATAAACTGGGGTTCGTGTGTATATTATAACCGGTTGTGATCATGTTGAAACATGTGCTAATAATGTGAGAATTTCATATAATAGTCTATATGAGGTCTATATTAGATTTGAAAATCCATAATAGATTTTTAAATCTGATACATACGTGTGACAAATCGTAAACGTTTGATGATATCAAACAAGTGTTAATCCAGACAGGTATGTATTATTTAACTCCAGTATTTATATTGATTGTTACATTTAAAGTTTGTTTTTTTATTCGAAATCATTGTTAATATTAACGTAATGAAACTGTCATTTTTTATTTACATGATTTATTTAATATTTTAATAATAATTTCTTTAATTTTCTATTTTAATTAAATTTTGTAGTTTTAAATAATGTTTGCTCTGCCATTAAATGTGTTTTTTTCTGTTCTAGCATTATGTCGAAATATAAAAAGACGACATTCAACTCAAATTGGTTACTGAAAGAAGAATACAAAAACTGGGTTTCTCCAGTTGAGAACAATTCTCATTCTGTATATTGCAAAACATGTCGCAAAACTTTTGATTTGAGTAATATGGGTGAGCAGGCTTTAACTAGCCACATGTTTGGTAAAAAACATAAAAGCTTCATGGAAAATATATATGGTTCAGCTAGTCTCCTTGCGTTTTATCCAAAAAAAGAATCGTCATCAGCTCAACCAGCAAGTAAGCTTATCCTGGAATAATTTTATATTTTATAAGAGATTTACATTAGTAAATAGTTTTTTCACCCCAGGGCTTTTTTACCCCATTCTACCCTACATTTAATTATTTTATTTATTTTAATATATTTTAAACATTTTTTTACAGTGCAAAAGGAAATAATTGATCATCCGGCCATCCCGGTTGAAAATTCGAAAGCTATGGATAGTTCGGCCACTGCTTCCACAACTGCTCCTCTAGCTACATCAATCAGTCGATCTTCAGCTGTTCATTCTACTACAAATTCAACAGTTAAAACAGTTACGAAATCTACAAGCCAGCCTAGAGAAATAGTTTCCATGCTCGAAAGGAACAACGTAACGAAATCAGAGATTTTGTGGTGCATGTATATTGTGCATAAACACGGTTCTTATCGAAGTGGGGCTGATGCAGTCAGTCTGTTTCCTCTGATGTTTCCAGACTCGGAAATTGCATCTCGACTGAAACTACAGCGAAGTAAAATATCGTACGGAACATAACCCTGCGGGATTTTAGATGGTAGATATCGGGAGTTGTGGACTACATACTACTCACAATGCGTACAAGAAAGCCATGAAAATTACTTCTTGGAATATTGACTCATTTTTGAGGGCACTGTATTACCTTTTTTGCTATACCCCTGCCCGTCGTGATGACTACACCAAATTTTCCGGATCTGTGATATTTCCTCTAAAATTTTGCGGGATCCGTTGGGTTGAAAATTTTAAAGTCGCTGAGCGTGCTCTCAGCATTCTCCCAAATGTTCACAAGTACGTTGAAGGTATAAAAGAAACTAATAAAGCCCCTTCCTGCAACAGTTTTGAAGTCGTAACTTCTGCATTGAAGGATAAATTTCTACCTGCAAAACTAGCTTTCTTGCAATCGCTTTCTTCCGAAGTTGAACCATTTTTAGCTCGTTTTCAGTCTAATGCACCTCTTTCGCCTTTGTTGTACGAATCACTGACGAGCATGGTACAAAGAATCATGAGTCGGTTTGTAAAGGACGACGTTTTGAAATCGGCAACAAGCATTTCCCAAATCGATCTCAACAAAGATTATAATTTGTTAACTGCTCAGAAAATTATTTTGGGATTTTCCGTTCGACATGAGCTTCGCAAGGAAAGAAATCTCAAAGAAGTCGACGTTTTGACATTTCGCAACGACTGTCGCAAAGCACTGAAAGAATTTTGCATTTTAATTCTTGCAAAATCGCCACTTATCTTTCCCTTAACTAAAGGCATTTCCTGTTTTGATCCTGCTGTAGTCTTAAATCCTAAAGTCAGATCTCTTCGACTGAATAAAGCTTTAGACATTTTCGTGCAGCATAATTTGGTTTCAGGATCCAAAGCAGATGCAATTAAGAGAAATTTTGATACTGTATGCGAACAACCTCTCTTCGTTGAGACATTATCAAATTTCTCCATTGCAAACCAAAGACTTGACGATTTTTGGATAGCCGTAATCCCAAAGTCAGAAAACTTCGATAACTTGCGACTTTTCCTGAGAATCATTCTGATTATGTCTCACGGAAATGCTTTTTCAGAAAGCGGGTTTTCAATAAATAAAGAGATTTTGATTGAGAATCTGGCAGAAGAATCTCTGATAGCGCAACGGATTGTCTATGACGCTATTTCGTATCATGGAGGTATAGAAAACGTCAAAATTAATAACAGTTTAATTCACGCTGTTAGAAATTCATCTGATCGTTATTATGATGCCCTGAAGAAGAAGAAGGAGAAAGAGGATGAAATTTCTAAAGAAAAAACCAGAAAACGGTGGAACACAGAAATGCTAAAGGCACTTGGAGAAAAGAAGGCGAAACTCCTAGACGAAGCTAGAAGGAAAGTTGAAGAAGTGGAGTTAGAAATGAAGCAGATTATTTAAAATGCAGGAAATTCTTTATGTTATATTAATTGTTACACGTAAAATATTGTTTATGTCCTAAAATATGGATTGATTCTTGTGAATTTGCTTGAAACCAAATTCAAAATATGTTTAATTCAATGTTGACTAATAATAATATTAGTCATATTAAATACATATTAAATATGTACGTATTATTTATATGAAGACTGAAATACGTGTAATTCGTTGTGATTTTGAAATACATATGTTTAATTAAATACTTAAAACCGATGTTTGTATTTTTTACTCCTCATTATAATTAATTAAGTTTGAGGTTGTAACTCATCTTTATCTAATTTTAAACCGATTTTAATCAATATTTTGTAATTTACAGTACTTGGGAATTTATATTTGTTTAAATATAAAAGTCAGGGAAAAATGAAAAAAAAATTCTGGAAAACCGGGAAAAGTCAGGGAAATTGGTTTTCACAAAGTTTTGGCCACCCTGGAATTTTTAAAAAATTTTGTGATTTTTTTCTAGATAAGTTGGCAACACTGTATTTTGTTAAAATTGCATAATTTATTTAAGCACTAGGAAAAACTTTTATGAAAATTTGATTAAAATCGGTTAAATAAAATGGTCATAATAAATTTTTAAAAATTTTACTATTTTTTTTCTCGGAAAGTTGGCAACACTGTATTTTGTTAAAATTACATAAATTATATGAATACTAGGAAAATCTTTTGTGAAAATTTGAGTGAAATCGGTTGAATAACATGGCCATAATAAAATTTTTAAAACTTTAGTAATTTTTTTCTCGGAAAGTTGGCAACACTGAATATTAATAAAATTATGTAATTAATGGGAGCATTAGGGAAATCTTTTCTGAAAATTTGATCAAAATCGGATAAATCATGTAGCCAATATGAATTTTTAAAAACTTTAGTAATTTTTTTCTCGGAAAGTTGGCATCACTGGAAAAAACCGAAACCACATGACCATCTTGGGCACTAGGCAAATTTATCCTGAAAATTTCATTAAAATCGGTTGAACCGTCTAGGGGGAGTTGCGGCCACAAAATTTTGTCTGAGGACCGAGCGAGCGAGCTGACGACGCACATCCATACACCCACATAAACTAAGTTTAGATTCGTCATCTACAGGCTATATGAAGGATTTCTATACAATTTTTTTTTTTTTTTGAAAATGTTACAGACACCGTACCAAACGCTATACTACTTTTTCCTTGCAGTCAAAGTAGTAATAATCCAAGTACATGAACTTTATAAAATAATTTGCAAAACTAACAAGAATATTCAACCTGACCTACTCTTGTACGTGCAAATTTTAAAGAAAAAATGTTCTGCTCGCGCAGTATTTGCAATTTTACGTAATTTTACGTAATTTTTGGTAATTTTACGTAATTTTACCTGCAATTTTAAAGAAAAAATGTTCTGTTCTCGCATTATTTGCAACACAGCGCAAAATATGTTACACTAAGCTTATATTAAATATTGATATTATTCCAAGTTCAACGTCTGTTTTTTAACATACAAGATGACGTACGTCTTTTATTTTCATTTTCGCTCTGTATGTATATGTACGTTTTTAATGTTTTTACCACTTTGACTGCTAGGAAAAAGTGGTATAGCGTTTGGTACGGTGTCTGTAATATTAAAAAAAAAATTTTTTTTTTATGGAAATTCTTTATATAGCCTATAGATCAAACGAATCTGAACTTAGTTTATAAGTGGGTGTATGGATGTGCGTCGTCAGCTCGCTCGCTCGGTCAACAGTCAAAATTTTGTCGCCGCAACTTTTCCTAGACGGTTCAACCGATTTTAATGAAATTGTTAGGATAAATTTGTCTGGTGCCCAAGATAGGGTTTTGGTTTTTCCAGTAATGCCAACTTTCCGAGAAAAAAATTATTAAAGTTTTTAAAAATTTATATTGCCTACATTACTTATCCGATTTTGATCAAATTTTCAGAAAAGATATGCCTAATGCTCCCATTAATTATATAATTTTATTAATATCCAGTGTTGCCAACTTTCCGAGATAAAAATTACTAAAGTTTTTAAAAATATATTATGGCCCTGTTATTTAACCGATTTTACTCAAATTTTCACAAAAGATTCTCCTAGTAATCATATAATTTATGTAATTTTAACAAAATACAGTGTTGCCAACTTTCCCAAAAAAAATTTACTAAAATTTTTAAAAATTTATTATGATAATTTTATTTAACCGATTTTAATCAAATTTTCATAAAAGATTCTTCTAGTGCCTAAATAAATTATGCAAATTTAACAAAATACAGTGTTGCCAACTTATCGAGAAAAAAATTACAAATTTTTTTAAAAATTTATTTTGGCTACATTATTTATTCGATTTTAATGAAATTTTCCAAAAAGTTTCTCCCACATAAATTGTAATATTATTAAAATACAGTGTTACCAACTTTCCGAGAAATGTCAAAGTGGTCTATATATGGGTTTACCCATATACGTCTAATCTTGTTATAATTTATTTTTATTTCTCTCTAATGTCATTTCCATGTTTATTAGAATAAAAAAATATAAAAACATATGGTGGGCCTATCCAGCAACTTTCCCCGGGCCTAATTTTTTATCTAGTCCAACCCTGTTTTCCTCCAAATATTTTTATCCAGACAAGTAATTTTAACTTCATCCACATTCATTATATATCTCATATATGCTCTTTATACAATGCAGTTTTCGGTGCCTACGTTAATGTATGGTAGTGAATGTTGGGTTTGGTTGCAAAAGCATAAACGGAAAATGACTGCTGTGCGAAATGAGATTTTTATGTGGGGTACCTATGTGGTGTAAATAGGAGAGATCGGGGCTACAAAATACGATTAGTGTATGGTAAGTGTAAAATTGAATAAATTTTGTAGCAAAAGTTGGTGTTAGTCAGTTAAGATGGTTCGGACGCATGTTGAGCGAATGCGTCTAATGAACGTTTGCTGTTCAAAAGATGCATTTGAATGATTGGGATGGTATACGTTTGCCTAGTAGATCAGTCCGATGAGTAGTTGGAGTGGGATATGTTTGAGAGAATGGCTTGCGTGAGCGAAAGTTTCCAAGTAGTAGAAATAGAAGAGAGCATGTATGAGAGTAGAATTATGAATGTGGATAAAGCGAAAGTTACTTGTGCTGGATAGGAATGTTTTGAGGCGACTGATTTCGGGATGATAAAAAGAGTTTGTGCCACACCCTGCTTGGGTACATGGCGTGATTGTGTATGTATGTATGTATGCTCTTTTATTTTTACGATTTGGAAACATTTGCTCACTCAAGCCACTCCATTTACTCCATCAGACATCCACACACAGAGACATATACATTCGCTTAAAATAGCCGAAACCATCTTAAGTGACTAACACCAACTTTTGCAACAACAATTTTGCAATTTTTATACATACATACACAATCACGCCATGTACCCAAAAGGGTCTGGCACAAACTCTTTCCACTCATCCCGAAATCAGTCGCCTCGAAACATTCCTATCCTGCACAAGCAACTTTCGTTTCATCCATATTCATAATTCTTCCTCTCATACCATGCTCTCTTTTATTCCTACTACTTGGAAACTTTTGCTCACGCAAGCCATTCTCTCAATACTTATCCTACTCCAACTACTTATCCTAGCCAATATCTCTTCTACCGAACATACCACGCAACAACTTGTATATATTTCCACAGCAATCACCTTGGTCTTTTCATGCTTTTCTGCAGTCACTCAACTACCATACATCAACGTAGGCATTAATGCTGTTCTTACCCAAAAATGTGCCAAAATATTGACATCAAATGTATCATTTCATCAGGGATGTCCAAAAGTAATTGACCCGATACAACTCCATCGTTATTAATTAAGATTGTCACTTGAAAAAAATAATAACGGAAAATTATTGAACATATACGTTACAAATAATTTGAACTACACTGTAAAAAATCGGTGTAAATTTACAATGATAATCATGGAAAATGAATTTCACTGTAATTTTTTTTTTTTTGTAAATTTACTAAAATCTGTAATATTACAGAAATTTTATAATAGTATTTAAATTTTACAATTTTTATGTATTTTTACATTTGAATACTTATTTTATGTAATTATACAAATATTTTTATATAAAAATTTAAAAAATTATAAATGTAATAATTACATTAGTACATGTAATAATTACATTAATAAATGTAATATTTATATTAATCAATGTAATATTTACAACAGTAAATGTAATTGTTACATTTATTAATGTACGCATAAATGTAATATTTACATTCACAAATGTAATAATTACTTTAAAAAGTGGAAATATTACAAGTAGTTATGTAAATTTACTTAGCAAATATTAAAATGTATTTTAATTGTAATTTTACATATAAAAATAATTTTTGTGAAATACATTTTTTTGTAAATTTACATTGATTATCGTTGGCAACAGTGTCCAATGATTTTTATTGTAAAATTTGTTTACAGTGTAGAGTTACATAAACCGTAGATTGATTGATTAACTAATGTATGACTTGATCACATTGTTAACTATTAAGAAAGTGGCTATTTATACCTACGGTATGTATACGCACTTGGCTATTTATACATACGGTATGTATACGCGATTGGCTATTTATACATACAGTATGTATACGCAATTGGCTATTTATACATACAGCATGTGAACAAGTTAGCAAGTCCAAAACCACGCATTCAGCTTAACCTAACACCCCTGTAATATTGTATTAAAATGAACTTTTCCGCTGGGGACAGTAAAGTAGCTATGAGTGCCGTCTGCCGTGCAATTATATTCATTTTGTAGGTGTAGTAGCTTGATAAGAGTTAAGTTATAGAAAGTGGCTATTTATACATACGGTATGTATACGCAATTGGCTATTTATACATACAGTATTTTTACGCAATTGGCTATTTAGGGTAGGTTAGGTTAGTAGGCTGGTTTAGGTTTAGGGTTTTTTTTTAGTATGTATAAATAGCCAATTGCGTATACATACCGTATGTATAAATAGCCTCATCCAAAATTAAATCCAAAGGACGTCCGAAGAGAAAGACTAAGCAGACCAGTTTTTACAAAAAAAAAAAAAAAATACAGAATAAAAAATAATACCTATATTTATTTTACTTTATTTTTATTTATATTTATTTTACTATATAATTTATTTCTCTGATTTAATGATACTTTATAGTATATGTATTACTTTATTGAACAATATTGTAAATAAATTTTAATAAATAAAACTATAATTATTTATAATTGTGTAGTTATTATCAAAATATTAATTGTAATACTAGCACATACAATCAGTATATGTACATCTGTAAATAGCCAATTGCATATACAAAAAGTATGTATAAATAGCCAATAGCAAATACATATCGTATGTATAAATAGCCAGTTGTTTACACATACAGTATGTATAAATAGTAAATTGCGTATACATACTGTATGTATAAATAGCCAATTTCGTATACATACTGTATGTATAAATAGCCAATTGCGTATGCATACTGTATGTATAAATAGCCAATTGCGTATACATACCGTATGTATAAATAGCCTCATCCTAAATATAAAATAAATATCACGATGATTACTGATATTTTTAAGTAGTTTGTAGATCAAACAAGATCAATTTCTTTGCACATAGATAAATTCTATTTTTTGTTAAAATATATGATAGCATTTTCTTCTAATAAAGAAAAAATGCAAATAAAATAAGTGATAATCATTGCACTTATTCAATTTTAGTATTACGTTTTGCATCAGAGCAAATAATACATATTTTGAAAACAATTTTAAAACATTTTTACTTTATTCGTCTGTCATTTTAATTGAATATTTAATAAATATTTTTTTACTTACTCTCTTTGTTTATGTCGAATGATGCACACGAACTGACTTGTATCAAAATATAAGTTGACGTTCTAAATATCAAACTGTTGCAATAATTTTGTTCAGTACAAATTAGATATGTACATTACATTCGTAGCAATATGGTATTTTAAAATTTGTTGTAGATTTTTATCATAAATATATATAGCATTTAAAATTATTCATATTTTCTGTCGATATCTATTTTACTATTTTCAATATACACATAGCTTGTTTTAATATATGAGATTTAATATAAAATATATAATTTCACCTAATATCTAATATTTTTATATTAACAAAGCTGATATTATTGCATAATAAAATGTTGCTTTTATAAGCAAAACGTGCATAGCAATCTGTTTTTCTCTGTGTATGAATTCAAATATATTAGACATTGGAAATGTTTTAAAAAGTATTTTTCTAAATACCCCAATAGCTGTGCTTATAAACAGATATCAATAGAAAAACAAAGATATATTCATATATTTGTAAGGTACCACGTATTTAATAAATACAAAAAAGATATATTCTTTAAATCAAAACGACAAACAAACCACCCACAAAATTTGCTTAAGACAAATTAGTTGTTATATTTCTATCGTCTTCAAAACATTTTATTGAACCATTAGCGGAACATAATTATAGTAATGTATGGCATTTAACAACTTACCTTTCAAATTCTGAAATGTACCCCATATGTTTGAGCGTTCTAGAAGAATATAATAGTACAAATTCAAAATTATTGGAAAGAAAAAAAAAGAGGACCTATTAATCGCATTACGTAAAGCTAGAGAACAAGAATTTAGGATTTCAATTTGGAATTTGGCAACAATCTACTAGACCAAAAATATATTATCAATATATTAATGAATAAAACTATACGCAAAATCTATAATTCAAATATTTATTCATTATCAGATAATCGCATATTGAATCGACTACAACTACCGCTGCTGAACATAAAGTTCATTACTTTAAATTACGAATACATAATCTAACTCAATCCATAACTTTTAAAACAGAACGAAATCGACAAAAATAGTACATTTAAAAATCAATAATTTAACAATTGTATCTATATTAAAATTGAGTATTAATAGAACAATGTTCATGTTAATATTTTTGCAATATTAAACATATTAAATTTATAAATAACAATCAACTTATTTCATTGATATTATTTAAATATTTTATATATAATATTATTTTTATCTTATGACATACATGTAAATTAATTATATAATTATGTAAAAAAAAACATTTCCTTATTTGTTTTTCTGTAATACGTATGAAAATGTATGTTTTTTTATAAATTTTTACAATCTACATTACAGAAACAATAAATATTTGACTAAATATAAAGGAACATTACTTAGATGGTCGATGCCCCAAAATCTGAACCTTAACTTTTATAGGTCCTATGACAGGCTTAAAGAAAAATATTTTATTCATGTTATTATTAAAACAACTTATCAATACATATTATAAAATAATATTCATTTATTTATTAATTTGAATTT
This sequence comes from Clivina fossor, assembly GCA_963966155.1. Taxonomy (NCBI): domain Eukaryota; kingdom Metazoa; phylum Arthropoda; class Insecta; order Coleoptera; family Carabidae; genus Clivina; species Clivina fossor. The sequence goes on from OZ014557.1 coordinate 6,188,810, forward strand.
TATTATAAATAACATTTAATATATTTTACATATTTAATAATAATAAAATTAATATAAATTTAAAAAAATACATAAAATTGATTTAGGAAAATGCTGTCATTTTTACATTACAATATCAACAAACTGTTATCTTCTTGTCACAATAAAGACTGAAAATTTCAAAATGTATTACGAATGCATAAACAAATTGTCATTTCATGTTGTGTTATAAATTTCCAAATACATGTTGATTTTTATAGAAATTAAAAAATATCATTGTACAGAAAGTCTCAATCAAACTGTCGTTTTATGCACAAGTACAAGAGTTGGACTTGGTGTAAAAACTAAAAATGTGTTAAATGTTCGGATTGCTCAAATTCTTGTGCTAAAACGCCAGTTTGAATGAGCCTTAAGATTTAAATTTTGTTTAAGATAATAATCATGCTGCCAAAACAGTTTTACGATTTAGTTTTAGTTTCACGATTTAACGCAGCGCAAAACTTGATCATTTACATTGCCTGTCTGTCTTGATGAATTTTCAGTTACACCTGCGCAGTGATGACAATTTAAATGAAGAAAATCATTTTTGACTTTACTGTTTACGTTGTTTACATTCCAAACAGTTTTTCATTACATTCAGTAGAGTTTTTTTTTTACAGTTTAAATTGTATTGCGTTAAATATGTTTGAAGAAGAATTTATATACAAAATAAGACCTGTACAATCATTTCAAAAATACGAATGCGAAACGTAATATTTCAAATTGTATACTACATAAATAAAATTTTGTAAGTTTATACGATAAATTTGTCATCTTCAATAATTTCGCAAATTTTTCTTCTGTTTCTAAAATAAATTTTATTTTAGTATATTAAATACGCCTTTTCAAAATAATATTAATTTTATTTTCTAAATTGCTCATATACATATTATAAATTTAACGTTTCTTTCATAAAAACAAATATACATCGCTATCACATGTAACTGAAATCTGATTGGCCGTTCTTAAATCATAAGTGAATTTTTGTTAGAAACCTTGGTTAGGTCAGACTTTGGCTGCGATAAAACAAAGTTTACTAATGAAACTAAATCCGTCCATTCGCAATGTATTCCTATAAGCTCACATGTTGTTTGGTTCAGAACCACTAGCTCTGCAATAAAACAAACACCAGTCTGAATGAGACTCAACAACATTTAAAGATTAACCATTAATAAAAAGAGAACTACAAAAATTAATGAATTACGCTATGAATACGAATGTTTTTTTTTTTTAATTTCTACTCTCTGTAAAAGTTTCCTATTTCGCATTCTTCAGGTGTCGTCTTTGCATGAGAACGGATGTCTCTTAAAAATGTCACTACTAATAAAAGCTGTATCACACATTTTTGCATTTATAAGGTCTGTCATTTGTATGAGAACGGATATGTTTTCTTAAAGCTCCACTTTGAGTAAATGTTTTCTCACATATTTCGCATTTATAAGGTCTCTCATTTGTATGTATACGAATATGATTTTTTAAATGTCCACTTCGAGTAAATGTTTTGTCACATATTTCGCATTTATAAGGTCTCTCATTTGTATGTATACGAATATGGTCATTTAAATCTCCACTTCGAGTAAATGCTTTGTCACATATTTCGCATTTATAAGGTCTCTCATTTGTATGTATACGAATATGTACTTTTAAATGTCCACTTTGAGAAAATGTTTTCTCACATATTTCGCATTTATAAGGTCTCTCATTTGTATGTGAACGGATATGTTTCCTTAAACTTCCACTTTCAGTAAAAGTTTTCTCACATATTTCACATTGATAAGGTCTATCATTTGTATGTATACGAATATGAGCTTTTAAATGTCCACTTCGAGTAAATGCTTTGTCACATATTTCGCATTTATAAGATCTCTCATTTGTATGTATACGACTATGCCTTTTTAAACTTATATTCTGAGTAAAAGTTTTCTCACATAATGTACATTTATGAGATTTTCTTTTTTTTACAGATTCATAATTTTCTTTCGGACTGAAAATATTATTTTTCTTCGAATCTCCACTATCTTCACAACGTTTTACATTGGTTTCATTCTCAAAATTAGAATATTCTTCCTTAATTATTAATTCTGAATGTAAATCTAAAAGTTCGGATTTCAAACTATCTTCAAATTTAATATTCGTATCATTTTTCAAATCTACTTCAATGCTCTCTTCATTAATAGCTTCTTGTTTCATACAAGCAGTATCAAAATTTGTATTACTTTGTGATTCTAAACTTTCTTCAACTTTAATATTTACATCAGTTTCCAAATTTAGTTTAATGTATTCTTCATCAATATTTTCTTCTTTAATTTCGCTTTCATTTTTAATTTCGTTTTTCATAACTTCACTATTTTGCGATTGTTGTTTTGCATGTTGCTTGAAAATTTCTTGCGATTTAAAACATTTTTCTACAAATTTATACGTTTCATTTAATCGAACAGAGCAAATTGAGCAAATACAATTCGATAACTTCTCAGTACATTCCAGCTAAAATATAAATTAAAATTATATATTACATATAATAAAAATCTCCGGATTAAAGGGATCTCAATAAAGAAATATATTTCTACTAATAACACCTAGTCCCTATGATATTTTACTAATATTTAATTTATTTGTGAGATCTAAATCCCACTACAAGCTGTGTGAATACGTACGTTACTTGGTTATGAAGTAACAAATGATTAAAAATACAAGACGAAATTTTTACCAGCCTGAAAACAGACAACAATATTTTTCTCATAATAGCTATTCCCAACTACTCTTGCAGAAACAAATTTTAGTTTAGCAAAAACATACTATAATAATTAATAAACTTATTATAAGTAAACCTAATAAAATAATAATTGTTTTATGTAATTTTTATTGTAAATGTACATGTATTCAAATTAAAACTTATTTTACATAAGTTTTAATTAAACAAAACCAACAAACGTATTAAAATTTGAAATACTCTAAATTAGGTTAACTTAAATTTGTCTGTTCTCAAAAATTATGGAAGAGACAATAAATAAATGATTACTTATTTCTAAGCATATAATTTCGTTTCGTGGACCTGGTTAAAGCTAGTATTTTACTTACAATTTCCGATGCAATGGCTTCCAATTTGTATGATAACAATACATTATCCGAATCCATTGTAGTTAAAGTAAATGTTATATTATCACCACCAGCACATAGTCGACAACGTTCTTCATTTAAATGTTGTTTTAATATTATTTGAGATTCGAAACATTGTTTTATAAATACATAAGCATCATGCAACTGAACAGCGCAAACTGTGCAAATAACATTCGGTAATTTGATCTTGCAATCTACCTAAAATAAGAAAAGTAAAAGATTCAGAAACAATAATGTATATTACAATCAAAAGAAATAATTTCATTCTTACAATTTCTGGCATAATTGCTTCCAATTTATCTACGAAACGTTTGCCATCTGAATCCGGATTAAATATAGTGAACAATACATTTTCATCAGTTGTACATAATTTACAATGTTGCATTAAACTATTCATGATTAAAATTAAATTTTCTACCAAAACAAAAGCTTCTTACAATAAGTAAAACATAAAATAATTGTATTTGATAGTATTGGAGGTTAACTTATAAAAATCTGACACGAATCCAGTTGGCCAGATGAATTTTGCGTAGTTTTTAGTATAAGAAGAAGAATAAATAGCAGCGTCCTGTTTACTTAACGCAACATATTTAATTTTAAAAATGTTTATCAATTGCTAGTTGATCTAGCTTCTAGTTGTTTTTCTGAATGATATTCAAACAAAAAAAAAATAGAAAATTAAGTTTGGTATTCATTCTGCAGCTAAGGTCAATAAAGTTGAATGAAGTAATTGCTAGCACACTAACTAAAAAGCCTACTTCATTCAATAATTTTATAGAATTTAGCACATAACATAATTAAAAATGAAAATGTCATTGTTCCTGAACTATTCATTCTACATTGTGATAGTAAAATAGATTGTTTATATAAATTTCGAACGCATCTGTATACCAAGCTAAATATTGAGTGTACAAGCGCATCATTACGGTAGCTGTCACTGTTGAAATTCTGCCTTCACTATTTCTGTAGGTGCATTCAACAAAAAAACGCTGCTATTAATTATTCTTCTTCTTATACAAGAAACATTACACAAAATTTATCTGGTCAACTGTATTTGTGTCAGATTTTTGTAAGTTAACCTCTAATACTGTCAAATAAATTATATTTTTATATTGGGACTGTCTCCATTGCCGTCGACGGCAACCTAGTATTTTGCCGGCACCTACAGTATTGCTAACTATCGGCCACATGGATAACTAAGCGATTGAACTTTATAGTAGCGAGCTGTATGCTTTCGCGGTTTTTTACCTGTACAGGTATTTTGAAATAAACTGATATAGCGCGACTTCGGTGTAAAATTTTAACATAGCGAATTCATGAAATTTTAAGGTAATGTTACTTGCGAAATTTAGCTTAAAGTGAATATAATTGACGAATAACGTTGATTAACCTTTATTTCTAGAAAGAAGTTAACAAAAACCATCACTATATATAGCTTACAGGTAACAAATTTAAATACCATAATACTTTTATTATTATTATTATCATTATCATTATTATTATTTTATTTTTTAAGATTGCCAGTATGTTTAAAGTTGGAGATAAATTTGAAAGCTTTGAGCAATTTCAATCAAAGCTTCATGAATATGAGAAAGCTACTTTCAATAACTATTGGATACGAGATTGTAGAACATTAAAAACTCAGTTAAATAGATTTCCAAATGGTGTTGCGGCTCAAGCCAGCACCAATTTGAAATACTATAATTTACGTATTGCATGCATCAAAGGAGGTAGACAACACGTAGCAAAAAATTTTAAGAAAAGAACGTTAACTTTTAAACAAGGTTGTCCAGCAGGAATGTTTCTTAAATTAAGTTCATGTGGAAAATATTTACAACTTCAGGAAATAAATGAAGAACACAACCACACTGTTTCAAAAACCTTATTTAATACGCTACCACATCAACGATTAAATTTGCCAGCAGAAATTAAAGTATCATCTCAGCAAGCACTGCAAGCGCGAGGTAATAAGAAAATTATTCAAAATAAGATTATAGAACATACAGGATGTTTAATTACACTGAAAGATTTATCAAACCTTAATAGAAAACCAGAATGTAAAAAAGGATTTTCTGATTGTGTAGACATTTTAAAAAATATTTATAACTGTGATGTCGATGTGCTCTGTGATAGCGAAGAAAATCTTTTATGTTTATATTTTCAAGACGTAGAAATGAAGAAAATATTTGCTGTTTATCCTGAAATAATATTTGTTGATGGAACTTATTGTCTTCACGCAAGCAAAGCGGCAACATATTTAATTATGGTAGAAGATTCTGAAGGAAATGGGGTTGTAGTTGCTGCAGGGATATTATTAAATGAGAATGAAGAAACAATAGACTGATTTATTAAACAATTCAAAAAATGCAATCCGAATACGGTAAATATCAAAGTGATTATGTCAGACAAAGATAGTAAAGAAAGACTCTCTTTTAAAAAAAATTTTCCTGATGCATCTCTCCAAATTTGTTTATTTCACACCCTGCAAATTTTTAATAGACAAGTTAGCCAAAAAAATATGAATATTAGTAACGAAGAATGTGAAACAGCAAGACAGTTTTTAACAAAATTAGCGTATTCAACATCAGAAGGTGTATATGAAGAAGAATTTAAAAAAATGAAAACTTCAGTGCCTAAAATTGTAAGTGATTATTATGAGAAAAACTGGCATCCAATAAAGGAACAATGGGTCTTGTACCTCACATGTAACAATAGATCGTTTTTAAATAAAACAAATAATAAACTAGAAAATTTAAATAAACAATTGAAATCAGTAATATTAAGATATTCTAATTTAGAGGAATTCATCAAAAACTTCTTTATTTGCATCAATTCAACCAGGGTCAACCGACATATAAGCAATTCAATTCAATTTCATAAAGTGTCTACAAATTTGCTCCCGGAAAATTCTGCGGAATATTTATATAAAAATTATTTAACAAATTATGCCTTTGAAAAAGTTCAGCAACAGATAAGTTATATGAAAGATTGTAGCAATTTTCAATTAATTGATGAAAACAAATGCCTAGCTCCTACTTCAGAAGGTTTGTTGGAAGTAACGGACAAAACCTGTCAGTGTTTATTTTCATCGTCCATGGGGCTACCTTGTAGACATATTTTTAAATATCGTTCCGTAATGAACTTACCTCTTTTTGATAAAGATATTTGTTTAAGCAGGTGGACTAGAAATTACTTTGAAGCAGAACATCCTTTTTTTAACACTGAAGAAACGCATACTAACCAGCTGAGCATAAGTAGGACCGAAAATAGTGTGGACAAAAAAAGGGCACTAACAAACCATCAAAAATTCAAACTAATGAATGATGAATGCCTTAAACTTTCAAAACTAAGTTCTGAAGTTTCTTCCACCATTTTTATAAAAGACTGGAAATTATAAAAAACCTTGTGAAAAAATGGTCTAATAATGACGAGGAATATCCTGAACCCGACAACAATGATAAAGATGCAGATGAAACATTAATTAACTATAATGTTACACAAATACTTGAAGTAGAATATGATAATGCTCAGCAGAGTAGATGTATAGATACATGCGACTCTGATTATGAACAAAACAATGACGAACTAAATAATGAATATTTTGCTGAAGTTGTTAACGAACATAATTATTTTAAAACTGACCAATATTTAAATAATATTGATTTAAACCATATAAAAATACCCGATGTGAAAGCTAGAGGCAGGCCAAAAGGTTACGGGAACACAGTAATTGGATTGAAAAGAAAAAGAGAAATAAAAAAAAATATATAAATCCTGCAACAGGTTTAAATTTATCAAATACTTTATTACTACTGTTCCGAATAATATGTGATTTTTTATGTTTATGTTGATATAGTTATTATTATTCCGCATGTTTTATTTTTTCCAATGCTTATACTTAGAATATACATCTTGTGACTTTTTTTGAGCGTGTACAACATGATTTATACCTATTTAATTTACCTATTGTGATAATAAAAAAAACATATTCATAATTTTTGAACAGTTTTATTTTAGTATGTAAGTAGACACATAATTGTACGTGACTGTGTTTTGATTTTTGACGTTATATATGACAATAACTCAAAAAGTCAATTAGATTTTGGTACTAATACTTTAATATTTAAGGCTAGTTTACGAGGGTCCAAAAATATTAAGTCTATCGATGCTGAATATGTATATTGTATAAATATATGTTTTTTAAATTTTTAAAAATTTAAATGAAATTTTTTCGTTGTCACATCAGTGCCGTTATCCTGGCTGTTATTAAAAAAATCGTGCAGTATTTTTTAAAAATTCTATAATTTTTTTTTTCTATATTATTTAGGCTATTCTGTAATTTTTGATAGGTTTAGGAAAATTCCAAACCTGGATACCTGGTTAAAATAAATTTATAAATAATTTTAAAATTTATATTTTCGCGGCGACTTCTATTCGTAAATATTCAAAATGGCGACTGCCGGCAACGATTCATAAAATACTGGTTGCCGTTGACGGCAACGGAGACAGTCCCTAACTACTATAGGTCCAATGATACGCTTGAACAAAAAAATATTTTATTCTATATTAATAAATAAAGTTAAAACAATTTGTCAACACATATTACATAATAATATTCATTTATTTATTAATTTGAATTTTATTATAAATAACATTTAATATATTTTACATATTTAATAATAATAATATTAATGTAAATTAAAATATATATATATTTAAATATCTTATTTAAAATCAATGCAAAACACGAAATGTCAAAAGACGCGTAAGGTTATGAAAGATATGAATAGTTATAGTTATACTGCTAAATATTGGCGCTAGTGTAGATAAACCACGTTTAAACCGCCAATGTTCGTCGGTTACTATAATCGACGAATAACATCTAGCTGGAGTTTCGTGAGTGTGAAGAAAACCGATTTCAAGGTTTAAACTACGTTTAACTTTAGTCCTGGTTTAACCGAATGTGAAGAAATCGGGCATAAATAAATAGTGAAAAAATCGGGCATAAGAAAAAGAAGAATCACTTATATATTTTGAAATACATGTTGATTTTATAGAAATTAGAAAATAATATTCTACGTATTATTTAAATTTTATTATTTTCAAAATCAAAATTCTTTAAACTACTGATTAAACGATATTTCATGGAAATATAAGTTGGACCCGTATAGTAAAGGTACAGTTATAGTCGAACGTACCGCAGCGTACCGTACCGTACCTAAGTTAAACCTGTACAATCAAATGTGTTTATTCATAGTTTGACGCAGCAAACGTAGTTGACGTAGCTGACCGTAGCTGGCCGTAGTTAAACCGTACCAAAGTTGAAATATTTTAACTTTTTAGGTACGGCAGCTACGGCCAGCCAATTGCAATAGGCAACGTGAATTCGCACATGCGCATTGTCTGTTTTTTGAATGTTTGACATATATTTCTAAAAATTGATTCAAATATTTGCAAAAACATTATATAATTTATTTGTGTGTCTATATATTTTAAAATATATTTTTATAACAAAAATTAATATACGTTACTGAACACAATTATTTTTTTTAAATGACCCACATATTATAACCAACAAATTCATTCTCTTTGTTTGTTTCGTTGTTGTTGTATTGTTACAAAAATGTTAACAAAAGAGCAGTGTTTATTGGGCGCTACGAGTCTTTTGCTATGTGCTGCTGCATTACAGGTAATGACGAAGAGATCTCGTCGATATAAAACAAGACCTATTAATAGAAATAGACGAACCTATAAAATATATTGTCGTTGTCAAGTCAAAATCTGCTATGTGGAGAATTTAAATGTCCTTTTCAAATAATAAAAATTACATAGTTTTTTGCAGCTCCTGAAAAATTGTTGAAAAACAACATAGCAGATTTTAACTTGACAGCGACGATATGTCAAACATTCTGAAAACGTACAATGCGCATGTGCAAACTCAAGCTGTCTTGTTGCCTATTGGCTGGCCGTAGCTAGCCGTTGCTAGCTACGGTTGCTACGGTCAGCTACTGCCTGCTACGTCAAATTATAAATGATTGCATTTGATTATATTGGTTTAATAACTACGACCAAGTACGGTACGGTACGCTACGGTACGGAACTGAAAAGTATAAATCTAACTTAAACATTAACCAAAATTTATAATACAAAATTTAACTGGACAACTAGTTAGATGCCAGTGACGTCATTTGTGATATTAGGGGGCATCCACTCAATTAGATTTATAAAATAGCTATAATAATAGTATTACAGCTTATACATATAAAATAATAAAAATACATTAATTACTGTTATATAAAATAAATATTAAAAATTATTACTAAATTATAAAATAATATATAAATTATACAATGCACATCTGTTATTTAGAGTTTAATACACAATACAATTAAAAGTGAAAATGTCATTCTTCTTAAACTATTCATTCCATATTGTGATAGCAAAATATATTGTTTATGTATTTATAGCTAAATACATAATATCTTACTTTTTTGGGCAAAGACGATTGTTTGAGTGGGTTCAACAAAATACACTGTTCTTTATTTTTCTTTTTCTTATACTAGAAAAAATATTACATAAAATTCATTAATAAATAAGTACTACCATTTTGAGTATCTTTTTAATAATTAAAACACACTAATCGAATCATTAGAAATATTAAACAAATATATTTAAAGAACTAGCAAAAAATTTATTAATTTTGCGACAATCATACACAAATAATTAATTTTGTACTGTTTCTCGAGAAAAGTTTGGATACCACTGACTTGTAGTTACTAAATTTGCAACTAGAGGCGATTCTAAATCAACTTGTCAAATAGTATAACCGTTAACTCGTTTATTGGTTATATAAACTCTTGGAAATATTATTAAATATAAATAGATAAACATGTTTATGTTTACAAAGCTCTGTCGTTTGTGTATTAATTACAAAGATGTTGCATCAACCCTGAACAATTTCGATTCAGATAACATCATTATATTGGATAAATTAAATCGAATTGCACCAGGACTTGTAAGTATTAATATATCAGTATTTAATACTTTATATTAAATTTATTTGTTTTTAGCTAAAAATAAATAATAATTTACCGATTGGCATATGCAAAACATGCATTACTCAGTTGAATCAAAGTTACAAATTTTTCCAGAACTGCTTTCGTTCCCAAGAAGTTCTAGAAAAGTATTTAGAGCAATTACAAAACGAACAGTACACAGAACAGGATATATGTTACGAAATTATGATAAAGGAGAGAAAATTAGAAGAAACTAGTGTAATCACCGAGAAAATTGAACAAATAAATTGTGATAATGTAACTATGAAAAATGAGCTGGAAACTAATTCTTTAGATGAAGAATATTTTGATAAATCTAATGACATGCGTAATACGTCAACGAATTATGACGAACAGTCAAATTTTATGAAACAAGAAAACGTTGCTGGTGGTTCCGAATCTATTCAAGTAAATTTTGAAGATGATAGTATAGTAAAAGAAATGGATCTTAAGCATTGTCTTCCAAATGTCAAAACAGAAGTCATTGAAGAAGGTTGCGTTGACACTATTTATATGGAATGTCCGAGTGAAGACGTAAACGTATTATTAACTGATTTAAAAAATGACATTACTAAAGAAAATGTTAGTGAAAACCATATTAACGATGATTGTTTTACCGAAGTAGATGCTGAACACGAAATTAAAATTGAAGAGCATGAAATTGAAGGTTTTAAAGTTTGTGGTTTTAATTCTGCTGAGTGTAGATTGGCAAACAACATTAAAATGAAAGGTAATTTAGAATTGGAACGCTTGCTAGGCAATAAAACGCTTAAGGTTGATATCGAAAATTCTGAAATTAATAAACAAACTGCTAATATTAACGATTATTTACAACCTGGAACATCTTTCGAGAACAGTCGCAGTTGCGCAGAATCTTTCAGTGATGATTCGAATTTAAAAACATACAGTCAGACAAGCACAGAAAAGAAACGGTTCCAATGTAAAATATGTGAAAAAGTTTGGGTAAGCAGATCAAATTTAAAAGTACATATGCGTAAACATAAACAGGAGAAACCTTATAAATGTGAAATTTGTAATAAATGTTTTAGTATCAGTAGCCATTTAAAAGGTCATATGCGTACGCATACGCAGGAGAAACCTTACAAATGTGTAATTTGTAATAAAAGTTTTACTCAAAGTAGCACTTTAAAACGTCATATGCGTATACATACACAGGAGAAACCTTATAAATGTGAAATCTGTAATAAAGCTTTTAATCAAAATGGCCATTTAAAAGTACACATGCGTACCCATTCACAAAAGAAACCTTATAAATGTGAACTTTGTAATAAAACTTTTAGAAATAGTAGCAATTTAAAAATGCATATACGTACACATAGTATCAGTAGCCATTTAAAAGGTCATATGCGTACGCATACGCAGGAGAAACCTTACAAATGTGTAATTTGTAATAAAAGTTTTACTCAAAGTAGTACTTTAAAACGTCATATCCGTATACATACACAGGAGAAACCTTATAAATGTGAAATTTGTAATAAAGCTTTTAATCAAAATGGCCATTTAAAAGTACACATGCGTACCCATTCACAAAAGAAACCTTATAAATGTGAACTTTGTAATAAAACTTTTAGACATAGTAGCAATTTAAAAATGCATATACGTACACATACACAGGAAAAACCTTACAAATGTGAAATTTGTAATAAATGTTTCAGTCTAAATGGCAATTTAAAAGATCATATGCGTACGCATACACAGGAGAAACCTTACAAATGTGAAATTTGTAGTAAAAATTTTAGTATCAGTAGCAATTTAAAAGATCATATGCGTACGCATACGCAGGAGAAACCTTACAAATGTGTAATTTGTAATAGAAGTTTTACTCTAAATGGCACTTTAAAACGTCATATACGTACACATACACAGGAGAAACCGTATAAATGTGAAATTTGTAATAAAAGATTTAATCAAAATGGCAGTTTAACAGTACACATGCGTAGACATTCATAAAAGAAAACCTATAAATGTGAAATTTTGCAATAAAACTTTTACTAACAGTAGCAACTCAAAACAACACTTTTCTACACACATCTAAGAATAAATCTGCTATATTTATACTTTTATGTTATATGTAAAAATAATTATGTCAAAAATAAAATTGTATTTGGCAAAAGATAATAAAATATATTAGGGAATATAAGTATTAGTCATTTTATTAAAATATTGTAAAAATTGATTATAAATTTATTATTCTTTCTTGAAGTTTTTATTTTTATATACGGTAATATGGAAATTCCTACTCACACATATAACACTGAAAATTACAAAAAATGTTTGTGCTTTTTAGAATACAGCCAGAGTTGACAATTAAAACCAATATGGTTTAAACAGTCCTGCTTTCATCTAATTTTTACCACTGGCTTTTATTGAAAATATTCAAAATCATGGTTATTTAATAAATGTAGTCTAAATTATTTTTATTAAATAAAATTTAAACTTCATACATAATTATCATTTTATATACATACATTTTTATAAACATATCGCACAATAATTATTTTTTAAAAACTTAAGTATTTCTGTTATAAAGATAAATATTTGTTTCTTTATCAACTATTAGCACTGTCAATTTTCAGTTACTATTTCGAAATTTAGTAAATTTAATTTACATGATCTGTCAACAATGGCTGTACTGTAAGTACGTATAATATGAATGTGCGAAAAATAGTTTTAATATTATCTGTTCTTAATGTGTATAGTTATTTATTCTTAAAAGCAAAACGTAAACTAATTTCTGACTAACCTGTATGGAACTGATAAATTTTGTCAATGAAACATTGAAACAAATTAAGATTTTTCTAACATTTCTTACAATAACAAATCAGATTTTGTTTGTATTTCTGTAATATTGTTTCGTAGTAAATATATTTTTTAAGTTTAAGGAATAATCGTTTATTTAACTTATACCTACGACGCAATAATCGATAGTCGATTCTAAAAAAAATTATTATTTTTGCTAGAATGAAAACCGGAACTGAATCGGGAAAAAAACATCGGTTTATTTCGGTTCGATACATGTTGAAACACGCGCGTTAACACAATCTTACTTTCCACTTCAGTTGTTTTTTTTTTCTTATTTTCGAAGTCTCGTAGCATAATCGCAAGTCGCAACTCGTCTTACGCGAAAGAATATTTGGTTTGGTTTTCCTGGATAAATACTCAGTTATTGAAATTGAAAATAAAACTTGAAACGATTTTTATATTTAAAATGCAACATGGTTTGCTTCCGAAGTATTTAAGTAGCAATCTGAAATTTAATAGTTTTGTGATTAATTATGATGTTAATTATTTTTATTTTACTAAAAAAACTAAAAGTAGTGCTACTTATAATATTTTTAACAATGAATTACTTGAATATAATAAATTACCTAAATACGTTAAAGATTCAAAAAATAAAAATTGAAATTAAATAAATTACTTTAATAAAGTTAATAATTTGATAAATATTAAAAATATTATGCTAAATTTGTAAATTTCCTGTAATGTTATAATTTTTTAAATATTAATCACAGTGTAATTTATTAGCCAAAAGTTAAATAAAGTTTGATTTTATTTTATTATAATATATCTGGAAAAACAAATAATTTGAAATTTATATTTTATAATGTTTGTTATATATTTTTTTGTAAGTGTAACAAAAGGAAAGCTGATCCATTCAGTGAAATTTTGGATGTTGTAAAAAACATTTCTGATAGTTTGTTTGCTGCCACTTAGTAGGCGAGGGGCAAAAAAAATGTTTGTCCAATATGTGGAGGAATCTCTAAAGGAGATGAGTGAGAAGCGGGCAAAGCAAGTCCGCAAAGAAATTGTTGACTTAATAAAAAGTTGATATATAATAAAAATAATAGCATAAATTTTTATAATTTATTTTCCACACACGCGTAAGCACCACTTCCGCCATTACGTGAAATTTCATTTTATGCACAAGGAATGATTATAATAACTGCTTGCTTTTTAATCTACCTGGTACTAAATCACCTGAAATATAGAATATAAATAAAATGCACTCATACATTAATGAATAGAAAACAATTCAAATAAATAGTAAAGAAAAAGTTTTTGTTTTTATTCTCTAATTCAACAGATCTACGGCTAGTACTTATTCTAACTTAACTTTTAAAAGAATTTTTTGTCAAATATACTTTTAACGTTTATTTAAAATTACTTATTAACAATTTAATTTATAGTTTATTTAGATTTTATAGTATCACATATAATAAAAATAACTATAACTAGAAAAATTGTTCATATTTGATGGAAGATACACAAACATTAATTTTCAAATAGAAATTAGTGTCCCTATGAAGGCGTTGGCGTTGTGTTCACGATCGATGTTGTGTCTCTGGTAGGCGGTCGGCGTATATTATATAATAAACATGGAAATGACATTACAGAAAAATAAAGATGAATTGTAAAAATGACACATATTAAAATTAAATATAATTTTTTATTTAAATTTAAGTTAAAAGACGATTTAATAAATAACTTTTTGCGAAAATGTTTGTAATGATATCTTCATTATCTAATTTTTCCAAAATATCCCTCTCGTGTGGCATGATCATGAAATCTACTTGAAATTAACCTGATTTAAAAAATTTCGCAATCTGTTTAAAATGTACTTTAATTTCGAAAATGTTCGTTCGCATGATAGTTGAGTGGCAGATAATGTTGGCACTAATTTATAAGCAATGAATAATTTAACGTATGTCAGTGTGCCGAGATTAAATTTTTGTAAAACTGGAAAACAACAGACAATGCAATTTCTACAAATACTACTATAGTTTGCTACATTGATTTCATCTACTTCTCCGGTTTCAGTTTGTCCGTCATCGGATTAATTCAGAAGTTTTATCGCGTATATTACCACTATTGATTTTGGGAAAGTTATTAGGATCTAACCAATAAACGTCATTTATATATATCGTCATTCAATACATATCGTTGTTTTTGGGATAATCTGTTCTTAAATTTTTGTAAAACTTAATTTTTTGACAATCGCCGATCAAGGCCCATAATGATAAAGGCCCACCGGGTAAAGCCCGGTGCCACGGTGGGCCAGTCTAACCCTGTCTGTACCTACTATATTTTGTAAATATATTTGCATATAATTTTATAAAATTTGCATTTAAATTATATTGATGCAACTGGGAAAATACGAAAAAATTTTTAAGCGCAGATGCAATATTTTTATTAAGTAAACAGAAATGTCTATTTTGTGTAGTAAATACGAATTTTACAAGAAATAAAAGTTACGATTGCGTGCAGTTTCAAGTTGATTAAAATTATTGTTTAGATTTAATTGAAAAATGTGAACTATTTTGGTGTAATGCTATTTTTCCTATGTTGTTGAACAGTTATGTTTCATTTTTTTGTATGTAAAAAAAAATGTTAAATTAATTTTTGTTATAAATGAATGAAAAGTTATGGCTACAAATAAAACATATTCACATATTTGATCTTTTATTAAATAAGCCAATAATAAGTTACATAAAAATAAATAATATTTATATAAATAATCGATCGAGGAAATTATATTTCAAAATTTGTATTAAAATTTTACAAGAACGACAAATATATACGTCTGTACAAATAGACGAGCACATAAATTCTAACTTCTACTACATAGTGTGCGAACGCGATAGTTTCTCATAAAGAAATATGATAAGTGTGTAACATAAGATCTCTAATGCCTCGGGCGGTAACATTATACATAGAATTCCTCCCGCGCTAGATGAAACTATCTCTTATTGTATATTTTCATTTTTTTGCCTATCATACTTCTTTTTACAAATTTAATTATTCTAATAAAAATACAAATTAGTATAATTATTACTAATATTACAATAACAATATTATTAGCATGCGAATAAGAATGTTTTAATTGGATTGGTTTTAATTCTCCTAAATGAATTTTCTCTAATGATTTAGTATTAACAGTTTTATTTAGTATTTTACTAGGTATCATTTACATCAAAATTATATTTTATAATGTTGCCATATGATTTTCGAAATATAAATTTTTTTGTTTTGTTTGATATTACTAGTGAAAGTGAGTTTTTTATTTTCTGGCGATGTTAGATCTTTAAATGTTTACATAGTTCTTTTTTATGCTCTTTCCGAATTTGCAATAAAAAAATAGGTGTTTCATTTCGAGATATTCTGCTGAAAAGCTTAAAATTGGACACCCAGTACAAACTCTTATGATACGCATGAAGAAAAAACCTTTTATTCATATTATTAAATAAAGTTAAAACAATTGGTAAACACATATTACATAATAATATTGATTTATTTATTAATTTGAATTTTATTATAAATAATATTTAATATAGTTTACATATTTAATAATAATAAAATTAATATAAATTGAAAAATATATAAAATTAATTTGGGTAAATGCCGTCATCGTTACATTAAAATATATCAACAAACTGTTATCTTCTTGTCACAATGAAGACTGAAAATTTCAATTTGTGTTAGGAAGGCATAAAAAAGGTTTATTGTCATTTCAGAGTGTGTTATAAATTTTCAAATACATGTTGATTTTTATAGAAATTAAATAACATTATTGTACATAAAGTCTATTCAGACTGCCGTTTTAGTTTTACGCACAAGCACAAGAATTTGACCATCCAAACATTTGGTGTAAAAACCTAAAAATATGTCAAGTGTTTGGATTGGTCAACTTCTTGTACTTCTGCGTAAAACTAAAACGGCAGTCTGAACAAGACTTAACTTTTAACTTAACATTTTAATTAAATTTAAAATAATAATCATGTAAAACCAGATACTGACAAATTGTATTTAAAATAAAACTTTATTCAGACTGCCAAAACAGTTTTACGATTTAGTTTCAGTTTCATGATTTAGCACAGCGCAAAAACTTGACCATTCAGATTGCCTGTATGTCTAAATGAATTTTCAGTTACGCCTGCGCAGTGATAACAATTTAAATGCTGTTAGAAATCATTTCTGATATTTCTATTTACGTTGTATATATGCTAAACAGTTATTGGTTATCTTTAGTAGCGTATCTTTTTTTGTGTCAGTTTAAGTTGTTTTGTTGTGTTAAATATTTATTAAAAATAATTTATGATTATACAAAATAAGACTTGTATAAATATTTGGAAAAATTTAGAATAGTATAAGACAGAAATATAATTTTACAAATTGATAAGATGAAATTACCATCTTCTTGGTTTTCGCTAATTTTTCTTCTGATGTGTCTAAAATAAATGTTATTTTTAGTACATTTAATACGCGTCTTCAAGATAATATTAATTTTATGTTCCAAACTGCTTATTTACATATTATAAATTTGAAGTTTCTTACATAAAAACTGATATACATCGCTATCTCATGTTACTGCGAAATCTTATTGTTCTGTCTTAAATCATAAGTGAATTTTAGTTAAGAAATCTTGGTTAGGTCAGACTTTGGCTGCGATAAAACAAAATTTGCTAATAAATTTTAAATTTTTTTTAATTTGCAATGTATTCCTATAAGCTCACATGTAGTTTAGTTCAGAACTACTAGGTCTGCGCTAAAACATAACACTGATTTCACTAGGGAAAGAGCAATCTGAATAAGGCTTAACAATATTTAAATTAATCATTAATAAAAATTAAATCGCTACAATATAAATACGAATATGTTTCTTTTAAATTTCTACTCTGAGGAAAAGTTTTCCATTTCGCATTCATCGGGTTTCTCCTTTGCATGAGAACGGATATGCCTCTTTAAAATGCCACTCTTAAAAAAAGCTTTCTCACACATTTTACATTTATAAGGTCTTTCCAATGTATGAGTACGAAAATGCTTTGTTAAATCACAAATTTAAGTAAATTGTTTTTCACATATTTTGCACTTATAAAATTGCTCTTTTGTATGAAAACGGATATGCCTTTTTAAGGTTCTACTTACAGTAAAAGTTTTCTGACATATTTCACATTTATAAGGTTTCTCCTTTGTATGAGTACGGATATGTTGTCTTAAGTTTCCACTTTGAGTAAAAGTTTTCTCACAAATTTTGCATTTATAAGGTCTCTCATTAGTATGAGAACGGATATGTCTTCTTAAATCTCCACTTTGAGTAAATTGTTTTTCACATATTTCACATTTATAAGGTTTCTCCTTTGTATGAGAACGGATATGTACTTTTAAGTGTCCCCTTACAGTACAAGTTTTATCACATATTTCGCATTTATAAGGTCTCTCTTTTGTATGAATACGAATATGATTTTTTAAATATCCACTTTGACTAAAAGTTTTCTGACATATTTCGCATTTATAAGGTCTCTCATTTGTATGTATACGAATATGATTTTTTAATTGTCCACTTCGAGTAAATGCTTTGTCACATATTTCGCATTTATAAGGTCTCTCATTTGTATGTATACGAATATGCCTTTTTAAACCTATATTCTGAGTAAAAGTTTTCTCACATAATGTACATTTATGAGATTTTCTTTTCTTTACAGAGCTATCATTTTCCTTCGGACTGAAAATATTATTTTTCTTCGAATCTCCACTATCTTGACAACGTTTTACATTGGTTTCATTCTCAAAATTAGAATATTCTTCCTTAATTATTAATTCTGAATGTAAATCTAAAAAGTCGGATTTCAAACTATCTTCAAATTTAATATTCGTATCATTTTTCAAATCTACTTCAATGTTCTCTTCATTAATAGCTTCTTGTTTCATACAAGCAGTATCAAAATTTGTATTACTTTGTGATTCTAAACTTTCTTCAACTTTAATATTTACATCAGTTTCCAAATCTAGTTTAATGTATTCTTCATCAATATTCTCTTCTTTAATTTCGCTTTCATTTTTAATTTCGTTTTTCATAACATCACTATTTTGCGATTGTTGTTTTGCATATCGCTTGAAAATTTCTTGCGATTTAAAACATTTTTCTACAAATTTATACGTTTCATTTAATCGAACAGAACAAAATGAGCAAATACAATTCGATAACTTCTCAGTACATTCCAGCTAAAATATAAATTAAAATTATATATTACAATTAATAAAAATCTCCGGATTAAAGGGATTTCAATAAAGAAATATATTTCTACTAATAACACCTAGTCCCTATGACATTTTACTAATATTTGATTTATTTGTGAGATCTAAATCCTACTACAAGATGTGTGAATACAAGACGAAATTTTTACCAACCTGAAAACAGACAACAATATTTTTTCTCATCAGAGCTATTCCCAACTACTCTTGCAGAAACAAATTTCAGTTTAGCAAAAACATATTATAATAATTAATAAACTTATTATAAGTAAACCTAATAAAATAATAATTGTTTCATGTAATTTTTATTGTAAATATACATATATTCAAATTAAAACTTATTTTATACAGTGTGTTGACCGCGACCCCGGAACATAGGATTTTAACATGTAAAATCATACTTTCTTAATTTCCTGCTTTCCTAATTATTTTAGGTTAGAAAGCTTCAAATAAGAGTTGTAGACCATAAAATTCTACATCAGAATCAATAAACAGAATTAATTTTACATGTCCTATAACGGCAGAAATTAATATGAAAATATTAAAAATTAGCTCAAAAATCGGGTTAGCCTTGGAAATGAAACAAAATTGTAAACAAAAGATTGACGATTTATCTGTCAGAAGAATATTATTTTTCTTGTTTCATGAGTTTATTGCCAGTAATTATTTATTAGTGTTCAATTTATAAAGTTTATTATTAGAAAAAATGATGGACAATTACGAGTACACAATTAGTGAAAGAAATGAATTTCCTAGGTTGTATTATGGTGGTAATAGTTTAAGACAAGTGCGAGATTTATTTGCGGGTTCGTATCCTCACAAGCCAATTCTTTCAATTCACACTCTTCAAAGAGTTATTAATAATCAAATTAAATATGGATCAGTGTTCCATCCATGCCACAGTTGCATTAAAAAACATGTTGCACCAGAAGAAGAAATTGAGATTGATGATAACGTTAATGAAATAAATGTTCTAGCTTCGGTATCGAATAATCCTAGTGTGAGTACAAGAGAAATTGCATCGGGATTAGGAATACATCACACCACGGCCTTCAGAATATTAAAAAAACATAAATACAAATCTTTTAAATATTCTCGCCATCAAGAAATTTTTGAACATGATAGAGTAAACCGCATGATATTTTGCGAAACGGTAATGGAAAAGGCGAATGCTAACAGAAATTTTATCAAAAATATTTGCTTTTCTGATGAATCCATATTTAGCATTAATGGAGAACCAAATGTTCAAAATTATCGTAGTTGGCACAAAGAAAATCAACATTTAATTTTAAATAACCATTCTCAATATCGCGAAAGTGTGAATGTTTGGATTGGTATGTTAGGTTCCAATATTATAGGATCTTTTTTTTATTGATGGCACACTAAATTTCCAGAAATATTTTTAGTTACTCGAGACAGAGATTGGGCCTGCTCTGGATAATGTTGCAGGGGGAAATACGATTTGGTTTCAGCAGGATGGCTGTCCTGCTCATTCTCCAAATAAAATTAAAACATTTTTAAACCAATGTTTCCCAAATTGCTGAATAGGACGCGGTGGTCCAGTAAACTGGCCAGATCTATCTCCGGATTTGTCCCCAAATGATGATAATATCTACAAAGGCTAGACATGCAAATGCAGGCTCTTTGAAACGAAAAATTGTGGAAGAATGCAGAAAAATTACAAACCGACAATTAATAAATATGCAACGCAATTTTTATGATAGACTTGGGTTCTGTTTGGCAAACAATGGATATTTATTTGAGCACTTAATTTAAGATAATTCTGATTTATTTTCTTTTAAATTTAAAATCCAAAAAAATCTAATGTTATTGATAATAACAAAAAACAACGCTCCTTTTCAGGACCACAAACAATTTTATAATAATAATTTTTATAGTCAATTATGCAATTTATCATAATAATTAATAATAAATACAATTTTCATTTCCAATTGTTTACAATTTTGTTTCATTTCCAAGGCTAACCCGATTTTTAAGCTAATTTTAAATATATTCATATTAATTTCTGCTGTTATAAGGCAAGTAAAATTAATTCTGTTAATTAATTCTGATGTAGAATTTTATGCTCTACAACTCCTTTTTGAAGCTTTTTTACCTAAAATAATTAGGGAAGCAGGAAATTAAGAAAGTATGATATTACATGTTAAAGTCTTATGTTCCGGGGTCGCGACCAACCCACTGTATAAGTTTTAATTAAACAAAACCAACAAACATATTAAAATTTGAAATTCTCTAAAATAGGTTAAGTTAAATTTGTCTGTTCTCAAAAATTATGAAAGAGACAATAAATAAATGATTACTTATCAATTTATAAGCATATAATTTTTTTCATTTTCATTTTACTTACAATTTCCGATGCAATGGCTTCCAATTTGTATGATAACAATACATTATCCGAATCCATTGTAGTTAAAGTAAATGTTATATTATCACCACTAGCACATAGTCGACAAAGTTCTTCATGTAAATGTTGTTTTAATATTATTTGAGAATCGAAACATTGTTTTATAAATTTATAAGCATCATTCAATCGAACAGCGCAAATTGTACAAATACCATTCGGTAATTTGATCTTGCAATCCACCTAAAATAAGAAAAGTAAAAGATTCAGAAATAATAATGTATATTACAATCAAACAAATAATTTCATTCTTACAATTTCTGGCATAATTGCTTCCAATTTAACCACGAAACGTTTGCCATCTGAATCCAGATCAAGTATAGTGAACAACACATTTTTATCACTTGCACATAATTTACAATGTTGCATAAAACTATTCATGATTAAAACTAAATTTTCTATCAAAAAAAGCTTCTTACAATAAGTAAAACATAAAATAATTGTATTTGATAGTATTAGAGGTTAACTTATAAAAATCTGACACGAATCCAGTTGGCCAGATAAATTTTGCGTAATGTTTTTAGTATAAGAAGAAGAATAAATAGCAGCGTCCTGTTTGCTGACAGTGACAAAAATAGGACATTCTGTTAATAATGATATAAATAACAATACATACCTTGAGCTTTTAATACTATCATTTTTCCATCAATCGTTATTTTAAATTATAATAAATAATTAATAAAGCTTTGTAAATGTTACGAAAATAACATTTTTGACAAGCAAACTACATTGAGAAATACTTTATTTCCGTATTCATAGATGGCGCTGATGAACGTCATTTGTAATAATATAACAATTTTAGAAATATTGTTATTGTAAATATATTTTTAATAAAACATATTTTACAATTTTGTTTATTATATTATTGTATATTTTAATTGTTCAACGTTAATAGTTAAATAATAAACTACTTTAAAAAGTACTTGAATTCCTTGTTCATAGATGGTGCTGATGAACGTTAGTCGCAAAAATATAACAATTAAACGAATATTGTTATTGTAAGTATATTTTTAATAAAATATATTCTACAAGTTTGTCCATTATATTATTGTATATTTTAATTGTTTAACATTAATGGTTAAATTATAAATTACTTTAAAAAGTACTTCATTTTCCTATTCATAGATGGCGCCAGTAAAGATCAATTGTAAAAATATAATAATTTGATGCATATTTTTATTGTAAATATATTTTTAATAAAATGTGTTCTACAATTTTGTCCATTATATTATTATATATTTTAATTGTTCGACATTAATGGTTAAATTATAAACTACTTTGAGAAGTATTTGATTTCCGTATGCATAGATAGTGCTGATGAACGTCAGTTGTAAAAATATAACAATTTAATGAATATTGTTATAGTAAATATATTTTCAATAAAATTTATTCCTCAATTTTATTTATTAAATTATTGTATATACTAATTGTCGCAAATGTTTTGAAAACAATGTGTTGTTAGTTAAAAAAATCGAATAAATCTTTCGCCTTTTACGTTCAGCAAACAGTGAAATGAAAGTTTCATTTCACTGACAGCAGCTGTCACTGTCGAAATTCCCCCTCCATTATCAAAAATACGATGCTATTAATTAATCTTCTTCTTATATAAGAAATATTAAACAAAATTTATCTGGCCAACTGGATTCGTTTCAGATATTTGTAAGTTAACCTCCAATACTGTCAAATCCAAAATTTTTATGTTTTTCTTATTGTAAGAAGCTTTTTCGGTAGAACATTTAATTTTAATCATGAATAGTTTAATGCAACATTGTCAATTATGTATAAGTGACAGAAATGTATTGTTTACATTTACAATGCTAAATCTGGATTGAGATGGCAAATGTTTCATAGATAAATTGGAAGCAATTATACCAGAAATTATAAGAATGAAATAATAATGAAGTAATATACATTATTATTTCTCAATATTTTACTTTTCTTATTTTAGGTGGATTGCAGGATCAAATTACCGAATGGTATTTGTACAATTTGCGCTGTTCGGTTGAATGATGCTTATAAATTTATAAAACAATGTATCGATTCACAAATAATATTAAAACAATGTTTAAATGAAGAACGTTGTCGATTATGTGCTGCTGGTGATAATATAACATTTACTTTAACTACAATGGATTCGGATAATGTATTGTTATCACACAAATTGGAAACTATTGCATGGGAAATTGTAAGTAATAAATTAAATAAATTGATAAGTAATCATTTATTTATTATCTCTTCCATAAGTTTGTAAACAGACCATATATAACCTAACCTAATTTAATGTATAAGTATTATAAGTTGTAATTTGAATACATCAACATTTACAATAAAGATTACATAAAACAATTACAAATTTTTTGTTCGGATTATGAACATGGTACAATATTTTTTTATAGCAAATAAATCTGTAATTATTTTGTTCACAATGATTAAGATTTACTTTTGACGAAACTTATTCATATAATTAAATACAGTAGCTTTACAAACTAAAATAGCGTTTAAAACTTAGTATACGACTATTCGTTAAAGTTAAATAAAAATATATTTACATTGAAACAATATTACAGAAATCCAAAGTTTTTAGTTTAACTTTCAAATAAAATCTGGTTTATTATTGTATATGTTAGATTAATTTGTTTCATTAATTGATAATATTTATCAGTTCTATATAGGTCTGTCGGAAATTAATGGTTTTTGTTTCGTTTTAAGAGTAAACAATTACGTTAAGAACAGATAATATAAAAATAATTTATTATTACTATACAAATTTGTCTTTCACTTAATAAAACGAAACAGTAGCAGAGAGATATAAGCAACGCCTTCTCATAATGGCCATTAATATTAAAACAGTAAAATTGTAATAACTTCTACAAATTTACTTGTCGGTTTCCAATTTTTTGCCTGCACATAAAGAAATGTATTATAAACAATAATTGAAAATTGCTGCCAGACTTATAGAGATGATAATAAGTCATAAACTTATGAATACTTATGAAATTTAGTGATTGATTCAGTAAAATTTAGTTTAAACACTAGTAAACCAATTTGCCGATTTGTGTTAATTTACCCCATATTTAATTATTATGTAATTTCTTCAAAATTTTATTTTATATTAAGGTAGCCCAATTAAAAATAAAATTGACGTGTTTTTGATTTTTTTAATTATTTATTGTTTTAATGGGTCACCTAACCCTTATGTATGTACTCATAAGTAAGTTTGACTATTTATAACTCGTTAATATTAAATGATAGAAAAAAAATATTAGTATTTTTTTATTTGTTTTATATAAGAAATTCTATAAAATATTTTAAAAAAATATTTACGAATTTTAATTAATTGAAATTTCTTGTAAGTTGAAAAGTTAATAAAATATAATAATTTTTCTAAAACCACAAACAATAATATTTATAAAAGAGCTACATACGTATTTCGAATGCTAAGCTTTCATCATCAGTAGCAAAAGATAAAGTCCTAATCAGTGATGTAAGGTTACACAAGTACTTCAACGTACCCAGTGGTTAAAGATTACTAATTAACACCGCCTGCAAATCACGTAAGTAGTAAATGTTAAAAACATTTTGTTTTTTTTTGCAATGTAGCCAGCCCAGCCAGAATCGTCCAATGGCGTACTCACACCTATTGAGCATGGTGGGGGTAGAGGTATATATACCAGATTGCGAGACAGAAACTGTCTTTCAGTCACCAAGTCCTGAGAATGCTATCTATGATGTATGGTGAAACGTCTGCAACGAAAATAAATCAAACCACGCTATATCAGCCCAGATTTCTACAAATTCAAGATTTAACGTTTAAAAATTTCCATCAAAAATAAAGATTTCAAAAAATAAATTATAATAATTAATAAATAATATGTTTATCATATTTCATATAATATATATTTTATATTTACCAATGTTCTTTATATTGTATAATAGCAAATTTATTTTTTATATACATGTGTGTGTGTGTGTAAAAATTTAAATAAAATAATATATTTTTCCTGTTTAATAACGTAATTTTTATTTGATTGACTTTCTTATCGCAGCATTTTGAAAATGTAATTAAAGCAAATTAAATTCGTAATTTTTTTTTATATTCAATTTATTTGTTTCTACTTGTTTGAAGATTATTTTTGCAAAATATTTTTTCTCATATAATCTTTATTTAGTTTGTATACATAAATGCAGTGCGGTTTAATACGCTTATTAAATTATATGTGATTTATTAATTATATTATTTTCAAATTTTTATACTATTTTTAAATAGATTTGTAACATATAGTTATATTTCTTTAATACTTATGTATGCGTTTAATATAAATTCTATACAAATCTATTTGTGATAAAACCGGAAATATTTTTATTAAATCATTTTAATATTTGCAACAAATTTGTTTGGTATTATGTTTCATTGTAAAAATTAAAATATAGTTTTGTCATGGTAAGTGTAAAATTTTTTTCAGAACTCATTATATTGAAATAAAACGGCTTTCGGTTGAAGTTCTGTATTAATATTTATTAATAATCGACGTACTTAACGACCGTCTTCATTAGGAAAACTGATACAAATAACATTTACAGTAACTAAACAGAACATAGAAACAAGTTACTAGGTAACAAATAAATAACTAGATCATAAATTTTTTTATAAATTTTTAATTAATTGAAACCAAATTTTATTTAAATCAGTGCCTTTATAAAGAAAAAGATAACATCAATCACTGTGCAGGCATTGATGTTAACAAAATTTCGCTTCCATTAATTAAAAATTTATAAAAATTTTATGTCTAGTTACATATTTGATACCTAGTAACTTGTTTCTATGTTCTGCTATTTACTGTAAATCTGTTTTGTTTCAAATGTAACATAATGAAAATGTTATACGCGGTTAGAAACGGAATAAAAAGTACTACCAAAATCAATAATAAAAAATATAGGTTATTTTAAAAAAAGTCGATGACGTCATAACTTGAAAAACAAATGACATAAGAAACTGAAAATAGGCTGAAAACATTCACTATAGTTAAAATCGCTATACCCCTTCGAGATTTTTTCCAAAAAAAATAATATCAACGAAATTACTGAATTTATTCTTTACTTAATTTCCACAATGTACTTGTTTAAGAAATATATGTTGTTTAAATATTACTTGTTTACTCAATGCCTATACCGGAAAGTGATATCTGTAGGTATTTCTGCCTAGTGCATTTTTAATTTTTAGACAAGCATTGAAAAGTCCCATAATCATTATTTTCACAAAATCAAATATTAAAAAATATCTTTTCGGCGGACGCTGTATATTTTAAAAAATACTTTACAAAAAAATATTAGAACATTACTAAAATAAAAAATAAATTGAAAACCAATAGATACACGATACACGTTTATTTTTCTTAATGAAGAAATTTAACTAAAGTAAATTACGATGTAATAATGTCAGCATATTTCCTTGCCTGGCAAGAATTTGTTTCTTGAATCTTAAAAAAAAATATTCCACAACAAAATTTGATTTTATTTATGGATAATCCGGTATTCGGCTATCTAATATAGCCGAATATTTCTTATCTTTTAGTCCGTTGCATCACTAAACAAAATATTTCCAAGGGGCCATCTCTGTTTATAAGACTGTGAGTTCAAATTTTTTGGACGATGCATTTTTACTGCAATTTGACCGTGTAAATAGATTGAGTAGGCCTTAAGAAAAGTCTGTCGCATACGAATTTCATACATTTTGCAATTTTTCAATTTTTTACACACTTGGCTCCAAGAGAAAGTTTAGATCTGAACAGGGTTGGACTGGAAAAAAAATTAGGCCCAAGGAAAGTTGCAGGATAGGCTCATTAGCTGTGTTTTTTTTACCGAAAAACGCAGCTCAGATCGCAGCAAATATCAGTAACCTTGAAATAATAGCTGTTTTATTTATCGTCTCGTAACTGAGTTCAAAGTGAGTGAATTGCTTTCCCCCTTTATCCGATACTGAGTTGCATATTTAGCTAGTGCTTAGTTGAGATTCAAGTGAGCGCACATGCACGCAATTCAAATTTTCCTAGTTTAAGATTTGATAACGTGTTTGATACTGGTTGACATTTCTGTTTGAAAATTTTATTGTGAAGACAAAACAATAAATATATCCGGGGCGAATTGCAATAAATTATCAACGCAAACAATCCAAATTCATCTAATATTTTAGGTTATATCATCATATGTGGAACTTACGATTTTAAACGTCACTTTCAAATTAACTGTTTTATTTATCAATACAACTCACTCAGCAAAACTCAGCTCAGCTCAGCTCATTTACAAAGATTTACTGATCTGAGGGGGATGTAAAAAAAAATACAGCTAATATTATTTAAATACGTTATATTTCTATATTTCAATAAACATTGGAAATGACATTAGAGAAAAATAAAGATGATTCGTAAATATGACACATATAAAATTAAATATAATTTTTTATTTAAATCTAATTTAAAAGACTATTTAATAAATGTCTTTTTTCGGAAATTTTGTTAAAGATATCTTCATTATCTAATTTTGTTCAACATATCCTTCTCGCATGACATGAGCATGAAAGCCCCACGAAAATATCCTGACTTAAAAAATTTCGCAATCTATTTAAAACGTAGTTTAATTTTGGAAATATTCGTTCGCATGATACTTGAGCGGAAGATATAATGTTAGCACTAATTTATAAGCAATAAATAAATTAAATTATTTTCAACTTTATTCATGCGTTCCTAATACCAAATGGACTTCTCAGACTTCGTTGTGACCCAGAAGAATGTAAAAATGCAAATACTTCTTAAACAAGATTAGAAGTATATGGGTAAACCCATATATAGACCACTTTGACATTATTACATAAATGATAAAAAAATAGAAATAAAATTTTTTTACCAAAAGTTGGCAACATTGTATTTTGATAATATATAATATTATAGGCGCTAAGGGTATCTTCTGTAAAAATTTGATTAAAATCGGATAAATAATGCGGGCATAACAAATTTTTAGAAAATTATTAATTTTTTTCGGAAAGTTGGCAACACCGTATTTTAATAAAATTATAATTTATGTGAGCACTAGGAGAAATTTTTCTAAAAATTTGCTCAAAATCGGATAAATAATGTAGCAACAATGAATTTTTTTTTATTTTAGTAATTTTTTTCTCGATAAGTTGGCAACACTGTATTTTGTTAAAATTGCATAATTTATGCGGGCACCAGGAGAATCTTTAGTGAAAATTTGATTAAAATCGGTTAAATAAGGTGGTCATAATAAATTATTAAAAAATTTTGTAATTTTTTTCTCAGAAAGTTGGCAACGCTGTACTTTGTTGTAATTATCTAATTTATATGGATATCAGAAGAATGTATTGTGAAAATTTGAACAAAATCGGTTAAACAACATGGCCGTAATAAATTTTTTAAATTTTTAGTAATTTTTATCTCAGAAAATAGGCAACACTGCATTTTATTAAAATTACGAAATGTATGTAGGCACTAGGGGAATCTTTCCTGAAAATTTGATCAAAATCGGATAAATAATGCAGCCACAATTATTTTTTTTAAATTTTAGTAATTTTTTTCTCGGAAAGTTGGCATCACTGGAAAAAACCAAAACCACATAACCATCTTCGGCACTAGACAAATTTATCCTGAACATTTTATCGGTTGAACCGTCTAGGAGGAGTTGCGATCAAAAAATTTTGTCTGACGAACGAGTGAGCTGACGACGCACATCCATACACCCACATAATCTAAGTTCAGATTCGTCATCTAGAGACAATATGAAAGATTTCTATATACAATTTTTTTTTTAAATGTTACAGACACCGTACCAAACCCTATACCACTTTTTCCTTGCAGACAAAGTGGTAAAAATAATTCATAGATAGCACTACTAGTATTCAAATTACAGTTTTCATTTTTATCGACAACACAATTTGATTTGCAAATAGTTCGAACATTACCATATAGATGACACTGTAAGATCATTGTTTGAAATAGTTGGCCAGTTGAATGTTGTGTTATAAATATTCAAATACATATTGATTTTTATAATAATTAAAAAACATTATTCTACAAACAACATTTAGATTTGATTTTAAATAATAATCATGTAGAAAAGTGACAAATTATATTTAAAGTAATTGTTTACATTGATGGTCCTGTAGGTAAAGTTCGTTCAACTTTATTGACCTTAGCTGCAGAATGATTACTTATCTTTCTATTTTTTTCTTTTATTTAAATTTTATTTAGACAAATAGCTAGAACCTAGATTAAGTAGCAGTTAAGGAAAAAATTGTAAAATTAAATACGCAGCTATTTATTCTTCTTCTTGTACTAGTAAATTTACACAAAATTCATCTGGCCAACTGGATTCGTGTAAGATTTTTATAAGTTAACCTCTAATACTATCAAATACAATTATTTTATATTTTACTTTTTATAAGAAGCTTTTTTTGGTAGAAAATTTAATTTTAATCATGCATAAGTTTATGCACCATTGTCAATTATGTATAAGTGACAAAAATGTATTATTCACTATACTTGATCTGGATTCAGATGGCAAACGTTTCGTAGATAAATTGAAAGCAATTATGCCAGAAATTGTAAGAATGGAATTATTTGTTTTGATTGTAATATACATTATTGAATCTGAATCTTTTACTTTTCTTATTTTAGGTAGATTGCAGGATCAAATTGCCGAATGGTATTTGTACAATCTGCGCTTTTCAGTTGAATGAAGCTTATCAATTTATAAAACAATGTTTCAATTCTCAAATAATATTAAAACAACATTTAAATGGAAAACTTTGTCGGCTATGTGCTGGTGGTGATAATATAACATTTACTTTAACTACAATGGATACGGATAATGTATTGTTATCATACAAATTGGAAACCATTGCATCGGAAATTGTAAGTAAAATACTAGCTTTAACCAGGTTCACGAAACGAAATTATATGCTTAGAAATTGATAAGTAATCATTTATTTATTGTATCTTCCATAATTTTTGAGAACAGACAAATTTAACTTAACCTAATTTAGAGTATTCCAAATTTTAATACCTTTGTTGGTTTTGTTTAATTAAAACTTATGTAAAATAAGTTTTAATTTGAATACAATAAAAATTACATAAAACAATTATTATTTTATTAGGTTTACTTATAATAAGTTTATTCATTATTATAATATGTTTTTGCTAAACTAAAATTTGTTTCTGCAAGAGTAGTTGGGAATAGCTATTATGAGAAAAAATATTGTTGTCTGTTTTCAGGCTCGTAAAAATTTCGTCTTGTACTTATAATCATTTGTTACTTCATAATCAAGTAACGTACGTATTCACACAGCTTGTATTGGAATTTAGATCTTACAAATAATTCAAATATTAGTAAAATATCATAGGGACTAGGTGTTACTAGTAGAAATATATTTCTTTATTAAGATCCCTTTAAACCGGTAATTTGTATTATATGTAATATATAATTTTAATTTATATTTTAGCTGGAATGTACTGAGAAGTTATCGAATTGTATTTGCTCAATTTGCTCCGTTCGATTAAATGAAACGTATAAATTTGTAGAAAAATGTTTTAAATCGCAAGAAATTTTCAAGCGACATGCAAAACAACAATCGCAAAATAGTGAAGTTATGAAAAACGAAATTAAAAATGAAAGCGAAATTAAAGAAGAAAATATTGATGAAGAATACATTAAACTAAATTTGGAAACTGATGTAAATATTAAAGTTGAAGAAAGTTTAGAATCACAAAGTAATACAAATTTTGATACTGCTTGTAAGAAACAAGAAGCTATTAATGAAGAGAACATTGAAGTAGATTTGAAAAATGATACGAATATTAAATTTGAAGATAGTTTGAAATCCGAACTTTTAGATTTACATTCAGAATTAATAATTAAGGAAGAATATTCTAATTTTGAGAATGAAACCAATGTAAAACGTTGTCAAGATAGTGGAGATTCGAAGAAAAATCATATTTTCAGTCCGAAAGAAAATTATGAATCTGTAAAAAAAAGAAAATCTCATAAATTTACATTATGTGAGAAAACTTTTACTCAGAATATAAATTTAAAATGGCATAGTCGTATACATAAAAATGAGAAACCTTATAAATGCGAAATATGTGAGAAAACTTTTACTGTAAGGGCAAACTTAAAAGTACATATCCGTTCTCATACAAATGAGAAACCTTATAAATGTGAAATATGTGAGAAAACTTTTACTTTAAGGGGAAACTTAAAAGTACATATCCGTTCTCATACAAAGGAGAAACCTTATAAATGTGAAATATGTCAAAAAACTTTTAGTGCAAATGGAAACTTAAAAAGGCATATTCGTTTTCATACAAATGAGAGACCTTATAAATGCGAAATATGTGAAAAACAATTTACTGATGGTGGAAATTTAACAAAACATATCCGTTCACATACAAATGAGAGACCTTATAAATGCGAAATATGTGACAAAGCATTTACTCGAAGTGGATATTTAAAAAATCATATTCGTATACATACAAATGAGAGACCTTATAAATGCGAAATATGTGAGAAAACTTTTATTGAAAGTGGAAATTTAAGGAAACATATCCGTTCTCATACAAATGAGAGACCTTATAAATGCGAAATTTGTGACAAAGCATTTACTCAAAGTGGACATTTAAAAGATCATATTCGTATACATACAAATAAGAGACCTTATAAATGTGAAATATGTGAGAAAATATTTACTCAAAGTGGAGATTTAAGAAAACATATCCGTTCTCATACAAATGAGAGACTTTATGAATGCGAAATATGTGAGAAAACTTTTATTACGAGTGAAAATTTAAAGAACCATATCCGTTCTCATACAAAAGCGAGACCTTATAAATGCACAAATGTGTGAGAAAGCTATTATTAGTAGTGACATTTTAAAGAGACATATCCGTTCTCATGCAAAGAAGACACCTGAAGAATGCGAAATAGGAAACTTTTACAGAGAGTAGAATTAAAAAAAAAACATATTCGTATTTATAACGTAATTCATTAATTTTTGTAATTTTTTTTTTTTTAATGATTAATCTTTAAATATTGTTAAGTCTCATTCAGACTGGTCTTTGTTTAATTGCGGAGCTAGTGGTTCTGAACCAAACAACATGCGAGCTTATAGGAATACTTTGCGAATGGACGGATTTAGTTTCATTAGCAAACTTTGTTTTATCTCAAACAAAGTTTGACCTAACCAAGGTTTCTAACAAAAATTCACTTATGATTTAAGAACGGCCAATCAGATTTCAGTAACATGAGATAGCGATGTACATTTGTTTTTATGAAAGAAACGTTAAATTTATAATATGTAAATGAGCAATTTAGAAAATAAAATTAATATTATTTTGAAAATACGTATTTAATATACTAAAATAAAATTTATTTTAGAAACAGAAGAAAAATTTGCGAAAATATAGAAGATGATAAATTTATTGTAAAATTTTATTTATGTAGTATACAATTTTAAATATTATGTTTCGCATTCGTATTTTTGAAATAATTGTACAGGTCTTATTTTGTATATAAATTCTTCTTCAAACATATTTAACGCAAAACAATTTAAACTGAAAAAAAAAAAACTGTACTGAATGTAATCAAAAACTGTTTGGAATGTAAACAACGTAAACAGTAAAGTCAAAAATGATTTTCAACAACATTTAAGTTGTCATCACTGCGCAGGCGTAACTGAAAATTGATCAAGACAGACAGGCAACGTAATTGATCAAGTTTTTTCGCTGCGTTAAATCGTGAAACTAAAACTAAATCGTAAAACTGTTTTGGCAGCATGATCATTATATTAAACAAAATTTAAATGTTAAGGCTCATTCAAACTGGCGTTTTAGCACAAGAATTTGAGCAATCCGAACATTTAACACATTTTTAGTTTTTACACCAAGTCCAACTCTTGTACTTGTGCATAAAACGACAGTTTGATTGAGACTTTCTGTACAATGATATTTTTTAATTTCTATAAAATCAACATGTATTTGGAAATTTATAACACAACATGAAATGACAATTTGTTTATGAATTCCTAATTCCTAATTTATTGTGACAAGAAGATAACACTTTGTTGATATTGTAATGTAAAAATGTCAGCATTTGCCTATAGTTTTATGTATTTTTTTAAATTTATATTAATTTTATTTTTATTAAATATGTAAAATATATATGAAATTAAAATTAATAAATAAATCAATATTATTTTGTAATATGTATCAGAGCTGGGTAGTACTTAAAGTAAAAGTACTCTAAGTACGTACTTTAAGTATTTAGTACTTAGAGTACTTTACTTTAAGTACTTTTCAAATGTGATACTTAATACTTGTACTTAAAGCTTTTTCGTAAGTACTTAATACTTAAGTACATTTGTGGTACTTAAAGTACATAAAAGTACTTACAGTACATAAAAATACTTGAAGTACGTGCAAATACTTAAAGTACATACAAATACTTAAAGTACATGTAAGTACTTAGAGTATTTAAAAAATACTGATTCTGAATATTCATTTCAAATATTTGAAATATATTAACGGTTTTGCAAACGTGTTACAGTTTGTGTAATATTTCGGAACTTATATTTATTGACAGATAAATTCTGCATTATTTTAATAATTATTATTTTAAATTTTTGGATGACTAAAGAACAGGGCCTCGATTTTATAACTATAATTTCTACAAGATTTCAAAATCTACTAGAATTTCGTTTCCCCCCTCCATTTCTTTAGATGTCATGGGGAATTTTGTTCACTAAAGCGATTTTGTAAATTCTATAAGAAATTTGAAATTTCGTGCGCGAAAATATTTTGCGTAATTGTGTATTGCAGTTCATTTATTTTGAGTATTGTTTGTGTTGGTGTCTTTGATATAAGAAAATGGAAAAAGTAACTATTATTTAATTTATTATAAATATATCGAAGTTATAAAATGAAGAAAAAAGTATATTTTATTTTATTTTGGGTATTATATCTGTATACTTAAACAGAGTTTGGTTAATGATATACTTGTAGCTAACTATATAAATAGAGATTACGTTTCTTAAAAATATTTAAGATTTTTAGGAGAAAATGCGTAAAATTGAATTCGAATCTATATTATTCATCTATATTTATAGATATAAATTGATTTAATTATGTTACTTTTATTTATGAACGTAGCAAAATACAAGAAAACATACGACAGACGAAATTTTATACAATCCGGACTTCTTTTTCTATTGCGGCAATTATTTAAAAACCACAATAAAACATGAGCCATACCATAAATTCTTTTAATAAATATCAATAATTTAATCAAAAAAACAAATAATATACATCTAAAAAAAATTACATAGCTATTTAATTATTTATAATAATTATGAAATATTCTAACCATACTTATTACGAAAATACAAAACGTCAAACTAGTAAACATATAGAAATTCAAGGTCACGAATTCTACTGCCTCTGAGCAGTAGATTTCAAAATCCACACCTCGACAAGAGTGGGGGGAAAACTGAATTCTTATAGATTTTAAAATCTTGTAGAATTTAACTTATAAAATCGAGGCCCAGATCAATATTTTACAAGAATATCCAAATATTTTGAAATTATTTATAAAATTTAATACGCCTCTCCCATTTTCCGGTCCAGTTGAACTGAACTTCTTTTCTCTTTTGCTGGAATAGTAACTTTTGACGATGAGGGGCATTCCTCATCGTCAAAAGTTGAGTGACTTAAATTTTGAAAAATTAGTTTTTTTAAAAGCAAACAGCAAAATATAATTTTAAATGTTTTCAAGCCGCTTAATTAAAAAAAAATATTTGGAAAAAATAATTTGAAAATTACATTGTATTTAGGTTAAAATTTACTTAAAACTTAACGAAAAATTTAACTTTAAAACTATGTATTTTTTTTATAACTTTGTTGTATATGTATTATATTATGGCAATATTAATCTATAAAAGTTTACAATTTATTATAATTATAAATTTTGTTGATTTATCCCATACCACAGATATGAAAAATTTATGGTTTGTTGCAAAAACATTGTCATTTTAACATTATTTGTTAAAAAATGAAAAAAATTTATTAGTAAAAGTTGTTTTGAATAGAATTTTGTTGCTATATATCAATTTTTGTCACTAAATTTAAACCTTTTTTTTTTGTTCGCAAGAAAGTACTCTAAGTACTTTTTATAAAGTACTTAGAGTACTTAAAGTAGTACTGGTACTTAATACTTTAAGTACATTTTATAAAAGTACTGGTACTTAATACTTAAGTACTTTTTAGAAGTACTTAACCCAGCTCTGATATGTATTGATAAGTAGTTTTAACTTTATTTAATAATATGAATAAAATATTTTTCTTTAAGCCTATCATAGGATCTATAAAAGTTTAGGTTCAGATTTTGGGGCATCGACCATCTAAGTAATGTTCCTTGATATTTAGTTAAATATTTATTTTTTATCTAATGTAGATTGATAAAATTTATGAAAATCATACATTTTCAAACTTATTACAGAAACACAAATAAGGAAATGTTTTTTTTTTTACTTAATTATGTTAATTAATATACATATGTCATAAGATAAAAATAATATTATATATAAAATATTTAAATAATATCAATGAAATAAGTTGTTTGTTATTTATAAATTTACTAATGTGTTAATATTGCAAAAATATTAACATGAACATTGTTCTATTAATACTCAATTTTAATATAGATACAATTGTTAAATTATTGATTTTTAAATGTACTATTTTTGTATAATGATGTCGATTTCGTTCTGTTCTAAAAGTTATGGATTGAGTTAGAGTATGAATTCGCAATTTAAAATAATGAACTTTAATTATTGAACTTTATGATCAGCAGCGGTAGTTGTAGTCGATTCAATATGCGATTATCTGATAATGAATAAATATTTGAATATAGTTTTATTCATTAATATATTGATAATATATTTTTGGTCTAGTAGATTGTTGCCAAATTCCCAATTGAAATCCTAAATTCTTGTTCTCTAGCTTTACGTAATGCGACTAATAGGTCCTTTTTTTTTCTTTCCAATAATTTTGAATTTGTACTATTATATTCTTCTAGAACGCTCAAATATATGGGGTACATTTCAGTATCTGAAAGGTAAATTGTTAAATGCCATAAATTACTATAATTATGTTCCGCTTATGGTTCAATAAAATATTTTGAAGACGATAGAAATATAACAACTAATTTGTCTTAAGCAAATTTGGTGGTTGATTTGTTTGTCGTTTTCATTTAAAAAATATCTTTTTTGTATTTATTAAATACGTGGTACCATACAAATATATGTATATATCTTTGTTTTTCTATTGATATCTGTTTATAAGCACAGCTATTTGGGTATTTAGTAAAATACTTTTTAAAACATTTCCAATGGCTAATATATTTCAATTCATACACAGAGAAAAATAGATTGCTATGCACGTTTTGCTTATAAAAGCAACATTTTATTATGCAATAATATCAGTTTTGTCAATATAAAAATATTAGATATTAGGTGCAATTATATATTTTATATTAAACTTCATATATTAAAATAAGCTATGTGTATATTGAAAATAGTAAAATAGATATCGACAGAAAATATGAATAATTTTAAATGCTATATATATATTCATGATAAAAATCTACAACACATTTTAAAATACCATATTGCTACTAATGTAATGTACTACATATATAATTTGTACTGAACAAAATTATTGCAACAGTTGATATTTAGATCGTAATATTTTTTAATACGCGTCAACCTACATTTTAATACAAGTCAGTTCTTGTGCATCATTTGACATAAACAGAGAACCAAGTAAAAAAATTTCTATTAAATATTCAATTAATGGCAGACGAAGAAAGTAAAAATGTTTTAAAATTGTTTTTAAAATTTGTATTATTTGCTCTGATGCAAAACGTAATACTAAAATTGAATAAGTGCAATGATTATCACTTATTTTATTTGAACTTTATCTTTATTAAAAGAAAATGCTATCATATATTTCAACAAAAAATAGAAGATATCTATGTGCAAAGAAATTAATCTTGTTTGATCTACAAACTACTTAAAAATATCAGTAATCATCGTGATATTTATTTTATATTTAGGATGAGGCTATTTATGCATACGGTATGTATATGCAATTGGCTATTTATACATACAGTATGCATACGCAATTGGCTATTTATACATACAGTATGTATACGAAATTGGCTATTTATACATACAGTATGTATACGCAATTTACTATTTATACATACAGTATGTGTATACAACTGGCTATTTATACATACGATATGTATTTGCATTTGGCTATTTATACATACTTTATGTATATGCAATTGGCTATTTACAGATGTATATATACTGATTGTATGTGCTAGTATTACAATTAATATTTTGATAATAACTACACAATTATAAATAATTATAGTTTTATTTATTAAAATTTATTTACAATATTGTTCAATAAAGTAATACATATACTATAAAGTATCATTAAATCAGTGAAATAAATATAAAGTAAAATAAATATATTATTTTTTTATTCTGTATTTTAATTATTTTTTTTTGTAAAAACTGGTTGTAAAAACTGGTCGTTCTCTTTGGACGTTGTTTGGATTTAATTTTGGATGAGGCTATTTATACATACGGTATGTATACGCAATTGGCTATTTATACATACTAAAAAAAAAAACCTAAACCAACCTACTAACCTACCCTAAATAGCCAATTGCGTAAAAATACTATATGTATAAATAGCCAATTGCGTATACATACCGTATGTATAAATAGCCAATTGCGTATACATACCGTATGTATAAATAGCCACTTTCATTATATAATTATATGTAAATACACTTATTATAACAGTGTAATAACTTTTATTACAGAAATTAAAAACAGAGGAGACGTGAATGTATACGAAACAATTTAATATAATACTACTATGTGTTTTATTGGAATTATTTGAAAAAATAAAAGTTTATGTCAATTTTATAAATTTATTAAATTTAAAACTAATATATCAGACTTTAACAATAGTCTTTTTTTTTCTTAATCTAATACATAAACAAATTGGAAAGTAAAAAATACTTTAAACAAAATTTAAAAAATATTCTTAGGAAAAGTTAACTTATGATTATTTGAAAATTTGTATTATTTGCATTGATGCAAAACATAATACTAAAATTGAATAAGAGCAATGATTATCACTTATTTTAATTGCACTTTATCTTTATTAAAAGAAGAAATTCAGGATAAATTTGTCTAGTACCCAAGATGGTCATGTGGTTTTAGTTTTTTTTTCGGGAAAAAAATTA
Organism: Clivina fossor; assembly: GCA_963966155.1. Taxonomy (NCBI): domain Eukaryota; kingdom Metazoa; phylum Arthropoda; class Insecta; order Coleoptera; family Carabidae; genus Clivina; species Clivina fossor. The sequence continues at coordinate 6,227,861 of OZ014557.1, forward strand.
CTAAAGTTTTTAAAAATTCATATTGGCTACATTATTTATCCGATTTTGATCAAATTTTCAGAAAAGATTTCCCTAATGATTCCATTAATTATATAATTTTATTAATATCCAGCATTGCCAACTTTCCGAGAAAAAAATTACTAAGATTTTAAAACATTTATTATGTCAATGTTATTTAACCGATTTTACTCAAATTTTTACAAAAGATTTTCCTAGTATTCATATAATTTATGTAATTTTAACAAAATACAGTGTTGCCAACTTTCCGAGAAAAAAATTACTCAAATTTAAAAAAATTTAATATGACCACTTTATTTAACCGATTTTAATCAAATTTTTATAAAATATTCTCCTAATGCCTAAATAAATTATGCAATTTTAAAAAAATGCAGTGTTGCCAACTTATCGAGAAAAAAAAACACAAAATTTTTTTAAAATTTATTGTGGCTACATTATTTATTCGATTTTGATCAAATTTTCAGAAAAGTTTCTTCTAGTGCCCACATAAATTATAATATTATTAAAAGACAGTGTTGCCAGTGTTTCCGAGAAATGTCAAAGTGGTCTATATATGGGTTTACCCATATACTTCTAATCTTGTTACGATAATTTAGAGGTTCTTTAAAATTTATGCGAGGTTGTAGACTTTGAAGCAATGAAATTTATTTGAATTTCTTTCGGAGAACTGATCATTTACGTTAGGGCTGGGCGATATTGGAATTTCAATATCGATATTTTATATTCAAAAAATATCGATAATATCGATATATCGAAAAATCGATATATCGATATATCAATTTATCGATATATCGATATTATCGATAAATTGATATATCGATATATCGATATTTCGATATATCGATAATTTTTATTTTTAATATCAATTATCAATATATCGATATATCGATAAATTATCGATATATCGAGATTTTTTCCCAGCCCTAATTTACGTAGAACAATGAACATGTAAAATATTTTTTAATGTTTTGTCGAAAATATTTGCGAAAAAAATATTTTTATGACAAATACAAACTAACAAACAAATTAATTTCTGTAGATTTATCTAAATTTTTCGCATGCATGCGGAATAAAAAAATGAAGATCAGACACATGCAATCATAATAAGTTAATACATACATACATACATACATACACAATCACGCCATCTACCCAAAAGGGTGTGGCAGAAACTCTTTTTATCATCCCGAAATCAGTCGCCTCCAAACATTCCTATCCAGCACAAGCGCAACTTTTGCTTCATCCACATTCATAATTCCTCTCATACATGCTCTTTTATTCTTACTACTTGGAAACTTTCGCTCACGCAAGCCACTATCCCAATCATACCACTCCAACTACTCATCGGACGTCCACGCAAACGTATACCATCAAAATCATTCAAATAAATCTTTTTAACCAAACGTTCATTAGACATTCGCTCAACATGTCCGAACCATCTTAACTGTCTAACACCAACTTTTTCTACAACATTTTTTTCAATTTCACACTCATCATACACTAATCTATTTCATACCCGATCTCTCCTATTTACAAAACATACCCCACGTAAAAATCTCATTTCCACAGCAATCATTTTCCGTTTATGCTTTTGCAACCAAACCCAGCATTCACTATCATACATCAACGTAGGCACCAAAACTGCATTGTGTATACTCAAACGGGCTTCTTTGGAAACATTTATTTATTTATAAGTTAATCAGGCATTAAATCGGTTAACCGATATTTCTGTAAATATTTAGTAAACATTAACCGTAATTTTTAACCGGAAAAAATAAATTTTAAAAGCAACAAATTTTACATTATATAAAAACAATATTTTATAACCTGTAATTATATTTTCTAAAAATAAATAATGATAATTTTACTTTTGGTAACATAACGAATATTTTTTACCACTTTGACTGCAAGGAAAAAGTGGTATAGCGTTTAGTACGGTGTCTGTAACATTTTCAAAAAAAAAATTGTGTATAGAAATCTTTCATATAGTCCAACGGTAGGCAAATGCGGCTCCGAGAGCCGCATGCGGCTCTTCACTGAGTCAAGTGCGGCTCCCATTAAAGTTTTAGAGGATGGGTGACATATTTACGACACATTAGTAAATATATTTTTATGATATAGATTTCTGTTATATTTCATTTTTATGATATTTGAATTTCATTACTAAAATTTTGAAATAATTATTTTCTTTTTCATTGTTATATTTTTATGTTTATATGTTATAATGATATTTTTTTTATGTTTTTATATTGTGACTAGTGAAAATATGCATTACATTAAATAAAAAATTTAATTTGTGTATGGCTCTTTATAGAATATTAAAAACCGGATTGCGGCTCTCTTAGGCCTTATGTGTGCCCACCCCTGATATAGTCCCTAGATGACGAATCTGAACTTAGTTTATGTGCGTGTATGTGTGAGCGTCGTCAGCTCGCTCGCTCACTCGCTCGCTCGCTCCTAGACGGTTCAACCGATTTTAATGAAATTTTCAGGATAAATTTGCCTAGTACCCAAGATGGTCATTTGGTTTTATTTTTTTTCAGTAAAGCCAACTTTCCGAGAAAAAAATTACTAAAATTTATAAAAATTCATATTGACTACATTATTTTACTCAAATTTTCACAAAAGATTCTCCTAGTATTCATATAATTTATGTAATTTTAACAAAATACAGTGTTGCCAACTTTCCGAGAAAAAAATTTACGCAAATTTTTAAAAATTTATTATGATCACTTTATTTAACCGATTTTAATCAAATTTTTATAAAATATTCTTCTAGTGCCTACATAAATTATGCAATTTAATAACATACAGTGTAGCCAACTTATCGAGAGAAAAAAAATCACAAATTTTTTTAAAAATTCATTGTGGCTACATTATTTATTCGATTTTGATTAAATTTTCAGAAAAGTTTCTCCTAGTGCCCACATAAATTATAATTTTATTAAAGATATTGTGTTGCCAACTTTCCGAAAAATGTCAAAATGATCTATATACGGGTTTACCCATATACTTCTAATCTTGTTATACATAAATATTTGTTGTTTAATTTTAATGTAATATAATAATTTTAAGAAATTTATTTGTGTAATTTTAATATATTTACACTGTTATTTTGTTGATACAATTTGTTAAAAATAAATATTGTCGTATATGTATTTGCAAAGCCTTAATGCATGACCCCCTAAGTTTTACAGTTTTTTTGCTTTGTTCATCTGAATCAATAATTGTCCTAAATTTAGCATCGTTTGTATAATTTTTCCTGCATGTATCGAAAGTATCAAAATACGAACAGCATTGAAAATAATTTTATAATTTATGACTTTTTGAAACAGAATAAGTAAAATTCGCGATAAGCAGTGACAAACAATTTGAAAACCAGACAAATAATTCCAAACCTGAACAAACAATTTCATAAATTTTAAAGAATTTTTAAATTATCGTAACAAGATTAGAAGTATATGGGTAAACCCATATATAGACCACTTTGACATTTCTCGGAAAGTTGGCAACACTCTATTTTAATAATATTATAATTTATGTGGGCACTAGGAGAAACTTAGCGGAAAATTTGATCAAAATCGAATAAATAATTTAGCCACAATGAATTTTTAAAAATATTAGTGTTTTTTTTTCTCGATAAGTTGGCAATCACTGTATTTTGTTAAAATTGCATAATTTATTTAGGAACTTTTTTATGAAAATTTGATTAAAATCGGTTAAATAGTAGTCATAATAAATTTTTTAAAATTTTAGTAATTTTTTTTCGGAAAGTTGGCAATACTGAAAAGAAATAAAATCACATGACCATCTTGGGCACTAGACAAATTTATCCTGCAAATTTTATTAAAATCAGTTGAACCGTCTAGGAGGAGTTGCGGTCACAAAATTTTGACTTATAGATCGTTACAAATTATTTATTTTAAGAGTTTGTTGTTTTTACAATTAGTTTCGAGTAAATATATCTAGATCTAGATAAACAAGATTAGAAGTATATGGGTAAACACATATATAGACCACTTTGACATTTTTCGGAAAGTTGGCAACACTGTATTTTAATAATATTATAATTTATGTGGGCACTTGAAAAAACTTTTCTGAAAATTTGATCAAAATCGAATAAATAATATATAGCCACAACGAATTTTTTAAAAATTTTGTAATTTTTTTGTTGATAAGTTGGCAACACAGTATTTTGTTAAAATTGCATAATTTAGTTAGGCACTAGAAGAATTTTTTGTGAAAATTTGAGTAAAATCGGTTAAATATCATAGCCATAATATATTTTTAAAAACTTTAGTAATTTTTTTCTCGGAAAATTGGCAACACTGGATATTAATAAATTATATAATTAATGGGAGCATTAGGGATATCTTTTCTGAAAATTTGATCAAAATCGGATAAATAATGTAGCCAGTATGAATTTTTAAAACTTTAGTAATTTTTTTCTCGGAAAGTTGGCATTACTGGAAAAAACCAAAACCACATGAGCATCTTGGGCACTAGGCAAATTTATCCTGAAAATTTCATTAAAATCGGTTTATCCGTCTAGGAGGAGTTGCGGCCCCAAAATTTTGACTTACGACCGAGCGAGCAAGCGAGCTGACGATGGACATCAATAGCGCAGCCCACACTAGCTCTCGTTACGGCAAAATTACCAACTACCATATGCAGTGGCGTACTAGTAATTTTTCGTTTCGTAAATTTTTATGTATAATATATATTGCAATAATATACAATTTTGTAATTTATATATTTGTACTTTTTTTTATAATTATTAATTAATTAATAATACTGTTACAGAATGGGGCAAAATTACACTTATTAAACAAAATAATATCCCAAAAATTATTAAATAACACCGTTCTGGCATTTACAATATGAAGGAGGTAATAGTTGTTGGCAGTGCTAATATTAATTTATTTACTATTAATAGGCTATTCTCCTTCACTAATATACTAATATAATCTATTTTGCGTACCCATCCGATTCCTTCTAGTTACACCACATACCACACAAAAAATCTCATTTCCACAGCAGTTATTTTTCTATTATGCTTTTGCAGTCAAACCCAACATTTACTACGATACATCAACGTAGGCAATGCAATCAAAACAGCATTGTATATAACTCAAATGAGGGGATTCTTTGTAAATAAATAATAAATAAGTAAATACACATTATATATATATATATATATATATATATATATATATATATATATATATATATATAAAGATATGCTCGTACAAATTTTGTACAAATTTTGTACAAAATAATTATTTATTATTTCTCATTTTAATTTAAGAAAATAAATATAGGAAAATTCTTCTAACGTTTTATTTTAAAATAAGTAATGTTTTATATTTTTATTTCTTCCGCATTACATAACTTATAGATGAAATTTTATTGTGAAAGTAAATGTCGTAATCATTTAAATTTTTTCGTTATTATTTTTCTCAGATAGATTTGACCATAATAATCGTGGTCGCTGTTATTTATTTTGAAGTTAAAATATCAGATAGAAACAAAAATATTTTTTACACAAAATAATATATAAGAATTTTAATTATTTAGGAAGAAAATTTTTAAAAGATAAGTAAGTTTATCAACTGTTATCAAAAATTTAAATATTAATTTCGAAATTTTTACCGGTATTGGTTTTAAATTAGGTATTGCTATAACTGCTTTAAAAATAATATATTCTAAAAAATAATGCTCATAAATAAAATGTAATCTTTATTGCACAAAAAATAAATAATTCTACGCCACTGCTTAAAATAAATCAATATTTAGTCCGCGGAGTGGGAGAGAACAGCTGTTTGTACCTTGCCGTGAATAGCTAAGTTCTTTGTATTTTTTTTTGTCATTTATTTATATCTATTTATTTTCTGGCCTTTTTCATTATTAATATTTAAATCTGTTTACAATGTCAAATATTTACGTATAATTTTGTTTTTTCAGAATCGGCCGACCACCATTTGTTCATTCGCTTATTGATAGAACTAGTTGGCCAGCTGAATGTTGTGTTATAAATTTTCAAATACATCTTGATTTTTTTATAGTAATTAAAAAACATTGGTCCACATAACATTTAGATTTGGTTTAAAATAATAATCATGTACATAGAAAAAAGAATAAATTATATTTAAAGTAATAATTCTTTCAATTGATATTTAGTTTACGGTCTTGTAGTTAAAGTCAAAAATATTGAATGAAGTAGATTTTACAGTTGGTGTGTAATTGGTGTACAGCAGTTACTTCATTCAAGCATATTGACCTTGGTTGTAGAATGAATATTAACTTTATTTTTCTAATTTTTTCTTTTGTTTGAATTTCATATTAGACTAATGTTAGAATCTAGAACAAGTAGAAATTGAGAAAACATTTTCGAAATTAAATCTGGTGCATCAGTAAAAAAATATGCTGTTACTTCTACTAGTAACATTACACAAAATTCATCTGGCCAACTGGATTCATGACACACCTTTCTAAGTTAACCTCTAATACTATTAAATACGTTTTACTTTTTATAAGAAGCTTGTTTTGGTAAAAAAATTAATTTTAATCATGAATAGTTTTATGCAACATTGTAAATTATGTACAAGTGATAAAAATGTATTGTTTACTATACTTGATCTGGATTCAGATGGCAAACGTTTCGTAGATAAATTGGAAGCAATTATGCCAGAAATTGTAAGAATGAAATTAATTGTTTTGATTGTAATATACATTATTGTTTCTGAATCTTTTACTTTCCTTTTTTTAGGTAGATTGCAAGATCAAATTACCAAATGGTATTTGTACAGTTTGCTCTGTTCGATTGAATGATGCTTATCAATTTATAAAACAATGTTTCAATTCTCAAATAATATTAAAACAACATTTAAATGATAAACTTTGTCGACTATGTGCTGGTGGTGATAATATAACATTTACTTTAACTACAATGGATACGGATAATGTATTGTTATCATACAAATTGGAAGCCATTGCATCGGAAATTGTAAGTAAAATACTAGCTTGAACCAGGTCCACGAAACGAAATTATATGCTTAGAAATTGATAAGTAATCATTTATTTATTGTCTCTTCCATAATTTTTGAGAACAGACAAATTTAACTTAACCTAATTTAGAGTATTTCAAATTTTAATACGTTTGTTGGTTTTGTTTAATTAAAACTTATGTAAAATAAGTTTTAATTTAAATACATGTACATTTACAATAAAAATTACATAAAACAATAATTATTTTATTAGGTTTACTTATAATAAGTTTATTAATTATTATAATATGTTTTTGCTAAACTAAAATTTGTTTCTGAAAGAGTAGTTGGGAATAGCTATTATGAGAAAAATATTGTCTGTTTTCAGATTGGCAAAAATTTTGTCTTGTATTTTTAATCATTTGTTACTTCATAAGCAAGTAACGTACGTATTCACACAGCTTGTAGTGGGATTTAGATCTCACAAATAAATCAAATATTAGTAAAATATCATAGGGACTAGGTGTTATTAGTAGAAATATATTTCTTTATTAAGATCCTTTTAAACCGGTAATTTGTATTATATGTAATATATAATTTTAATTTATATTTTTAGTTGGAATGTACTGAGAAGTTATCGAATTGTATTTGCTCAGTTTGTTCTGTTCGATTAAATGAAACGTATAAATTTGTAGAAAAATGTTTTAAATCGCAAGAAATTTTAAAGCGATATGCAAAACAACAACCGCAAAATAGTGAAGTTATGAAAAACGAAATTAAAAATGAAAGCGAAATTAAAGAAGAGAATATTGATGAAGAATACATTAAACTAAATTTGGAAACTGATGTAAATATTAAAGTTGAAGAAAGTTTAGAATCACAAATTAATACAAATTTTGATTCTACTTGTATGAAACAAGAAGCTATTAATGAAGAGAACATTGAAGTGGATTTGAAAAATGATATGAATATTAAATTTGAAGAAAGTTTGAAATCAGAATCTTTAGATTTACATTCAGAAATAATAATTAAGGAAGAATATTCGGATTTTGAGAATAAAACCGATATAAAACATTGGCAAGCTGGTATAGATTCGAAGAAAAATAATATTTTCAGTCCGAAAGAAAATGATGAATCTGTAAAGTTAAGAAAATCTCATAAATGTACATTATGTGAGAAAACTTTTACTGATAGTGGAAAATTAAGGAAACATATCCGTTCTCATACAACGGAGAAACCTTATAAGTGCAAAATATGTAAAAAAGTATATACTCGAAATGGATCTTTAAAAGCTCATATTCGTATACATACAAATAAGAGACCTTATAAATGCGAAATATGTGACAAAGCATTTACTCAGAGTGGAAATTTAAAAGGGCATATCCGTTCTCATACAAATGAGAGACCTTATAAATGCGAAATATGTGACAAAGCATTTACTCAAAGTGGACATTTAAAAGCGCATATCCGTATACATACAAATGAGAGAGCTTATAAATGCGAAATATGTGAGAAAACTTTTTATGAAAGTGGAAATTTAAGGAAACATATCCGTTCACATACAAATGAGAGACCTTATAAATGCGAAATATGTGAGAAAACTTTTACTGAAAGTGGAAGTTTAAGGAAACATATCCGTTCACATACAAATGAGAGACCTTATAAATGCGAAATATGTGACAAAGCATTTACTCAGAGTGCAAATTTAAAAGCGCATATCCGTTCTCATACAAATGAGAGACCTTATAAATGCGAAATATGTGAGAAAACATTTACTGAAAGTGGAAGTTTAAGGAAACATATCCGTTCACATACAAATGAGAGACCTTATAAATGCGAAATATGTGACAAAGCATTTACTCAAAGTGGACATTTAAAAGCGCATATCCGTATACATACAAATGAGAGAGCTTATAAATGCGAAGTATGTGAGAAAGCATTTACTCGAAGTGGAGATTTAAAAGTGCACATTCGTTCTCATACAAAGGAGAAACCTTATAAATGTGAAATATGTCAGAAAATTTTTACTGTAAGTGGATCCTTAAAAAGACATATCCGTTCTCATACTAAAGAGCAATTTTATAAGTGCAAAATATGTGAAAAACAATTTACTCAAAGTGATAATTTAACAAAGCATTTTTGTACCATGTAAATGTAAAATTTGTGAGAAAGCTGTCATTAAGAGTGGCATTTTAAAGAGGCATATCCGTTCTCATGCAAAGAAGAAACCCGATGAATGCGAAATGGAAAACTTTTTCTCAGAGTAGAAATTTAAAAGAAACATATTCGTATTCGTATTGTACCGATTTAATTTTTGTAGTTCTCTTTTTATTAATGATTAATTTAAATATTGTTAAGCCTCATTCAGATTGCTCTGTCCCTAGTGAAATCAGTGTTATGTTTTAGCGCAGACCTAGTAGTTCTGAACCAAACTACATGTGGATTTATAGGAATACATTGCAAATGCACGGATTTAGTTTTATTAGCAAATTTTGTTATATCGTAGCCAAAGTCTGACCTAACCAAGGTTTCTTAACTAAAATTCACTTATGTTTTAAGACAGAGCAATCAGATTTCGCAGTAAGATGAGATAGCGATGTATATCAGTTTTTATGTAAGAAACTTCAAATTTATAATATGTAAATAAGCAGTTTGGTACATAAAATTAATATTATTTTGAAGACGCGTATTAAATGTACTAAAAATAACATTTATTTTAAACACATCAGAAGAAAAATTAGCGAAAACCAAGAAGATGGTAATTTCAACTTATCAATTTGTAAAATTATATTTCTGTCATCCTATTCTTAATGTTTCCAAATATTTATACAAGTCTTATTTTGTAAAATCATAAATTATTTTTAATAATAATTTAACACAACAAAACAACTTAAACTGGCACAAAAAAAGATACGCTACTAAAGATAACCAATAACTGTTTAGCATATATACAACATAAATAGAAATATCAGAAATGATTTTTAACAGCATTTAAATTGTTATCACATTTAGACATACAGGCAATGTAAATGGTCAAGTTTTTGCGCTGTGCTAAATCATGAAACTGAAACTAAATCGTAAAACTGTTTTGGCAGTCTGAATGAAGTTTTATTTTAAATGCAATTTGTCAGTATCTGGTTTACATGATTAATATTTTAAATTTAATTAAAATGTTAAGTCTAATTCAGACTGCCGTTTTAGTTTTACGCAGAAGTACAAGAATTTGAGCAATCCAAACACTTGACATATTTTTAGTTTTTTACACCAAGTGTTTGGATTGGTCAAACTCTTGTGTTTGTGCGTAAAACTAAAACGGCAGTCTGAATTAGACTTTATGTACAATAATGTTTTTTAATTTCTATAATAATCAACATGTATTTGAAAATTTATAACACACTATGAAATGACAATAAACCTTTTTTATGCGTTCCTAAAACAAATTGAAATTTTCAGTCTTCATTGTGACAAGAAGATAATAAAATAGTTTGTTGATATATTTTAAGGTAACGATGACGCCATTTACCCAAATTAATTTTATATATTTTTCAATTTATATTAATTTTATTATTATTAAATATTATTTATAATAAAATTCAAATTAATAAATAAATCAATATTATTATGTAATATGTGTTTACAAATTGTTTTAACTTTATTTATTAATATGAATAAAATGTTTTTTCTTCAAGCGTATCATAAGAGTTTGTACTGGGTGTCCAATTTTAAGCTGAATGAAACACCTATTTTTTATTGCAAATTCGGAAAGAGCATAAAAAAAACTATGTAAACATTTAAAGATCTAACATCGCCAGAAAATGCAAAACTCACTTTCACTAGTAATATCAAACAAAATAAAAAAATTTGTATTTCGAAAATCATATGGCAATATTATAAAATTTAATTTTGATATAAATGGTACCTAGTAAAATACTAAATAAAACTGTTAATACTAAATCATTGGAGAAAATTCATTTAGGAGAATTAAAACCGATTTTATTAAAACATTCTTATTCGCATGCTAATAATATTGTTATTGTAATATTAGTAATAATTATACTAATTTGTATTTTTATTAGAATAATTAAAATTTGTAAAAAGAAGTATGATAGGCAAAAAAAATAAAATATACAATAAAATATAGTTTCATCTAGCGCGGGAGCAATTATCTGTATAATGTTACCGCCCGAGGCATTAGAGATCTTACGTTACACACTTATCATATTTCTTTATGAGAAACTCGCGTTCTCACACTATGTAGTAGAAGTTAGAATTTATCTGCTCGTCTATTTGTACAGACGTATATATTTGTCGTTCTTGTAAAATTTTAATACAAATTTTTAAATATAATTTCCATGATCGATTATTTATTTATATTATTTATTTTTATGTAACTTATTATTGGTTTATTCAATAAAAGGTCAAATATGTGAATATGTTTTATTTGTAGCCATAACTTTTCATTCATTTATAACAAAAATTAATTTAACATTTTTTAAATACAAAAAAATTAAACATAACTTTTCAAAAACAGAAAAAATAGCATTGCACCAGAATAGTTCACATTTTTCAATTAAATCTAAACAATAATTTTTATCAAATTGAACCTGCACGCAATCGTAACTTTTATTTCTTGTAAAATTTGTATTTACTACACAAAATAGATATTTCTGTTTATTTAATAAAAATATTGCATCTGCCCTTAAAAAATTTTCCTCATTTTTCCAGTTGCATCAATATAATTTAAATGCTAATTATATAAAATTGTATGCAAATATATTTACAAAATATAGTAGGTACAGACAGGGTTAGACTGGCCCACCGGGGCACCGGGCTTTCCCCGGTGGGCCGTTATCATAATGGGCCTTGACCGGCGATTGTCAAAAAATTAAGTTTCACAAAAATTTAAGAACAGATTAACCCAAAAACAACGATATGTATTTAATGACGATATAATTATATAAATGACGTTTATTGGTTAGATCCTAACCCAAAATCAATAGTGGTAATATACGCGATAAAACTTCTAAATTAATCCGATGACGGACAAACTGAAACCGGAGAAGAAAATGAAATCAATGTAACAAACTATAGTAATATTTGTAGAAATTGCATTGTCTGTTGTTTTCAGTTTTACAAAAATTTAATCTCCGCACATTGACATACGTTAATTTATTCATTGCTTATCAATTAGTGCCAACATTTTCTTCCACCCAACTATCATGAGAACGAACATTTTCAAAATTAAAGTACATTTTAAACAGATTGCGAAATTGTTTAAATCAGGATGATTTTAAGTAGCTTTCATGCTCATGTCATACGAGAAGGATATTTTGGAAAAATTAGATAATGAAGATATCATTACAAACATTTTCGCAAAAAGTAATTTATTAAATCGTCTTTTAACTTAAATTTAAATAAAAAATTATATTTAATTTTAATATGTGTCATTTTTACAATTCATCTATATTTTTCTGTAATGTCATTTCCATGTTTATTATAGAATATACGCCGACCGCCTACCAGAGACACAACATCGATCGTGAACACAACGCCAACGCCTTACTAGGGATACTAATTTCTATTTTAAAATTAATGTTTGTGTATCTTCCATCAAATATGAACAATTTTTCCAGTTTTAATTCTTTTTATTATATGTGATACTATAAAATCTAAATAAACTGTTAATTAAATTGTTAATAAGTAATTTTAAATAAATGTTAAAAGTATATATTTGACAAAAAATTTTTTTAAAAGTCAAGTTAGAATACGAGCCGTAGATCTGTTGAATTAGAGAATAAAAATAAAAATCTTTTTCTCTACTATTTATTTGAATTGTTTACTATTCATTATGTATGAGTGCATTTTATTATATTCTATATTTCAGGTGATTTAGTACTAGGTAGATTAAAAAGCAAGCAATTATTAAAATCATTCTTTGTACATAAAATGAAACTTGACGTAATGACCAGGGCCGGATTTAGACATGATAAGGGCCTAAGCTATTTGAGATATGGGGGGGGGGGCCTTTATTAGTTCAGATATTCTATGTCAGTGACAAATATGATTTTCGGATACTTAGAGGGTTAAACTGAAATACAATTAAGAAGTATATTGATAGTGAAATAATAAATATTTAACTTAAAATAATTTTTATTCATAACACACTTAAAAATGCAAACTCTGGTAAAAGAAACAAAAATTCTTTTAAAAGGTACAATTTACAAAGGCCTATTATCTAATCTCTTGAAACATGTTATAAGGATTAAGGAATTATATTAAACTATTTTTTGGGGCCCCCAAGAAAGTGGGGGGCCTAAGCTATAGCTTGTTTAGCTTATACGTAAATCCTGCACTGGTAATGACGGAAGTGATGCTTACGCGTGTGTGGAAAATAAATTATACAAACTTATGCTATTATTTTTATTAGTTTTATTAAGTCAACTTTCTATTAAGTCAACAATTTCTATGTGAAGTTGCTTTGTCCGCTCCTCACTCATTTCATTTAGAGATTCCTCCACATATTTGACAAACATTTTATTTTTGCAGCAAACCTATCAGAAATCTTTTTTACAGCATCCAAAATTTCACTGAATGGATCAGTTTTCCTTATCTACCAAAAAATATATAACAAACATTATAAAATATAAATTTCAAATAATTTGTTTTTCCAGATATATTATAATAAAATAAAATCAAATTTTATTTAGCTTTTGGCTAATAAATTACATTGTGATATATATTTATAAAATTAAAAATTTACAGGAAATTTACAAATTTATAATAATATTTACATTATTTATCAAGTTATTAACTTTATTAAAGTATTTTTTTTATTTCAAACTTAAAAGTTTTACATTTTTTAAATATTTAATATATGTCGGTAATTTATTCTATTCAAGTAATCCATTGTGAAATATTTTGTTAGTAATACTACTTTTTTTTTAGTAAAATAAAAATAATTATCTGCATTTCTAACATGATAATTATTCACAAAACTATTAAATTTCAGATTGTCAGTTAAATACTCCGGAAGCAAACCATGTATTTTAAATATAAAAATTATTGCAAACATTACTAAGAAAGAATTAATATTTATTAATTATTTTAGTTTTATTAACATATTGTTTATTTGTTTTTATTTAAGTTGTTCAATATTTCGGCATCTCGGATGCCATCTTTAGAAACAATTTTAATTGCAAATATCAGTTTTTCTTGTTGATACAACAATACAATTTATAATCAACTACAAACAAATGTAAATTGCACCTAATTATGGCAACTGCGATGTCATAATTACAAACAACTTAAACAAAACAAAGAAAATTGAGATTGACACTTGAGTTATTATTTTAATTTATTGTGAAATAGGTTTTTAGCATACGTAGGTTCTGTTGATGTTGACGGTGTGACTGTAATAAGTTCTTCCATAATTATTTCTTGATCCATATCAAAATGGAAAACATCTATTTGTTCAGTTTGTGGCGAGACAAGTGTTAGTTTCGGAGACGCATCGAAATCTAACGATTTGTAACTGCCTGAACTCGTACATGATGCGTGACTTAGTACTTCTTTTTGTTTATGAACTGATGTCATGGTTGAAGTTCTAAGATTAAAACAATAATAGTTTTACAAGTTATTTTTTATAACTGAAGTGATTATTTTTTAAACTTATTACTTTTCGAAAATGATATAATTATTTTATTGCTTATTTAATAAATTCGAACAAAGCCAATAATTTGACCAAAAAGAAAATATTTGAACGGAATGCATCATACAGCGGCAGCGACTTTTAAAATCTTGTTTTGTTTTAATAATTGGTAGTTAAAATTTGTAAATATAAACTGATGCCAAGTAATAGGTAATCAATGAGTAATTTTTCAAAAATAAAAAGATATTACGCTTAATTAAGTTAAAATGCATTTTTTCAAAATAAAACTTACTTTCTTTTTATAAAACATGTTTCAAAAACTGCTACGTTTTTGAAAAAGTCCCGTTACTATCCTTCATTTTCGAATTTTTAAATCATGATATTTCAAACAGGGTTACAAACCGTTTTATTTTTCGTTCCGGTTAAATTAAAAAAATACATATATCAGTTTGGTTTCGGGTTTTGTTCCGGCAAAATTAATGGTTTTTTCGGTTTTCGGTTCAGTTTTGAATGATTAATTTTTAAATTTTTTCAATATTTTTATTTTTATGTAAAAACTTATTTTCTATCATAATTTAGAACATATAATTCTTACTTTTATAATTAGCATACTAGAAAAATTGTTACAATAATATAATATGAATAATAAAAATTATTAATTAATTAAAAGTATAATAATATAATTAGAAGTATATAATATATGATAATAATATAATTTATTATTCGAAACTTATATGTATAATTTAATGTATGTTTTAATTATATAAAAATAAGATAGGTAACATATGTTAACGTAACAGATTCTTGTATACAGGATTTTTATTTATTTATAATTAGAAAAAGTGAAAATTACCTCTAATTAATAAAATATTTTTCAATGTATTTTCATTTAAACTATTAAAGATTATTAAAAGCAAAGACCCGCATTCCCACCGTTTTTGTTTATGAAATACAGTAGAACCCCGATTATCCGTGCGCGCATTATCCGGGCGGCGGATTCTTCGTGCGGCATTTTTAAAATGTCATCCGTGCGCGGATTATCCGTGGCTGACGGCCAGAGGTTGGCGCATGAACGCTGAATGCACCGTGCAGACGTTCGACTCGGGAATACCCGAGTTCGGCTCGAGAAATTCTCCGTTTATGTGTTTACTTATTATTTTCGCCAACTGCCGACCGACTCGTTAGTTAAACGTAAACAGACATTCGTTTGACACATGTATTTGTCTGAATAAATTATTAAAAAAAATAAAAATCAGATCTTCGGATTATCCGTGTTTTCGATTATCCGGCGAAGGCTCGGTCCCGGCTGGCCCGGATAATCGAGGTTCTACTGTAGTGCTTTTATTATTTGAAATATGAAAATTACCTCCAATTACTAAAATATTTTCTAATGTATTTTAATTTAAAATATTAAAGATTATTAAAAATTATTACTAAAAGCTTTGAAACTGATAATTATTTAATTATTTTTAATTTATTCAATATGCCATTCGATATAGTTGTTGAACTTAGAACAATAAACTTTTCTACTAAAAATTTATGTTGTATTTCATTTAAAATAAAAACTCATATCAATAAACAATAAATTTTGAAAAATTATTACATAATATGAATATAAAATTTTTAAAATTTTTAATTTTAATATCTATCGTATATAAATTAATGTATAAATTAAATAATTAAAATATTTAGTTAAATTTTATTGTAGTGTAGGTATACGCCATGTAGTAAACTGCTGTAGGTATATTAAGTTTGTTTTTTTAATTTAAATAAAAATTTCAAAACTAATAAAAATATTTACACATAAAATAAAAAGCATGTAATGTAAATTTTGTCGCATATTGTACTTTTCAAACTCAGTTTATGAAGACATAGCTTATTAAAATTGTCCAGAATTAGGACTCTTAATCCTACTAAAAGAATGATTTCTTTGATTTGGTTCTCTTCTAATAATTTTAGCTATACAGCTAACACAATGTTCTAAAATATAGACAATAATCCCAGATGTTTTACATATCACATTTGCTTAAATCATTTAGCACAAAAAAAAATTACACAATTGACCGTGATTTACAAATTAAATTATGTTTACAATCTTATATACCTTTAAAAATTGGAATTAATATATCCAAAAACCACAGTTTTAAAACGTTTCTACTTTCCTCGGCTGCCATTTTAATTAAATATTTAATAGATATTTAACTTACTCTCTGTTTACGTCGAATGATGCACATGAACTGACTTGTATCAACATGTAAGGTGAAGCGTATTAAACAATATTAAGTATAATTTATATTACAGTACAAATTATATACGAATCATCCGTAGCCGGTAGCCCCAGTGTATTTTAAAATGTATTGTCGATATTTATCATGAATATACAGGGTGATTTATTAGTAATTGGAAATATTTTAACTGGAGTATCCTGGGAATATATCCTCAGAATATGAAGATTTAACGTAAATCACTTAGATAAAATGTGGCTCCTTACTGAGCTACAGGGTGTTTTATTTAAAAATTTAAAAACGAATTTGCCCAGTACTTTAAAACTATTTGACGTATCCTTATCATACTTGGCAAGAAGTGTAGGTACCGTACACCATATTAAATTATGTTAAATAAAAGTTTCTGGCTACTGCCAGTGGCGTACAACAGGACCAAGTGAGAAGTTGATCCTTTCTAAATTCTACGCCACTGGCGGAATTGTCATTTTAGCACAATTTTTCGATTCTCCAATACTTTCTGTGTAAAAAACATACTCTTCCTTCCTAACTATAAAGTCACTTTTTTTCGAGATATTTAAAGTTAAAAAACATAAGCTGCACCCTTGGTTTGGTCAATCTGGTTTGGCAGGAAAAATTATTGAAAATTAAAAATTAAAATGCAAAAAATATTAATATTCAATAATTTTTTCTGCCAAACCAGAATGAGTTAGAGAAAAAGTTACTTAGTTATTATGTAGCCATTTTTTTTTCTCTATTTTACTGAATTTTTTCAGATTTTTTTGAGCAAATTTTGAAAAAATCCCAAGGGTGCAGCTTATGTTTAACTTTAAATATCTCGAAAAATAGTGACTTTATCGTTACTAAGGAAGAGTATATTTTACACAGAAAGTATTGGAGAATCGAAAAAAAATCGAAAGGATCAACTTCTTACTTGCCTCTGTTGTACGCCACTGGCAGTAGCCAGAAACTTTAATTTAACATAATTTAGTATGGTTTACCGTACCTACACTTCCTGCCAAGTATGATAAAGATACGTCAAATAGTTTTAAAGTACTGGGCAAAAATCGTTTTTAAATTTTTAAATAAAACACCCTGTAGCTCAGTAAGGAGACACATTTTATCTAAGTGATTTGCGTTAAATCTTTATATTCTGAGCCCAGGATACTCCAGTTAAAATATTTCCAATTACAAATAAATCACCCTGTATATGTACAGCATTTAAAATTATTCATATTTTTTGTCAATATCTATTTTGCTATTTTTCAGATACACATAGCTTGATTTAACATATCAGGTTTAATATAAATATATAATTGCACCTAATATCTAATATTTTTATATTGACAAAACTGATATTATTGCATAATAAAATATTGCTATTATAAAAATCTTAGCAATACGTGCATAGCCATCTATTTTTCTCTGTGTACGAATTAATAGTATATTATCCGTTGGAAATGTTTTAAAAAGTATTTATCTAAATACTTGGCATCTGCTTGTAGCAAGGCTTGTAAACCGATATCAATAGAAAAACAAACATAGGCATATTCATATAATTTTATGATACCACGTATTTTATGAATACGAAAAAGATATATTCTTTAAATCGACAAACAAAGTACAAACTAAATTAGTTACATTTCTGTTGCCTTTCGAAGTATTTTACTAAACCACTAGAGGAACATAATTATAGTTATGTATGGCACTTAACAACTTATGTTTCAGATATGGAAATGTCCATATGTTTGGGCGTTCTAGAAGAGTATTACACAGTGGAACCTCGGTATACGACCTTAATTCGTTCCTGATGTTTGGACTTATACCGAATAGGACGTATACCAAACCAACATTTCTCATAAGAAATAATGTAAAAATGATTAATACGTTTTTATGTAAAAAAAAAACCTCCCTTGATATGGTATATTAATTAGGTTGTAAAATATTTATTTACTTTTCTGTTGCCTTTCGTTTGCCTTTTTGCAATTCATGATTAACAAAAATAATAAAATTTTACTTAAAAATGAAAATCAGAAGAAACTTAACAAAGTTATAGACTGTGGCTCCACCCAGGTCTGGTACACCGAAAGAGCAGTACATATCAGTCGTATAGATGCAAAACTCACTATTTGCAAATTTTAAGTTCTGAGATAATTGCAAAAAACTGTTATAGCTAAGTGCTATTGTATTTTGATGATAAAATCTTGTTACTAGATGGCAATACTTATTTAAAATCGTGAATCATTGGTTTTATACATCATTAATTCATACAAAGTAACTGTTTTCTTTCCACCAATAAAATTTTTATTGGTGGAAAGCAAACAGTTACTTTTGCATCTAAACTATCAACGCAAGTAGTGAGTTTTGCATCCAACACTAAACTTTAATCAATTTTTATGAAATTTTGACCACAAGGATTTTCGAGAAGATTGAACAAAAAATTGAGATCAGTTTTGAAGAATTTAAATGATCAACTTACAGTAACTAGTTGAGGAGCGTGCAGCGAATTTGCTGCCTGAGCGCCCGTCACCGCTCAGGACATCGGTCCGTTCAAAGCCGTGTAGCGACGGAACTAAGTCACGGATCGCCTAATCATTTTACCCACATATTCTAGACACTTATAGCATTCGATTTATGCAATAAAAAAATCGATTTTTTTAAAAAATTATAAAAGAACCTCCCCTTAATGGGGTTGTAAAATAATTATTTAGTTTTCTGTTGGTTTTCGTTTGCCTTATTGCAATTCATGATTAATAAAAATAATAAAATTTTACTTAAAAATGAAAATCAGAAGAAACTGAACAAAGTTATAGACTGTGGCTCCACGCAGGTCTGGTACACTAAAAGAGCAAGTACATACATCAACCAAGGACTCTTCCCATCAGAAATTACATAGTTTCAAACCAAATGAAGTCAATATAAATTCGTGAATAGTGTAGATATCATAATATTACTTGTTCATAGATGGCGCGTATAATTGAATTAAGTCGTATACCGTTCAAAAGTCGTATACCGAGCAAAAATATTTTCACCCAAACAAAACGTATTCCGAATTGGACGTATTCTAAAGCAGACTTATACCGAGGTACATCACTGTAGCACAAATTCAAAATTATTAGACAGGAAGAAAAAGGATGGTTAATATATACAGCATCGTCGGTTATTGCATTACGTAAAGCTGATGAAGAACAATAATTTGGAAATGCAATTTGGGAATTAGCAACGAAGTACTAGGTCAAGAAAATATTATTAATATATTAATGAATAAAACTATACACAAAATCCGTAATTCAAATATTTATTTATTATTAGATAATCACATATTGAATCAATTACCGCTGCATGAACATAGAGTTCAATCAATTAAGCTTATATCATTATTTTAAAATACAAGTACATAATCTAACATAATCGATAACTTTCACAATAGAACGAAATCGACATCATTATATATAAAAATGGTACATTTTAAAAATCAATACTTTAATAACAGTATTTATATTAGAACATAGAATATTAAGCATATTATAAAGTTTATAAATATCAAACAACTTATTTAATTGATATTATTTAAATATTTTATATATATAATATTTTTAACTTATGATATATATGTATATTAATTAATATAATTAAGTTAAAAACATTTTATTATTTGTTTTTCTGTATTATGTATAAAAATGTATACTTTTCATATACTTTCACAATCTACATTACGTAAACAATAAATATTTCACTAAATATAAAGGACAATTTTTGTTTATCTTCAGTACAGTTTTTGTTTGTGACAGTTTAAGTTGTTTTGTTTAAATATATCTGACGAAGAATTTATGATTATACAAGATGATACCTGTACAATCATTTGAAAAATACGAATGCTAAACAGAACATTTAAAATAGTATATAGGACATAAATATAATTTTACAGGTTTATAAGATAAATTCGCCATCTACTTTGTTTTCGTTAATTTTTCTTCTAATGTGTCTAAAATGAATGTTATTTTAATATATTAAATACGCGTTTTAAAAATAATATTAATTTTATTTTCCAAACTGCTTATTTACATACAATTTGACGTTTCTTTCATAAAAATACATATAGATCGCTATCTCATGTTACTGCGAAATCTAATTAGCCGTTCTAAAAACATAAGTGAATTTTAGTTAAAACTTTGGCTGCGATGAAACAAAATTTGCTAATGAAACTAATTCCGTGCATTTGCAATATATTCCTATAAGATCACATGTTGTTTGGTTCAGAACTACTAGCTCTGTGCTAAAACATTACACTGATTTCGCTAGCAAAAAAGGCAGTCTAAATGAGGCTTAACAAAATTTAAAAATTAATCATTAATAAACAAAAAAACACTATAAATACGAATATGGTCTTAATTTCTACTCTGAGGAAAAGTTTTTAATTTGGCATTCATTAGGTTTCTTTTTTGCATGAGACCGGACATGTTGCTTTAAATGACCACTCCACATAAAAGTTCTCTCACATATTTCGCATTTATAAGGTTTCTCATTTGTATGTGTCCGAATGTGCACTTTCAAATCTCCACTTCGAATAAATGCTTTCTGACATATTACGCATTTATAAGGTCTCTCATTTGTATGTATACGAATATGTTCTTTTAAATGTCCACTTAGAATAAATGTTTTCTCACATATTTCGCATTTATAAGGTCTCTCATTTGTATGTATACGAATATGATTTTTTTAAATCTCCACTTGCAGTAAATTCTTTGTCACATATTTCGCATTTATAAGGTCTCTCATTTGAATGTATACGAATATGTTCTTTTAAATGTCCACTTAGAGTAAATGTTTTCTCACATATTTCGCATTTATAAGGTCTCTCATTTGTATGAGAACGGATATGACTTCTTAAATTTCCACTTCGAGTAAATGCTTTCTCACATACTTCGCATTTATAAGGTCTCTCAATTGTATGTATACGAATATGGGTATTTAAATTTCCATTCAGAGTAAATGCTTTTTTACATATTTTGCACTTATAAGGTTTCTCCTTTGTATGAAAACGGATATGTTTCCTTAATTTTCCACTATCAGTAAAAGTTTTCTCACATAATGTACATTTATGAGATTTTCTTTTCTTTACAGATTCATCATTTTCTTCCGAGCTGAAAATATTATTTTTCTTCGAATCTCTACTAGCTTGCCCATGTTTTATATCGATTTCATTCTCAAAATCCGAATATTCTTCCTTAATTATTATTTCTGAATGTAAATCTACAGATTCTGATTTCAAACTTTCTTCAAATTTAATATTTGTATTATTTTGTGATTCTAAACTTTCTTCAACTTTAATGTTTATGTCAGTTTCCAAATCTAGTTTAATGTATTCTTCATCGATATTCTCTTCTTTAATTTTGCTTTCAATTTTAAATTCGTTTTCATAACTTTACTATTTTGCAATTGTTGTTTTGCATATCGCTTTAAAATTTCTTGCGATTTAAAACATTTTTCTACAAATTTATACGTTTCATTTAATCGAACAGAACAAACTGAGCAAATACAATTCGATAACTTCTCAGTACATTCCAACTAAAAATATAAATTAAAATTATATATTACATATAATACAAATTACCGATTTAAAGGGATCTTAATAAAGAAATATATGTCTACTAGTAACACCTAGTCCCTATGATATTTTACTAATATTTGAATTATTTGTGAGATCTAAATCCCACTACAAGCTGTGTGAATACGTACGTTACTTGATTATGAAGTAACAAATGATTATAAATACAAGACGAAATTTTTACGAGCCTGAAAACAGACAACAATATTTTTTCTCATAATAGCTATTCTCAACTACTCTTGCAGAAACAAATTTTAGTTTAGCAAAAACATATTATAATAATGAATAAACTTATTATAAGTAAACCTAATAAAATAATAATTGTTTTATGTAATTGTTATTGTAAATGTACATGCATTTAAATTAAAACTTATTTTACATAAGTTTTAATTAAACAAAACCAACAAACGAATTAAAATTTGGAATACTCTAAATTAGGTTACATTAAATTTGTCTGTTCTCAAAAATTATGGAACAGACAATAAATAAATGATTACTTATCAATTTCTAAGCATATAATTTCGTTTCGTGGACCTCGTTAAACCTAGTATTTTACTTACAATTTCCGATGCAATGGTTTCCAATTTGTATGATAACAATACATTATCCGAATCCATTGTAGTTAAAGTAAATGTTATATTATCACCACCAGCACATAGTCGACAAAGTTCTTCATTTAAATATTGTTTTAATATTATTTGATAATTGAAACATTGTTTTATAAATTTATAAGCTTCATTCAACTGAACAGCGCAGATTGCACAAATACCATTCGGCAATTTGATCTTGCAATCTACCTAAAATAAGGAAAGTAAAAGATTCAGATACAATAATGTATATTACAATCAAAACAAATAATTTCATTCTTACAATTTCTGGCATAATTGCTTCCAATTTATCTACGAAACGTTTGCCATCTGAATCCAGATCAAGTATAGTGAATAATACATTTTGGTCACTTATACATAATTGACAATGGTGCATAAACTTATTCATGATTAAAATTAAATTTTCTACCAAAAAAAGCTTCTTATAAAAAGTAAAATATAACAATATTGTAATTGATAGTATTAGTGGTTAACTTATAAAAATCTGACACGAATCCAGTTGGCCAGATGAATTTTGTGTAAAATTACTAGTATAAGAAGAAGAATAAATAGCTGCGTATTTAATTTTACAACTTTTTCTTTAATTACTACTTAATCTAGGTTCTAGCTATTTCTCTAAATAAAATTTAAATAAAAGAAAAAAAAATAGAAAGATAAGTAACCATTCTGCAGCTGAAGTCAATAAAGTTGAATGAACTTTACCTATAGGACCGTCAATGTAAACAATTACTTTAAATATAATTTGTCACTTTTTTTACATGATTATTATTTAAAATCAAATCTAAATATTGTATGTAGAATAATGTTTTTTAATTACTATAAAAATCAATATGTATTTAAAAATTTAAACAAAACATTCAACTGGCCAACTATTTCGAACAATAATTTTACAGTGTCATCTATATGGTAATGTTTGAACTATTTGCAAATCAAATTGTGCTGTCGATAATAAAAAAGAAAACTGTAAGTTGTATACTAGTAGTGCTAACTATGAATTATTTTTTAAGAAGTATTTGCATTTTTACATTCTTCTGAGTCACAACGAAGTCTAAAAGGTCCACTTGGTATTAGGAACGTATGAATAAGTTGAAAATAATTTAATTTATTTATTGCTTATTTTATCTAATATTTTACTGAAAAATAAATTATCCCAAATTTATAAAACGATTTTTAGAAAAATATTTTATGCCGTCGGGGAAAAACTACACCGGATGATTCCTATGAATAATCTAAATAAAAAACTTCAAAAATAAACATATGTCCGAAAATGCTTTTTAGCGGAACTGTAGCCGTTAGAAGTTTATTACATGTAACATCAATCGCGTTAGCCTTATTTATTATATCAGAAAAAAAAACAACGTATGTGGTTTCAGCACGACGGTGCACCGCCTCATAGAGCAAGAGTAGTGACAACTTGATTAAAGGTTTATTTCCCTAGGATATGGATTGGCAACGGAGGTCCAGTTGCCTGGCCGCCAAGGTCCCCAAATTTGAACCCACTGGACTTTTATCTATGGGAACATATAAAAGAACTTGTTTACAAGGTGCCAATAGCAACCCGGGAGTAGTTGCTGGAACGAATACAGAAGGCTGCAAATGAAACAAGATTAGAAGTATATGGGTAAACCCATATATGTATAGACCACTTTGACATTTCTCGGACACTTGGCAACACTGTATTTTAATAATATTATAATTTATGTGGGCAATAGAAGAAACTTTTCTAAAATTTTGATCAAAATCGAATAAATAATGTAGCCACAATGAATTTTTAAAAAAATTTGTGATTTTTTCTCTCGATAAGTTGACAACACTGTATTTTGTAAAAATTGCATAATTTATTTAAGCACTAGGAGAAACTTTTATCAAAATTTGATTAAAATCGGTATAAAATGGACATAATAAATTTTTAAAAATGTTAGTAATTTTTTTCTCGGAAAGTTGGCAACACTGTAATTTGTTAAAATTACATAAATTATACTAAGAAAATCTTTTGTGAAAATTTAAGTAAAATCGGTTAAATAACATGGCCATAATACAATTTTTTAAAATTTAGTAATTTTTTTCTAGGAAAGTTTGCAACACTGAATATTAATAAAATTACATAATTAATTGGAGCATTAGGGAAATCTTTTCTGAAAATTTGATCAAAATCGGATAAATAACGTAACCAATATGAATTTTTAAAAACTTTAGTAATTTTTTTCTCGAAAAGTTGGCATCTCTGGAAAAAATAAAACCACATGACCATCTTGGGCACTAGACAAATTTATCCTGAAAATTTCATTAAAATCGGTTGAACCGTCTAGGAGGAGTTGCGGCCACAAAATTTTGACTTACGACCGATCGATCGAGTGAGCGAGCGAGCTGACGACGCACATCCATACACCCACATAACTAAGATCAGATTCGTCATCTAGAGGGTATATGAGGGATTTCTATACATTTTTTTTTTTTTGAAAATGTTACAGACACCGTACCAAACGCTATACCACTTTTTCCTTGCAGTCAAAGTAGTAATAAAAAATGACCCTGATGTGATGGCTCGAGTTAGAGATTCACTCGTCCGACGTTGTCATGCTTGTATTAGAGCCGAAGGAGGACACTTTGAACACTTACTTTCAGTTTAATCACAGACGTTCTTGCTTTCAATTAGTACCGCAATTATTGTTTTTGTTTTTTACCACTTTGACTGCAAGGAAAAGTGGTATAGCGCTTGGTACAGTGTCTGTAACATTTTCAAAAAAAAAAAAAATTGTACAAAAAATTTTTCATATAGGCTTTAGATGACGAATTAGAACTTAGTTTATGTGGGTGTATGGATGTGCGTCTTCAGCTCGCTCGCTCGGTCGTAAGTTAAAATTTTGTGGCCGCAACTCCTGCTAGACGGTTCAACCGATTTTAATGAAATTTTCAGGATAAATTTGCCTAGTACCCAAGATGGTCATGTTGGTTTATTTTTTTCCCGTGAGGCCAGCTTTCCGAGAAAAAAATTACTAAAGTTTTTAAAAATTCATATTTTCAGAAAAAAATCCCTAATGCTCCCATTAATTATATACATACATACATACATACACAATCACGCCATATACCCAAAAGGGTGTGGCACAAACTCTTTTCATCATCGCGAAATCAGTCGCCTCCAAACACTCCTATCCAAACAAGAAACTTTCGCTTCATCCACATTCATAATTCTTCTCATACATGCTCTTCTATTCCTACTACTTGGAAACTTTCGCTCACGCAAAACACTCTCAATCATATCACTCCAACTACTCATCGGACGTCCACGCAAACGTATACATTCAAAATCATTCAAATAATAATAATATAATTTTATTAATATCCAGTGTTGCCAACTTTCCGAGAAAAATTTACTAAAGTTTTTAAAAATTTATTATGGCCATGTTATTTAACCGATTTTACACAAATTTTTACAAAAAATTCTCCTAGTATTCATATAATTTACGTAATTTTAACAAAATACAGTGTTGCCAACTTATCGAGAAAAAATCACAAATTTTTTTAAAAATTTATTTTGGCTACATTAGTTTTTCGATTTTGATCAAATTTTCAGGAAAGTTACTCCTAGTGCTCACATAAATTATAATTTTATTAAAGATATTGTGTTGTAAACTTTTCGAGAAATGTCAAAGTGGTCTATATATGGGTTTACCCATATACTTATAATCTTTTTTTTTGATATAGTAAATAAAGCTAATGCGATTGCTGTTACATGTAATAAACTTCTATCGGCTACAGTTCCGTTAGAAAGCTTTTTCGGACATATGTTTATATGAAGTTTTTTATTTAGATTATTCATAGGAATCATCCGGTGTAGTTTTTCCCCGACGTCATAAATTACCCTGTATAAAGATATTTTCAAATTCTCGTTTGTAGCAATGATTTTTAGGTGTTTTTCAATATTTTTTTTGTAACTTATACAACAAAATAGAGTAAACAATAATTATACCGTTGCATGGAAAGTGTATTTATTGAAGATTTGAAGAGTATTTTTATTTTTCAAAAAATCAAATTTTTACTTAAAAAAGTGATCAAGTCAAAATTTAGATATGCCATAGTGGCAGATAAAACTACATTTCTAAAATAAAAACAAATTAGATGTTAGAAATTGTTACACATGTAACTTTCTTTGGAACCTATAAAATGTATAATTTTTAACCAAAAAAAAAAGACGGGTTAATTTTAGGCACTTTTTTAAAGCGACTGTCACTTTGAAAATAAATGAAAAAAATTATACATTTTGTATGTTCCAACGAAAGTTACATGTGTTACAAGTACTAACATCTAATTTGTCTTTGTTTCAGAAACGTAGTTTTATCTGCCACCATTGGCAAATCTGAAGGCTGCAGCCGAAGTGGGCATTGTACCTGAGATAATCCCTTGCAATCGTAAGGGTAGGTAAAGGTGTCCGACTTGGGCATTTTTCTACCTGTACCTGTTTTTATTTTTAAATTTAAATTATCATAAGCGATCTTAAGAAAAATTCTAAATTTATGAAATATATATTTTATTAAAAAAAATCAGTCATATAGATAACACAAACATATACATTTTCAAAACATATTTACACAAAATATCTAAATATATCTAACGCATTTTATTAAAAAAATCAGTCATAAAGTTAACATATAAACATATGCATTGTCAAAAAATATTTACACAACATATAAAATAATATGAAGTTATGAGGTTTCACTTTTAGGAGCATATTTGTAACTCACTAACTGCACGAAATTTAACGCAGTAATATCATTATTTTCCCGTTTTTTTAGCATTTCACCGATATAATGCTGCCTAAGTAATGCTTCCTTGCGAAGTTTCTTTATATATTTATTGGTACTATTTATTTTTATGTACGATTCTGTTTGAACATTTTTTAGCATTTCGATAAAGACATATAAATTTGGGTGGGCATTGTAAAAGCTACTATTAAATTTGGAGTGAAATGCTTCACACGAATTTGTTGTGCGACACATACTAGCTGATGCACAGGCCCAGCAGATATGAGGAGAAAATAATGAATTATTTGTTATATAATTATCTACTAAATAGTCGTGGAATTTAACGACTCTACTATCATTAAAGCACTCGGACATAATATCAAAAGCGAAACAGTCGCCTACTTCTTCTGATGGGTTTAAAAATTGTAGTCCAAAAAAATATTTCAAGTGTTTTTAAATAGTGAAGAAATCGGGCATAAGCGATATAGTTAATCTATGGTACGAAATAGACTAGTGTATGATGAGTGTGAAATTGAAAAAAATGTTGTAGCAAAAGTTGGTGTTAGTCAGTTAAGATGGTTCGGACATGTTGAGCGAATGTCTAATGAACGTTTGGTTAAAAAGATTTATTTGAATGATTTTGATGGTTTACGTTTGCGTGGACGTCCAATGAGTAGTTGGAGTGATATGATTGAGAGTGTTTTGCGTGAGCGAAAGTTTCCAAGTAGTAGGAATAGAAGAGCATGTATGAGAGGAATTATGAATGTGGATGAAGCGAAAGTTGCTTGTTTGGATAGGAGTGTTTGGAGGCGACTGATTTCGGGATAATGAAAAGAGTTTGTGCCACACCCTTTTGGGTATATGGCGTGATTGTGTATGTATGTATGTATGTATGGTAAAAATGCAAATACTTAAAAAATAATTCATAGATAGCACTACTAGAAATCAAATTACAGTTTTCTTTTTTATCGACAGCACAATTTGATTTACAAATAGTTCAAACATTACCATATAGATGACACTGTAAGATCATTGTTCGAAATAGTTGACCAGTTGAATGTTGTGTTAAAAATTTTCAAATACATATTGATTTTTATAGTAATTAAAATACATTATTCTACATACCACATTTAGATTTGATTTTAAATAATAATCATGTAAAAAACGTGTCAAATTACATTTAAAGTAATTGTTTTTATTGACGGTCCTTCTTATACTAGTAATTTTACACAAAATTCATCTGGCCAACTGGATTCGTGTCAGATTTTTATAAGTTAACCTCTAGTACTATCGATTACAATATTTTTATATTTTACTTTTTATAAGAAGCTTTTTTGGTAGAAAATTTAATTTTAATCATGAATAAGTTTATGCACCATTGTCAATTATGCATAAGTGACAAAAATGTATTGTTCACTATACTTGATCTGGATTCAGATGGCAAACGTTTCGTAGATAAATTGGAAGCAATTATGCCAGAAATTGTAGGAATGAAATTATTTGTTTTGATTGTAATATATATTATTGTATCTGAATCTTTTACTTTCCTTATTTTAGGTAGATTGCAAGATCAAATTACCGAATGGTATTTGTACAATTTGCTCTGTTCGATTGAATGATGCTTATCAATTTATAAAACAATGTTTCAATTCTCAAATAATATTAAAACAACATTTAAATGGAAAACTTTGTCGATTATGTGCTGGTGGTGATAATATAACATTTACTTTAACTACAATGGATACGGATAATGTATTGTTATCATACAAATTGGAAACCATTGCATCGGAAATTGTAAGTAAAATACTAGCTTTAACCAGGTCCACGAAACGAAATTATATGCTTAGAAATGGATAAGTAATCATTTATTTATTGTCTCTTCCATAATTTTTGAGAACAGACAAATTTAACTTAACCTAATTTAGAGTATTTCAAATTTTAATACGTTTGTTGGTTTTGTTTAATTAAAACTTATGTAAAATAAGTTTTAATTTGAATACATGCACATTTACAATAAAAATTACATAAAACAATTATTATTTTATTAGGTTTACTTATAATAAGTTTATTAATTATTATAATATGTTTTTGCTAAACTAAAATTTGTTTCTGCAAGAGTAGTTGGGAATAGCTAATATGAGAGAAAAATATTGTTGTCTGTTTTCAGACTGGTAAAAATTTTGTCTTGTATTTTTAATCATTTGTTACTTCATAAGCAAGTAACGGACGTATTCACACAGCTTGTAGGGGGATTTAGATCTCACAAATAAATCAAATATTAGTAAAATATCATAGGGACTAGGTGTTACTAGTAGACATATATTTCTTTATTAAGATCCCTTTAAACCGGTAATTTGTATTATATGTAATATATAATTTTAATTTATATTTTTAGTTGGAATGTACTGAGAAGTTATCGAATTGTATTTGCTCAGTTTGTTCTGTTCGATTAAATGAAACGTATAAATTTGTAGAAAATTGTTTTAAATCGCAAGAAATTTTAAAGCGAAATGCAAAACAACAATCGCAAAATAATAAAGTTATAGGAAACGAAATTAAAAATGAAAGCGAATTTAAAAAAGAGAATATTGATGAAGAATACATTAAACTAGATTTGGAAACTGACATAAACATTAAAGTTGAAGAAAGTTTAGAATCACAAAATAATACAAATGTTTGTATGAAAGAAGAAGCTATCACTGAAGATTACATTGAAGAAGTAGAATTGGAAACTGATACAAATATTAAATTTGAAGAAAGTTTGAAATCAGAATCTTTAGATTTACATTCAGAAATAATAATTAAGGAAGAATATTCGGATTTTGAGAATGAAATCGATATAAAACATTGGCAAGCTAGTAGAGATTTGAAGAAAAATAATATTTTCAGCTCGGAAGAAAATGATGAATCTGTAAAGAAAAGAAATTCTCATAAATGTACATTATGTGAGAAAACTTTTACTGATAGTGAAAAATTAAGGGAACATATCCGTTCTCATACAACGACGAAACCTTATAAGTGCAAAATATGTAAGAAAGCATTTACTACAAATGGGACTTTAAAAGTTCATATTCGTATACATACAAATGAGAGACCTTATAAATGCGAAATATGTGAGAAAACATTTACTCAATGTGGACAATTAAAAGATCATATTCGTATACATACAAATGAGAGACCTTATAAATGCGAAATATGTGACAAAACATTTACTCAAAGTTCAGTTTTAAAAAATCATATTCGTATACATACAAATGAGAGACCTTATAAATGCGAAATATGTGACAAAGCATTTACTCGAAGTGGAGATTTAAAAAATCATATTCGTATACATGAGAGACCTTATAAATGCGAAATATGTGAGAAAACATTTACTCAAAGTGGACATTTAGAAGGTCATATTCGTATACATACAAAAGAGAGACCTTATAAATGCGAAATATGTCAGAAAGCATTTATTCGAAGTGGAGATTTGAAAGTGCACATTCGTACACATACAAATGAGAAACCTTATAAATGCGAGATATGTGAGAGAACTTTTGTGTGTAGTGGTCATTTAAAGCAACATGTCCGGTCTCATGCAAAGAAGAAACTGATGAATGCCAAATTAAAAACTTTTCCTCAGAGTAGAAATTAAAACCATATTCGTATTTATAGTGTTCTTTTGTTTATAAATGATTAATTTTTAAATTTTGCTAAGCCTCATTTTTTGCTAGCGATATCAGTGTAATGTTTTAGCACAGAGCTAGTAGTTCTGAACCAAGCAACATGTGATCTTATAGGAATATATTGCAAACGCACGGAATTAGTTTCATTAGCAAATTTTGTTTCATCGTAGCCAAAGTTTTAACTAAAATTCACTTATGTTTTTAGAATGGCCAATTAGATTTCGCAGTAACATGAGATAGCGATCTATGTGTATTTTTATGAAAGAAACGTCAAAATTGTATATAAATAAGCAGTTTGGAAAATAAAATTAATATTATTTTTAAATCGCGTATTTAATATATTAAAATAACATTCATTTAGACACATTAGAAGAAAAACGAAAACAAAGTAGATGGCGAATTTATCTTATAAACCTGTAAAATTATATTTATATCCTATGCTGTTCTATATGTTCTGTTTAGCATTCGTATTTTTCAAATGATTGTACAGGTATCTTGTATAATCATAAATTCTTTGTTAGATATATTTAAACAAAACAACTTAAACTGTCACAAACAGAAACTATACTGAAGATAAACAAAAATTTTCCTTTATATTTAGTGAAATATTTATTGTTTACGTAATGTAGATTGTAAAAGTATATGAAAAGTATACATTTTTATACATAATACAGAAAAACAAATAACAAAATGTTTTTTACTTAATTATATTAATTAATATATATATATATATATATATATATATATATATATATATATATATATATATATTTTTAAAAACTTTTTTTGGTTGTGTGGGTGAAGCAGCCAAAACAGTAAGATGTTTAAGGATAAATCAAACACTCATTTTTAAATTTTGACGAGCTTTCGACCAACGTTCGAGTCTTTATCAAGTCGTTAATATTATGAGTATTTTTGTCAAAACATATAAAAATAAATGTAAAATACATGTATTAATAAGTAAAATATATATAAAATCTTTTTACAGAAGCTATTGTCACTATATATACCAAAAAATATACGGAAAGTAATTATTGCTGTGTAATTTCTTCAAAGACCGTTACAGAAAACAAATGCGCTATATCATGATATATATATATATATATATATATATATATATATATATATATATCATAAGTTAAAAATATTATATATAAAATATTTAAATAATATCAATCAAATAAGTTGTTTGATATTTATAAACTTTATAATATGTTTAATATCACAAAAATATTAATATAAAGATTATTCTACTAATACTCAGTTCTAATATAAATACAGTTATTAAATTATTGATTTTTAAAATGTACCATTATATAATGATTTCGATTTCTTTCTATTGTGAAAGTTATGGATTGAGTTAGATTATGTATTTGTATTTTAAAATAATGATATAAGCTTAATTGATTGAACTTTATGATCATGCAGCGGTAATTGATTCAATATGTCATTATCACATACTGCAAAAATATTTGAATTACGGATTTTGCGTATAGTTTTATTCATTAATATATTGATAATATTTTCTTGGCCTAGTACTTCGCTGCTAAATCCCAAATTCTTGTTCTTCATCAGCTTTACGTAATGCGATTAATCAAAAACGATGTATACATTAATCATCCTCCTTTTTCTTTCCAATAATTTTGAATTTGTACTACAGTGGTGTACCGCGGTATACGTCTGCTTTAGAATACGTCCAATTCGAAATAGGTCCTGTTTGGGCGAAACAAATTTTACCCGATATACGACTTTTGTTCGGTATACGACTTAATTCAATTGTACACGCCATCTATGAAGAAATAGTACTTACTATGAGATATCTACACTATTCACGAATTTATATTGACTTCATTTTGAAACTATGTAATTTCTAATCAGGAGAGTCGTTGGTTAGTGTATCTACTGCTCTTTCTGTGTACTAGACCTTCGCGGTGCCACGGTCTATAACTTTGTTAAGTTTCTTCTGATTGTTATTTTTAAGTAAAATTTAATAATGAATTGTAAAAACGCAAACGAAAAGCAACAGAAAACTAAAAAAATATTTTACAACCCCATTAATATACCATATCAAGAGGAGTTTTTTTTTTTTACATAAAAACGAATTAATCATTTTTACGTTATTTATTATGGGAAATGTTGGTTTGGTATACGTCCTATTCGGTATAAGTCCAAACATCAGGAACTGATTAAGGTCGTATACCGAGGTTCCACTGTATTATACTCTTCTAGAACGCGAAAACATATGGACATTTCCATATCGGAAACATAAGTTGTTAAGTGCCATACATAACTATAACATTATGTTCCTCTAGTGGTTCAATAAAATACTTCGAAAGGCAACAGAAATGTAACTAGTTTGGTGTGTACTTTGTTTGTCGTGTCGATTTAAATAATATATTTTTTTCTATTCATGAAATACGTGGTATCATAAAAATATATAAATATGTCTTTGTTTGTTTTTCTATTGATATCTGTTTACAAGCAGCTGCCAAGTATTTAGATAAATACTTTTTAAAACATTTCCAACGGATAATATACTATTAATTTATACGCAGAGAAAAATAGATTGCTATGCACGTATTGTTAAGATTTTTATAATAACAACATTCTATTAGGCAATAATATCAGTTTTGTCAATATAAAAATGTTAGATATTAGGTGCAAACATATATTTATATTAAACCTGATATGTTAAATCAAGCTATGCGTACCTGGAAAATATCAAAATAGATATTGACAAAAAATATGAATAATTTTAAATGCTATACATATATATTATGATAAATATCGACAATACATTTTAAAATACACTATTGTTACGGATGATACGTATATAATTTGTACTGTAATATAAATTATTCCTAATATTTTTTAATACGCGTCACCTTTCATGTTGATACAAGTCAGTTCATGTGCATCATTCGACGTAAACAGAGAGTAAGTTAAATATCTATTAAATATTTAATTAAAATGGCAGCCGAAGAAAGTAAAATCGTTTTAAAACTGTGGAATTTTGATATATTAATCTCAACTTTTAATAGTATATAATTTTGTAAACATAATTTAATTTGTAAATCACGGTCTATTGTGTAATTTTTTTTTATGCTAAATGATTCAAGCAGATGTGATATGTAAAACATCTGCGATTATTGTCTATATTTTAGAACATTATGTTAGCTGTAATTATGTAGCTAAAATTATTAAAAGAGAACTAAATTAAAGAAATCATTCCTTTAGTAGGATTATAGTATATATATATATATATATATATATATATATATATATATATATATTATATATATATATATATATATATATATATATATGTATATATATATATTATATATATATACAGGGTGTTCGTTCGCTTGGTTGATATAGGGCAATAACATGGGATTTCGATAATATGCAGAGTACTACTTTCTGAAGTAAAATTCGGAGAAATACATAGAATACTTTTCGATAGGGAATAAAAAGTACTATAATTTGGTTCTACTTTTAACTTGCTAGCATGTGCCGTTTGGGCGCTAGAATTTTTTTAAAATGTTTTTTAGAATTTTCAATAATTTTTCCTGCTAAATCAGTATAAGTTAGAAAAAAATGTTACTTAGCTATTATGTAGCCAATTTTTTTCTCTATTTCATTGAATTTTTTCAGATTTTTTTGAGCAAATTTTGAAAAAAGTTATATTTCAAATTTTTTTAAAAATATAACTTTTTTCAAAATTTGCTCAAAAAAATCTGAAAAAATTCAGTAAAATAGAGAAAAAAATTGGCTACATAATAGCTAAGTAACATTTTTTTCTAACTCATACTGATTTAGCAGGAAAAATTATTGAAAATTCTAAAAAACATTTTAAAAAAATTCTAGCGCCCAAACGGCACATGCTAGCAAGTTAAAAGTAGAACCAAATTATAGAACTTTTTATTCCCTATCGAAAAGTATTCTATGTATTTCTCCGAATTTTACTTCAGAAAGTAGTACTCTGCATATTATCGAAATCCCATGTTATGCCCTATATCAACCAAGCGAACGAACACCCTGTATATATATTATATATATATATATATATATATATATATATATATATATATAGAAATGCTATATAAGTAAATAGATTAAGATTATTATTTACGTCAATATACCAGTTCTCGTCCGATCACATTGTATATAACCCATCTATCATCTCATATCTAGTATTAGTTATTTATTCCTTAGGCTAAGATTTAGTAAATAAGACAAACACTTAAGTAGGTTTTTTTTTTAATATTTTTCCTACAAATAAATAATTCATCCTTAGTTATAAAATGTAACAGATATTAGCAAAAAAATATTAATTAATTAAAACTATAATAAGTTACACATAGTCATTTAAATGGTAAATCTTAGATTAGTTAGCGATAAACATGTATATGTAAGTGCGCTAAAACAAATTGCTCATGTAACCATGTATATTTATATGAAACAACAAAGATCATTTGCAAAGAAAGTTCTAGTCCGATCACTGCACTCAAGCAGCTTTGGGCGCAGTTAGTACTTGGATGGCTGACCGCCTGGGAACACCGCGTGTCGTTGACATTTTTTAATTTTAATTAGAAAAAAATAATAATAAAAAAAAAACTACAATTATTATATCCACAAAGTTTCCAAATATTTGTTATATGTTGCTTGATAATGCAATTGAAATTGTTTAAAACAATTGGAAATTATTTATATATATATATATATATATATATATATATATATTGTAACAATTTTTTATTGTTACAATTGCCAAATTTTTGGTTAAATAATTGCAAGTTTAAATTACGCGCAAAACTATTTTTTTGGCTATGACGTCAGGTCACGAGCGTTCGCTAGCTTGCCGGAAACTATGCATGAACCAGTCATTGTGGTACGGGCCGTGGCTGTGTAGAGATCGGATATGTAAGTTTGAATTTAATATCTTGTTTTATTTTCGTCATCCGTTATTAATTTCAGTTTTTATTGATAAAATATGATTTAATAATGTTCGTGTTAGTGATCGAGATTAATATTTTCGTTTTATTTGAGTTAATTTCGTAATTTTGAGTATGTTAATTTGTTGATGAAAAAACGTGCTTTTCTGCTATCGTTTTTAGCACAGCCAAGGTCCGGGCCATAATCATGTAGTGTTTGTGATCCTATTTTTGTGACTCGAGTCTGTTTCCTTCCGTCTTTACTTCCTGTTAAAATTCCTATTTTCTGTGTATAATTTTTTGTTGTTTGAGAATTCTGTGCTGTGTGTGACATCGTTCCTTTTTGTGTGAAAGATTCTAGTTTTTCGAACTTCGTTGTTGGCGCAGCATTAGCTGAGATCTCGTCATTTCTTATTAATTTGTATTTATTGTAGTTGATGTTCGAGTATTTAGATTGTTGAAGCCAGCTTTCTTGTTGTCGATTTTTTGCTGTTGGCTTCAATCTAAAAAATTAATAAGATTCTGCGAAGTTCGAGTTGGAGTATTCCGTGGTAGCATTTTCACACAATAAGAGCAAATGTAAGTAGCATTGGTTTCTGTAACGATTTTTGTATTTATTTGATATCTGCCCTAATGTTAAATTATATTTGGTAATTATTTATTGTTTGATATTGATGAAATTATTAACATTTTGGTATTTAAATTGTATTAATTATTCTGCTCAATTTGTTTTATTTGCGATTTACTATTGTTTCAATTATTGTAATTTTTTTTGTATTTGAATTGTACTAAGATTTTTGCTAAATATTTTAAATAGTTTGTGTATGACATTCTCGCTTAGTTACATTATTATTCTGTTCAAGTTAGAAAACATTGTAAGCTCACGAGCAGTGATTTTATTGGGCAACTTAATTTATATCTTGTGTAAAATTTTGTCAGTCGTAGCAAGGATACTGTTGTTTGTATATGATTTTTCAGGGTTGGTGTAGTTGTTGCTGGAGGATTCAGTTAGGGCTGTGTCGTTTGGTCGTCGTCTCCAAGTGGAACCAGCCTCAGTCCGTTAAGACAAAGTACGCTAATAAAAATCGATCTATCTGAAACACGGCTCAGGAAAATCTTCCAGTTCCAAATATTAGGTGACTGGATCACTGAGGATTTAAATCGCTCGTGTCACGAAAATCAGCCCGACCACTTGAGCTTATATTTGTCGTCCACTTGAGCTTATCTTTGTCGTCCACGAGCTGTACCAACTCACAGTCCTGGCTGGATGCCTTCAGCCTTCTACTCCAACAAGAAGAGGACTTAGCTAGGACCTTGCTCGGTAACTTTCACAAGCGTAAGATCTATCAATCATATTTTTGTTGCCCCAAAAAATCAATTAAACAATTTGTAGTCAATATAATAATTTAAAACTCTGTGAGAAACATTACTCAACTAAATAAAATTTATTTAAATTCAATTCTGCTGCATCAAATTGAGTTTCATTTCAAAAAAAAAAAAATAAATAAATACATAATAAATAATTCCATAAACAAAACTGAAACCATTATCCAATAAATTTGTGTTTCCTTGTGTAATTGTCCAAACCTTTGGCCTTCGAGTTTCTGCGATACTTGAAATTTTTTATATCTCAGTGGCGCCTCTGAAACCCACCCCTATTGCCTACCAAACCAACTGTAGCCGGAGCTGTATGGCGGATTCAGGTAGGAGCCAAAAATAAAATAAATAATAAATAAAATAATACTCAGAAAAACGTCATACATATTTTGGCGCCTCCCAACTTGGGGCTTTTGTTGATTTTCTGATTAGCGTCTTTTGTAATTGATATTTGATATTTTATTTTGGTTATACTTAATCGTGACATACAATTATTCATTAGGTGTGGTAAAA
The DNA here is from genome assembly GCA_963966155.1 of Clivina fossor. Lineage (NCBI taxonomy): Eukaryota > Metazoa > Arthropoda > Insecta > Coleoptera > Carabidae > Clivina > Clivina fossor. The sequence continues at coordinate 6,266,191 of OZ014557.1, forward strand.
AATCCTATCATTCCTTCCTTAGATTGGTTAATGGTTTTGTTTTGAGTTGTATTGCTTATAAAAATCAGTGCTACTAATTATTCAGTATAGTTGTTATTATATTATTCGATTTTAGTGTATAAGAAAATTATTGTTATATTCTGTTGTAAAACCATTGCTACACACCGTATATTTTCTTGTATTAATATTATATTTTTCTGTTATTATGGCCAATTTACCGTTCTGTCTTGAGCATCTTTCCGATGAGGAAATTATATATGAATTGTCTATCCGGAATGCTGATAACACTGGTACGATCGCAGATTTGAGGACAGTCTTGACGGGGTTATTGCAGTTGGAGTTGGAGGGTGCCTCGCTTGTTCAAACCGCTTTATGTTTGCCTGCTGAATTGGATGCACGGTGCTGTAAATCTAAGTTGCATGATCTTTTGGGTATGATACACACTTTTGCTTTATCCAACCTCCCTCTGACGGTTTAGCGACGCTGTTTATTCGTTATAATTTTAAAGCTATCGCGTGCGTAATATTCAGTATAATTTTGTCGAGAGAATTTAGAGATTTTAATTTTTGAACTTAACTGACTCTCTTTCACTCTCAGCATTCCTCTCATCATTTTCTCATCATTCCTCCCTTGCTATCGTTCTCTGTTTCCGTACTCGCAACTCTCTATTATCGTATTGATATTGTTCGGGCGTGAATTATTGCATTTATCGTTTAGCTCTCTCGTGCCGTATTTTTTGTCATAGTAGCGCGAGTAACCGTTTTTGTGCAAACTCTCTCTCGTTCCTCTCTCGTCGTAAGTTAATTTTGTTGGCGAAAATTACCGTATTTTCGTTTAGCGCTCTCTCGCGGTTTGGTTGATTATTTTTGTGAGAGTTAGCGTGATCTTCGCGTATTGTTGAACGAGTTTTCGCTCTGCGTAGTAGCCCTCGGCTTGTTTGTTGCAGTGATGGCGAAAATTATCGTTCCCTTCGTACCGGCGTTCTAGTATTCGGGCTTTTTGAGAGCCACTCTTCGTATTTTTTTTGATTGTTGCAACCGCGTGTAAATCTCAGAGCTATGTGCTATGTCTCGCGGGCGACGATAGTTTTGATTCTTCGGTTAGTTTTTTGATTGTTGTACCGCGTATAAATCTCGGGGCTATGTGCCATGTCTCGCGGGCGACGATAGTGTTGATTCTTCGGTTAGTTTTTTTGATTGTTGCAAGCGCGTGTAAATCTCAGGGCTATGTGCCATGTCTCGCGTGCGACGATAGTTGTATTGGAACGCGTACGAATTTTATTTTGATTCTTCGGTTAGTTTGTGATTGTTGCCGTACGGGTAATTCAAGATGAAAGACTCTATGTATCGTACGGTGACGATATGTTGTATTACGACGCTTACGAATTTTTGTTTTTATGAGGAAAAAGGGGAGTGTAACAATTTTTTATTGTTACAATCGCGAAATTTTTGGTTAAATAATTGCAAGTTTAAATTACGCGCAAAACTACTTTTCGGCTATGACGTCAGGCGGAGAGCGTTCGCTAGTTTGACGGAAACTATGCATGAACCGGTCATTGTGGTACGGGCTGTGGCTGTGTTGACATCGGATATGTAAGTTGGAATTTAATATCTTGTTTTATTTTCGTCATCCGTTATTAATTTCGGTTTTTATTGATAAATTATGATTTAATAATGTTCGTGTTAGTGATCGAGATTAATATTTTCGTTTTATTTGAGTTAATTTCGTAATTTTGAGTATGTTAATTTTGATGATGAAAAAACGTGCGTTTTTTTTGCTATCGTTTTTAGCACAGCCGGAGTCCGGGCCATAATCATGTAGTGTTTGTGATCCTATTTTTGTGACTCGAGTCATTGTCCTTCCGTCTTTACTTCCCGTTAAAATTCCTATTTTCTGTGTATAATTTTTTGTTGTTCGAGAATTCTGTGCTGTGTGTGACATCGTTCCTTTTTGTGTGAAAGATTCTTGTTTTTCGAACTTCGCTGTGGGCGCAGCATTAGCTGAGATCTCGTCATTTCTTATTAATTTGTATTTATTGTAGTTGATGTTCGAGTATTTAGATTGTTGAAGCCAGCTTTCTTGTTGTCGATTTTTTGCTGTTGGCTTCAATCTAAAAAATTAATAAGATTCTGCGAAGTTCGAGTTGGAGTATTCCGTGGTAGCATTTTCACACAATAAGAGCAAATGTAAGTAGCATTGGTTTTTGTAACGATTTCTGTATTTATTTGATATCTGCCCTAATGTTAAATTATATTTGGTAATTATTTATTGTTTGATATTGATGAAATTATTAACATTTTGGTATTTAAATTGTATTAATTATTCTGCTCAATTTGTTTTATTTGCGATTTACTATTGTTTCAATTATTGTAATTTTTTTGTATTTGAATTGTACTAAGATTTTTGCTAAATATTTTAAATAGTTTGTGTATGACATTCTCGCTTAGTTACATTATTATTCTGTTCAAGTTAGAAAACATTGTAAGCTCACGAGCAGTGATTTTTATTGGGCAACTTAATTTATATCTTGTGTAAAATTTTGTCAGTCGTAGCAAGGATACTGTTGTTTGTATATGATTTTTCAGGGTTGGTGTAGTTGTTGCTGGAGGATTCAGTTTAGGGCTGTGTCGTTTGGTCGTCGTCTCCAAGTGGAACCAGCCTCAGTCCGTTAAGACAAAGTACGCTAATAAAAATCGATCTATCTGAAACACGGCTCAGGAAAATCTTCCAGTTCCAAATATTAGGTGACTGGATCACTGAGGATTTAAATCGCTCGTGTCACGAAAATCAGCCCGACCACTTGAGCTTATATTTGTCGTCCACTTGAGCTTATCTTTGTCGTCCACGAGCTGTACCAACTCACAGTCCTGGCTGGATGCCTTCAGCCTTCTACTCCAACAAGAAGAGGACTTAGCTAGGACCTTGCTCGGTAACTTTCACAAGCGTAAGATCTATCAATCATATTTTTGTTGCCCCAAAAAATCAATTAAACAATTTGTAGTCAATATAATAATTTAAAACTCTGTGAGAAACATTACTCAACTAAATAAAATTTATTTAAATTCAATTCTGCTGCATCAAATTGAGTTTCATTTCAAAAAAAAAAAAAAAAATAAATACATAATAAATAATTCCATAAACAAAACTGAAACCATTATCCAATAAATTTGTGTTTCCTTGTGTAATTGTCCAAACCTTTGGCCTTCGAGTTTCTGCGATACTTGAAATTTTTTATATCTCAGTGGCGCCTCTGAAACCCACCCCTATTGCCTACCAAACCAACTGTAGCCGGAGCTGTATGGCGGATTCAGGTAGGAGCCAAAAATAAAATAAATAATAAATAAAATAATACTCAGAAAAACGTCATAATATATATATATATATATATATATATATATATATATATATATATATATATAGATATAGATATATATATATATATATATATATATATATATATAAACAAAGTCGATTCCGCTTATTTGGGACACATCGGGACTAGAGCATTTTGGCCCGATTAAGCAGCTGCCCCAATTAAGCGAATTTTACATAAAATTAAACAATCCATATTTTTCTTTCAATAATTTTATTTTATATATTCTTGGACAAAACTATAAACTACATATAACCAAAAAATATAAATTTTTAAGAAAAAATAATAATAAATTTCAAAATAAAATAATAAATAAGTACATACATTTTTAATTCAATGCAAAAATATGTCAAGTGTAGTCTGTCTTTTGTTTTTGTAACATTTCACTTCTACAAAATTAGCACAAGTATTCAAGTGAATCAAAAAGATATGAAGCGTATTATATTAAATTCTTTGTAAATATTTTTTCTTGTGAATATTTGTAACATAATATGTACTGTGATCTTAAATTTACTGTCCCAATTAAGCGGAATGTTGTCCCAATGAAACATGTAAATTTACTGTTGGTTCCTGGGTTTGGTTTCTGTTCTTTGAGATTTGGCCCAAATAAGCGGCTGCCCCAATTAAGCGGTGGCCCAATTAAGCGGAATCGACTATATATATATATATATATATATATATATATATATATATATATATATATATATATATATATCAGTATGCAATACTTTTTTATTATCCTATTCGATTGGAGGGAACCGAGCACCGTGACCTTGACCATAAACGAAAACACGCCTCACGCCACCTCTCTTTAAATAGCATTTTATTCTTGAAATTGTGTACAGAACTACAAGAAATACATCGCCTGATTTATTAGGAACTCGTATATTCGACTAAAGAAACACTTAGTCAAATGTATTTAATCTTAAATCTCCGACGGCCATATGGAAACTTATTAAGCCAAATTAAGTTAAGTTAATTGATAATTGTATTGTTTATTTTTGCTTGAATTAAATTTGATTAGTGAAACTATGTGATCGCCAGATTTGTTAGAAATTATGTATTCCATCAAAGAAACATTCATTCTCACAAATCACGTGTAACAAATATAAATAATATATGTTTATAGTTACTATTTAACAACTTCTAGTAAGATTAAGGTTACTTGATATGTATTTTTAAGTATTTTTAGTTTTGTTTTATTTGAAACGCTTGAGGAAAAAATAGCATATGTCACTGGGAGTGCCCAGATTGCTCGACTTTCAGAACTTATTATATTAAAATAAAACGACTTTCGGCTCTGGTTCTGTAATATTTATATTTATTAATAATCGACGTAAGCAATGTACATTTTCATCAGGAAAAATAGATACAAATGGCATTCACAGTAAATAAACAATACATGAAAACAAGTTACTAGGTAACAGAATAAGTAAATTTTTAATTAAAGGAAGCCAAATTTTACTTAAATCAGTGCCCCTTCACAGTGATTCATGTTATCTTTTTTTTTTAATTTTCTAATTATTTATTTTGTTACGACCGGTAACTTGTTTTTAAGTTCTTATATATTTCCTGTAAATGTCATTTGTATCTTTTTTTCTAATGACGAAATACGTTGAGTACGTCGATTCTTAATAAATATTATTTAATTTATAATTATAGAAAGCCAAATCTTATTTAAATCAATGGCCCCTTTGCACAGTGAACGATGTTAGTTTATTTAAATTTTCTAGTTATTTATTTTGTTACCTAGTAACTTATTTCCATGTTCTGTTTATTAAAATGTAAATGTAAACGTCTAGTAACTTGTTTCTATGTTCTTGTATATTTACTGTAAATGTCATTTGTATCCTTTTTCCTGATGAAGACATACGTTGAATACGTCACGTCGGTTGTTAATAAATATTAATATAGAACTAAAACTCAAAACCGTTTTATTGTAATATATTATTATTAGGTATATCAAAAATCCAAAGCCACGCCTTTTCTCACATCAAATAATTTATTATTTTGCATTTTTTATTGAAGATTTACACTGTTAAATATTTTAAAATAGATAAATTTAATTATTTTTATAGATAAGACTAAAGAAATACATAAAATTAAAAATATTTTTGCCAGAAAAACTTCTCATCATTAACATTTTTTTTATAGCATTGCTACGCTATCAATGCTGCGGTAGATGATACACTCTAAAAGAAATAAATATAATTTTACCTACAAACCATGAGACACTATGATGCCCAGTATATTTCTAGTTGCAATTAATTGTTTAAAAACAGATAATATCAGAACTATTACAAACATATTACATACCTAATATGATATTACTAATGCGATAGAAAAGTACATATAAATATATGCATTATTACAGTTTTTTTTATAGTAAAGTTTCTTTTAGTAAATTTACAGAACTTCAGTAAATTTGCTGTCAGATTATTGTTGATATAACATACATTTCGAAATTTATCTATAAAGGATGTATTTTGAAATGAATGAATTACACTTGAAATATTTTATTAGTATTATTACATAAACTATATATTTTGATGAATTATTACATGATATTAATATGCAAGCTGTAATTTAACATAATTTAAGAAGTTATGTCAACAATATATAATTCTACATTAAGTATCTACTGTGGTTTACACATATTTTATTAATTTTTAATACTTGAACTTTAAGACTGTTTTTCTCAATTTTTTTTCAAATGTAACATAATGAAAATATTATACGCGGTTGGAAACGGAATAAAAAGTACTACCAAAATCAATAATAAACAAGATTAGAAGTATATGGGTAAACCCATATAGAGACTACTTTGACATTTTTCGGAAAGTTGGCAACACTGTATTTTAATAATATTATAATTTATGTGGGCACTAGGAAAAACTTTTCTGAAAATTTGATCAAAATCGAATAAATGATGTAGCTACAATAAATTTTAGTAATTTTTTTCTCGGAAAGTTGGCAACACTGTATTTTGTTAAAATTACATAAATTATATGAATACTAGGAGAATCTTTTGTGAAAATTTGAGTAAAATCAGTTAAATAACATAGCCATAATAAATTTTTTAAAATTTTAGTAATTTTTTTCTCGGAAACTTGGCAACACTGAGTGTTAATAAAATTATATAATTAATGGGAGCACTAGGGAAATGTTTTCTGAAAATTTGAACAAAATCGGCTAAATAACGTAGCCAATATGAATTTTTAAAAACTTTAGTAATTTTTTTCTCGGAAAGTTGGCATTACTGGAAAAAAATAAAACCACATGACCATCTTGGGTACTAGACAAATTTATCCTGAAAATTTCATTAAAATCGGTTGAACCGTCTAGGAGGAGTTGCGGCCACAAAATTTTGACTTACGACCGAGCGAGTGAGCGAGTGAGCGAGCGAGCTGACGACGCACACACATACACCCACATAAACTAAGTTCAGATTCGTCATCTAGAGGCTATATGAAGGATTTCTATACAATTTTTTTTTTTTTTGAAAATGTTACAGACACCGTACCAAACGCTATACTACTTTTCCTTGCAGTCAAAGTAGTAAAAATATAGGTTGTCATTTAAAAAAAAATTCGATGACGTCATAACTTGAAAAACAAATGACAAAGAAACTGAAAATAAGCTAAAAATATTCGCTATAGTTAAAATCGCTATACCCCTTTGAGATTTTTTCCAAAAAAATTAATATCAACGGAATTACTGAATTTATTCCTTAATTAGTTTCCACACTGTACTTGTTTAAGAAATATATGTTGTTTAAATATTACTTGTTTACTCAATGCCTATACCGGAAAGTGATATCAGTAGGTATTTCTGCCTAGTGCATTTTTAGTTTTTAGACAAACATTGAAAAGTCCCATAATCATTATTTTTACAAAATCAAATATTAAAAATATCTTTTGGGCGGACACTGTATATTTTGAAAAATACTTTCCAAAAAAATATTAGAGCATTGCTAAAATAAAAAATAAATTGAAAACCAATAGATACACGATACACGTTTATTTTTCTTAATGAAGAAATCTAACTAAAGTAAATTTCGATGTAATAATGTCAGCATATTTCCTTGCCTGGCAAGAATTTGTTTCTTGTATCTTAAAAAAAAATATTCCAACAAAATTTGATTTCATTTATGGATAATCCGGTATCCGGTTATCTAATATGGCCGAATATTTCTTATCTTTTAGTCCGTTGCAACACTAAACAAAATATTTCCAAGGGGCCATCTCTGTTTATAAGACTGGGAGTTCAAATTATTTGGACGATGCATTTTTATTGCAATTTTACCGTGTAAATAGATTGAGTAGGCCTTAAGAAAAGTCTGTCGCATACCAATTTCATACATTTTGCAATTTTTCAATTTTTTACACACTTGGCTCCAAGAGAAAGTTTAGATCTGAACAGGGTTGGACTGGAAAAAAAATTAGGCCCAGGGAAAGTTGCAGGATAGGCTCATTAGCTGTGTTATTTTTTACCGAAAAACTCAGCTCAGATCGCAGCAAATAGCAGTAACCTTGAAATAATAGCTGTTTTATTTATCGTCTCGTAACTGAGTTCGAAGTGAGTGAATTGCTTCCCCTCTTTCCCCGATACTGAGTTTCATATTTAGCTAGTGCTTAGCTGAGATTCAAGTGAGCGCACATGCGCGCAATTCAAATTTTCTTAGTTTAAATTTTGATAACGTGTTTGATACTAGTTGACATTTCTGTTTGAATATTTTATTGTGACAAAACAATAGATATATCCGGGGTGAGTTGCAATAAATTATCAACGCAAACATTCCACATTCATCTTATATTTTAGGTTATATCATATATGTGGAACTTACGATTTTAAACGTCACTTTCAAATAAACTGTTTTATTTATCAATACAACTTACTCAGCAAAACTCAGCTCAGCTCAGTTTATTTACAAAGATTTACTGATCTGAGTGGAATGTAAAAAAAACACAGCTAATATTATTTAAATACGTTATATTTCTATATTTCAATAAACATTGGAAATGAAATTAGAGAAAAATAAAGATGATTCGTAAAAATGACACATATAAAATTAAATATAATTTTTATTTAAATCTAAGTTAAAAGACTATTTAATAAATGTCTCTTTTCGGAAATTTTGTTAAAGATATCTTCATTATCTAATTTTGTTCAACATATCCTTCTTGTATAACATGAGCAAAAAAGCCCCACGAAATAATCCTGACTTAAAAAAATTTCGCAATCTATTTAAAACGAAGTTTAATTTTGAAAATATTCGTTCGCATGATACTTGAGTGGAAGATATATAATGTTCGCACTAATTTATAAGCAATAAATAAATTTAGTTATTTTCAACTTTATTCATGCGTTCCTAATACCAAGTGGACTTCTCAGACTGCGTTGTGATCCAGAAGAATATAAAAATGCAAATACTTCTTAAACAAGATTAGAAGTATATGGGTAAACCCATATATAGACCAGTTTGACATTATTACACAAATTATAAAAAAATAGAAATAAAACAAATTTTACCGAAAGTTGGCAACATTGTATTTTGATAATATATAATATTATAGGCGCTAAGGGTATCTTCTGTAAAAAATTGATTAAAATCGGATAAATAATGCGGGCATAACAAATTTTTAGAAAATTATAAATTTTTTTTCGGAAAGTTGGCAACACCGTATTTTAATAAAATTATAATTTATGTGAGCACTAGGAGAAACTTTTCTGAAAATTTCCTCAAAATCGGATAAATAATGTAGCAACAATAAATTTTTTTAAATTTTAGTAATTTTTTTCTCGATAAGTTGGCAACACTGTATTTTGTTAAAATTGCATAATTTATGCGGGCACCAGGAGAATCTTTAGTGAAAATTTGATTAAAATCGGTTAAATAACGTGGTCATAATAAATTTTTTAAAATTTTAGTATTTCTTTCTCAGAAAGTTGGCAACACTGAACTTTGTTGTAATTATTTAATTTATATGAATACCATAAGAATCTATTGTAAAAATTTGAACAAAATCGGTTAAACAACATGGCCGTAATAAATTTTTAAATTTTTTAGTAATTTTTATCTCAGAAAGTTGGCAACACTGTATTATATTAAAATTACGTAATTTATGTGGGCAATAGAGGAATCTTTCTTGAAAATTTGATCAAAATCGGATAAATAATGTAGCCATAATATATTTTTAAAAACATTTAGTAATTTTTTTCTCGGAAAGTTGGCATCACTGGAAAAAACCAAAACCACATAACCATCTTGGGCACTAGACAAATTTATCCTGAAAATTTCATTAAAATCTGTTAAACCGCCTAGAAGGAGTTGCGATCACAACTAGTACTAGTAGCTAGTAGAAATTCGAATGAAAATGATGATTCTGTAATGAAAATAAAAGCCTATAAATGTACATTATGTAAGAAAACTTTTACTCAGAATATGAGTTTAAAAAGGCATATTCGTAGACATACAAATGAGAGACCTTATAAATGTGAAATATGTGAGAAAACGTTTATTACGAGTGATGATTTAAAGAGGCATATTCGTATACATACAAAGGAGAGACCTTATAAATGTGAAATATGTGAGAAAACTTTTACTGAAAGTGGAAAATTAAAAATACATGTCCGTTTACATACAAAGGAGAAACCTTATAAGTGCAAAATATGTGAGAAAACTTTTACTCGAAATGGAAGCTTAAAAAGACATTCCCGTTCCCATACAAAGGAGAGACCTTATAAATGCAAAATTTGTGAGAAAACTTTTTCTCGAAATGGAAGCTTAAAAAGACATTCCCGTTCTCATACAAATGAGAGACCTTATAAATGCAAAATTTGTGAGAAAACTTTTACTGAAAGTGGACATTTAAAAGAGCATATCCGTATACATACAAATGAGAGACCTTATAAATGCGAAATATGTGACAAAGCATTTACTCAAAGTGGACCTTTAAAATATCATATTCGTATACATACAAATGAGAAACCTTATAAATGCGAAATATGTGAGAGAACTTTTATGCGGAGTGGTCATTTAAAGCAACATGTTCGGTCTCATGCAAAGAAGAAACCTGATGAATGCCAAATTAAAAACTTTTTCTCAGAGTAGAAATTAAAACCATATTCGTATTTATAGGGTTCTTTTGTTTATTAATGATTAATTTTTAAATTTTGTTAAGCCTCATTTAGACTGCTTTTTGCTAGCGAAATCAGTGGAATGTTTTAGCACAGAGCTAGTAGTTCTGAACCAAACAACATGTGATCTTATAGGATTATATTGCAAATGCACGGAATTAGTTTCATTAGCAAATTTTGTTTCATCGCAGCCAAAGTTTTAACTAAAATTCACTTATGTTTTTAGAACAGCTAATTAGATTTCGCAGTAACATGAGATAGCGATCTATGTGTATTTTTATGAAAGAAACGTCAAATTGTATGTAAATAAGCAGTTTGGAAAATAAAATTAATATTATTTTTAAAATGCGTAATTAATATATTAAAACGACACATTTTAGACACATTAGAAGAAAAATTAACGAAAACAAAGTAGATGGCGAATTTATCTTATAAACCTGTAAAATTATATTTATGTTCTATACTATTCTAAATGTTCTGATTAGCATTCGTATTTTTCAAATGATTGTACAGGTCTTATCTTGTATAATCATAAATTCTTCGTCAGATATATTTAAAAAAAACAACTTACACTGTCACAAACAAAAACTGTACCGAAGATAAACAAAAATTATCCTTTATATTTAGTGAAATATTTATTGTTTACGTAATGTAGATTGTAAAAGTATATGGAAAGTATACATTTTTATACATAATACAGAAAAACAAATAACAAAATGTTTTTTACTTAATTATATTAATTAATATACATATATATCATAAGTTAAAAATATTATATATAAAATATTTAAATAATATCAATTAAATAAGTTGTTTGATATTTATAACTTTATAATATGCTTAATATTACAAAAATATTAATATAAACATTATTCTACTAATACTCAGTTCTAATATAAATACAGTTATTAAATTATTGATTTTTAAAATGTGCCATTTTTATATATAATGATGTCGATTTCGTTCTATTGTGAAAGTTATGGATTAAGTTAGATTATGTATTTGTATTTTAAAATAATGATATAAGCTTAATTGATTGAACTCTATGATCATACAGCGGTAATTGTTTCAATATGTGATTATCTAATAATAAATAAATATTTGAATTACGGATTTTGTGTATAGTTTAATTCATTAATATATTGATAATATTTTTTTGACCTAGTACTTCGTTGCTAATTCCCAAATTGCATTTCCAAATTATTGTTCTTCACCAGATTTACGTAATGCAATAACTGACGATGCTACATATATTAACCATCCTGTTTTTCTTCCTTTCCAATAATTTTGAATTTGTACTACAGTGATGTATCTCGGTATAAGTCTGCTTTAGAATACGTCCAATTCGGAATACGTTTTGTTTGGGTGAAAATATTTTTGCTCGGTATACGACTTTTGAACGGTATACGACTTAATTCAATTATACGCGTCATCTATGAACAAGTAATATTATGATATCTACACTATTCACGAATTTATATTGACTTCATTTGGTTTGAAACTATGTAATTTCTGATGGGAAGAGTCCTTGGTTGATGTATGTACTGCGCTTTTAGTGTACCAGACCTGCGTGGAGCCACACTCTATAACTTTGTTCAGTTTCTTCTGATTTTCATTTTTAAGTAAAATTTTATTATTTTTATTAATCATGAATTGCAATAATTCAAACGAAAACCAACAGAAAATTAAATAATTATTTTACAACCCCATTAAGGGAAGGTTCTTTTATAATTTTTAAAAAAAATCGATTTTTTTATTGCATAAATCGAATGCTATAAGTGTCGAGAATATGTGGGTAAAATGATTAGGCGATTCGTGACTTAGTTCCGTCGCTACACGGCTTTGAACGGACCGATGTCCTGAGCGGTGACGGGCTCTCAGGCAGCAAGTTTGCCGCGCGTTCCTCAACTAGTTACTGTAAGTTGATTGTAAGTTGATCATTTGAATTCTTCAAAACTGATCTCGATTTTTTGTTCAATTTTCTCGAAAATCCTTGTGGTCAAAATTTCATAAAAATTGATTAAGATCACTTTTTGGCCGCCATATTGGATCCGCCATTTCGAATTTTTCAAATCTGACCTCAAATTCGTGTTCAGCGACCCCAAAAATTTATAAATTCACTTATTCTTGGACAAATTGATCGAGTAACTCAAATTGTACAAGAAAAAACCGTTTTCAAAACTTTAAACGCGTTTTACACGAAACTACATTTTTCGAATCTGCGGGCATTGTAACTTTTGAACCGTTCAACTAATCAACTTTGCGTTTCGTCCTCCTAAAAGGAAACAAAATCCTCGGGCATCTCTACCAACAAAATTGCAACATTTTGATCATTAACCATTTTTTACAACAGGCCAAAATGGAAAAATCATGCGAAAAAACAATACCTTATTTTCAAGTAGCCGCCATTTTGTTTCTATAACAAATTTTTTGATGTTTTTTAGGTAGAGATGCCTCTATGGAATATAATCTTTAAGGTCTTTTGGTTTCTTGCTTCTAGGTGACGAATTGCGACCTGTATCGAGCCCGCAGATAAGTTTTGTTCGTTTCCCGGAACCGCCATTTTGGACGACATTTTTAAATATCCGAAACTAAAAAATTTTTGTTTTGTAGACAAAACCTGAATAAACATTTTGCAAAAAAGCGCACATGTCTAAGTCATTTCAGTTCCTCAAAAAAAATTGTCAAATATCAGGTACTTTTGGTACAATTATAAAAGAACCTCCTCTTAAACAAATTTTCAATAATTATTATTATATAGTTAATAATATCTATAATTACGATACAAATTATCATATTATATGAATTAATTATATTTACGGCAAACCACAAAAAAATTGCAAACAAGCCCATTGTGCGCAAAATACAAAAACGGCTGCACAACTTTCGAAAAATTAGTGCGCGGCCACGCACCCGCGCAGCTTAAAGGGAACTTTGGTTGCATCCTAGACAATGCATTTTTTAATGCAAATTGACCGTGTAAATAGATTGATTAGGCTCTAAGAAAAGTCTGTCGTACACCAATTTCATACTTCTTGCAATTTTTCAATTTTTTTTTAGGTTCAGATCAAAACATTCTGGCCTCCAGGAAAATATTACCTACATGCATTTTGACAGTGAACGAGTTAAAATGGCTGGCTCTAATTTTGCAGACACCTGATATATGGGTTTACTCATGATCTTTTTACTATTTAAATATTGATAAAATTCATTTAATTGCAATTGAATTTTTATAATTTCCTAGAATGCAATGTCGTTCATAGTAGGTAAAATGCACTTGATGAACAAAGAAAGATAAAATGTATCGAAAATTTTTTTAAAATTTGTAGATTAGATAATATAGGTAATTATATGAAATGATTGCAAACCATATCGATTTGTTGTTTAAAGCTAATACGGTGAACAATAACAGAAAAAATAATGCAGTGCAATCACTGCAATCATTTCTAAACGGTGAGTACAATTTCGAATAAATTTAGTTTAATTTGTATTTCTAACTTGTTCTTATTTTTTCGACTTTTGTTGTATAACTATTATATTTCTAATTTTGTCCTCAAATTTAGACAATTTTTTGGGGGTAGCGAACAAAATGGGGTGGGGGGGGGGTACTTATTGACTTTAACGATATAATAAATGATTTTACTTAAAAAATGCGAGACACAAACTTACATTTTTTTTGTTGCTAGTTGTATTATTTAATGAAATAAATATTTATTTGTTTAATTTTTTTATTTATTTAATTTATTATAATTTAATAATATTTAATTTATAATAATATGCATATTTCTACTCGTATTACTTTTAATTGCAATGAAATTTTAATAAAATACTAGACCACAAATTACGTCAACAATATACAGTAAAAACTCAAATTTGACAATTTTTTTTCACCACAATCAAGAGAAATAAATCATGTAAAATTCGAAAATAAAATATTATGACCTTCTACGCCTTCTGTTATTAATATATAATTTGGATTTTAATGTAAATAATTTCTTCGACTAATTTTTTACTTAGATTACATTCTTTATCTATAATATCTGTAGTAGATATTGACATTATCACATAAATACTAAGAAATACGAATACAAATTTTATATTTTTTTACCAAAATTACAGAAATTAAATTTTAAAATTATTATGCATAAAAAAGAATCTATCCTGAAAATTTGTTTTAAATCGTACAAACAGTATAAGCTTAAAATTAATTTAGAGTTTCAAATTAAAAGTATGATTGATATTGATATAGGTTTGTCTGCATTACACATTCCAAATCGGTATCCGGACAATTCACCGAAAATAATTCATCGAAAACAAATTCACCGAAGTACCAATTCATCGAAAAACAATTTATCGAATAACCAAATGAAATAGAATTAAATTAAATAAATATTATGAATATTAAGAATGTCTTTAAAAAAAGCGTATTTATTTTTTTCTTTTTTTCTTTAACACTTAACGGAGGGTTGATGGGTAGGTTAGGTTAGGTCAAGAAAATATTTCAATGTATTAATGAATAAAACTATACGCAAAATCCGTATTTCAAATATTTTTTTATTATTAGATAATCATAAATTGAATCAATTACCGCTGCATGATCATAAAATTGGATTAACATTAATTCACACGGTTCTAATTGCTATGTTCAGACACGTAGCTCAAATACAAAACATGTTAAATTTAATATTGAATTTATTCGTTTTAATACAACTTATTTATTGTAACTGACTGTTCGGAAAATTACATAATCAATGTTCAATTATTAATAATTCAATAATTAATTTAATATTATTCATTGATTTATATAAAATAAAAAATAGTATATTTTTTAACTGGCTCTATTTTCTACAAAAACGATAATTAATGTACCAAAGAAATACCTGAGATATAATATCCTATGTAGAATAATATAATTTTTTTTGAATTTTTTCGTATTTTAAAAAATTTAAAAAAATTCTTTTTTTCAAAAAAAAACCACATTTTTTGCTATTTTTTAAATAACAAAATTATTTTAACTTTTAAATATTCATCTTAGAAATGTCGAAATAATGAGTAATTAATAAATCAGAAATAAATTAAAGAAATGATACATTTGTATTGATTGATTTGATAATATGTATAATATACAAAATAAAATAAAAAAAATATATAATAAAAGTCATATTTAAACAGAAATAGATTAAACTGAAACGGCTTTATTAATATTTATTAATAGTTGACGTTTCGACAAACATTTATAACATTTATAGAAAATAAACAGAACATGATAACAAGTTACTAGGTAACAAAATACAAGTAAGTACATAGATTATAAAATTTATAAATTTTAATTAAAAAAAGTCAAATTTTATTTAAATCGTTGCCTTAATTAAAAATATATAAATTTTATGATGTAGTTATTTGTATTTTGTTACCTGGTAATTTGTTCCCATGTTCTATTTATTTACTATAAATGTCATCTGTATCTTTTGTTCCTGATGAAGACGTACATTGAGCACATTGAATATTAATACAAAACAATACAATTCAAAGCCGTTTTATTTTAAAATATTTAGTTCTGAAAGATGTTTTACTATGTTAAAAATAGTGTGTTATTTAAAATAAATTTTAAAAAAATATTCAAAGCTTCTAAATATAAAATGAAATAATGAATTTAAAATGTTAAATGTTCCGAACTTGTTAATAATATATGTTTAAGAAATATAAAAGTTTTTTTTCAATTAATGTCTGTTTGATATATTATATTTTTAATTACGCATGGCTTATTATATATTACATTATAGTATTTTGTTTTTACTTAAATCGCTATTAATTTATTTTGATGTACTCGGTTCTAGGAACATACGCTCACAATTCACCGCCCACAATTCACCGCACACACAATTCACCGAGGGGAAGATTATACGTCAATTTTTGAAAGTAAAAATTTTGTACTGGTACAAAATAATTTTTTAAGATATTTATTAAATTAAATAAAAGTTTTTAAGTATAATATAATAATTAATTACAATTAATAGAAACAATTTCCTGCAAATATTAGTAGAGCATAAAAATTAAATTATTTAATCAGAAATATTATTAATTTTTTGAAAGGTACCTAGGTATATTAAATTAAATAAAACTAAATTAACTTAAGTAACCTAACTTAACCTAACCTAGCCTAACCTAAACCTAATATAATATAATAACGGTGAACCTTTAACGGTGATTTTTAGATGCGGTGCATTGTAGGCGATGAACTTTCCGCGGTGAATTGTGGACGGTGAACTTTCCGGATACGGATGTACTCGACTGGATTAAATTCATGAGTTTATCATAACTAGTCAAAATTTATAAAAATGCATTATCTTGTCGTTGTGATCTTGTGGCGCAGTTGCCGCGAAAGCAAAATGTCCCGAGTTCAAATCCTCTTCCAAGGTCAATGCATTTTCTTTATTCAAGAAATTAACCAATGATTTAATTAGTTCATCAAAATAAATTAATGGCGATTTAAGCAAAAAAACAAATACTATACCCTAATGTGTTTAATATTTTCGAGGAAAGAACAAGCAAGCATTCGCACCAAGCCCGATATCTTGGACAAGAATCGTGAACGAAGTTTAACGACAATTGCTACACGTGGCGTTGCGTTGCAGTGCAGTTATTCAACGCGCAGCGCGATGCGGTGCGTATGCAGCAGAAAAAACATCGATTATCAGGATGCTGGTCCGGAAACAGGAAAGTGTTATGAATAATATCGATAAACACGCTTTCCTCTTGATATTCTCATGCAGACGAAATCGCAAGCAGTTGACGGTGAAGTGAAAGAAGAGGAACGAAATGATGAACATGTTGAAAATACACAATGAGTGCTAAGTTAAAAGACTGGAATTTAGAACTTATGATGATGATGATGATGATGATGATGAAGACAATGATAATACTCAGGATAAGAATGATTCGGATTAATTTACGGACTGTTTCAATTATAACAAATTATTATTTTGTGCAATATGCATATGCATAGCGGAGCCCAGAACTAAAAAAGTATTTAAATATTAAATAGTTTTAAAAATCATTTAAACTACAAGTACCAGTATTACTTGAAATATGTTTTTCCATTAAAATTTACTTACAGTTCTAAATACTAAATGCAATCATATATTTTTATTATTTTTATAGTAAT
Source organism: Clivina fossor (assembly GCA_963966155.1). Lineage (NCBI taxonomy): Eukaryota > Metazoa > Arthropoda > Insecta > Coleoptera > Carabidae > Clivina > Clivina fossor. The sequence continues at coordinate 6,283,869 of OZ014557.1, forward strand.
TTCAGTAAAATATTGATATTTTTTAAAATTATATTTAGATTTAATAAGTTCATTTATTATTCAAATAATAAACTTATAAAAAACGACTCGTGTCAATTGGTCAAAAGAAATATTCAAAAAATACGACCGCGGTGCTTCAAAACATGTCTATGACATCGTGACAGGTGACTTAGATCGTAGATCTACACGTATGAGTGATGAGTACGAAAATAAACAGCAGTCGACTGTGTGGGTTTTTCAAGATGAATTACATCCAACAAAAGTTTTTTGCGCACGAAACATTTTGAAGCAAATGGTCGCCTGTTTTTTCTTCGGAAGAACTGCACATGTCGCAAACGTATTATTGGTGTAACGTAAAACGATCAATTCTGAATGATATACAATAGTATACAAGTCTTCGGAGAAATAAGAAAAATCAATCGCCGACGACAAATCATTCTCCACCACGACAATATCACATTTCGGCTCACACAAGTGACTTTTTGAGTACTCAAAACGTCAATGTGATGAGTCATTCGCCCTATTCTCCTTTTTGGCATTAAAGGACTTTTTTTTATTTTCGCACATTGAAAGTAAATTGCGAGCTCAACATTTTTCGACACCTGAAGAAGCGGTTGATGTGCACAAAATGCATGTTTTAAAGGTACCTAAATCGGAGTGGAAAAAGGGCTTCGAAAATTCGTTCAAACGCACGCAAAAAATTTATTGATCTTCATGGAGAATATTTTGAAAAACATTAAAGCCATTTTTGTTCATAAATATTTGTTTTTGTTTTCTAATCTCGAAATATAATAGACAATACTCGTATATCTAATCTTAGTCTATGATAAATATGCAGTGAGTCTAAAAATTGAAAAAATTCAGCTATATACAAAGTGTCTAAAAATGTGTTTTTTATATATGAATATGCAATATGTCTAAGAAATAAATGTACTTAGCAATATCCCTGTGTCTAAAGAATTTTATACACAATGTGTTATTTCAATAATATTCTTATAAAAATATATTAATATTTTATTTTAGCTACATTTTATCCAGTTTCAAATAAATATATGTTTGAAAGAATTAAATAATTTAATTATTATACAATGTTGCCAATTTTCCGGAAAAACTATTAAAAATTTATTTAATGCATAATATTTGTACGATTTAAAACAAATTTTCAGGATAGTTTTTTTTTTATATGTATAATAATTACAAAATTAAATTTTGAAACAGTGCTGCCAATTTTTGCTGAAAAGGTTTAAAGTTTTTATTCTTATTTTTTAGTATTTATGGGATAATGTCAAAGTGGTCCATATACTTCTAATCTTGTTAGAGACGTATTTAAAAATCCCGTAATAATAATTTTCAAAAAATAAATAATTAGTTATAAATTTGACAATTAGAGGCACTGATCTTATACTAGAAACATTACAGAAAATTCAGATGGCCAATTGACATCATGAGAGGTTTTATAGGTAAGTCTCTAATATAAACAAATACAATATTATTGTGTTTCACTTATTACAAGAAGGATTTTTTGGTATGCGACATTACCAATTATGCACAATTAATAAAATGTATTCTTTAACTATACCTACTTAATCTGGATTCAGATGGCAAACTTATCATAGATAAATTGAAAGCAATCGTTCCAGAAATTGTAAAAATGAACTAAATTGTTTTGATTGTAATGTACATTAGTATTTCTAAATATTTTACTCTTTTAGTGAATTGTAGAATTAAGATACCGAATGGTATTTGCACAGCCTGCGCAGTCCAATTAAATGATGCTCGGAAAATTTATAATATAATGTTTAGATTCTCAAATTATATTAAAAAAAAAATTAAATAAAGAAATTAGTATATAATATTAATTTAAAATACAATGTATTCGGATAATGTATTGTTATCATACCAATTGGAAATCATTGCATCGAAAATTGTAAGTAAAATACTGTCTATAACCAGGTGCACGAAAAAAATTATATGCTTAGAAATTGTTGAGAAAACATTTTTTTTTTAATTGCCGCTTCCATAAGTTTTGAGAACAGACCACATTTAAGCTAACCTAATTTAGAGTACCTACATTAAATTTTTTCGTTTTGTTTTATTGAAATTTACTCTTACTCTTTTGTTTAAAATTAAAAACATACTAAAATAATATTTCGGAGCAAATGAATCGGTAATTATTTTGTTCACATTTATAATTATATCATTAAATATAGTAATTTTACAAAATAAAACCTGATTTAGAAACTTAGCATCGACTTACAATTATTGCGTCATAAGTAAATAATTATTCGTTAAACTTAAGAAAAATATTTACTACAAAACAACATTACAGAAATACAAAGTGAATATTTTAACATTCAAAAAAAATCTGATTTATTATTGTAGAAAATATTAGAACATTGGTCGGTTAGAAATTAGTTCCTATTTTGCTTCTAAAAATAAATAACTACGTTAAGAACAGATGTGAAATTAAAATTGTTTTTCTTACAATCATTTTGTCATACGTACTTACAGCCATTATTGACAGATCACGTAAATTGAATTTACTAAACAATTCACAGTGCTATTAGAGTGCTGTTGATAAAAGATATAATTATTTATCTTTAGACCAGACATAATTACATTTTTTTCTTTTAATTATTTTGTGATATGTTTATAAAAGTGCATGAATATAAACTGATATTTATATATAATGCTTAATTTTTATTTAATAATAATACTTTTTGACAATATTTCTTAAATGAACATGATTTTTGAATATTTTCAATAAAAAACCACTGGGGCTAAAATTAGAAGAAAAACGAGCATTGTTTCAACCAGGCTGGTTTTATGGGTCAACTCTAGCTGTATTCTAAAAAGCACAAATATTTTTTGTAATTTTTAGTGTTAAGTACATATATTTAAGTAGTAATACAACACATAAAACAAAAACTTCAAGAAATAATAAACTTATAAACATTTTACTATAAATTTTTTACTAATATTTATATTCTCTAATACATTTTATTAGTTATTGGCAAATACAATTTTATTTTTTGTCATAATAATTTTAACATAGAACGTAAAAATATAATAGATTTATTCTTAGATGTGTGTATAAAAATGTTGTTTTAAGTTGCTACTGTTAGTAAAAGTTTTAATTGCAAATTTCACGTTAAAAATTTCTTTTGTCAATGTGTACGCATATGTAATTTTAAATTGCAATTATGATTCAAACTTTTATTACAAATTTTACATTTATAAGGTTTCTAATGTGTATGAGTACGCATATGTGATTTTAAATGGACCTTTTGACTAAAACTTTTATTACAAATATCACATTTATAAGGTTTCTCCTGTGTATGAGTACGCAAATGTAATTTTAAATGTTCCTTTCGACTAAAACTTTTATTACAAATATCACATTTATAAGGTTTCTCCTGTGTATGAGTACGCATATGTAATTTTAAACTGCATTTTTGACTAAAACTTTTATTACAAATTTCACATTTATAAGGTTTCTCCTGTGTATGAGTACGCAAATGTAATTTTAAATGTTCCTTTCGACTAACACTTTTATTACAAATATTACATTTATAAGGTTTCTCCTGTGTATGAGTACGCATATGTAATTTTAAACTGTATTTTTGACTAACACTTTTATTACAAATTTCACATTTATAAGGTTTCTCCTGTGTATGAGTACGCATATGTAATTTTAAACTGCATTTGTGACTAAAACTTTTATTACATATTTCACATTTATAAGGTTTCTCCTGTGTATGAGTACGCATATGTAATTTTAAACTGTCCTTTCGACTAAACCTTTTATTACATATTTCACATTTATAAGGTTTCTCCTGTGTATGAGTACGCAAATGTAATTTTATATGTTCCTTTCGATTAAAACTTTTATTACAAATATCACATTTAAAAGGTTTCTCCTGTGTATGCATACGCATATGTATTTTCAAATGTGATTTACTTAGCCAAACTTTTTCACATATTTTACATTGGAACCGTTTCTTTTCTGTGTGTGTTTGACTGTTTGTTTTTAAATTCGGATCACTGACAGATTCTGCACAACTGCGACTGTTCTCAAAAGATGTTCCTGGTTGTAAACAATCGTCACTATTAGCAGTTTGTTTGTTAATTTCAGTATTTTCGACATCAGTCTTAAGTATTGTATTGTCTCGCAAGCGTTCCAATTCTAAATTATATTTCATTTTAATATTGTTTGCCAATCTACATTCGGCAGAATTAAAACCACAAAATTTAAAACCTTTCATTTCTTGCTCTTCAGTTTTAATTTCGCGTTCAACATCTACTTCGGTAAAATAATCATCGTTAATATTATTTTCACCAACATTTTCTTCAGTAATTTCTTGTTTTATATCAGTTAGTAATGCGATTACGTCTTCACTCGGACATTCCAATTCTTTTTTTACGTTCATATCAATTTCTATATCAATAGTGTCAGCGAAACATTCTTCAATGACTTCTGTCTTGACATTTGGAAGATAATGGTTAATATCCGTTTCTTCTACTTTACTATCATCTTCAAAATTTACGTGAATAGATTCGGAACCACCAACAATATTTTCTTCTTCCTCATAATTCGCAAATGTATTATGAAATTCTTCGTCAGTTTGTTCAATATTCATATCATTCATGTAGTTGATTGCATTATTTTGTTCAAATTTTATTGCATTTAATACAATTTCATAACTTTCACTTTGTTCTGCACATGGTTCATTTTGTAATTGCTCTAAATACTTTTCTAGAATTTTTTGCGAACGTAAACAGCTCTGCAGAAATTTGTAACTTTGGTTTAACTGAAGAACGCAGGTGTTGCATATGCCATTCGGTAAATTATTATTTACTTTTAGCTAAAAATATATAAATTTAATATAAAATATTACGTACTAAAATATAATACTTACAAGTCCTGGCGCAATTTGATTTAGTTGGTCGAATAAACTAAGGTTAGGTGAATTGTAATTGGTCAAAGTTGACGAGATATCTTTGTTAGTAATACATAAGCGACAGATCTTTGTAAACATAAACATGTTTATCTTTTTATATTTTCAAGAGTTTATATAGTTTTATTATAAGTAAATATCAATATTAAATACACAAATAACCAATAAACCAGTTGACATGTGACAAGTTTCTTTGGGAATTGTCTCTAGTGACTATACGTCAGTGGTGCTCAAACTTTTTTTGTAAAACAGTACAAAGTTTATAATATATAATTGTTTGTTACATTATTTGTTAGTTGCTTAAATATATTTGCTTAATATTCTTTAATTATATGATTAGTAGTATTTAATTATTAAAAAAATACTCAAAATAATAGTATTTATTTATTGATGAATTTTATGTAATATTTCTAGTATAAGAAAAAGAAGAATAAATGACAACGTATTTTATTGAACGCACCCACAGAAATAATGTTGGGGAGGGACCAAATGATATCGTCTGCGCCTAGAAAAGTAATAAATTTTGAAAGGAACCGCTGCGCTAATGGTGCGTTTGCACTTTCAATATTTAGCTATTATACACAGAGACTTGAACCGAAATTAATTTCGTTCCGGTTTATGGTTACGTTCCAAGTAAATGTTTTTCGTTCCGGTTCCGGTTTCAGTTCGTCTAAAAATTTCGGTTCAGTTACGGTTCGGTTCCGGTTCAGTTCCGGTTAAAATTAAAATTTAAAATAAAAAAATTGAATTACTTAAATAAACTTAATTAAAAATCGAGTCGAACATCAAATATCTACCGGTATAAATTTTGTTTTAATTTTATTGACCAAATTCTTTTCTTATTCTTGTGTTCAATTATAAAATTTAAATACAGAAGAAATAAAACTTACTGAAATAATAATTGATTATTTTATTGTCAAAAACGAATACAAAATATAATTTAAGAACAGCACACATAAAGGGACAGCATAAGAACGTTAGAAATAAAAAACATTGCACATAAATAAAATAAAACAGCAAAATACAAAAATAATTAATAAGACACAGTGCAGGTAGACCCCGACTTACGAACGCCCGACTTACAAACTCCAGGACTTACGAACAAAATTGGCAGATGAAATTTTGTGGCGGCGCCGGCGGTACACGAAAAGAAAGCGGTAGATGGAGGATGAAGCATGATATTTTTAGTTTTTTACATGGTGCATAAATGAAAGAAAACGATTAATAAATTATTTTAATGAAAAAAAATTTTTTTGAACCGAAATTAACCGTTATTTATTTTTTTCGTTCTAACCGAAATTAACCGTTATTAAAATTTCGTTCCGGTTCCGGTTTCGGTTTTTAAATTTAGCAATTTTACGTTCCGGTTACGGTTACGGTTCTGTTAAAAATTCCGGTTAATTTCGGTTTTCGGTTTACGGTTCGGTTCCGGTTCAAGTCTCTGATTATACATACATAAACAATCTATTTTTTCCAGTTTTTTAACCGTAGACACGTGTTTCGGTCTTTGGACCTCATCAGTACGGTGCTTTGATCAGTTCGAGGCGACTGATACCGGTGTTCGTTCTGGCTGCCTTTTATGGCAAGTATTTTGCGCAACTAGTAGCGAGAAATAAGTAAAATACTACTAACGCCATCTAGCTGCAAGTTTTGCTACTCGGATATCTCCTAGGTGTTTATGCAGTATTTTTTGACTTTTGAACAAATAAATGTTCGTATAGTCTTTTGTGAAAGGTTAAAAATTGTTTAAAAAACACGGGTTTTACCCCATCGCTCTCACACAATAATCAGCCATTGACTTCAGCAATTAAGCTATTTATTAACTTTATTAAAGTATTTTTTTTATTTCAAACTTAAAAGTTTTACATTTTTTAAATATTTAATATATGTCGGTAATTTATTCTATTCAAGTAATCCATTGTGAAATATTTTGTTAGTACTACTACTTTTGGTTTTTTTTTAATAAAATAAAAAAAATTATCTGCATTTCTAACATGATAATTATTCACAAAACTATTAAATTTCAGATTGTCAGTTAAATACTACGGAAGCAAACCATGTTGTATTTTAAATATAAAAATCATTGCAAACATTACTAAGAAAGAATTAATATTAATTAACCATTTTAGTTTAATTAACATATTATTTTTTTGTTTTTAGTTAAGTTGTACAATATTTTGACATCTCAGATGCCATCTTCACAAACAATTTCAATTGCGAATATCAGTTTTTCTTGTTGATACACCAATATAATTTATAATCAACTACAAACGTATTTAAATTGCACCTAATTATGGCAACTGCGATATCATAATTACAAACAACTTAAATAAAACAAAGAAAATTGTGATTGACACTTGAGTTATTATTTTAATTTATTGTAAAATAGGTTTTTAGCATACGTAGATTCTGTTGATGTTGACGGTGTGACTGTAATAAGTTCTTCCATAATTATTTCTTGATCCATATCAAAATGGAAAACATCTGTTTGTTCAGTTTGTGGCGAGGCAAGTGTTAGTTTCGGAGACGCATCGAAATCTCACGATTAGGAACTGCCTGAACTCGTACATGATGCATGACGTAGTACTTCTTTTTGTTTATGAACTGATGTCATTCTAAGATTAAAACAATAATAGTTTTGCAAGTTATTTTTTATAAGTGAAGTGATTATTTTTTAAACTTATTACTTTTCGAAAATGATATAATTATTTTATTGCTTATTTAATAAATTCGGACAAAAACAATAATTTGACCAAAAAGAAAATACTTGAGCGGAATGCATCATACAGCGGCAGCGACTTTTGAAATCTTGTTTTTTTTTAATGATTGATTGTTAAAATTTGTAAATATAAACTGATGCCAAGTAATAATTAATGAGTAATTTTTCAAAAATAAAAAGATATTATGCTTAATTAAGTCAAAATGCATTTTTTCATAATGAAACTTACTTTCTTTTTATAAAACATGTTTCATAAAACTGCTACGTTTTTAAAAAAAGTCCCGTTGCTATCCTTCATTTTCGAATTTTTAAATCATGATATTTCAAACAGGGTAACGAACCGTTTTATTTTTCGTTCCGGTTAAATTAAAAAAATACATATATCGGTTTGGTTCCGGCAAAATTAACGGTTTTTTCGGTTTTCGGTTCAGTTCCGAATAATTAATTTTTAAATTTTTTCAATAATTTTGTTTTTATGTAAAAACTTATTTTCTATCATAATTTAGAACATATAATTCTTACTTTTATAATTAGCATACTACATAAATTGTTACAATAATATAATATGAATAATAAAAATTATTAATTATTTAAAGGTATAATAATTTAATTAGAAGTATATAATATATGATAATAATATAATTTATTATTCGAAATTTATATAATTTGATATATGTTTTAATTATACAAAAATAAAATAACATATGTTAACGTAACAAATTTTTGAATACAAGATTTTTATTTATTTATAATTAGAGAAAGTGAAAATTTCCTGTAATTAATAAAATATTTTCCAATGTATTTTCATTTAAATTATTAAAGATTATTAAAAGCAAAGACCCGTATTCCCACCTTTCTGTTTATGAAAAAATGCTTTTATTATTTGAAAAATAAAAATTACCTCTAATTATTAAAATATTTTCTAATGTATTTTTATTTAAACTATTAAAGATTATTAAATTCATATCTATAACAGATACAATAAATTTTAAAAAATTATTACATAATATGAATATAAAAATTCTCAAAATCTTAATTTTAATGTCTATCGTATATAAATTAATGTATAAATTAAATAATTAAAATATTTGGTTAAATTTTATTGTAGTGTAGGTATACGCCATGTAGTAAACTGTTGTAGGTATATCAAGTTTGTTTTTTTAATGTAAATAAAAATTTCAAAACTAATAAAAATATTTATGCATAAAATAAAAAGCATGTAATGTACATTTTGTCGCATATTGCACTTTTCAAACTCCGTTTATAAAGACATAGCTTATTAAAATTGTCCAGAATCCTACGAAAGGAATGATTTATTTGATTTAGTTCTCTTCTAATAATTTTAGCTATACAGCTAACATAATGTTCTAAAATATAGACAATACTCGCAGATGTTTGACATATCACATTTGCTTAAATCATTTAGCACAAAAAAAATTACACAATTGACCGTGATTTACAAATTAAATTATGTTTACAAAATTATATACCTTTAAAAATTGGAATTAATATATCAAAATTCCACAGTTTTAAAACGTTTTTTCTTTCTTCGGTTGCCATTTTAATTGAATATTTAATAGATATTTTACTTCCTCTCTGTTTACGTCGAATGATGCACAAGAACGCGTAACGCGTATTAAAAAATATTAGGTATAATTTATATTACAGTACAAATTATATACGAATCATCCGTAACAATAGTGTATTTTAAAATGTATTCTCGATATTTATCATGAATATTTATATGTATAGCATTTAAAATTATTCATATTTTTTGTCAATATCTATTTTGCTATTTTCCAGATACACATAGTTTGATTTAACATATCAGGTTTAATATAAATATATAATTGCACCTAATATCTAACATTTTTATATTGACAAAACTGATATTATTGCATACTAAAATGTTGCTATTATAAAAATCTTAACAATACGTGCATAGCAATCTATTTTTCTCTGTGTATGAATTAATAGTATGTTATCCGTTAAAAATGTTTTAAAAAGTATTTTTCTAAATACTTGGCAGCAGCTTGTAGCATCAATATCAATAGAAAAACAAACAGACATATTCATATATTTTTATGGTACCACGTATTTCATGAATACGAAAGAGATATAGGTATTATTTAAATCGACACGACAAACAAAGTGCATAACAAATTAGTTACATTTCTATTGCCTTTCGAAGTATTTTATTGAACCACTAGAGGAACATAAAGTTATAGTTATGTATGGCACTTAACAACTTATGTTTCAGATATGGAAATGTCCATATGTTTGGGCGTTCTAGAAAAGTATAATACAGTGGAACCTCGGTATACGGCCTTAATCAGTTCCTGATGTTTGGACTTATACCGAATAGAACGTATACCAAACCAACATTTCCCATAAGAAATAATGTAAAAATGATTAATTAGTTTTATGTAAAAAAAAAAAAACTGTTCTTGATATGGTATATTAAAGGGGTTGTAAAATATTTTTTTAGTTTTCTGTTGCTTTTCGTTTGCGTTTTTACAATTCATTATTAAATTTTACTTAAAAATAAAAATCAGAAGAAACTTAACAAAGTTATATACCGTGGCAATACACTAACCAACGACTCTCCTCATTAGAAATTACATAGTTTCAAAATGAAGTCAATATAAATTCGTGAATAGTGTAGATATCTCATAGTACTATTTGTTCATAAATGGCGTGTACAATTGAAATAAGTCGTATACCGAACAAAAGTCGTATATCGATTAAAATTTGTTTCGCCCAAACAGGACCTATTTCGAATTGGACGTATTCTAAAGCAGACGTATACCGAGGTACACCACTGTAGTACAAATTCAAAATTATTGGAAAGAAAAAAGAGGATGATTAATATATATATCGTTTTTGATTAATCGCATTACGTAAAGCTGATGAAGAACAAAAATTTGGGATTTAGCAGCGAAGTACTAGGCAAAGAATATATTATCAATATATTAATGAATAAAACTATAAGCAAAATCTGTAATTCAAATATTTTTGCAGTATGTGATAATGACATATTGAATCAATTACCGCTGCATGTTCATAAAGTTCAATCAATTAAGCTTATATCATTATTTTAAAATACAAATACATAATCTAACTCGATCCATAACTTTCACAATTGAACGAAATTGACATCATTATATAAAAATGGTATATTTTAAAAATCAATAATTTAATAACTGTATTTATATTAGAACTGAGTATTAGTAGAATAATGTTTATATTATTATTTTTGTAATATTAAGCATTATTATAAAGTTTATAAATATCAAACAACTTATTTGATTAATATTATTTAAATATTTTATATATAATATTTTTATCTTATGACATACATGTATATTAATTAATATAATTAAGTAAAAAAAAACATTTCCTTATTTGTTTTTATGTAATATGTATGAAAATGTATACTTTTCATATATTTTACAATATACATTACATAAACAATAAATATTTCACTAAATATAAAGGACAATTTTTAGTTATCTTCAGTAGAGTTTTTTTATGACAGTTTAAGTTGTTTTGTCTAAATATATCTGACGAAAAATTTATGATTATACAAGATGATACCTGTACAATCATTTAAAAAATACGAATACAAAACAGAACATTTAGAATAGTGTGGACATAAATATAATTTTACAGGTTTATTAGATGAATTAGCCATCTACTTTGTTTTCGTTAATTTTTCTTCTAATGTGTCTAAAATGAATGTTATTTTAATATATTAAATACGCGTTTTAAAAATAATATTAATTTTGTTTTCCAAACTGCTTATTTACAGACAATTTGACGTTTCTTTCATAAAAATACATATAGATCGCTATATCATTGTACTGCGAAATCTAATTGGCCGTTCTAAAAACATAAGTGAATTTTAGTTAAAACTTTGGCTGCAATGAAACAAAATTTGCTAATGAAACTAAATCCGTGCATTTGCAATATATTCCTATAAGATCACATGTTGGTTGGTTCAGAACTACTAGCTCTGCGCTAAAACATTACACTGATTTCGCTAGCAAAAAAGCAGTCTAAATGAGGCTTAACAAAATTTAAAAATTAATCATTAATAAACAAAAGAACACTATGACTACGAATATGGTTTTAATTTCTACTCTGAGGAAAAGTTTTTAATTTGGCATTCATCAGGTTTCTTCTTTGCATGAGACCGGACATGTTGCTTTAAATGACCACTCCACATAAAAGTTCTCTCACATATTTCGCATTTATAAGGTTTCTCATTTGTATGTGTACGAATGTGCACTTTCAAATTTCCACTTCGAGTAAATGCTTTGTCACATATTTCGCATTTATAAGGTCTCTCATTTGTATGAGAGCGGATATGTACTTTTAAGTGTCCCCTTACAATAAACGTTTTCTCACATATTTCACATTTATAAGGTCTCTCATTTGTATGTATACGAATATGTACTTTTAAATCTCCGCTTTGAGTAAATGTTTTCTCACATATTTTGCATTTATAAGGTCTCTCATTTGTATGTATACGAATATGCCTATTTAAATGTCCACTATTAGTAAAAGTTTTCTCACATATTTCGCATTTATAAGGTCTCTCCTTTGTATGAGAACTGATATGTTTCCTTAATTTTCCACTATGAGTAAAAGTTTTCTCACATAATGTACATTTATGAGATTTTCTTTTCTTTGCAGATTCATCATTTTCTTCAGAGCTGAAAATATTATTTTTCTTCGAATCTCTACTAACTTGCCAATGTTTTATATCGATTTCATTCTCAAAATCCGAATATTCTTCCTTAATTATTATTTCTGAATGTAAATCTAAAGATTCTGATTTCAAACTTTCTTCAAATTTAATATTTGTATCAGTTTCCAAATCTACTTCTTCAATGAAATCTTCAGTAATAGCTTCTTCTTTCATACAAACAGCAACAACATTTGTATTATTTTGTGATTCTAAACTTTCTTCAACTTTAATGTTTATGTCAGTTTCCAAATCTAGTTTAATGTATTCTTCATCAATATTTTCTTCTTTAATTTTGCTTTCAATTTTAATTTCGTTTTTCATACCTTCACTATTTTGCGATTGTTGTTTTGCATATCGCTTGAAAATTTCTTGCGATTTAAAACATTTTTCTACAAATTTATACGTTTCATTTAATCGAACAGAGCAAATTGAGCAAATACAATCCGATAACTTCTGAGTACATTCCAGCTAAAATATAAATGAAAATTACATATTACATATAATAAAAATCTCCGGTTTAAAGGGATCTCAATAAAGAAATATATTTCTACTAATAACACCTAGTCCCTATGATATTTTACTAATATTTGATTTATTTGTGAGATCTAAATCCTACTACAAGCTGTGTGAATACAAGACGAAATTTTTACCAACCTGAAAACAGACAACAATATTTTTTCTCATAATAGCTATTCTCAACTACTCTTGCAGAAACAAATTTCAGTTTAGCAAAAACATATTATAATAATTAATAAACTTATTATAAGTAAACCTAATAAAATAATTATTGTTTTATGTAATTTTTATTGTAAATGTACATATATTCAAATTAAAACTTATTTTATACAGTGTGTTGACCGCGACCCCGGATATAGGACTTTAACATGTAAAATCATACTTTCTTAATTTCCTGCTTTCCTAATTATTTTAGGTTAAAAAGCTTCAAATAAGAGTTGTAGACCATAAAATTCTACATCAGAATCAATAAACAGAATTAATTTTACATGTCCTATATTGGCAGAAATTAATATGAAAATATTAAAAATTAGCTCAAAAATCGGGTTAGCCTTTGAAATGAAACAAAACTGTAAACAAAAGATTGACGATTTATCTGTCAGAAGAATATTATTTTTCTTGTTTCATGAGTTTATTGCCAGTAATTGTTTATTAGTGTTCAATTTATAAAGTTAATTATTAGAAAAAATGGTGGACAATTACGAGTACACAATTAGTGAAAGAAATGAATTTCTTAGGTTGTATTATGGTGGTAATAGTTTAAGACAAGTGCGAGATTTATTTGCGGGTTCATATCCTCACAAGCCAATTCCTTCAATTCACACAATTGAAAGAGTTATTAATAATCAAATTAAATATGGATGTGTTCCATCCATGCCACAGTTGCATTAAAAAACATGTTGCACCAGAAGAAGAAATTGAGATTGATGATAACGTTAATGAAATAAATATTCTAGCTTCGGTATCGAATAATCCTAGTGTGAGTACAAGAGAAATTGCATCGGGATTAGGAATACATCACACCACGGCCTTCAAAATATTTAAAAAACATAAATACAAATCTTTTAAATATTCTCGCCATCAAGAAATTTTTGAACATGATATTTTGCGAAACAATAATGGAAAAAGCGAATGCTGACAGAAATTTTATCAAAAATGTTTGCTTTTCTGATGAATCCATATTTAGCATTAATGGAGAACCAAATGTTCAAAATTATCATAGTTGGCACAAAGAAAATCAACATTTAATTTTAAATAACCATTCTCAATATCGCGAAAGTGTGAATGTTTGGATTGGAATGTTAAGTTCCAATATTATAGGACCTTTTTTTATTGATGGCACACTAAATTTGCAGAAATATTTGGAGTTACTGGATAATGTTGCAGGGGGAAATACGATTTGGTTTCAGCAGGATGCCTGTCCTGCTCATTCTACAAATGAAATTAAAACATTTGTAAACCAATGTTTCCCAAATTGCTGGATAGGACGCGGTGGTCCAGTAAACTGGCCAGCTCGATCCCCGGATTTGTCCCCAAATGACTTTTTTTTTTATGGGGGCATTTGAAAAATAATATCTACAACACTAGACATGCAAATGCAGGCTCTTTGAAACGAAAAATTGTGGAAGAATGCAGAAAAATTACAGACCGACAATTAGTAAATATGCAACGCAATTTTTGTGATAGACTTGGGTTCTGCTTGGCAAACAATGGATATTTATTTGAGCACTTAATTTAAGATAATTCTGATTTATTTTCTTTTAAATTTAAAATCCAAAAAATCTAATGTTATTGATAATAACAAAAAACAACGGTCCTTTTCAGGACCACAAACAATTTTACAATAATAATTTTTATAGTCAATTATGCAATTTATCATAATAATTAATAATAAATACAATTTTCATTTCCAATTGTTTACAATTTTGTTTCATTTCCAAGGCTAACCCGATTTTTGAGCTAATTTTTAATATTTTCATATTAATTTTTGCTGTTATAGGGCAAGTATAATTAATTCTGTTAATTGATTCTGATGTAGAATTTTATGCTGTACAACTCCTTTTTGAAGCTTTTTTTACCTAAAATAATTAGAAAAGCAGGAAATTAAGAAAGTATGATTTTACATGTTAAAGTCCTATGTTCCGGGGTCGCGGTCAACACACTGTATAAATTTTAATTAAACAAAACCAACAAACGTATTAAAATTTGAAATACTTTAAATTAGGTTAAATTAAATTGGTCTGTTCTCAAAAATTATGGAAGGGACAATAAATAAATGATTACTTATCAATTTCTAAGCACATAATTTCGTTTCGTGGACCTGGTTAAAACTAGTATTTTACTTACAATTTCCGATGCAATGGCTTCCAATTTGTATGATAACAATACATTATCCGAATCCATTGTAGTTAAAGTAAATGTTATATTATCACCACCAGCACATAGTCGACAAAGTTCTTCATTTAAATGTTGTTTTAATATTATTTGAGAATCGAAACATTGTTTTATAAATTTATAAGCATCATTCAATCGAACAGCGCAAAAAGTACAAATACCATTCGGTAATTTGATCTTGCAATCCACCTAAAATAAGAAAAGTAAAAGATTCAGAAATAATAATGTATATTACAATTAAAACAAATAATTTCATTCTTACAATTTCTGGCATAATTGCTTCCAATTTAACCACGAAACGTTTGCCATCTGAATCCAGATCAAGTATAGTGAACAACACATTTTTATCACTTGCACATAATTTACAATGTTGCATAAAACTATTCATGATTAAAACTAAATTGTCTATTAAAAAAAGCTACTTACAATAAGTAAAACATAAAATAATTGTATTTGATAGTATTAGAGGTTAACTTATAAAAATCTGACACGAATCCAGTTTGCCAGATAAATTTTGCGTAATGTTTTTAGTATAAGAAGAAGAATAAATAGCAGCGTCCTGTTTGCTGACAGTGACAAAAATAGGACATTCTGTTAATAATGATATAAATAACAATACATACCTTGAGCTTTTAATACTATCATTTTTCCTTCAATCTTTATTTTAAATTATAAATAAATAATTAATAAAGCTTTGTAAATGTTAGAAAAATAACATTTTTGACAAGCAAACTAGATTGAGAAATACTTCATTTCCGTATTCATAGATGGCGCTGATGACCGTCATTTGTAAAAATATAACAATTTTAAAAATATTGTTATTGTAAATATAGTTTTAATAAAACATATTTTACAATTTTGTTTATTATATTATTGTATATTTTAATTGTTCAACGTTAATAGTTAAATAATAAACTACTTTAAAAAGTACTTGAATTTCTTGTTCATAGATGGTGCTGATGAACTTTAGTCGCAAAAATATAACAATTAAATGAATATTGTTATTGTAAGTATATTTTTAATAAAATATATTCTACAAGTTTGTCCATTATATTATTGTATATTTTAATTGTTTAACATTAATGGTTAAATTATAAACTACTTTAAAAAGTACTTTATTTTTCTATTCATAGATGGCGCCAGTAAACGTCAATTGTAAAAATATAATAATTTGATGCATATTTTTATTGTAAATATATTTTTAATAAAATGTGTTCTACAGTTTTGTCCATTATATTATTATATATTTTAATTGTTCGACATTAATGGTTAAATTATAAACTACTTTGAACAGTATTTGATTTCCGTATGCCTAGATAGCGCTGATGAACGTCAGTTGTAAAAATATAACAATTTAATGAATATTGTTATTGTAAATATATTTTCAATAAAATTTATTTCTCAATTTTATTTATTAAATTATTGTATATCTTAAGTGTTGCAAATGTTTTGAAAACAATGTGTTGTTAGTTAAAAAAATCGAATAAATCTTTCGCCTTTTACGTTCAGCAAACAGTGAAATGAAAGTTTCATTTCACTGACAGCAGCTGTCACTGTCGAAATTCCCCCTCCATTATCAAAAATACGATGCTATTAATTATTCTTCTTCTTATACAAGAAATATTACACAAAATTTATCTGGCCAACTGGATTCCTTTCAGATTTTTGTAAGTTAACCTCCAATACTGTCAAATACAAGATTTTTATGTTTTTCGTATTGTAAGAAGCTTTTTCGGTAGAACATTTAATTTTGATCATGAATATTTTAATGCAACATTGTCAATTATGTATAAGTGACAAAAATGTATTGTTTACATTTACAATGCTAAATCTGGATTGAGATGGCAAACGTTTCATAGATAAATTGGAAGCAATTATACCAGAAATTATAACAATGAAATAATATGTTTTGATTGTAATATACATTATAATTTCTAAATATTTTACTTTTCTTATTTTAGGTGGATTGCAGGATCAAATTACCGAATGGTATTGTACAATTTGCGCTGCTCGGTTGAATGATGCTTATAAATTTATAAAACAATGTACCGATTCTCAAATAATATTAAAACAACATTTAAATAAAGAACGTTGTCGACTATGTGCTGGTGGTGATAATATAACATTTACTTTAACTACAATGGATTCGGATAATGTATTGTTATCATAAAAATTGGAAACCATTGCATCGGAACTCGTAAGTAAAATACTAGCTTTAATCAGATTTACAAAAAATATATATGCTTAATAATTGATAAGTGATCATTTATTTATTGTCTCTTCCATAAGTTTTGAAAACAGACCATATATAACCTAACCTAATTTAAAGTATAAATATTATAAGTTGTAATTTGAATACATCAACATTTACAATAAAGATTACATAAAACAATTACAAATTTTTTGTTCGGATTATGAACATGGTACAATATTTTTTTACAGCATATAAATCCGTAATTATTTTGTTCACAATGATTAAGATTCACTTTTGACAAAACTTATTCATATAATTAAATACAGTAGCTTTACAAACTAAAATAGCGTTTAAAACTTGGTATACGACTATTCGTTAAAGTTAAATAAAAATATATTTACAATAAAACAATATTAGAGAAATCCAAAGTTTTTAGTTTAACTATTATTGTATAAAATGTTAGATTAATTTGTTTCATTAATTGACAATATCTATCAGTTCTTTATAGGTCGGTCGGAAATTAATGGTTTTTGTTTCGTTTTAAGAGTAAACAATTGCGTTAAGAACAGATAATATAAAAATAATTTATTATTACTACAAATTACAAATTTTCTTTCACTTTATAAAACGAAACAGTAGCACAAAGATATAAGCAACGCCTTCTCATAATGGCCATTAATATTAAAACAGTAAAATTGTAATAACTTCTACAAATTTACTTGTCGGTTTCCAATTTTTTGCTTGCACATACAGAAATACATTATAAACAATAATTAAAAATCGCTGCCAGACTTATAGAGGTGACAATAAATCATAAACTTATGAATACTTATGAAATTTAGTGATTGATTCAGTAAAATTTAGTTTAAACAATTTTAGTTTAAACCAATTTGCCGATTTGTGTTAATTTACCCCATATTTAATTATTATATAATTTTTTTTCAAAATTTTATCTTATATTAAGGTAGCCCAATTAAAAATAAAATTGTCGTGTTTTTGATTTTTTTAATTATTTATTGTTTTAATGGGTCACCTACCCTTTATGTATGTACTCATAAGTAAGTTTGACTATTTGTAACTCGTTAATATTAAATGATAGAAAAAAGTATTAGTATTTTTTAATTTGTTTTACATAAGAAATTCTATAAAATATTAAAAAAAATATTTATGAATTTTAATTAATTGAATTTTCTTGTAGATGTTAAAAAAAAAAGAAAAAATAAACGAAATAAAATTTGCAATGAAAAAGCTACCGTAGATAACAATATGATAGTGAAGCATTTTGTAAAAAGTATTAAAAATATTTTAATTTTACTAAATAAGGAAAATGTTGATGAAACAACTATATTCTATTTGCAAAGTGATAAAGTTAACAGTCGTAGTATTGATGGTAATATATGTACTTGTGATTGAAATTAGCTTGCTTTTAAACTTTTATTGAACTAACTAAATTTTGTTTATCTTATATTATAGTAATTTTTTTTCAATTGAAATAGCAAGTTAATGTAAAATAAAATAAAAATATATATACGATTTCCAAGTGTTTGGTGTTTTAGTTGATTTTCATATAAAGTACTATTAATAAATTAAAAGTGATCAGATGTAAAATAGATTGGAGTATAGTGTAAAATTGGTAACAATATTGCAAAGTTATTGTTAGTCAATTAAGATGATTCGGCCATCTTGAATGAACGTGTCTAATGAGTGTTCTTAAAAGAATATATAGGTATGAGTGGGATTGTAGGAATACGTCAGTGTGGACATCCGATAAATAGATGGGAAAGTATGGTTGAGAAAGTTTCATTTGAGCGAATGTTTCCAAGTGATAAGAAAATCATATACGCACAAATAAAAATGGAAAACCTAATAATTGTGAAATGTTTATTGTAACAGTTATACTTAGTAATAATTTATATTCACATATTCGTACACATGATTCTGTGTACGAGTAATTATGTATACGAATATGTGAATTTAAAAAGGAAAATTAAAAGTTTGCCGCATGAAGTTAGGTTATATTTCAAGAATGCGGTTCAACATCAACAAATTCTCAGTTTAGAAGTAAGCAGCGTATTACTAAACTTCAATTAAGGGATGATGATATAGAAATTTCAGTTTAGATGTAAGCACCGCACCGTATTAGGAAATCTCAATGAAAGGGAAATGATACAGAAACTGGAATTCTACATGTAGCACAAATCCGATGTACCGCTACTACCACAGATAAGTACTAAAAATACAGATAATTATTATCATAATAATCTCGTTATCACTAACAGGGAGTATCATTTGGCAATTCTAGGTCCGCTATTATTACTACTCATATATATATATATATATATATATATATATATATATATATATATATTATTAGTTTTGTGGGATTTTTAGTCAAAAATAAAAACAACTCAATTCAAAATGCAAGATTCCGGAAAAAATTTATTTCCTTCATCAGGCCAATGGCAGAGTTGAAATTATAAAAATAAATACATGACATAAATATATATATATATATATATTTGAAATATTTGCTTTTTTTCGGAAATAAAGAAAACACTTTGCTTTGTTATTTTTTTGAAAAAAAAAAAAATTATTAGAAACATCTCGTCAACATTGTGTTTTATAATGGGGTTGTCCCGTTTTTTTTGAAGTATACAATATAAGTGCAGAAAACGATTATTTATGTTTAAATATATTATAGAAAAAAAAATTATTATAAAATAGGTACCTTCTAATTTCGTAGATATTAATTATTAAAATATCGAGTTTTTACCCGCTAATGGTATTATGATAACTGTTGATAACTGTTTACATTTTTTGCATGTACACGCCTACAATACGTAACAGCGTTGCCACATTTGTAATTATGCATACTGTTAAAGAAAACAATTTCAATTTTTACAAGAAACTGATGCATAATTATTTTAAACTTCATTTTTATTAAACTATTATAAATAGTTTTTGTTATATTTTTACTTAAATACATTATTTAAATAAAATAATTATAATTGAAAATTGTCATTAACGGCAACATCCAGCAGACAGCGCCGGTGTTCTGCTTCAATGTAATGTACGTCATACAGAAGCAATTTGAATTTGTGAATATTTTTTAATATTTTTTTTCTTTGTAATGAAACAAAATTAAAAAATATGTATGATATATTTTGATTATTTGAACCTTCAACTTTCAGAAAAAAAATAAAAATGATAGTCTTAGAAAAAACGGGACAACCCCATTATAATTTAAATTTTTGAACTTCCTGTAATATATATCCAGAAAAAATAGTGCTAAACTTTTTAAATTATACTAATTGATAATAACTAAATGGCCAAAACTTGAATTTGTTTTAATAAATATCATATATTATCAATATCAATAAAGCTGTTTTTACTCTACATGTTTTGGATCGAATTTAAAGTGTTTAAGAATTTAAAATTTCAACTTAACAGAAAAAATAAATAACTTGACAACATAAACTCGCCTCATACAGAAGCATGTTAAACAGTCTCGAAAAAAATCCAATGAATAAAAATAATTACAACAATGAACTCACTACAATAAAACAAATAGCAACGCCGAATGGATTCACCACTAAAACAATAAATAATATACACCAACAAATAAAACAGCGCAATAAGAAACAAAATACTACCACACAACAAAATATTAAATGGACAACATTCACATACACATGACTACACATATACATATACATACTATAACAAAAATATCGCATACAGAACTAACAACAACATTAAACAACAACTTAACATCAAAACAGAAGAAATAGATAAATTTACAAACAGTGGCATATATAAACTCAAATGCAACAGTTGCAACGCAAACTACATTTGTCAAACAGGTAGACAATTCAAAAATAGATTCAAAGAACATATAAATGCATATATAAATAATAAAATAGATTCTAATTATGCTGAACATCTAAACAAACACAACCACACACCAGCCACTATAAAAGATATGGAAATAGTTACAATAGAACAAAAAGGCAATTGATTTATTGAAAATTATAAACAAAAATATTATAAATACATAAATTAACAGCATTTCCGACACAACATTCGCTCCAATAAGATGTTTACCTACTCCCACATAAATACGCATCACATCAACCACCCCAATAGTCTGAAGATGGCATTAGCCGAAACGCGTTACAAGTGAACAACAACAAAAAAAAAACTCATTCAAGAAGGAATAATAAAACTAAATATTTTCACATTCAACAATGAAGTTAGGGAATATACTTAACTAAACAAACAAACTTAAATAAGTGTTGATTTTCTTTCAAAACATTAATTGTTATTTTTCCAGTTCGTTTACCTATTAAATACTTTTATTAGTTCATTTTCAATAGGTTGATATATTCTAAATATATATTGTTTTAAATTGTAAAAATGTAAATATAATTTTTTTTTTGATTATGTTAACATATATTTACTTGTTAATATACAGATATTTAAATTTTAAAAGTCGTAATTAAATTTAATTATATTGAAGATAAAAAAATATTTTAGAAAAATAACAATTAATATTTTGACAGAAAACAGAAAAAAAAATTACTGTTATTATTAAATATCAAAATTTTTATATATTAGACAATAATGAACTGAAAATTAAAAAAAAAATATAATGAGAGGCAGGGTTGCATAAAAATCATAATTTAAACAAGATTAGAAGTATATGGGTAAACCCATATACAGGATGTTCGTTCGCTTGGTTGATATAGGGCAATAACATATGATTTCGATAATATGCAGAATACTACTTTCTGAAGTAAAATTCGGAGAAATACTTAGAATACTTTTCGATAGGGAATAAAAAGTTCTATAATTTGGTTCTACTTTTAACTTGCTAGCATGTGCCGTTTGAGCGCTAGAATTTTTTTTAAAATGTTTTTTAGAATTTTTAATAATTTTTCTTGCTAAATCAGTATAAGGTAGAAAAAAAAGTTGCTTAGTTATTATGTAGCTAATTTTTTTTTTTCTATTATACTGATTTTCTTTCAGATTTTTTGAGGAAATTTTGAAAAAGTCATATTTTGAATTTTTTTAAAATATAACTTTTTTTCAAATTTGCTCAAAAAAATCTGAAAAAAATTCAGTAAAATAGAGAAAAGAATTAGCTACATAATAGCTAAGTAACTTTTTTCTCTTACTCGTACTGGTTTAGCAGGAAACATTATTGAAAATTTTAAAAAACATTTTAAAAAAATTCTAGCGCCCAAACGGCACATGCTAGCAAGTTAAAAGTAGAACCAAATTATAGAACATTTTATTCCCTATCGAAAAGTATTCTAAGCATTTCTC
This sequence comes from Clivina fossor, assembly GCA_963966155.1. Classification (NCBI taxonomy): domain Eukaryota; kingdom Metazoa; phylum Arthropoda; class Insecta; order Coleoptera; family Carabidae; genus Clivina; species Clivina fossor. The sequence continues at coordinate 6,306,731 of OZ014557.1, forward strand.
CGAATTTTACTTCAGAAAGTAGTATTCTGCATATTATTGAAATCCCTTGTTATTGCCCTATATCAACCAAGCGAACGAACACCCTGTATATATTGACATTATCACATAAATGATAAGAAATAGGAATAAAAAAATTTGTCACCGGAAGTTGGCAACATTGTATTTTGCTAATATATATTATAGGCGCTAAGGGTATCTTCTGTAAAATTTCAATAAAATCGGATAAATAATGCGGGCATAACAAATTATTATTTTTTTTCGGAAAGTTGGCAACACCGTATTTTAATAAAATTATAATTTATGTGGGCAGTAGGAGAAACTTTTCTGAAAATTTGATCAAAATTGAATAAATAATGTAGCCACAATGAATTTTTAAAAAATTTTATTAATTTTTTTTTCGATAAGTTGGCAACACTGTATTTTGTTATAATTGCATAATTTATTTAGGCATTAGGAGAATCTTTAGTGAAAATTTGATTAAAATCAATTAAAGAATGTGGTTATAATAAATCTTTAAAAATTTTAGTAATTTTTGGCAACACTGTACTTTGTTGAAATTATCTAATTTATATGGATACCAGAAGAATCTTTTGTGAAAATTTGAACAAAATCGGTTAAACAACATGGCCGTAATAAATTTTTAAAAATTTTAGTAATTTTTTTCTTGGAAAGTTGGCAACACTGTATTTTATTAAAATTACAAAATTTATGTGGGCACTAGGGAAATCTTTCCTAAAAATTTGATCAAAATCGGATAAATAATGTAGCCACAATAAATTTTTAAAAACTTTAGTAATTTTTTTCTCGGAAAATTGGCATCACTGGAAAAAACCAAAACCGCATGACCATCTTGGGCACTAGACAAATTTATCCTGAAAATTTCATTAAAATCGGTTGAACTGTCTAGGAGGAGTTGCGATCACAAAATTTTGTCTGACGAGCGAGCGAGCGAGCTGACGACGCACATCCATACACCCACATAAACTAAGTTCAGATTCGTCATCTAGAGGCTATGTGAAGGATTTCTATACACAATTTTTTTTTTGAAAATGTTACAGACACCGTACCAACCGCTATACTACTTTTTCCTTGCAAAGTGGTAAAAATAAAACAAAAAAATCTATTTTTTTTTTATTTAAATCAGATATTTTTTGATTTAAGGCAAAAAAATCATGACTAATTTTAAACAAAATAATAAATATAAACAAAATATAAGTATACTAATACAAAAACACAAATTATCTAACAAAAACACAAGTAAAGAGGCACCGAAAAAAGCCACCAAATTAGTTTTTTGTATAAACAGCTGAACTCTTAAGTTTGATTTTCTGATAAATAAAATGTATAGAACTCTGCTGAAATATTTGTTCATTTCCAAAGATTTATTTAATATCAAAAATCGTTGTACTGTGTTTGTTATTTAATTATATAGTAGGTATAAAGATTATAAATGTGGTTCAATAAATATTTTTATTATGACTTGATTGTTAAGGCCATTTCAAGGCAAACAAAAGGCTATGTTCAGACATGTGGTGGGAATACAAAAAAAGAATAATTTTACATTTGATTTATTCGTTTAATACTACATATTTATTATAACTAATTATTAGAAAAATTAGCTAATTTATGTATAATTAATAATTTAATAACAATGTTTATATATGTACCGAATTAACATATTAAAAAAATTAATCAAATATTTAATTGTCAATATTTTCATTGTTTATTATTATTTTGATTTCCAAAAAATATATATGTTGTTAATTGTAATAAAGATTAATCATATTTTTTTTTCAAATAAAAAAAAAGTGTGAAATAAGAGAAAATCGCATTTTTCAAGGAAAATGATGAAAATTATTTTTTTTACAAATAAACTGCATTTTTTAAAATTCTGAAATTAATACATAAGTACTATAATAACATAAAACGTCTCCTTGATTTTTTTCTTTGATTAATAATAAGCAGAATTTGATAAATATAATAAAAATCATTTTCAATGCAAAAATTTAAAAAAAACTGTCTATGCACTTCTGCCCTCTTGACGAAATTTGCAAACTAACGTATTGTCGATAAGATAAATTTGTAGAACCTGTATTACACAAAACATTAATTTTATAATTTTTTTTGTTTAATTATAAAAATGATTTTATTTATTTTAATAATTATTTTTATTATAATTAAAACAAAAGTAAAATATTACAGTTTCTAGTATTTGTAAAATACATGTAATAGAAGAAAATTATTTGGTGTGCGTATGCACAGATACTAGTATATCAAATTTACGTGTGTGTGTATATATATATATATATATATATATATATATATATATATATATATATATATATATATATATATATATTGCGTATAAAGCACGCGAAGGGTCTGGTTATCGCCTATGGCAAACAGCGTACGATGCTGAGGAGAGAGGAAAGGAGAATTGAACATTTTTTGCTAATGAGTCAGATATAGATGAAATAATACAAGCGGTATTCCTTGATACAACCCATATACAACCCCATACAGAACAAGCACTTACGGATATGCATTATTTATTTATGATTTTTACGAGCTCTGTTTAGCTCAAACATAAGGTTAAAATTAAAAAAAAAAAACAAATGCCTATATTTATATATATATATATATATATATATATATATATGCATTATTATTATTTTGTACATATAGTGAAAAACAAAAAAAAAATACTTTCTAATAAAATATAATCGAAAACTGTCCAAATGAATATTTAAAATATAAAAACTTTGGAACAAAAACATTTTTTTAATAAATAGATTTGAAAATTTTAGACATTATTCTGTAACACAAATAATAATACCTAAACTGTAAAATCATTTTAAGAGCCTATGTACTTATAATGGCATAAGTCCATTTCAAATTTTTATTTTGGCAGTAATCGATTATATGAAAAAATAAAAACAAATATGAGTACATCAAAAATAGAATTAATTAGATTTTACATATTTTTATCTTTATCATTCGAATCGGGATATCGTAATTTAAATAGTTCTTTCATTGTTTGTTTGTGCTGCAATAAAATTTATATATTTTAATTTAAAAATATAATTCATTATTATATAATACTCCTATTTACAAAACACGCGTCACGTTTTCTACAGATTTTTTTAATTTTAATGGAAATGAAAAATATGGTTGTTCTCCAAAACTTGTTTTGAGTCCATTCTCTCTAAAAATTATTTATATATATATATATATATATATATATATATATATATATATATATATATATATATCTGCCACAGACTTGATTGCAAATTACGAAGGAATGTACAATATTCCCACCATCACAATTACAAGTTGTCCTACACTGCAAAAAAGGGTAATTTTTATAGGCAAGATATGGAACACCAATGTTGTTTATAGTTATTATGTAATTTTAAAAATAACACAAATTCTGTATTACTAATTTCTAAAATACATATTTTTTAATAAACATTGAAATTACATGAAATAAGTAATATATATGTATTTGTGTAATTTATTATTACTTTACAGTGTAGTTCACACTATTACAAATATAATTTTTTTATATGTATATTAGGTACTTATTCTATGCGGATAGATACATGCATTTCAAACCAACAGCAGCTGATTATTATTTTTCTTTCTCTCGAGAAGTCATTTAGCTTTTTTATTTTACATATTTTGCGCAAACAGTTTAATTGGTTCGGTTGTATTATTTATTATATATATTTTCTTTTTCACAGCTTCAAGTTAGAGGTACAGTAAACACATAATTTATTTTAATTGATTTATTGAATGATTGATTTATTTGTTTATTTTAGTCATGAACAACCGTAAAAGAAAAAGTAAATATTTAAAAAGATCTGGCGAACATTTTGCTAAACCTGAAACAGTAGAAAAGAAGAAAAAATTTGTTCAAAGTTGTTTCTACAATCCGATACCGAATGTGAACACAGTTGAACTTTGTCATAGTTCGAAGTATGTATATATAGTATATCTATTATCTAAAAGAAGTAAAATTAATTTTTTGTTCCAATTTAGAAATGAATATATGTTTTCCGAAAAACAAGATTTATGTGATAATTATGAGCATGATTATTCAATGCAAATTGAAGAACATACTGAAATTACAAAAGAGTATGAGAGTGTACAAGATTTTGCAGAAATAGAATTAGGAGCAGAAACAACAGCTATGAATGAAGAATATGGTGAGAGTATTCAGGAATATTTTGAAGTTGATTTTGTCCGTTCTGTAGGTACCGACGCCAATATAAAAAATTTAGAAGGTAGACGTGTTGTTCATCTTTTACATGTAATAAGTGAAACGAGAAAGTTGGAGAATCATATTTGCCCTGCAAATGGAAAAGAATATTTGTCATTTGAAAAGGAAGTAAGAAAAGGCTTTCAAAGTCTATTAATATTTAAGTGTACATCTTGCGATGAACGTAGAACAATTGAACCTAATCCGGTACTAGATGATGAACAAAATATAAATTTATCATATGTTTCAGGATCTCTAAATAGTGGTAAAGGTTTATCAGGAATACAAGACATAATAGGGATAATGAATGTACCTACAATGGGATACGAATTGTATAAAAAATATCATGATGAACTTGCATCAGTCATCGTTTTAAATTGGACGAATCTACCATGAAGTTTGAAAAAAACCGTAACCGTTCCTTGGTGGGTACGTGGTCATAATCCACATTTAATTTTAACTTTAAAATGTATTAAAAATCTTTTGTTCATGATTTTTATATTTATAAAATTAATTATATTTTTGTTTATCTCATATTTTATGTAATTTACATAACATTGTATGTTTGTATTTGTAAATAAAAAATCGAAAACTATTTTCGTTTTATATATTTTCTTAAAATATTGTAGTGTTGGATCACGAATATAATATAAAAATAATTTAACTAAGAGAGTAATAGAAATTTTTTCTCTATTCTAATAATAATATAATAAAAGTGGTAATGTGATACATTATGCTAATGTACGCACATTGTATATAAGGAAATTTGCAAAAATATATGTTTATACTATAATAGTTAGTTTTATTTTTATAACAAATTGCACTATAAAAAATATATGTAATTTATTCATGAAATATTTCTATACTTACTGTACATTTGTTATACTTTTCCATGCGGGTTTTATAAATTAACATTTAGGTCACAAACACAAAAGTTTTATTTATATTTCACAAAAATATAATGTGAAAGTTGTATATGTATTTTATATTTAATTTAATAAACTTTAATTACTAAACATATTTTTTGCTTATACCTAAATTTATATTACATATACGATAGAAAAATACATATTGTTAAAAATAATGAGTTAAATTACGCGCCAGGAAAAATTCATCGCAAAAATTACATCGTGTGAATTGGACTTGTTCTTGTTTTGTTGAAATAATTTAAACTAACGCTACTATTTTTTTGGTTCGTAGCTAAGATACTGATTACAGAGTCCCCTGTGCGGTTTTGATTCACACTATAGGAGCCCGTGAAATCATGTTAATTGGGACACCGCTTAATTGGGACAGCCGCTTATTTGGGCCAAATCTCAAAGAACAGAAACCAAACCAAGGAACCAACAGTAAATTTACATGTTTAATTGGGACAACATTCCGCTTAATTGGGACAGTAAATTTAAGATCACAGTATATATTATGTTACAAATATTCACAAAGAAAAATATTTACAAAAAATTTAATATGATACGCTTCATATCTTTTTGATTCACAACATGGAAAATTATATTTAAAAAACTAGCAAATATGTAACAATTAATTACATTAGTATCGCGCGCTGTGAACTTTTTTTCCCAACACATTCATTCACGTATGAATTACGGACCCACGCGCGCTCAAAGGTTAATGTTTACCCTCGCGTCGGCGTGGCGCGGCACCGGTCATTAAAGCTGTGAGAGTCTACCCTGCTGTCTCAATCGTTACGTATTCAGTTATGATTCAGTTACCACTACACCTCGCGCGTGGAAGATTCGTTAAACTTACATTTTGTCGATTTTATTTAAAAAAAATTGACTCTTGCCAAGATGCCAAGAAGTGATATGACAGTTTCTAGTAAAATTGCTTTGCTGGATAAGTGTAGAAGTGAAATGTTTCAAAAACAAAAGACAGACTACACTTGACACATTTTTGAATTGAATTAAAAATGTATGTATTTATTTATTATTTTATTTTGGAATTTATTATTATTTTTTCTTAAAAGTTTATATTTTTTTGGTTATATGTAGTTTATAGTTTTTTCCAAGAATTTATAAAATAAAATTATTGAAAGAAAAATATGGATTGCTTAAATTTATGTAAAATTCGGTTAATTGGGACAGCCGCTTAATTGGGACAAAATGCCCTAGTCCCGATGTGTCCAATTAAGCGGAATCGACTGTATTTGCATTTTTACATTCTTCTGGGTCACAACAAAGTCTGAGAAGTCCACTTGGTATTAGGAACGCATAAATAAAGTTTAAAATAAAACTAAATTTATTTTTTGCTTTTAAATTAGTGGTAACATTATATCTTCCACTCAAGCATCATGCGAACAAATATTTTTAAAATTAAACTACGTTTTAATTAGATTGCGAATTTTTTTAAGTCAGGATAATTTCGTGGGGCTTTCTTGCTCATGTTATGCAAGAAAGATATGTTGAACAAAATTACATAATGAAGATATCATTAACAAAATTTCCGAAAAGAGACATTTATTAAATAGTCTTTTAACATAGATTTAAATAAAAAATTATATTTAATTTTATATGTGTCATTTTTACGAATCATCTTTATTTTTCTCTAATGTCATTTACAATGTTTATTGAAATATAGAAATATAACGTATTTAAATAATATTAGCTGTGTTTTTTTTTACATCCCACTCAGATCAGTAAATCTTTGTAAATGAGCTGAGCTGAGCTGAGTTTGCTGAGTGAGTTGTATTGATAAATAAAACAGTTTATTTGAAAGTGACGTTTAAAATCGTAAGTTCCACATATGATGATATAACCTAAAATATTAGATGAATTTGGATTGTTTGCGTTGATAATTTATTGCAACTCGCTCCGGATATATCTATTGTTTTGTCTTCACAATAAAATATTCCAATAGAAATGTCAACCAGTATCAAACACGTTATCAAATCTGAAACTAGGAAAATTTGAAATGCGCGCATGTGCGCTCACTTGAATCTCAGCTAAGCACTAGCTAAATATGCAACTCAGTATTGGGGTAAGGGGAGCAGCAATTCACTCACTTCCAATACATAAATATTAAAACAGCTAATATTTCAAGGTTACTGATATTTGCTGAGATCTGAGCTGAGCTTTTCGGTAAAAAAAAACACAGCTAATGAGCCTATCCTGCAACTTTCCCTGGGCCTAATTTTTTATCCAGTCCAACCCTGTTTGAACCTAGACTTTCTTCTGGAGTTAAATGTGTAAAAAATTGAAAAATCGCAAAATGTATGAAATTAGTATGCGACAGACTTTTCTTAAAGCCTACTCAATCTATTTACACGGTCAAATTGCAATAAAAATGCATCGTCCAAAAAATTTGAACTCACAGTTTTATAAACAGAGATGGCCCCTTGGAAATATTTATAATACCGTATATAAGGTTGCACTGGAATCATATGGATTTGTCAATGGTTTTATTTGCTCTTCTACAATTGTTAGCATCTTCTCTGACACTTCATCTACTTTTTTTTCGTAATCACCACCTCCAGTTTTATACAATTCTAACCTGTCATGTGCCACGTCTTTCCTACATTTTCTTTTTAACGTTTTGTATAAATTTTTTAGCTGTTCGATATTTCTTTTTATTTCATGTGAACTATTATACTCTGTAATAATTTGTTCCCATGCTTCATTTTTTTTTGTTATACTTTGGCTAGTTGTATTTTTATCTTCCAGTATATTTTTATATTGTATGCATATATCTAATAGATCGTTTTTTTTCACGTTCTGTGAAGTTTTTATCTCGTTTTTTCTTTACAATATCACACATTGCTTGATTTATGTAATAATCTACAGTAGGTTATATACAAATTTCTGTTGACATGTAATCATTCGTAAATCAGCTGATTTTTATTGCAAGACGCTTGCGCAGTGCATCAGTGATACTCAAACAGTTCTATTAAATCTGTTAAACTAGGGTTCTGTAACTCGATGTGAATATATGTTTATTATTACGAATTTATAATAACACGAGGTTAAATGTTATTCTTGAAATAACTAATCCGAGAATAAGAAATTATTTATTATTACCACCCCCAGTCTTAGAAACAGAGATGGCCCCTTGGAAATATTTTGTTTAGTGATGCAACGGACTAAAAAATAAGAAATATTCGGCCCTATTAGATAGCCGGATACCGGATTATCCATAAATAAAATCAAATTTTGTTGGAAAATTTTTTTTAAAATACAAGAAACAAATTCTTGCCAGGCAAGGAAATATGCTGACATTATTACATCGTAATTTACTTTAGTTAAATATCTTCATTAAAAAAAATAAACGTGTATCGTGTATCTATTGGTTTTCAATTTATTTTTTATTTTAGCAATGTTCTAATATTTTTTTGTAAAGTATTTTTCAAAATATACAGCGTCCGCCAAAAAAATATTTTTAATATTTGATTTTGTGAAAATAATGATTATGGGACTTTTCAATGCTTGTCTAAAAATTAAAAATGCACTAGGCAGAAATACCTACTGATATCACTTTCCGGTATAGGCATTGAGTAAACAAGTAATATTTAAACAACATATATTTCTTAAACAAGTACAGTGTGGAAATTAAGTAAGGAATAAATTTAGTAATTCCGTTGATATTAATTTTTTTGGAAAAAATCTCGAAAGGGTATAGCGATTTTAACTATAGCGAATATTTTCAGCTTATTTTCAGTTTCTTTGTCATTTGTTTGTCAAGTTATGACGTCATCGACTTTTTTTTTAAATGACAACCTATATTTTGTATTATTGATTTTGGTAGTACTTTTTATTCCGTTTTCAACCGCTTATAACATTTTCAATATGTTACATTTGAAAAAAAATTGAGAAAAATAGTCTTAAACTTCAAGTATTAAAAAGTAATAAAATTGGTAAAATGAATCTAGTTATCGGTGTATAAAACAAAAAACATTAGCTACAACTGTCAGAATTATACAATTTATAAATGTCACAATAAAATAAATGTTATTATTTTGATTTTTCTAAATTAGAAAAACTATTTTATTAATGAAAATGGTACAATTGAGCGAAAAACAAAATAATATTACTTATTTTATTGTAATTATATTAAAACATACATAAGTATTAAAGAAATATGTTACAAATCTATTTAAAAATAGTATAAAAATTTTAAAATAATATGATTAATAAATCATATAATTTTATAAGCGTATTAAACCGCACTGCATTTATGTATACAAACTAAATAAAGATTATATGAGAAAAAATATTTTGCAAAAATAATCTTCAAACAAGTAGAAACAAATAAATTGAATATAAAAAAAATTAAGAATTTAATTTGCTTTAATAACATTTTCAAAATGCTGCAATAAGAAAGTCAATCAAATCAAAATTACGTTATTAAACAGGAATAATATATTATTTTATTTAAATTTTTACACACACACACACACATGTATATAAAAAATAAATTTGATATACAATATAAAGAACATTGGTAAATATAAAATATATATTATATGAAATATGATAAACATAAAAAATATTATTTATTAATTATTATAATTTATTTTTTGGAATCTTTTTTTTTGATGGAAATTTTTAAACGTTAAATTTGTAGAAATTTCTGGGCTGATATACCGTGGTTGACCTATTTTCGTTGCAAACGTTTCACCATACATCGTAGATGGCATTCTCAGGGATTGGTGACTGAATGACAGTTTCTGCCCCGCAATCTGGTATATATACCTTTACCCCCACCATGCTCTATAGGTGTGAGTACGCCATTGGCCGATTCTGGCTAGGCTGGCTACACTGCAAAAAAAAAACAAAATGGTTTTAACATTTACTACTTTCGTAATTTGTAGTCGGTGTTAATTAGTAATCTTTAACCACTGGGTACGTTGAAGTATTTGTGTAACCTTACATCACTGATTAGGACTTTATCTTTTGCTACTGATGATGAAAACTTAGCATTTGAAATAAATATGTAGCTCTTTTTTAAATATTATTGTTTGTGGTTTTAGAAAAATTATTATATTTTATTAACTTTTCAACTTACAAGAAATTTCAATTAATTAAAATTCGTAAATATTTTTTTAAAATATTTTATAGAATTTCTTATGTAAAACGTGACCCATTAAAACAATAAATAATTAAAAAAATCAAAAACACGTCAATTTTATTTTTAATTGGGCTACCTTAATATAAAATAAAATTTTGAAAAAAATCACATAATAATTAAATATTGGGTAAATTAACACAAATCGGCAAATTGGTTTACTAGTGTTTAAACTAAATTTTACTGAATCAATTACTAAATTTCATAAGTATTCATAAGTTTATGACTTATTATCATCTCTATAAGGTCTGGCAGCGATTTTCAATTATTGTTTATAATATATTTCTTTATATGCAGGCAAAAAATTGGAAACCGACAAGTAAATTTGTAGAAGTTATTACAATTTTACTGTTTTAATATTAATGGCCATTATGAGAAGGCGTTGCTTATATCTTTGTGCTGCTGTTTCGTTTTATAAAGTGAAAGAAAATTTGTAATTTGTAGTAATAATAAATTATTTTTATATTATCTGTTCTTAACGCAATTGTTTACTCTTAAAACGAAACAAAAACCATTAATTTCCGACCGACCTATAAAGAACTGATAGATATTGTCAATTAATGAAACAAATTAATCTAACATTTTATTCAATAATAAATCAGATTTTATTTGAAAGTTAAACTAAAACGTTTGGATTTCTGTAATATTGTTTCATTGTAAATATATTTTTATTTAACTTTCACGAATAGTCGTATACTAAGTTTTAAACGCTTTAGTTTGTAAAGCTACTGTATTTAATTATATGAATAAGTTTTGTCAAAAGTAAATCTTAATCATTGTGAACAAAATAATTACGGATTTATTTGCTGTAAACAAATATTGTACCATGTTCATAATCTGAACAAAAAATTTGCAATTGCTTTATGTAATCTTTATTGTAAATATTATTGTATTCAAATTACAACTTATACTTTAAATTAGGTTAGGTTATATATGATCTGTTTTCAAAACTTATGGAAGAGACAATAAATAAATGATTACTTATCAATTATTAAGCATATATATTTTTTTGTAAAGCTGATTAAAGCTAGTATTTTACTTACAATTTCCGATGCAATAGTTTCCAATTTGTGTGATAACAATACATTATCCGAATCCATTGTAGTTAAAGTAAATGTTATATTATCACCACCAGCACATAGTCGACAACGTTCTTTATTTAAATGTTGTTTTAATATTATTTGAGAATCGGTACATTGTTTTATAAATTTATAAGCATCATTCAACCGAACAGCGCAAATTGTACAATACAATTCGGTAATTTGATCCTGCAATCCACCTAAAATAAGAAAAGTAAAATATTTAGAAATTATAATGTATATTACAATCAAAACATATTATTTCATTGTTATAATTTCTGGTATAATTGCTTCCAATTTATCTATGAAACGTTTGCCATCTCAATCCAGATTTAGCATTGTAAATGTAAACAATACATTTTTGTCACTTATACATAATTGACAATGTTGCATACGAATTTCATACATTTTGCAATTTTTCAATTTTTTACACATTTGGCTCCAAGAGAAAGTTTAGATCTGAACAGGGTTTGACTGGGAAAAAAATTAAGCCCAGAGAAAGTTGCAGGATAGGCTCATTAACTGTGTTTTTTTACCGAAAGACTCAGCTCAGATCGCAGCAAATATCAGTAGCCTTGAAATAATAGCTGTTTTATTTATCGTCTCGTAACTGAGTTCGAAGTGAGTGAATTGCTTCCCCCCTTACCCTGATACTGAGTTGCATATTTAAATAGTGCTTATCTGAGATTCAAGTGAGCGCACATGCGCGCAATTCAAATTTTCCTAGTTTAAGATTTGATAACATGTTTGATACTGGTTGACATTTCTGTTGGAATATTTTATTGTGAAGACAAAACAATACATATACCCGGAGCGAGTTGCAATAAATTATCAACGCAAACAATCCAAATTTATCTAATATTTTAGGTTATATCATATATGTGGAACTTACGATTTTAAACGTCACTTTCAAATAAACTGTTTTATTTATCAATACAACTCATTCAGCAAAACTCAGCTCAGCTCAGCTCATTTATAAAGATTTACTGATCTGAGTGGAATGTAAAAAAAAACACAGCTAATATTATTTAAATACGTTATATTTCTATATTTCAATAAACATTGGAAATGACATTAGAGAAAAATAAAGATGATTCGTAAATATGACACATATAAAATTAAATATAATTTTTTATTTAAATCTAAGTTAAAAGACTATTTAATAAATGTCTCTTTTCGGAAATTTTGTTAATGATATCTTCATTATCTAATTTTGTTCAACATATCCTTCTTGCATAACATGAGCATGAAAGCCCCACGAAATTATCCTGACTTAAAAAATTTCGCAATCTATTTAAAACGTAGTTTAATTTTGAAAATATTCGTTCGCATGATACTTGAGTGGAAGATATAATGTTAGCACTAATTTATAAGCAATAAATAAATTAAATTATTTTCAACTTTATTCATGCGTTCCTGATACCAAGTGGACTTCTCAGACTTTGTTGTGACCCAGAAGAATGTAAAAATGCAAATACTTCTTAAACAAGATTAGAAGTATATGGGTAAGCCCATATATAGACCATTTTGACATTATCACATAAATGATAAAAAATAGAAATAAAAAAAATTTCACCGAAAGTTGGCAACATTGTATTTTGATAATATATAATATTATGGGCGCTAAGGGTATCTTCTGTAAAAATTTGATTAAAATCGGATAAATAATGCGGGCATAACAAATTTTTACAAAATTATTAATTTTATTCGGAAAGTTGGCAACACCGTATTTTAATAAAATTATAATTTATGTGAGCACTAGGAGAAACTTTTCTAAAAATTTGCTCAAAATCGGATAAATAATGTAGCAACAATAAATTTTTTTTAATTTTAGTAATTTTTTTCTCGATAAGTTGGCAACACTATTTTGTTTAAATTGCATAATTTATGCGGGCACCAGGAGAATCTTTAGTGAAAATTTGATTAAAATCGGTTAAATAACGTGGTCATAATAAATTTTTAAAAAATTTTGTAATTTTTTTCTCAGAAAGTTGGCAACGCTGTACTTTGTTGTAATTATCTAATTTATATGGATATCAGAAGAATGTATTGTGAAAATTTGAACAAAATCGGTTAAACAACATGGCCGTAATAAATTTTTTAAATTTTTAGTAATTTTTATCTCAGAAAGTAGGCAACACTGCATTTTATTAAAATTACGAAATGTATGTAGGCACTAGGGGAATCTTTCCTGAAAATTTGATCAAAATCGGATAAATAATGCAGCCACAATTAATTTTTTAAAATTTTAGTAATTTTTTTCTCGGAAAGTTGGCATCACTGGAAAAAACCAAAACCACATAACCATCTTGGGCACTAGACAAATTTATCCTGAACATTTTATCGGTTGAACCGTCTAGGAGGAGTTGCGATCAAAAAATTTTGTCTGACGACCGAGCGAGCTGACGACGCACATCCATACACCCACATAAACTAAGTTCAGATTTGTCATCTAGAGACAATATGAAGGATTTCTATATACAATTTTTTTTTGAAAATGTTACAGACACTGTACCAAACCCTATACCACTTTTTCCTTGCAGACAATGTGGTAAAAATAATTCATAGATAGCACTACTAGTATTCAAATTACAGTTTTCATTTTTATCGACAACACAATTCGATTTGCAAATAGTTCAAACATTACCATATAGATAACACTGTAAGATTATTGTTTGAAATAGTTGGCCAGTTGAATGTTGTGTTATAAATTTTCAAATACATATTGATTTTTATAATAATTAAAAAACATTATTCTACAAACAACATTTAGATTTGATTTTAAATAATAATCATGTAGAAAAGTGACAGATTATATTTAAAGTAATTGTTTACATTGATGGTCCTGTAGGTAAAGTTCGTTCAACTTTATTAACCTTAGCTGCAGAATGATTACTTATCTTTCTATTTTTTTTTTCTTTTATTTAAATTTTATTTAGACAAATAGCTAGAACCTAGATTAAGTAGCAGTTAAGGAAAAAATTGTAAAATTAAATACGCAGCTATTTATTCTTCTTCTTATACTAGTAATTTTACACAAAATTCATCTGGCCAACTGGATTTGTGTCAGATTTTTATAAGTTAACCTCTAATACTATCAATTACAATATTTTTATATTTTACTTTTTATAAGAAGCTTTTTTTGGTAGAAAATTTAATTTTAATTATGCATAAGTTTATGCACCATTGTCAATTATGTATAAGTGACAAAAATGTATTATTCACTATACTTGATCTGGATTCAGATGGCAAACGTTTCGTAGATAAATTGAAAGCAATTATGCCAGAAATTGTAAGAATGAAATTATTTGTTTTGATTGTAATATACATTATTGTATCTGAATCTTTTACTTTTCTTATTTTAGGTAGATTGCAGGATCAAATTGCCGAATGGTATTTGTACAATCTGCGCTGTTCAGTTGAATGAAGCTTATAAATTTATAAAACAATGTTTCAATTCTCAAATAATATTAAAACAATATTTAAATAAAGAACTTTGTCGACTATGTGCTGGTGGTGATAATATAACATTTACTTTAACCACATTGGATTCGGATAATGTATTGTTATCATACAAATTGGAAGTTATTGCGTCGGAAATTGTAAGTAAAATACTAGCTTTAACCAGGTCCACGAAACGAAATTATATGCTTAGAAATTGATAAGTAATCATTTATTTATTGTCTCTTCCATAATTTTTGAGAACAGACAAATTTAATTTAACCTAATTTAGAGTATTTTAAATTTTAATGGGTTTGTTGGTTTTGTTTAACTAAAACTTATGTAAAATAAGTTTTAATTTGAATACATGTACATTTACAATAAAAATTACATAAAACAATTATTATTTTATTAGGTTTACTTATAATAAGTTTATTAATTATTATAATATGTTGTTGCTAAACTAAAATTTGTTTCTGCAAGAGTAGTTGAGAATAGCAATTATGAGAAAAAATATTGTTGTCTGTTTTCAGACTGGTAAAATTTTTATCTTGTATTTTTAATCATTTGTTACTTCATAAGCAAGTAACGTACGTATTCACACAGCTTGTAGTGGGATTTAGATCTCACAAATAAATCAAATATTAGTAAAATATCATAGGGACTAGGTGTAATTAGTAGAAATAATTTTCTTTATTGAGATCCCTTTAATCCGGAGATTTTTATTATATGTAATATATAATTTTAATTTATATTTTAGCTGGAATGTATTGAGAAGTATCGAATTGTATTTGCTCAGTTTGTTCTGTTCGATTTAATGAATTTATCTAAAACAAGTTGTAATTTGAATACATGTACATTTACAATAAAAATAATATAAAACAATTATTTAATTAGGTTTACTTATAATAAGTTTATTAATTATTATAATATGTTTTTGTTAAGCTAAAATTTGTTTCTGCAAGAGTAGTTGGGAATAGCTATTATGAGAAAAATATTATTGTCTGTGTTCAGGCTGGTAAAAATTTAGTCTTGCATTTTTAATTATGTGCTGGTTATTATTAATCATACATTTGCTACCCCATAAATAAGTAACGTACCTGTACAGTTTATAATGGAATTTTGATCTCTCAAATTAATCAAATATTAGTTAAAAATCTTAGGGACTTGGTGTTATTAGTAGAAATATATTTCTTTATTAAGCTGCCTTTAAATTAGAGATTTTATTTATACTTTTAGCTGGAATGTACTGAGAAGTTATCGGATTGTATTTGCTCAATTTGTTCTGTTCGATTAAATGAAACGTATAAATTTGTAGAAAATTGTTTTAAATCGCAAGAAATTTTAAAGCAAAATGCAAAACAACAATCGCAAAATAGTGAAGTTATGAAAAACGAAATTAAAAATGAAAGCGAAATTAAAGAAGAGAATATTGATGAAGAATACATTAAACTAGATTTGGAAGCTGACATAAACATTAAAGTTGAAGAAAGTTTAGAATCACAAAATAATACAAATGTTGATGCTGTTTGTATGAAAGAAGAAGCTATCACTAAAGATTACATTGAAGAAGTAGAATTGGAAACTGATACAAATATTAAATTTGAAGAAAGTTTGAAATCAGAATCTTTAGATTTACATTCAGAAATAATAATTAAAGAAGAATATTCGGATTTTGAGAATGAAATCGATATAAAACATTGGCAACCTAGTAGAGATTTGAGGAAAAATAATATTTTCAGCTCGGAAGAAAATGATGAATCTGTAAAGAAAAGAAATTCTCATAAAGGTACGTTATGTGAGAAAACTTTTACTGATAGTGGAAAATTAAGGAAACATATCCGTTCTCATACAACGGCGAAACCTTATAAGTGCAAAATATGTAAAAAAGCATTTACTCAAAATGGATCTTTAAAAGTTCATATTCGTATACATAAAAATGAGAGACCTTATAAATGCAAAATATGTGAAAAAACATTTACTAAAAGTGGAAATTTAAAAGATCATATTCGTATACATACAAATGAGAGACCTAATGAATGCGAAATATGTGAGAAAACATTTACTCAAAGCGGACATTTAAAAGAACATATTCGTATACATACAAATGAGAGACCTTATAAATGCGAAATATGTGAGAAAACATTTACTCTAAGTGGACATTTAAAAGATCATATTCGTATACATACAAATGAGAGACCTTATAAATGCGAAATATGTGAGAAAACTTTTACTCGAAGTGGAACTTTAAAATTACATATTCGTATACATACGAATGAGAAACCTTATAAATGCGAAATATGTGAAAAAACTTTTATTAAAAGTGGAACTTTAAAATCACATATTCGTATACATACAAATGAGAGACCTTATAAATGCGAAATATGTGACAAAGCATTTACCCAAAGTGGACAGTTAAAAGAACATATTCGTATACATACAAATGAGAGACCTTATAAATGCGAAATATGTGAGAAAACATTTACTCGAAGTGGAAATTTGAAAGTGCATTTTCGTACACATACAAATGAGAAACCTTATAAATGCGAGATATGTGAGAGAACTTTTATGTGGAGTGGTCATTTAAAGCAACATGTCCGGTCTCATGCAAAGAAGAAACCTGATGAATGCCAAATTAAAAACTTTTCCTCAGAGTAGAAATTAAAACCATATTCGTATTTATAGTGTTCTTTTGTTTATTAATGATTAATTTTTAAATTTTGTTAAGCCTCACTTAGACTGCTGTTTTGCTAGCGAAATCAGTGTAATGTTTTAGCACAGAGCTAGTAGTTCTGAACCAAACAACATGTGATCTTATAGGAATATATTTCAAATGCACGGATTTGGTTTCAATAGCAAATTTTGTTTCATCGCAGCCAAAGTTTTAACTAAAATTCACTTATGTTTTTAGAACGGCTAATTAGATTTCGCAGTACAATGAGATAACGATCTATGTGTATTTTTATGAAAGAAACGTCAAATTGTATGTAAATAAGCAGTTTGGAAAATAAAATTAATATTTTTAAAACGCGTATTTAATATATTAAAATAACATTCATTTTAGACACATTAGAAGAAAAATTAACGAAAACAAAGTAGATGGCGAATATATCTTATAAACTTGTAAAATGTTCTGTTTAGCATTCGTATTTTTCAAATGATTGTACAGGTATCATCCTGTATAATCATAAATTCTTCGTCAGATATATTTAAACAAAACAACTTAAACTGTCACAAACAAAAACTGTACTGAAGATAAACAAAAATTGTCCTTTATATTTAGTGAAATATTTATTTGCGAGAGACCGGATCAACAGTTCCACGTATAATTATCGTGGTGTTCATCCTAATCGAAACAATTAGTACTCGGCGTATTGCAGTACAACTTGACATTTCCCAGAACAAGCAATTCAAGCTATTTCAATATTTTCAAGAGGATTAGCGCCAGATGTTGCACCAACTCACAACCTGCAGCAGCAGTTGTTACACCTTCTCCGCCACCATCAATTTTGTCTTCAACAGCCGATGTCACTGTACACCAACCGTATTACGACAACAGCGTCCGAATGTAATTTATTGTACAAATATTTTTAACTATGTTTGACTTAATTCAAATATTTAAATCATTATTTAAAATTTTTTATCTATTTGTTTTGTTCATAAAAAATTGAAAAAAATAATGCTTTAATTTTTTTTTAAATATGTAACTAAATTTATAATGTTTTATTTTGACCTTTTATAATCATTTAGTCATTACTTGTAACTTGTAGTTTAAATAACAGATTAGATTTTGTAATTAAAATATTATTTTTTATACATCACGGTATAAATATATTTATAAAATAAAACGAACAAAATATTTTTTCTTCAAGCATGTTAAAATATTGATATTATACATTGAACTATAAACTACGTAACTGGAACGGCATCGAGCGTTCAGTTGGCGTGGCAGCGACGATCTTAGGCAACCGGCACAACGTAGGTACACCCATCCTTGTCTAGCACGTTTGATTACTATTATACCGGTCGGATTAATTTTATATTTTCAGATAGAAACACATGTAAAAGAATATACGGGAGAATTAGGTTTAAAAAAACAAAAAGAAATTATTTGTGAGTACTTTTTTACTTTTATTACAAAAATAAGTTTTAAAAATTCGTTATATTTGGTGTAATTAAATAGTAATAAAGACAATACCTATGATATGAATGACTTTGTTTAATTTTTGTCTTATGCTGGAACCTTTTCCTACAAACTTTTCAGTTTCTTTCCTAGCATAAGAATGTAATCTACACGTTAAATAATAATAAATTACAATTTGTTTTATTAATTGAATTTCATGTAAATTTTCAACACCAAATTCTTCAGTGATCGGATGGTTGGGTTTAAAAAAATACAATTTTTCAGAAAAATGTCGAACCACATTATTTAAAATAATTTGTTTTGGTTTTTTATAACCATTTAAACAGCCTTGCAATATTAATTTAAATTGCTTTTCTGAATAGCACGCTATTCTGTTTACTATTACTATAATTTAATTTATTTATTAATTTATTATTAATTTATTAATTTATTTTATTTATGTATTTATTTTATTTATTTATTAATTTATTACTATTAGGTACTATAATTTAATCAAATCATACCCATGAAATTGAATATTACTGCGCTTATCATGTAAATTTTTGCACTTATATGCCACACAACTCATCACCATATTTGCAAACTTCCTATCACTGTAATTTAATCACAAATAAACAAAATTATAATTTCACCTACTTATAACACCGTAAACGCACGTGAAACTGACAAGGAGCGGAGTACCTACTTCTATCCGTCTCTCTCATACGTAAACCGAACACGACCCCTGCCAACGGCTGTTTTATGGGCGATGCCGTTCCAGTTCGTTAGGTATAATTCAATGATATTATATTACTGTCCTAACCTATGTAAAAGGAGGTTATTATGTTACTAGTATAATAATGTTAGAAAAAATATTATTATATTAATTTATCATAAAAAGATGATGCAAATTTGTTATATTTTCTCAAATTCATCATATTTAATATAAACATTATGTCAAATGAAAATAAAACATTTATTAACATAGAAATAATGCATATTTATTCAAAATTTATTTAGTATAAGTGCTACAAAGTTGAAATACTCGTTTACCTATGTATTTCAAAATATAAGGCTCTAAAATGTTATTTTAAATTTTTCTTTCAAATAACTTTTTTTTTAAATTATTACAAATAAAGTAAGTGTATGTACTTGAAATATTTTTTATTATTTAAGTTATGACCTGTACCGGAAATGATATCAGTACTTCCGCCTAGTGCATTTTTACTTTACAGACAAGCACCAAAAAACCATGTAATCATAATTTCCCATATGATGCAGACTTTTTGGCGGACGCTATATATTTTGAAAAATACTTTTAAAAAAATATTAGAACATTGCTAATATAAAATATAAATTGAAAACCAGTCGATACACGATACACGTCAATTTTTTAATAACGAAATTTAACTAAAAGTAAATTACGATGTAATAATGTTAGCATCTCTCCTTGCCTAGCAATAATTCGTTTCTTGTATCTTAAAAAAAAATATTCCACAACAAAATTTCATTTCATTTATGGCTAATCCGGTATCCAGCTATCTAATTTGGCCGAATATTTCTTATCTTTTAGTCCGTTGCATCACTAAACAAAATATTTCCAAGGGGCCATCTCTGTTTATAAGACTGTGAGTTTAAATTTTTTGGACGATGCATTTTTACTGCAATTTGATCGTGTAAATAGATTGAGTAGGCCTTAAGAAAAGTCTGTCGCATACGAATTTCATACATTTTGCAATTTTTCAATTTTTTACACATTTGGCTCCAAGAGAAAGTTTAGATCTGAACAGGGTTTGACTGGGAAAAAAATTAAGCCCAGAGAAAGTTGCAGGATAGGCTCATTAACTGTGTTTTTTTACCGAAAGACTCAGCTCAGATCGCAGCAAATATCAGTAGCCTTGAAATAATAGCTGTTTTATTTATCGTCTCGTAACTGAGTTCGAAGTGAGTGAATTGCTTCCCCCCTTACCCTGATACTGAGTTGCATATTTAAATAGTGCTTATCTGAGATTCAAGTGAGCGCACATGCGCGCAATTCAAATTTTCCTAGTTTAAGATTTGATAACATGTTTGATACTGGTTGACATTTCTGTTGGAATATTTTATTGTGAAGACAAAACAATACATATACCCGGAGCGAGTTGCAATAAATTATCAACGCAAACAATCCAAATTTATCTAATATTTTAGGTTATATCATATATGTGGAACTTACGATTTTAAACGTCACTTTCAAATAAACTGTTTTATTTATCAATACAACTCATTCAGCAAAACTCAGCTCAGCTCAGCTCATTTATAAAGATTTACTGATCTGAGTGGAATGTAAAAAAAAACACAGCTAATATTATTTAAATACGTTATATTTCTATATTTCAATAAACATTGGAAATGACATTAGAGAAAAATAAAGATGATTCGTAAATATGACACATATAAAATTAAATATAATTTTTTATTTAAATCTAAGTTAAAAGACTATTTAATAAATGTCTCTTTTCGGAAATTTTGTTAATGATATCTTCATTATCTAATTTTGTTCAACATATCCTTCTTGCATAACATGAGCATGAAAGCCCCACGAAATTATCCTGACTTAAAAAATTTCGCAATCTATTTAAAACGTAGTTTAATTTTGAAAATATTCGTTCGCATGATACTTGAGTGGAAGATATAATGTTAGCACTAATTTATAAGCAATAAATAAATTAAATTATTTTCAACTTTATTCATGCGTTCCTGATACCAAGTGGACTTCTCAGACTTTGTTGTGACCCAGAAAAATGTAAAAATGCAAATACTTCTTAAACAAGATTAGAAGTATATGGGTAAGCCCATATATAGACCATTTTGACATTATCACATAAATGATAAAAAATAGAAATAAAAAAAATTTCACCGAAAGTTGGCAACATTGTATTTTGATAATATATAATATTATGGGCGCTAAGGGTATCTTCTGTAAAAATTTGATTAAAATCGGATAAATAATGCGGGCATAACAAATTTTTACAAAATTATTAATTTTATTCGGAAAGTTGGCAACACCGTATTTTAATAAAATTATAATTTATGTGAGCACTAGGAGAAACTTTTCTAAAAATTTGCTCAAAATCGGATAAATAATGTAGCAACAATAAATTTTTTTTAATTTTAGTAATTTTTTTCTCGATAAGTTGGCAACACTATTTTGTTTAAATTGCATAATTTATGCGGGCACCAGGAGAATCTTTAGTGAAAATTTGATTAAAATCGGTTAAATAACGTGGTCATAATAAATTTTTAAAAAATTTTGTAATTTTTTTCTCAGAAAGTTGGCAACGCTGTACTTTGTTGTAATTATCTAATTTATATGGATATCAGAAGAATGTATTGTGAAAATTTGAACAAAATCGGTTAAACAACATGGCCGTAATAAATTTTTTAAATTTTTAGTAATTTTTATCTCAGAAAGTAGGCAACACTGCATTTTATTAAAATTACGAAATGTATGTAGGCACTAGGGGAATCTTTCCTGAAAATTTGATCAAAATCGGATAAATAATGCAGCCACAATTAATTTTTTAAAATTTTAGTAATTTTTTTCTCGGAAAGTTGGCATCACTGGAAAAAACCAAAACCACATAACCATCTTGGGCACTAGACAAATTTATCCTGAACATTTTATCGGTTGAACCGTCTAGGAGGAGTTGCGATCAAAAAATTTTGTCTGACGACCGAGCGAGCTGACGACGCACATCCATACACCCACATAAACTAAGTTCAGATTTGTCATCTAGAGACAATATGAAGGATTTCTATATACAATTTTTTTTTGAAAATGTTACAGACACCGTACCAAACCCTATACCACTTTTTCCTTGCAGACAATGTGGTAAAAATAATTCATAGATAGCACTACTAGTATTCAAATTACAGTTTTCATTTTTATCGACAACACAATTCGATTTGCAAATAGTTCAAACATTACCATATAGATAACACTGTAAGATTATTGTTTGAAATAGTTGGCCAGTTGAATGTTGTGTTATAAATTTTCAAATACATATTGATTTTTATAATAATTAAAAAACATTATTCTACAAACAACATTTAGATTTGATTTTAAATAATAATCATGTAGAAAAGTGACAAATTATATTTAAAGTAATTGTTTACATTGATGGTCCTGTAGGTAAAGTTCGTTCAACTTTATTGACCTTAGCTGCAGAATGATTACTTATCTTTCTATTTTTTTTTTCTTTTATTTAAATTTTATTTAGACAAATAGCTAGAACCTAGATTAAGTAGCAGTTAAGGAAAAAATTGTAAAATTAAATACGCAGCTATTTATTCTTCTTCTTATACTAGTAATTTTACACAAAATTCATCTGGCCAACTGGATTTGTGTCAGATTTTTATAAGTTAACCTCTAATACTATCAATTACAATATTTTTATATTTTACTTTTTATAAGAAGCTTTTTTTGGTAGAAAATTTAATTTTAATTATGCATAAGTTTATGCACCATTGTCAATTATGTATAAGTGACAAAAATGTATTATTCACTATACTTGATCTGGATTCAGATGGCAAACGTTTCGTAGATAAATTGAAAGCAATTATGCCAGAAATTGTAAGAATGAAATTATTTGTTTTGATTGTAATATACATTATTGTATCTGAATCTTTTACTTTTCTTATTTTAGGTAGATTGCAGGATCAAATTGCCGAATGGTATTTGTACAATCTGCGCTGTTCAGTTGAATGAAGCTTATAAATTTATAAAACAATGTTTCAATTCTCAAATAATATTAAAACAATATTTAAATAAAGAACTTTGTCGACTATGTGCTGGTGGTGATAATATAACATTTACTTTAACTACATTGGATTCGGATAATGTATTGTTATCATACAAATTGGAAGTTATTGCGTCGGAAATTGTAAGTAAAATACTAGCTTTAACCAGGTCCACGAAACGAAATTATATGCTTAGAAATTGATAAGTAATCATTTATTTATTGTCTCTTCCATAATTTTTGAGAACAGACAAATTTAATTTAACCTAATTTAGAGTATTTTAAATTTTAATGGGTTTGTTGGTTTTGTTTAACTAAAACTTATGTAAAATAAGTTTTAATTTGAATACATGTACATTTACAATAAAAATTACATAAAACAATTATTATTTTATTAGGTTTACTTATAATAAGTTTATTAATTATTATAATATGTTGTTGCTAAACTAAAATTTGTTTCTGCAAGAGTAGTTGAGAATAGCAATTATGAGAAAAAATATTGTTGTCTGTTTTCAGACTGGTAAAATTTTTATCTTGTATTTTTAATCATTTGTTACTTCATAAGCAAGTAACGTACGTATTCACACAGCTTGTAGTGGGATTTAGATCTCACAAATAAATCAAATATTAGTAAAATATCATAGGGACTAGGTGTAATTAGTAGAAATAATTTTCTTTATTGAGATCCCTTTAATCCGGAGATTTTTATTATATGTAATATATAATTTTAATTTATATTTTAGCTGGAATGTATTGAGAAGTATCGAATTGTATTTGCTCAGTTTGTTCTGTTCGATTTAATGAATTTATCTAAAACAAGTTGTAATTTGAATACATGTACATTTACAATAAAAATAATATAAAACAATTATTTAATTAGGTTTACTTATAATAAGTTTATTAATTATTATAATATGTTTTTGTTAAGCTAAAATTTGTTTCTGCAAGAGTAGTTGGGAATAGCTATTATGAGAAAAATATTATTGTCTGTGTTCAGGCTGGTAAAAATTTAGTCTTGCATTTTTAATTATGTGCTGGTTATTATTAATCATACATTTGCTACCCCATAAATAAGTAACGTACCTGTACAGTTTATAATGGAATTTTGATCTCTCAAATTAATCAAATATTAGTTAAAAATCTTAGGGACTTGGTGTTATTAGTAGAAATATATTTCTTTATTAAGCTGCCTTTAAATTAGAGATTTTATTTATACTTTTAGCTGGAATGTACTGAGAAGTTATCGGATTGTATTTGCTCAATTTGTTCTGTTCGATTAAATGAAACGTATAAATTTGTAGAAAATTGTTTTAAATCGCAAGAAATTTTAAAGCAAAATGCAAAACAACAATCGCAAAATAGTGAAGTTATGAAAAACGAAATTAAAAATGAAAGCGAAATTAAAGAAGAGAATATTGATGAAGAATACATTAAACTAGATTTGGAAGCTGACATAAACATTAAAGTTGAAGAAAGTTTAGAATCACAAAATAATACAAATGTTGATGCTGTTTGTATGAAAGAAGAAGCTATCACTAAAGATTACATTGAAGAAGTAGAATTGGAAACTGATACAAATATTAAATTTGAAGAAAGTTTGAAATCAGAATCTGTAGATTTACATTCAGAAATAATAATTAAGGAAGAATATTCGGATTTTGAGAATGAAATCGATATAAAACATGGGCAAGCTAGTAGAGATTCGAAGAAAAATAATATTTCCAGCTCGGAAGAAAATGATGAATCTGAGAAAAGAAAATCTCATAAACGTACATTATGTGAGAAAACTTTTACTGATAGTGGAAAATTAAGGAAACATATCCGATCTCATACAAAGGAGAAACCTTATAAGTGCAAAATATGTAAAAAAGCAATTACTCAAAATGGATCTTTAAAAGCTCATATTCGTATACATACAAATGAGAGACCTTATAAATGCGAAATATGCGAGAAAGCATTTGCTCAAAGTGGAGATTTGAAAGTGCATATTCGTTCTCATACAAATGAGAGACCTTATAAATGCGAAATATGTGCGAAAACTTTTACTGTAAATGCAAACTTAAAAAAGCATATTCGTATACATACAAATGAGAGACCTTATAAATGCGAAATATGTGAGAAAACTTTTACTGAAAGTGGACATTTAAAAAAACATATTCGTATACATACAAATGAGAGACCTTATAAATGCGAAATATGTGAGAAAACTTTTACTGTAAGTGGAAGTTTTAGAAGACATATCCGTTCTCATACAAGTGAGAGACCTTATAAATGCGAAATATGTGAGAAAACTTTTACTGAAAGTGGACATTTAAAAAATCACATTCGTATACATACAAATGAGAGACCTTATAAATGCGAAATATGTGAGAAAACTTTTACTGAAAGTGGAAGCTTAAACAGACATATTCGTTCCCATACAAAGGAGAAACCTTATAAATGCGAAATATGTGAGAAAACTTTTATTCAAAGTTCAGACTTACGGAGACATATCCGTTCTCATGCCAGGGAGAAACATGTTGAATGCAAAATAGAAAACTTTTCCACAAAGTAGAAAGTAAAAAGAAAGATATTCGTATTCATAGTGTAACGATTTTGTAGTTCTCTTTTTATTAATTTTTAAATCTTGTTATGCCCCATTCAGACTGCTTTTTATGTTTATGTTTTAGCGCAGACCTAGTGGTTCTGAACCAAATCACATGTAAGCTTATTGGGATATCCTGTACATGCGCGGATTTAGTTTCATTAGCAAATTTTGTTTCATCGCAACCAAAGTCTGATCTGGCCAAAGTTTCTTAAATAAAATTTACTTATGTTTTAAAAACAGTCAATCAGATCTTACTAAAATGAGATAGCGTTGTATATCTGTTTTCATGAAAGAAACATTAAATTTATAATATGTAAATGAACAGTTTGGAAGATATAATTAATATTATTTTGAAAACGCGTGTTTAATATAATAAAATAACATTCAGTTTAGACATATCAGAAGAAAAATTAGCGAAAATAAAGAAGATGGCGAATTCATCGTGTAAATTTGCAAAATTATATTTATGTTCTATACGATTCGAAATGTTCTGTTTCGTATTCGTATTTTTCAAATGATTGTACAGGTCTTATTTTGTATAACCATAAAATTTATGATTAATTTGTTGTGTTAAATATGTATAGGTCTGAAGAAGAATTTACATACATACATACATACATACAAACACAATCACGCCATATACCCAAAAGGGTGTGGAACAAACTTTCCATTATCCCGAAATTGGTAAAACTTTTGTGCTTGTGCGTAAAATTAAAACGGTAGTCTGAATGACACTTTATGTACAATAATGTTTTTTTAATTTCTATAAAAATCAACATGAATTTGAAAATTTATCATACACCATGAAATGACAATAAACTTTGTTTCTGCGTTCCTGATACAAATTGAAATTTACAGTCTTCATTGTGACAAGAAGAGAACACTTTGTTGTTGTATACTAATCTAACGATGACGGCATTTGCCCAAATCAATTTTATATATTTTTTTAAATTTAGATTAATTTTAATATTATTAAGTAAGTAAAATATTTTAAATGTTATTTATAATAAAATTAAAGTAATAAATAAATCAATATTATTATATAATATGTATTCATAAGTTATTTTAACTGTATTTAGTAATATGAATAAAATATAGTTCTTTCAAGTGTATCTTAATATTAATATTACTTTACCGTATTACCAATGTAGAAAGAGGTCATTATATTATTAGTACAATAATGACATTGTTATGCAGCAGTTGATTATTACCTATGTACATCACTGGAGGCAGCATCAAACATAACTACAACGTCAAGTGTATTTAATCCACGGACTAAATTAAGAGGAAAGACAGGTTTTGCTTATACCAGAGCGTTTATAGAAATTGTCTGAAGATCTTTAGTACTCGTAGTTAAGGTTCAAAATAGCTTGCTTTAATCGTGTAATTATTTTATTTATAAATTGGGCAAAATTTTGCGCAGTTTGTGCAATTGGTTGTAAGTGAAAACGGAGCTATGCGCGCATACAATGAAAATACGATTTCGGGCGGTAAAAATGCGCCAACCATAAGTTGTCGCATATTAAATTGTAGCTAAACTTACCGTCTACACGATGTGCGATGAGATTCTATTGTGGAATTGTTGTAGATAAGATATTTTTATCAATTTCGATATATTAATTTGACAATTTGACATATTTTTTCAATATAGCAGAGATATTCATTTTTTTCATAGCTATCTATGTTTATTCAACATACATATATACACTTATGGGGTTTTCGTGTTTGTAAGGTTGGAAAATAAATTGATTTTTTTTGTATTTTTTGCATCGTTATACTTTAGAGAATGGAAAATGGCTGGAATGCCATTGCTGGCAAAAAAACTTTTCAAGTCATAAAAACGGGTTAGAATGAGAATAGTATTCGGAACAAATTATATCTGAAAACTTTAAACGCGTTTTTCTCAAAATGATTTTTTTTAGTTGGCAGGTTTGTTTTTCAAAAAACTTTCGAATCGATCTCTCTGATTTTTTCATTTCCGCGAAAGAAATTTATCGAGCTATGGTTGGAACCTTTAAAAAGTAACGTTTTGTCATTATTTCGAAAAAAAAAGCAGGTCATTTTTTGTCATTTCGTTTCAAATGGTCGCCATTTTGAAAATAAATGTAAAAATTATGAATTTTTTAGATTCCAACCAGAATTACATTTATGTAGAATAAGATAATTTGTTTCTGGTTCAGACAAGCAGAACTGGAAATTTTAATCCCGCCTAGGACAAAATACCCGTGAAGACCGCCATTTTTTTTTTTGAAAAAAAACAACTGTGTTAAAGCTCATTTAAAACTGGTAATGGTTAAAATGTAATTGGTTTTTATTTTCATTTGATATTAAAGTTCACAAGAAAAAAATGTTAAAAACACCGAAAAATCGGAGCTATACAAACAGGAAAACCTTCTTCAATAACCAAATATGGTTTAATCATCTACTTTTAATCTTTTTATCTATTTTCAAAACAAATTAAACAACGCAAAAATCACTCGTCTTCATTAGATGAATGTATTAAGTATCTATTTTACATAGTATATTTAAAATATGATCCCTATTTAGGGATAAAAAAATTAACTATTTAGCTTGTTCCCTGTTTTCTCAAAATTTTACAAAAACTCACTGTCAAATATTTCTTGTTTATGTAATGTAGATTGTAAAAATTTATGAAAAGCATACATTTTCATACATATTACTGAAAATAAGGAAATTTTTTTTTTTACTTAATTATCTTAATTAATATACATTATAATATACAGACAGAAGATAAAAATGATATTATATATTACTGATATTTGTAAATATTATCCAACTGACTATTTTTCTCAATTTTTTTTCAAATGTAACATAATAAAAATGTTATACGCGGTCGGAAATGGAATAAAAAGTACTTCCAAAATCAATAATAAAAAATATATGTTGTCAATTTTAAAAAAGTTGATGACGTCATAACTTGAAAAACAAATGACATAAAAAACTGAAAATCGGCTGAAAATATTCGCTATACCCCTTCGAGATTTTTTCCGAAAAAATTAATATCAACGAAATTACTAAATTTATTCCTTCATTAATTTCCACACTGTACTTGTTTAAGAAATATTATGTTGTTTAAATATTTACTTGTTTATACTCAATACCTATACCGGAATGTGATATCAGTAGGTATTTCTGCCTAGGGCATTTTTAGTTTTTAGAAAAATATTGAAAAGTCCCATAATCATTATTTTCACAAAATCAAATATTAACAAGATTTGAAGTATATGGGTAAACCCATATATAGACCACTATGACATTTCTCGGAAAGTTGGCAACACATTATAATTTATATGGGCACTAGGAGAAACTTTGAGGAAAATTTGATCAAAATCGAATAAATAATGTAGCCGCAACAAATTTTAAAAAAATTTTGTGATTTTTTTCTCGATAAGTTGGCAACACTGTATTTTGTTAAAATTGTATAATTTATTTAGGCACTAGGAATTTTTTTTATAAAAATTTGATTAAAATCGGTTAAATAAAGTGGTCATAATAAATTTTTTAAAATTTTTGAAATTTTTTTTCGGAAAGTTGGCAACACTGTATTTTGTTAAAATTACGTAAATTATATGAATACTAGGAAAATTTTTTGTGAAAATTTGAGTAAAATCGGTTAAATAACATGGCCATAATAAATTTTTAAAAACTTTAGTAATTTTTTTTCCGGAAAGTTGACAACACTGGATATTAATATAATTATATAATTAATGGGAGCATTAGGGAAATCTTTTCCGAAAATTTGATCAAAATTGGATAATTAACGTAGCCAATATGAATTTTTAAAAATTTTAATAATTTTTTTCTCGGAAAGTTGGCATAACTGAAAAAAAAATAAAACCACATGACCATCTTGGGTGCCAGACAGATTTATCCTGAAAATTTCATTAAAATCGGTTAAACCGTCTAGGAGGAGTTGCGGCCACAAAATTTTGACTTACGACCGAGCGAGTGAGCGAGCTGACGACGCACATTCATACACCCACATAAATTAAGTTCGGATTCGTCATCTAGAGGCTATATGAAGGATTTCTATACATTTTTTTTTTGTAATTGTTACAAACACCGTACCAAACGCTATACCACTTTTCCTTGCAATCAAAGTGGTAAAAATAAATTGAAAACCAATAGATACACGATACACGTTTATTTTTCTTAATGAAGAAATTTAATTAAAGTAAATTTCGATGTAATAATGTCAGCATATTTCCTTGCCTGGCAAGAATTTGTTTTTTGTAACTTAAAAAAAAATATTCCAACAAAATTTGATTTCATTTATGGATAATCCGATATTCGGCTATCTAATATGGCTGAATATTTCTTATCTTTTAGTCCGTTGCATCACTAAACAAAATATTTCCAAGAGGCCATTTCTGTTTATAAGACTGTGACTTTAAAATTTCTTGGAGGATGCATTTTTATTGCAATTTGACCGTGTAAATAGATCGAGTAGGCCTTAAGAAAAGTCTGTCGCACACCAATTTCATACATTTTGCGATTTTTCAGGAGAAAGTTCAGATCCAAACAGAGTTGGACTGAAAAAAAAAATTAGGCCCAGGGAAAGTTGCAGGATAGGCTCATTAGCTGTGTTTTTTTTTACCTAAAACCCCAGCTCAGATCACAGCAAATATCAGTAACTTTGAAATAATAGCAGTTTTATTTATCGTCTCGTAACTGAATTCGAAGTGAGTGTAATTGCTTCCCCCCCCCCCTTAACCGATACTGAGTTGCATATTTAGCTAGTGCTTAGCTGAGATTCAAGTGAGCGCACATGCGCGCAAATGAAATTTTCCTAGTTTAAGATTTGATAACATGTTTGATACTGGTTGACATTTCTGTTTGAATATTTTATTGTGAGACAAAACAATAGATATATCCGGGGCGAGTTGCAATAAATTATCAATTCATCTAATATTTTAGGTTATATCATCCATATGTGGAACTTACGATTTTAAACGTCATTTTCAAATAAACTGTTTAATTTATCAATACAACTCACTCAGCAAAACTGAGCTCAGCTCAGCTCATTTACAAAGATTTACTGATCTGAGTGGAATGTAAAAAAAAACACAGTTAATATTATATAAATACGTTATATTTCTATATTTCAATAAACATTGGAAATGACATTAGAGAAAAACAAGATTAGAAGTATATGGGTAAACCCATATATAGACTACTTTAACATTTCTCGGAAAGTTGGCAACATTGTATTTTAATAATACTATAATTTATATGGGCACTAGGAGATACTTTCCTGAAAATTTGATCAAATCGAATAAATAATGTAGCCATGATGAATTTTTTTTAAAAATTTTTTTTTCGATAAATTGGCAACACTGTATTTTGTTAAAATTGCATAATTTATTTAGGGACTAGGGAAAACTTTTATAAAAATTTGATTAAAATCAGTTAAATAAAATGGTTATATTAAATTTTTTAAAATTTTACAAATTTTTTTCTCGGAAAGTTGGCCATACTATATTTTGTTAAAATTACATAAATTATGTGAATACTAGGAGAATCTTTTGTGAAAATTTGAGTAAAATCGGTTGAACAACATAACCATAATAAAATTTTTAAAACTTTAGTAATTTTTTTCTCGGAAAGTTGGCAACACTGTATAATAATTAAATTATATAATTAATGAGAGCGTTAGGGAAATCTTTTCTGAAAATTTGATCAAAATCGGATAAATAACGTAGCCAATATGAATTTTTAAAATATTTAGTAATTTTTTACTCAGAAAGTTGGCATTACTGGAAAAAAACAAAATCACATGACCATCTTGGGCACTAGACAAATTTATCCTGAAAATTTCATTAAAATCGGTTGAACCGTCTAGGAGGAGTTGCGGCCACAAAATTTTGACTTACGACCGAGCGAGCGAGCTGACGACCCACATCCATACACCCACATAAACTAAGTTCAGATTTGTCATCTAGAAACTATATGAAGAATTTCTATTCACAATTTGATTTTTTGAAAATGTTATAGACACCGTACCAAACCCTATACCACTTTTTTATTGCAGTCAAAGTAGTAAAAATAAATCTACAACATGAAGTGACATTTAGTTATTTTCAACTTTATTCATGTGTTCCTAATACCAAGTGGAATTCTCAGACTTCGTTGTGATCAGAAGAATGTAAAAATGGCAATACTTGTTTAAAAATAGTCCATAGATTGCACTACTAGTATTTAAATTACAGTTTTCTTTTTTATCGACAGCACAATTCGATTTGCAAATAGTTCAAACATTACCATATAGATGACGCTGTAAGATCATTGTTCGACAAAGTTAGCCAGTTGAATGTTGTATTATAAATTTTCAAATACATATTGATTTTTATAGTAAGTAAAAAACATTATTCTACATACAACATTTAGATTTAATTTTAAATAATAATCATGTATAAAAAATTACAAATTATATTTAAAGTAATTGTTTGCATCGACGGTCCTGTAGGTAAAGTTCATTCAACTTTATTGACTTTAGCTACAGATTGATTACTTATCTTTCTATTTTTTTTTTTTTATTTAAATTTTACTTAGACAAATCTCGCTAGAACCTGGATCAAGTAGCAATTAAGGAAAAAATTGTAAAATTAAATACGCAGCTATTTATTCTTCTTCTTATACTAGTAATTTTACACAAAATTCATCTGGCCAACTGGATTCGTATCAGATTTTTATAAGTTAACCCAGAGGTTCCCAATTTTTTTCGGTTTGCGACTCCCTAAATAATCAAATTTTTTCCGCGGCGCCCTTAATACATCAAATTTTTTCTAAATTTTTGACTTACCCATTTAACAGCAAAAAATTAAAAAAAAATACTTACTATTTTCCTTGGGATAATATAAAATATCTAATTTCAACTGTTTCGGTAATATCAATATTGAGACTAGAATGAGAGGAATTATGAATGTGGATGAAGCAAAAGTTGCTTGTTTGGATAGGAATGTTTGGAGGCGATTGATTTTGGAATAATGAAAAGAGTTTGTGCCACACCCTAGCCGTTTCAAAAGATGCGGATTGGAAAGAAAACAATGAAAAACTCGAAAGTTGCTAGATTCTTGCAATTTTGACAGCATACACGATTATTGGCGCAAAAATTCGAGAATTGGAAATTCCAAGAAAATTGCCAAATTGTTTAATTGAATATTTCGCGGCGCCCTTATGACGGCACCGCGGCGCCCCAGGGAGCCGCGGCGCACACTTTGGGAATCACTGAGTTAACCTCTAATACTATCAATTACAATATTTTGATATTTTACTTATTATAAGAAGCGTTTTTTTGGTAGAACATTTAATTTTAATCATAAATAGTTTTATGCAACAGTGCAGTTTATGTACAAGTGATAAAAATGTATTGTTCACAATACTTAATCTGGATTCAGATGGCAAACGTTTCGTAGATAAATTGGAAGCAATTATGCCAGAAATTGTAAGAATGAAATAATTTGTTTTGATTGTAATATACATTATTGTTTCTGAATCTTTTACTTTTCTTATTTTAGGTTGATTGCAAGATCAAATTACCGAATGGTATTTGTACAATTTGCGCTGTTCGATTAAATGAAACGTATAAATTTGTAGAAAAATGTTTTAAATCGCACGAAATTTTCAAGCGCTATGCAAAACAACAATCGCAAAATAGTGAAGTTATGATAAACGAAATTAAAGAAGAGAATATTGATGAAGAGTACATTAAACTAGAATTGAAAACTGATATAAACGTTCAAGTTGAAGAAAGTTTAGAATCACAAAATAATAGTAATTTTGATGATGTTTGTATGAAAGAAGAACCTATTACTGAAGAACACATTCAAGTAGATTTGGAAAATGATACAAATATTAAATTTGAAGAAAGTTTGAAATCAGAATCTTTAGATTTACATTCAGAATTAATAATTAAGGAAGAATATTCTGATTTTGAGAATGAAACCGATATAAAACGTTGTCAAGCTAGTACAGATTCGAAGAAAAATAATATTTTCAGCTCGGAAGAAAATGATGAATCTGTAAAGAAAAGCAATTCTCATAAATGTACATTATGTGAGAAAACTTTTACTCGGAATGATGTTTTAAAACGACATATTCGTAGGCATACAAATGAGAGATCTTATAAATGCGAAATGTGTAACAAAATTTTTACTCGAAATGAAAATTTGAAAGTGCATTTTCGTACACATACAAATGAGAGACCTTATAAATGCGAAATATGTGAGAAAACTTTTACTCAAAGTGTAGATTTAAGAAGACATATCCGTTATCATACAAATGAGAGACCTTATAAATGCGAAATATGCAAGAAAACTTTTTCTGAAAGTGGACACTTAAATAGACATATCCGTTCTCATTCAAATGAAAGAACTTATAAATGCGAAATATGTGAGAAAACTTTTATTCAAAGTTTAGACTTACGAAGACATATCCGTTCTCATGCAAGGGAGAAACCTGTTGAACGCAAAATAGAAAACTTTTCCACAAAGTAGAAATTAAAAGAAAGATATTCGTATTCGTAGTGTAACGATTTTGTAGTTCTCTTTATATTAGTGATTTTTTAAATATTGTTATGCCCCATTCAGATTGCTTTTTCGCTAGCGAAATCAGTGTAATGTTTTAGCGCAGAACTAGTGATTCTGAACCAAATCACAGGTAAGCTTATGGGGATATCCTGTACATGCGCGGATTTAGTTTCATTAGCAAATTTTGTTTGATCGCTGCCAAAGTCTGATCTGGCCAAAATTTCTTAACTAAAATTTACTTATGTTTTAAAAACGGCCAATTAGATTTTACTAAAATGAGATAGCGTTGTATATCTGTTTTTATGAAATAAACATTAAATTTATAATATGTAAATGAACAGTTTGGAAGATAAAATTAATATTATTTTGAAAACGCGTATTTAATATAATAAAATAACATTCAGTTTAGACACATCAGAAGAAAAATTAGCGAAAATAGAGAAGATGGCGAATTCATCGTGTAAACTTGCAAAATTATATTTATGTTCTATACGATTCGAAATGTTCTGTTTCGTATTCGTATGATTGTACAGGTCTTATTTTGTATAATCATAAAATTTATGATTAATTTGTTGTGTTAAATAGGTATATGTCTGAAGAAGAATTTAATTCTTCTTCAGACATATACATATTTAACACAACAAAACAACTGTAAAAAAAAACTGCATACATACACACCTACAAACACAGTCACGCCATATACCCAAAAGGGTGTGGCACAAACTCTTTCCATTATCCCGAAATTGGTCAAGCTCTTGTGCTTGTGCCGAAAATTAAAGCAATAATGTTTTTGAATTTCTATAAAAATCAGCATAAATTTGAAAATTTATAACACACCATGAAATGACAATAAAGTTTGCTTATACGTTCCTAATACAAATCGAAATTTTCAGTTTTCATTGTGACAAGAAGATAATAGTTTGTTGATGTATTCTAATCTAACGATGACGGCATTTGCCCAAATCAATTTTATATATTTTTTTAAATTTAGATTAATTTTATTATTATTAAATATGTATGCTAAATTAAATGTTATTTATAATAAAATTAAAGTAATAAATAAATCAATATTATTATATAATATGTATTCATAAGTTGTTTTAACTGTATTTAGTAATATGAATAAAATATAGTTTTTTCAAGTGTATCTTAATATTAATATTATTTTACCATTTTACCAAAATGTAGAAACAGGTCATTATATTATTAGTACAATAATGACATTTTTATGAAGCAGTTGATTATTACCTATGTACATCACTGGAGGCAGCATCAAACATAACCACAACGTCAAGTGTATTTAATGCATGGACTAAATGAAGAGGAAAGACAGGTTTTGCTTCTACCAGAGCGTTTATATTGTAATTATTTTGTTTCTAAATTGGGCAAAATTTTGCACAGTTCATGCAATTGGTTGCACGTGTAAACACGATTTATTTTTAATTAACATACATACATACATTTATATACCAATACATAATTAACTAAACAATTAATACTTAAGGGGTTTTTTTGCATCTTTATACATCGGAGAATATGACTGTTGCTGAAATGCCATTGCCGGCAAAAAACTTTTTAAGTCATAAAAACGGGTTTGAATAAGATAGAGTTCAGAACCAACATAATACCTATCTGAATGCTTTGAACGCGTTTTGCAATGTGTTTCAGAAATCAGAGTACTTATTTATATACAATGTGTCTAAAGAATTTTTAATCTATTATTTTATATTTACGTAATACATTCTATGAAGTTACAATTTTTATACGTTTTAAAATATATATATATATATATATATATATATATATATATATATATATATATATATACCGAGTGTCCCAAAAGTCTGGAAACGGCTGAATATCTCGAGAACAACACATCGGATTAAAAAGTTACAAAATACGTGTTCTTTTATTTTTAAAGATCTATTTAGGCATACTATGTAAAACCCACCCCCCTTGGAGGTGGTGTGAAGTGTAGTTTTGAAAACTTAAACAGAAACACTCATTTTTCTATTTCACTCTCCTAAACCTGTGTTAGAAGTCAATTTTGTTTTTTAGTAAATACCCTTGAAAATTACATTTTAAATCATTTTAATAACACACAAACAAAAAAGGATTTTTACATAATCGTTCATATTTTTGTTTATATTTTTTCTTTATTAGAAGCAAGATCTACTATGTTTGACTGACATTTGACGATAGACATTAAAATTAAATTTCATTTCTAAATGTTAATCAGAATATGTTTAGTGGAATATTATAAAAGTGAATGTAATAGAATAAATGTTTGGTAAGTAATGAAAACTTTAATATATTACGATATTAAATGTAGAACAAGATTAGAAGTATATGGGTAAACCCATATATAGACCACTTTGAATTTCTCGAAAAGTTGGCAACACTGTATTTTAATAATATTATAATTTATGTGGGCACTAGGAGAAACTTTACGGAAAATTTCATCAAAATCGAATAAATAATGTTGCCACAATGAATTTTTTTTAAAAATTGTGATTTTTTGTCGATAAGTTGGCAGCGCTGTATTTTGTTAAAATTGCATAATTTATGTAGGCACTAGGAGAATCTTTTGTAAAAATTTGAGTAAAATCGGTTAAATAACATGGCCATAATATATTTTTAAAAATTTTTGTAATTTTTTCTTGGAAAGTTGGCAACACTGGATATTAATAAAATTATATAATTAATGGGAGCATTAGGGATATCTTTTCTGAAAATTTGATCAAAATCGGATAAATAGTGTAGCCAACATGAATTTTTAAATATTTTTGTAATTTTTTTCTCGGAAAGTTGGCATTACTGGAAAAAACCAAAACCACATAAGCATCTTGGGCACTAGACAAATTTATCCTGAAAATTTCATTAAAATCGGTGGAACCGTCTAGGAGGAGTTGCGACCAGAAACTTTTGACTGACGACCGAGCGAGCTGACCCACATAAACTAAGTTCAGATTCATCATCTAGAGGCTATATGAAGGATTTCTATACACAATTTTTTTCGTTTTTTGCTAATGTTACAGACACCGTACCAAACGCTATACCACTTTTTCCTTGCAGTCAAAGTGGTAATAAACATTAAACAAATTTTCAATAATTATTATTACATAATTAATAATATCTATAATTACGATACAAATTATCATATTATATGAATTAATTATATTTACGGCAAACCACAAAAAAATGGTGAACAAGCCCATTGTGCGCAAAATACAAAAACGGCTGCACAACTTTCGAAAAATTAGTGCGCGGCCATGCACCCGCGCCGCTCAGAGGGAACTTTGGTTGCATCCTAGACGATGCAATTTTTATTGCAAAATTGACCGTGTAAATAGATCAATTAGGCCCTAAGAAAAGTTTGTCGTACAACAATTTCATACTTCTTGAAATTTTTCAATTTTTTAGGTTCAGCTCAAAACATTCGGGCCTCCAGGGAAATATTTCCTACATGCATTTTATTTCGTTCACTCCCAAAATGCATGTAGGTAACCTGATATATGGGTTTACCCATAATCTTTTTAGTATTTAAATATTGATAAAATTTAAACTAATTAAAATTAATTAGTTAATTAATTTTAACTTTTGCTAGGAATGTAAATGTTTCCAAAGAAGCTACCCCGTTTGAGTATATACAATGCAGTTTTGGTGCCTACGTTGATGTATCGTAGTGAATGTTCTGGGTTTGGTTGCAAAAGCATAAACGGAAAATGACTGCTGTGCGAAATGAGATTTTTACTTAGGGGGTATGTGGTGTAAATAGGAAGGATCGGGTACGAAATACGATTAGTGTATGATAAGTGTGAAATTGAAAAAAAATGTTGTAGCAAAAGTTGGTGTTAGTCAGTTAAGATGGTTCGGACATATTGAGCGAATGTCTAATAAACGTTTGGTTAAAAAGATTTATTTGAACGATTTTGATGGTATACGTTTGCGTGGACGTCCGATGATTAGTTGGAGTGGGATATGATTGAGAGAGTGGCTTGCGTGAGCGAGAGTTTCCAAGTAGTAGGAATAAAAGAGAGCATGTATGAGAGGAGGAATTATAAATGTGGATGAAATTGCGAAAGTTGCTTGTGCTGACTTTAGCGATATATACGGTTTGATTCTCTAACGAAGTTGCTAAGTTTTAGCAAAGTTGCTAACAACTATAACCAACAGAAACAAATATAACCGTTCTCATTTTAATTTTTTATTTAGTGTCAGCTGATATTATTGGCTAATGTTGTTAGCAACGTTGCTAAAATTAAGCAACTTCGTTACAGAATTAGGGTGAATAAATGATTTTACTTAGAAAATGCGAGACAAACTTTTACAAAAGA
This sequence comes from Clivina fossor, assembly GCA_963966155.1. Taxonomy (NCBI): domain Eukaryota; kingdom Metazoa; phylum Arthropoda; class Insecta; order Coleoptera; family Carabidae; genus Clivina; species Clivina fossor. Next base: position 6,345,967 of record OZ014557.1, read on the forward strand.
TTCTATTAGTGCCCATATAAATTATATAATTTTAATGTCTTATAATATTGTCAAGTTTCTAAAAAAAAAAAAATTAATAAAATTTTACAAAATATTCTTTTAGTGCCCATAAAAATTATATAGTCTGCCAAATAAATAATATTATCGGTAAAGTATGGCATTAGAAATTCAGGAATAGCAATAATTATTATTTTTAAACTTAACAAAGTAATTTTAACAAAAATTAACAATATACAGATTTTATGTGTTTTTATTGCTTATTGACGAATAGTTATATAATAATTATATATTTTCGATTACTTTGTTAATTTTAAAATAATAATATTGAATTTTTAAATAAAATATTCGGCTCTAATTTATTTCTTTTTATTATATTAAAATAAATAAAAATTTAAGTTAAGAAAGGAAGAAAACCATTTAATAAATAAAATTGTAACGCGGCGAAATTTAGAATTAAATATCAAATTAATTAAACAACAATTAACGATTTTAAATTTAGAAAACTTTAATTATTCCGTGATTTTAGGACCCAACTACGTTATGTAAATGAATAACAAAAATTTAAGTAACCCCAGTGAACTTTAAAAGTCGCCGAACTGCAGACAGGAGAGTACATAAAATGATTTGAAATAAAAGTCACATTTAGTTTAACTATGTCGATTTATTGTGCATGAGAAATTTGTAAAATTATATAATTATTTAAATATTTCAATATTTTTAGTGTTTGTCTGTATTTTGGTTTACAATTTCATTAAAAGATTTTGAATAAATGGTTAGTGGCGGGTCGTCAGTGCATCTTGTGCGCAAATAATAAATTCGATATAAAAACTCTAATAACAATGTAACTCAAAGAGTCCTTTATTATACTTCGGAAGGTGTAGTGTATTCTGTGGGTGACCACAATTCAAATGAACGGGTCGGACACATACTCAAAGAGATATGCTGTCACTCATGAGGGTCGGGATCACTGCCGACCAAGAGCTCGTGTATTAGTAATCATGTGAGAAGTATGTATAAAGTACTCGCATCTAAATGCCCGAAAAATTCTATATTTTAATCCGACGAGGTACCAAAACCAATGTACAATAATTATTAGTTATTTGCCAAATAATATGATATTTTATACGTGTAAGTGTAAGTGTATTTGGGAATATGGGAGTGTGAATACATTACGTAATTGGTGCGTGATCGTCTAGTGAAATCATGGTCGAATCGGTGTCTCTCACGGCTTCTCGCTACCCCCAACCAGACGCGGGTTGACCGGGCGTTGCAACGATGGCTCGCCGCGTAGAGTATGTTGGTTTACCGGTTACTGGCGGCGACTATTGCCCGCTGACTGGGTACGCTCTGGCCATGGTCTGAGTTTACACGTGAACTTATCTTCGTGAAACTTTTGTACAAGTATACTATGTTTTCTGAGAGTTTTAAGTTTTCACAGCTTTGATTACTTTAACGGCACTTGATTCACGTAGTGAGACCAGCCGCTATGGCACAAAGCTATTTAAACCGTTCGCACAACATTACTCTCTTTAAGTTTTCGTAGTTTGATTACTTTAACGGCACTTGATTCACGTAGTGAACCCAGCCGCTATGGCACAAACTACTAAACCGTTCGCACAACCCGCCAATCTCTCAGAATTTAAGTTTTCACAGTTTGATTACTTTAACGGCACTTGATTCACGTAGTAAAACCAGCCGCTATGGCACAAACTACTAAACTATTCCCTCTTATGTATCTTATTTCTGAGAGATGACAAGGTTACCTAGTATAATGAACTATACCATGGGCCAAGCTTCCCTGATTCTGATTCTAGACCAGAATGCCTCTCCCTGAGATCGGTCAGCCCTCATATACTCCTAGTCCACGTTGACTTGCAACAGAGATCGCATATACAAAATCATTAGTAAGAGTAGGACATAATAACAAGATATAATATTTTACCAATCAAATTACACTTCTAACATCCTTGTTGAAGATTACTGGCTGAAAATGACATCATAATTTTCTACACCCAATAATATTAACTTTTGAAACCTATCTTACAAATAATCGCTTTGCATTGGCTAGGATAAGAAATAGTAGGATGTGCCCATAATCAGAAAAACAAATTCTTAAAAACAAAATTGTTTTCAAAATAAAGTACCCCAAACTATAAAAGAATTGGGTCAACCTTTCATGTACGCACGTGTTTATACCTAAACATAACAAAACCATAAATGACCCTTAAAGAAATGAATTTCTCAATAAGCAAAACAACACAATAAAACTAATACCAGATGTGGTTTTTAAAATATAAGTAAAGTTCAGCGTCCCAGATGTGGTTTTTAAAATACGTAAACAAGTACAGTTGACATAATTATTATCGAAACACATTCTTAAAAAATATTAATAATAAGATAAATTAATAACATAAAAAATTAAAAAAATTAGGTACAGATATTTGCCTCGTTTCAATGTTATAATTAAATTTTTCAAACTCTAATCTGTTTTTTATACAAAAAAGATTTTCAGAAATTATTATATCACCAGAAAGAAAGAAATTATCAAATTATCAATATCGTCAAAAAATTGGCACGATTAAAAAACAAAATTAGAAGTACATGGGTAAACCCATATATAGACTACTTTGACATTTCTCGGAAAATTGGCAACACTGTATTTTAATAATATTATAATTTATGTGAGCACTAGGAGAAACTTGTCTGAAAATTTGACCAAAATTGAATAAAAATGTAGCTATACTAAATTTTTAAAAAAATTTGTGATTTTTTCTCTCGATAATTTGGCAACACTGTATTTTGTTAAAATTGCATAATTTATTTAGGCACTAGGAGAAACTTTTATAAAAATTTGATTAAAATTGGTTAAATAAAATTTTGATTTACGACCAAGCGAGCGAGCTGACGACACACATTCATACACCCACCTGAACTAAGTTCAGATTCGTCATCTAGGGACTATATGAAGGATTTCTATACAATTTTTTTTTTTTTTGAAAATGTTACAGACACCGTACTAAACGCTATACCACTTTTTCCTTGCAGTCAAAGTGATAAAAAACAAGATTAGTAGTATATGAGTAAACCTATACATATATATATATATATATATATATATATATATATATATATATATATATATTTATGTATAGACAGACTTTCACTTTCACATTATCACATAAATACTAAGAAATAGGAATAAATATATTTATATTTTTTCAGCAAAAGTTGGAAGCATTATTCAAAAAATAAATTCTATAATCATTATGCATGAAAGAAAGAATCTATTCTGAAAATTTGTTTTATATCGTACAATCAGTATACGCAAAATAAATTTTCAATAGTTTTTCCAGAAAATTGGTAACATTGTAAAATAATTAAATTGTTCTTAATTCTTTCAAGCAAATATTATATAACTGAAAAAAATGTTGTAGCAAAAGTTGGTGTTAGTCAGTTAAGATGGTTCGGACATGTTGACCGAATGTCTAATAAACGTTTGGTTAAAAAGATTTATTTGAATGATTTTAGTGGTATACGTTTGCCAGTGGACGTCCGATGAGTAGTTGGAGTGGTATGATTGAGAGGGTGGCTTGCGTGAGCGCGAGTTTCCAAGTAGTAGGAATAAAAGAGTATGTATGAGAGGAATTATGAATGTGGATTAAGCGAAAGTTGCTTGTTTGGATAGGAATGTTTAAAGGCGACTGATTCCGGAATAATGAAAAGAGTTTGTGCCACACCTTTTTTTGTACATGGCGTGATTGTGTATATGTATGTATGTAATAAATAGTAAAGCCAAAATTTCAAAAATTTTAGTAATTTTTTACTTGGAAAGTTAGCAACCTGTACTCAAGTAAAATTATATAATTTTCGTGGGCACTAGAAAAAAATTATTTGTGAAACTTAGTTAATTACAAATAAATAATATAGCCATAGTAAATTTTCAAAAACTTTGGTAATTTTTTTCTCGGAAAGCAGGCAACACTGTATTATGTTAAAATTATGTAATTTATGTGGGCACTAGGAAAATCTTTTGCAAAATTTTTATTAAAATCGATTAAATAATGTGGCCATAATAAATTTTTAAAATTTTACTAATTTTTTTCTTGGAAAGTTGGGAACACTGTATTTTACTAAAATTATATAATTTATATGTGCAGTAGGAGTATCTTCTGTAAAAATTTGATTAAAATCGGATAAATAATGTAGCCACAATAAATTTTTTAAATTTTTAATATTTATTTCTCGGAAAGTTAGCATCACTAAAAAACAACATAACCATTTTGGGTACTAAAGAAACCTATCTTAAATACACCCCCGATATATATATATATATATATATATATATATATATATATATATATATATATATATATATCAGAGCTGGGTAATACTTAAAGTAAAAGTACTCTAAGTACGTACTTTAAGTATTTAGTACTTAGAGTACTTTACTTTAAGTACTTTTCAAATGTGATACTTAATACTTGTACTTAAGGCTTTTTTATAAGTACTTAATACTTAAGTAATTTTGTGGTACTTAAAGTACATAAAAGTACTTAAAGTACATAAAAATACTTAAAGTACATGCAAATACTTAAAGTACATAAAAATACTTAAAGTACATGTAAGTACTTAGAGTATTTAAAAAATACTGATTCTAAATATTCATTTCAAATATTTTTGCAAACGTGTGTAATATTTCTGAACTTATATTTATTGACAGATAAATTCTGCATTATTTTTCGAAAAATATCGGATAAAACAAGTGAGTATTTTTACGTAAAATATTATACATTGTTTTGATTGACGCACTTGCGTCTACTGTTTAATGCCGCATCAATATCTGCTGTTTTATTCACTTCGTAGTTATATGTTATGTATAGATCAAATAAATCTAATACTTTAAGAAAAAAATAATTGCGTGTTTAAATAAATAATAATTATTAGAGCAAATTAATTGTGTATTTTGTTATAATTTCATTTGTAAAATATGGGAAATAATTTAATTCAGACCACTCTTCATTTAAACATTAAAAACAACAATTTTTTTGTTTCAAAATTTTTAAAAGACTTAGAAACGTACAATTTTTGTGCAATATTGTTTTAATTTTTAATAATTATTATTTTAAATATTTGGATTACTAAAAAAACAGATGAATATTTTGCAAGAATATCCAAATATTTTAAAATTATTTATAAAATTTAATACGCCTCTGCCATCTTCATTGCTGGAATAATCAATGCTCCTCATTGTCAAACGATGAGTAACTTAAATTTCGAAAAATTAGTTGTTTTGAAAGCAAACAGCAAAATATAATTTTAAAAGTTTTCAAGCCGCTTAATTAAAAAAAATATTTGGAAAAAATAAATTAGAAAATTACATTTTATTTATGTTAAAATTACTTAAAACTTAACTAAAAATTTAACTTTAATACTATATATTTCTTTATAACTTTGTGGTATATGTATTATCACAATATTAATCTATAAAAATTTTAAATTATAATTATAAATTGTTGTGTTGATTTATCCCATTCCACAGACATGAAAAATTTAGGATTTGTTGCAAAAAATTTGTTATTTTAACATTATTTGTTAAAATATGAAAAAAGTTATTAGAAAAAGTTGTTTTGAATAAAATTTTGTTGCTATATATCAATTTTTGTCACTAAATTTAAACATTTTTTTTTGTTCCTCAGAAAGTACTCTAAGTACTTTTTATAAAGTACTTAGAGTACTTAAAGTAGTACTTGTACTTAATACTTTAAGTACATTTTATAAAAGTACTGGTACTTAATACTTAAGTACTTTTTAGAAGTACTTAACCCAGCTCTGATATATATATATACTTTTACCACTTTGACTGCAAGGAAAAAGTGGTATAGCGTTTGGTACGATGTCTGTAACATTTTCAAAAAAAAATTGTGTATAGAAATCCTTCATATAGCCTCTAGATAACGAATCTGAACTTAGTTTATATATTAGTTTATATAGTGTATGGATGTGCGTCGTCAACTCGCTCGCTAGCTCGGTCGTAAGTCAAAATTTTGTGGCCGCAACTCCTCCTAGACGGTTCAACCGATTTTAATGAAATTTTCAGGATAAATTTGTCTAGTGCCCAAAATAGTCATGTTGTTTTGGTTTTTTCCAGTAATGCCAACTTTCCGAGAAAAAAAAACTAAAATTTTAAATATACATATTGGCTACATTACTTATCCGATTTTGATCAAATTTTCAGAAAAGATATCCCTAATGCTCCCATTAATTATATAATTTTATTAATATTCAGTGTTGCCAACTTTCCGAGAAAAAAATTACTAAAGTTTTTAAAAATATATAATGGCCATGTTATTTAACCGATTTTACTTAAATTTTTACAAAAGATTCTCCTAGCAATCATATAATTTATGTAATTTTAACAAAATACGGTGTTGCCAACTTTCCGAGACTACTTATTATTTAACCGATTTTAATCAAATTTTCATAAACAATTTTCCTAGTGCCTAAATAAATTATGCAATTTTAACCAAATACAGTTTTGCCAACTTATTGAGAAAAAAAATCACAAATTTTTTAAAAATTTATTGTGGCTACATTATTTATTCGATTTTGCTGAAATTTTTCTCAAAGTTTCTCCTAATGCCCACATAAATTATAATATTATTAAAATACAATGTTGCCAACTTTCCGAGAAATGTCAAAGTGGTCTATACATTGGTTTACCCATATACTTCTAATCTTGTTTTTTTAAATGTTACAAACATTTTTATTGCAGTCAAAGTGATAAAAAAATCAGTTTAACTTATTTTGTTTGTAAAATTTTATTTGAAAAAAGTTTCCGAATTGCATTTTAAGCGCCTATACAAATTTTAAGTTTAAGATACGAAACAATTTCGAAGGTTTTTTTTCCAATCGTAATTTTTAATTTATTTGAAAAATTCGTGCTTTTAATAATTTAATCATTGTTTGTTATAATATTAAATTGTCATCCAGTTCTTAGCAATGTTTCTAAGTTTCAATTCTCTAGCTCATCGCGCAGTTTGCAAAATTTGTGCCAAACAGACAAACAAACAGACAGGAAAAGAGCGAGTTAATTGTTAAAATACTAACTAACAACATTGTATATTAATTATATTGTTTAATCCTTTCAAGCATATGTATATATATATATATATTTAAAACTGGATAAATAGTAAAGCCAAAATTAAATTTTCAAAATTTTTTTAATTTTTTCTCGGAAAGTATTAGGTGTATAAATAAGTCTCCGCCGTTTTCTATCAAAAATTAGGAATTTATTGTGCAGGAACCGTACATTACTTTTTATTCAAAGTATTGTCCATCACTAGCCACTACTTTTCTCCATCTTTCTGGCAGCATTCGAATACCACGTCGAAAAAATTCTTTATCTTTTGAGGCTATCCACGAATCGACCCAATTTTTAGTATCTTCATATGATGTAAAGCGCTGCTTAGACAGGCCATGTGCCATCGACCGAAACAAGTGATAATCTTAAGAAACAATGTCTGGTGAATACAGCGGGTGGGGTAGGACTTCCCAAATAAGTGTTTCCAAATAGGTTTTGACCGGCGCCGCAAAATGCGGACGAGCATGATCATGTTGAAGAATATTTTTTTTTTATTTTTATTTTTTTTAACAATTTTAAACGATGCGAAATTGCTTGTTGGGTCACTCCTAATGTAAGTGCAAGTTCTTCTTGCGTTTGGCATGAATTTTTCTCCAGTAATGCTTCCAATTCCTTTTTCGGCCTTCCACTACGTTCTTTGTCTTCCACGTCAAATTCATCGTTTTTAAACTTTTGAAACCAGTCATGATAACTTCTTTCACTTAAAGCAGTCTCACCATAAACAATCTATGCGCCTCAGCTGCAGATTTCTTTAAATTAAAGAAGTAAATCAAAAGTTCCCGCAAATGACGCTTATTCGGAACAAAACTTGATATGTTCGCACAAAAAAAAATATGTGATGCTGATACAGAGTCACTAATACTTTAACGTAATGTTGTTACCAGATGTCCAAACTTACGATATTACGTTTTACATCTGACAATTTCAACATAACCTTTTGGTGGGGCCATATTTTGACAAACGGCGGAGACTTATTTGTACACCTTATATAATTTTTTATTTAAATCTAAGTTAAAAGACTATTTAATAAATGTCTCTTTTCGGAAATTTTGTTAATGATATCTTTATTATCTAATTTTGTTCAACATATCCTTTTTGCATGACATGAGCATGAAAGCCCCACAAAATTATCCTGACTTAAAAAATTTTGCAATCTATTTAAAACGTAGTTTAATTTTGGAAATATTCGTTCGCATGATCTTGAGCGGAAGATATAATGTTAGAACTAATTTATAAGCAATAAATAAATTTAGGTATTTTCAACTTTATTCATGCGTTCCTAATACCAAGTGGACTTCTCAGACTTTGTTGTGACCCAGAAGAATGCAAAAATGCAATTACTTCTTAAAAAATAATTCATAGATAGCACTACTAATATTTAAATTACAGTTTTCTTTTTTATCGACAGCACAATTTGATTTGGAAATAGTTTAAACATTACCATATAGATGACACTGTAAGATCATTGTTCGAAATAGTTGGCCAGTTGAATGTTGTGTTATAAATTTTCAAATACATATTGATTTTTATAGTAATTAAAAAACATTATTCTACATACAATATTGAGATTTGATTTTAAATAATAATCATGTAAAAAAAGTGACAAATTATATTTAAAGTAATTGTTTACATTGACAGTCCAGTAGGTAAAGTTCATTCAGCTGCAGAATGATTACTTATCTTTCTATTTTTTTTTCTTTTATTTAAATTTTATTTATACAAATAGCTAGAACATAGATTAAGTAGCAGTTAAGGAAAAAATTGTAAAATTAAATACGCAGCTATATATTCTTCTTCTTATACTAGTAATTTTACACAAAATTCATTTGGCCAACTAGATTCGTGTCAGATTTTTATAAGTTAACCTCTAATACTATCACAATTACAATATTTTTATATTTTACTTTTAATAAGAAGTTTTTTTTGGTAGAAAATTTAATTTTAATCATGAATAAGTTTATGCACCATTGTCAATTATGTATAAGTGACAAAAATGTATTGTTCAATATACTTGATCTGGATTCAGATGGCAAACGTTTCGTAGATAAATTGAAAGCAATTATGCCAGAAATTGTAAGAATGAAATAATTTGTTTTGATTGTAATATACATTATTGTATTTGAATCTTTTACTTTCCTTATTTTAGGTAGATTGCAGGATCAAATTGCCGAATAGTATTTGTACAATTTGCGCTGTTCAGTTGAATGAAGCTTATAAATTTATAAAACAATGTTTCGATTCTCAAATAATATTAAAACAACATTTAAACGAAGTGCTTTGTCGATTGTGTGCTGGTTGTGATAATATAACATTTACTTTAACTACACTGGATTCGGATAATGTATTGTTATCATACAAATTGGAAACCATTGCATCGGAAATTGTAAGTAAAATACTAGCTTTAACCAGGTCCACGAAACGAAATTATATGCTTAGAAATGGATAAGTAATCATTTATTTATTGTCTCTTCCATAATTTTTGAGAACAGACAAATTTAACTTAACCTAATTTAGAGTATTTCAAATTTTAATACGTTTGTTGGTTTTGTTTAATTAAAACTTATGTAAAATAAGTTTTAATTTGAATACATGCACATTTACAATAAAAATTACATAAAACAATTATTATTTTATTAGGTTTACTTATAATAAGTTTATTAATTATTATTATATGTTTTTGCTAAAATTTGTTTCTGCAAGAGTAGTTGGGAATAGCTATTATGAGAAAAAATATTGTTGTCTGTTTTCTGGCTGGTAAAAATTTCGTCTTGTATTTATAATCATTTGTTACTTCATAAATAAGTAACGTACGTATTCACACAGCTTGTAGTGGGATTTAGATCTCACAATTAAATCAAATATTAGTAAAATACCATAGGGACTAGGTGTTACTAGTAGAAATATATTTCTTTATTAAAATCCCTTTAAACCAGTATTTTGTATTATATGTAATATATAATTTTAATTTTATATTTTTAGTTGGAAAGTACTGAGAAGTTATCGAATTGTATTTGCTCAGTTTGTTCTGTTCGATTAAATGAAACCTATAAATTTGTAGAAAACTGTTTTAAATCGCAAGAAATTTTAAAGCGAAATGCAAAACAACAATCGCAAAATAATAAAGTTATAGGAAACGAAATTAAAAATGAAAGCGAATTTAAAAAAGAGAGAATTGATGAAGAATACATTAAACTAGATTTGGAAACTGACATAAACATTAAAGTTGAAGAAAGTTTAGAATCACAAAGTAATACAAATGTTGATGCTGTTTGTATGAAAGAAGAAGCTATTACTGAAGATTACATTGAAGAAGTAAAATTAGAAACTGATACAAATATTAAATTTGAAGAAAGTTTGAAATCAGAATCTTTAGATTTACATTCAGAAATAATAATTAAGGAAGAATATTCGGATTTTGAGAATAAAATCGACATAAAACATTTTCAAGCTAGAAGAGATTCGAAGAAAAATAATATTTTCAGCTCGGAAGAAAATGATGAATCTTTAAAAAAAAGAAAGTCTCATAAATGTACATTATGTGAGAAAACTTTTACTCGACGTGCTAATTTAATACGGCATATGCGTTCACATACAAATGAGAGACCTTATAAGTGCAAAATATGTAAAAAAGCATTTACTCAAGATGCACATTTAAAAGCTCATATTCGTATACATACAAATGAGAGACCTTATAAATGCGAAATATGTGAGAAAACATTTACTCAAAGTCAAAATTTAAAAGGTCATAGTCGTACTCATACAAATGAGAGACCTTATAAATGCGAAATATGTGAGAAAACTTTTAGTCAAAGTGGAGATTTAACAAAGCATTTTCGTATACATACAAATGAGAGACCTTATAAATGCAAAATTTGTGCGAAAACTTTTACTGAAAGTGGACATTTAAAAGAACATATTCGTATACATACAAATGAGAGACCTTATAAATGCGAAATATGTGAGAAAACATTTACTGTAAGTGGAAGTTTTAGAAGACATATCCGTTCTCATACAAATGAGAGACCTTATAAATGCGAAATATGTGAGAAAACATTTACTCAAAGTGGAGCTTTAAAAAGTCATAGTCGTACCCATACAAATGAGAGACCTTATAAATGCGAGATATGTGAAAAAAATTTTACTAAAAGTGGAAATTTAAAAGCTCATATTCGTATACATACAAATGAGAGACCTTATAAATGCGAAATATGTGAGAAAACTTTTACTATAAGTGGAAACTTAAAAAGACATATCCGTTCTCATACAAATTAGAAACCTTATAAATGCAAAAATGTGTGAGAAAGCCTTTATTATTAGTGACATTTTAAATAGACATACCCGTTCTCATGCAAAGAAGACACCTGAAGAATGCGAAATAGAAAACTTTTACAGAGAGTAGAAATTAAAAAAAAAAACATTATCATATTCATAGCGTAATTTATTAATTTTTGTAGTTCTCTTTTTATTAATGGTTAATCTTTAAATATTGTTAAGTCTCATAAGACTTTTCTGTGTTTTATTGCAGAGCTAGTGGTTCTGAACCAAACAACATGTGAGCTTATAGGAATATATTGCGAATGGACGGATTTAGTTTCATTAGCAAACTTTGTTTTATCGCAGCCAAAGTCTGACCTAACCAAGGTTTCTAACAAAAATTCACTTATGATTTAAGAACGGGCAATCAGATTTCAGTAACATGAGATAGCGATGTATATTTTTTTTTATGAAAGAAACGTTAAATTTATAATATGTAAATGAGCAATTTAGAAAATAAAATTAATATTATTTTGAAAAGGCGTATTTAATATACTAAAATAAAATTTATTTTAGAAACAGAAGAAAAATTAACGAAAATAAAAAAGATAATAAATTTATCGTATAATCTTACAAAATTATATTTATGTAGTATACAATTCGAAATGTTCTGTTTCGCTTTCGTATTTTTGAAATGATTGTACAGGTCTTATTTTGTATAATCATAAATTCTTCTTCATACGAATTTAACACAAAACAATTTAAATTAAAAAAAAACTACTGAGGTAACCAGAAACTGTTTGGAATGTAAACAACGTAAACAGTAAAGTCAAAAATGATTTTTAACAGTATTTAAATTGTCGTCACTGCGCAGGCGTAACTAAAAATTCATCAAGACAGACTGGCAATGTGAATAATGATCAAGTTTTTGCGCTGTGCTAAATCGTGAAACGAAAACTAAATCGTAAAACTGTTTTGGCAGCATGATTATTATCTTAAAGAAGATTTAAATGTTAAGTCTCATTCAGACTGGCGTTTTAGTTTTTCGCAAAAGCACAACAATTTTACCAATCCAAACATTTAACACATTTATAGTATTTACACCAAGCGTTTGGACTGGTCAAACTTTTGTGCTTGTTCGTAGAACTAAAACGGTAGTCTGAATGAGACTTTATGTACAATATTGTAATAAATAATATTTATTTAAATTGTAACTAATGCTCAATTAGTTCTTCTTCGTAATAAAATTAATGACGATTAATGCATAAATATTACTGTTTAAAAATATTGGTCCGTATTCTCACCTCACTTTTTCGTGAAAAAGTACTTTTATCATTAACTTCAAAATAACTTTTTGCTTTTGTTTTTTATCAATTGTAAATAGTTTTTTTGTTTATGATCATTTTTATTATATTTGGTATTATAAAATTTATATAAATTATTATAAATTGCTTAATAAATAATTTTAAGTAAACGTCAAAAGTACTTTTGGCAAAAATCACTTTTATAAATGAGGTGAGAATACGGGCCATTGTTTTTAATTTCTACAAAAATCAACATTTTTAGGAAATTTATAACACAATATGAAATGACGATAAACTTTATCTATGCGCTTCTAAAACAAATTGAAATTTTCAGTTTTCATTATAACGAGATGATAACAGTTTGCTGATATTCTAATGTAAAGATGCCAGCATTTGCCTCAATCAATTTTTAAATATTTTTTAATTTATAATAATTTTATTATTATTAAATATGTAAAATATATTAAATGTTATTTATAATAAAATTTAGATTAATAAATTAATCAATATTATTATGTAATATGTATTCATAAGTTGTTTTAACTGTATTTAGTAATATGAATAAAATATTTTTTCACCAAGAGTTGGTCACATTGGCCACATTGTATAACTATTAAATTATTTAATTTTTTCAAGCATAAATATTTGTTTAAAACTGGATAAAATGTAGCTAAAATAAAATTTTAATATGTTTGTTAAGGTTAGTAACTCTGTGCAAAAATAAAATTATGTATTTATTATTGAAATTAGGAGAAGCTAATCTGAAAATTTGATTAAACAAATCTATTAAATATTAAATAAAATAGGCAGCACTGTACTAAATAAAATTACATATTTGTTATGAATGTACCAGGAGAATTTTTCTTGAAAATTTGATTAAAAGCGGATAAATGGTGTGGATAAAAATAAAATATTAAAAATTCAAATAAATAAATTGGATTGAATTCTGATTAATAGTATAGCCTAAATAAAAAATTTGAAATATTTTCGAATTTGTTTCTCTGAAAGTTGCCAACACTGCATTATATATAAATTATATGTATAATATTTGTGGGTACTAGGAAAATTGATACCGTGTAAAACAGATTTACTCTATGATAATTGCTAGATGGATAATCAAATTAAAATAAGCTGGTTTATTGACAACTGTCGCATTATATTCTAAACAATTTTATTTAAATCTGTTGAGTGATACACTCACGCACTTAAATTGTGATATCTTTAAAACCGTATTATGTATGTACCATGAAAATTAATACGCGTGTGTGGAAAATAAATTATAAAAACTTATACTATTATTTTTATTAGTTTTATTATATTTTAACTTTCTATTAAGTCAACAGTTTCTTTGCAGATTTACTTTCCTCGCTCCTCATTCATCTCATTTAAAGATTTCTCCAGATATTGGGCAAACATTTTATTTTGCCCCTCCACTGTTGAGTGACAGCAGACAAACTATCAGAAATGTTTTTGGCAACATTCAAAATTTCACTGAATGGATCAGCTTTTTTTTCGCACCCACAAAAAAATGTATAACAAACATTATAAAATATAAATTTTGAATTATTTGTTTTTCCAGGCATAGTATAATAAAATGGAGTCAAACTTTATATAGCTTTTGGCTATATTTACAAAATTATAAAATTACAGGAAATTTACAAATTTAGCATAATATTTTCAATATTTATCAAATTATTAATCTTATTGAAGTAATTTTTTTATGTTTCAAACTTAAAATTTTTAAATTTTTTGAATTTTTAATATATTTCGGTAACTTATTATATTCAAGTAATCCATTGTGAAATATATTGTTAGCAGTACTACTTTTAGTTTTTTTTTAGTAAAACAAAAATAATTATCTGCATTTCTAACATCATAATTATGCACACAACTATTAAATTTCAGATTCCCACTTAAATAAAATTACAGTTAACAATCTAACGTTTCTAAACGATTTTAGTCATCACAATGAACTAATTTTCATTTTTAAATTAGTTACAAATTGAAAAAATGTATTTACTTCACCGTGATTCGAACTAAAATCGATGACTAAAATCATTTAGAAACGTTAGATTGTTAACTGTAATTCTTTATAACGTCGTCACCGAGTGGTAAAAATCTTAACATACTTAGTTTAAATGTCACTTAAATACTTCGGAAGCTAACCATGTTGCATTTTAAATATAAAAATCATTGCAAATATTTATAAGAAAGATTTAATATTTAACCATTTTAGTTTTATATTGTTTATTTGTTTTTATTTAAGTTGTTCAATATATCGACATCTCAGATGCCATCTGCAGAAACAATTTCAATTGCGAATAACAGTTTTTCTTGTTGATACACCAATACAATTTCTAATCAACTACAAAAATATGTAAATTTAAACTTAATTATGGCCACTGCGATGTCATAATTACAAACAACTTAAACAAAACAAAGAAAATTGTGATTGGCACTTGAGTTGTTATTTTAATTTATTATAAAATAGGTTTCTAGCATACGTAGGTCATGTGGATGTTAACGGTGTGACCGTAATAGTTTCATCCATAATTATGTCTGGATCCATATCGAATTGGGAAACATCGATTTGTTCAGTTTGTGGCGAGGCAAGTGTTAGTTTCGGAGACGCATTGAAATCTAAACGATTTGGAATTGCCTGATCTTGCACATAATTCAGAGCGTACTTCTATTTGTTTATGAACTGATGTCATAGTTGAAGTTGTAAGATTAAAACAAAAACAATTTTACAATAAAATATTTTCCAATGTATTTTCATTTAAACTATTAAAGATTATTGAAAGCAAAGACTCGTATTCCTACCTCTTTTGTTTATAAAAAAGTGCTTTTATTATTTGAAAAAATAAAAATGATCTCTTAATTATTAAAATATTTTCCAATGTATTTTCATTTAAACTATTAAAGATTATTAAAAGCTATTACTATAAGCTTTGAAACTGATAATTATTTTTCATTTCTTCAATATACCATTCGATATAGTTGTTGAACGTAGAATAATAAACATCTCTACTAAAAATCTATGTTGTATTTAATTTAAAATAAAAACTCATATCAATAACAGATACAATAAATTTTAAAAAATTATTACATAATATGAATATAAAAATTCTCAAATTCTTAATTTTATTATAATATCTATCGTATATAAATTAATGTATAAATTAAATAATTAAAATATTTGGTTAAATTTTATTATAGTGTTGGTATACGTCATTTAGTAAACTGTTGTAGGTATATCAAGTTTGTTTTTTTAATGTAAATAAAAATTTCAAAACTAATAAAAATATTTACGCATAAAATAAAAAGAATGTAATTTAAATTTTGTCGCATATTGTACTTTTTAAACTTAGCTTATAAAGACATAGCTTATTAAAATTGTCCAGAATTAGGACTCTTAATCCTACTAAAAAAATGATTTCTTTGATTTGGTTCTCTTCTAATAATTTTAGCTATACAGCTAACACAATGTTCTAAAATATAGACAATAATCCCAGATGTTTTACATATCACATTTGCTTAAATCATTTAGCACAAAAAAAAATTACACAATAGACTGTGATTTACAAATTAAATTATGTTTACAAAATTATATACCTTTAAAGATTGGAATTAATATATCAAAATTCCACAGATTTAAAACGTTTTTACTTTCTTCGGCTGCCATTTTAATTGAATATTTAATAGATATTTTACTTTCTCTCTGTTTACGTCGAATGATGCACATGAACTGACTTGTATCAATATGTAAGGTGACGCGTATTAAAAAATATTAGTTATAATTTATATTACTGTACAAATTATATACGTATCATCCGTAGCAACAGTGTATTTTAAAATATATTGTCGATATTTATCATAAATATATATGTATAGCATTTAAAATTATTCATATTTTTTGTCTATATCTATTTTGCTATTATCCAGATATACACAGCTTGATTTAACATATAAGGTTTAATATAAAATAAATAATTGCACCTAATATCTAATATTTTTATATTGACAAAACTGATATTATTGACTAATAAAATATTGCTATTATAATAATCTTAGCAATACGTGCATAGCAATCTATTTTTCTCTGTGTACGAATTAATAGTATATTATCCGTTGGAAATGTTTTAAAAAGTATTTATCTAAATACTTGGCATCTGCTTGTAGCAATGCTTGTAAACCGATATCAATAGAAAAACAAACATAGGCATATTCATATAATTTTATGGTATATACCACGTATTTTATGAATACGAAAAAGATATATTCTTTAAATCGACAAACAAAGTACACACTAAATTAGTTACATTTCTGTTGCCTTTCGAAGTATTTTATTAAACCACTAGAGGAACATAATTATAGTTATGTATGGCACTGAACAACTTATGTTTCAGATATGGAAATGTCCATATGTTTGGGCGTTCTAGAAGAGTATTACACAGTGGAACCTTGGTATACGACCTTAATTCGTTCCTGATGTTTGGACTTATACCGAATAGGACGTATACCAAACCAACATTTCTCAAAAGAAATAATGTAAAAATGATTAATCCGTTTTCATGTAAAAAAAAAAACTCCTTTGATATGGTATATTAATGGGGTTGTAAAATAATTATTTAGTTTTCTGTTGGTTTTCGTTTGTCTTTTTGCAATTCATGATTAATAAAAATAATAAAATATAACTTAAAAATAAAAATCAGAAGAAACTTAACAAAGTTATAGAGTGTGGCCCCACGCAGGTCTGGTACACTAAAAGAGCAATACACCAACCAAGGACTCTCCCCATCAGAAATTACATAGTTTTAAACCAAATAAAGTCAATATAAATTCGTGAATAGTGTAGATATCATAGTATTGCTTGTTCATATATAGCGCGTATAATTGAATTAAGTCGTATACCGTACAAAAGTCGTATACCGAGCAAATTTTTTTTCACCCAAACAGAACGTATTCCGAATTGAACGTATTCTAAAGCAGACTTATACCGAGGTACATCAGTGTAGTACAAATTCAAAATTATTGGAAAGGAAGAAAAAAGGATGGTTAATATATGCAGCATCGTCGGTTATTGCATTACGTAAAGCTGATGAAGAACAATAATTTGGAATTGCAATTTGGGTATTAGCAACGAAGTACTAGGTCAAGAAAATATTATCAATATATTAATGAATAAAACTATACACAAAATCCGTAATTCAAATATTTATTTATTATTAGATAATCACATATTGAATCAATTACCGCTGCATGAACATAGAGTTCAATCAATTAAGCTTATATCATTATTTTAAAATACAAGTACATAATCTAACTTAATCCATAACTTTCACAATAAAACGAAATCGACATCATTATATATAAAAATGGTACATTTTAAAAATCAATACTTTAATAACTGTATTTATATTAAAACAGAGTATTAGTAGAATAATGTTTATATTATTATTTTTGTAATATTAAGCATTATTATAAAGTTTATAATTATCAAACAACTTATTTGATTGATATTATTTAAATATTTTATATATAATATTTTTAACTTATGATATATATGTATATTAATTAATATAATCAAGTAAAAAACATTTTATTATTTGTTTTTCTGTATTATGTATAAAAATGTATACTTTTCATATATTTTTACAATCTACATTACATAAACAATAAATATTTGACTAAATATAAAGGACAATTTTAGGTTATCTTCAGTAAAGTTTTTTTTTGTGACAGTTTAAGTTGTTTTGTTTAAATATATCTGACGAAGAATTTATGATTATACAAGATGATACCTGTACAATCATTTGAAAAATACTAATGATAAACAGAACATTTAGAATAGTATATTGTTTTGATTAAATATATCTGACGAAGAATTTATGATTAAACAAAATAAGATCTGTATAATCATTTGAAAAATACGATTGTGAAACAGAACATTTAGAATAGTGTAGGACATAAATATAATTTTATAGGTTTATAAAATGAATTAGCCATCTACTTTGTTTTCGTTAATTTTTCTTCTAATGTGTCTAAAATGAATGTTATTTTAGTATATTAAATACGGGTTTTAAAAATAATATTAATTTTATTTTCCAAACTGCTTATTTACATACAATTTGACGTTTCTTTCGTAAAAATACATATAGATCGCTATCTCATGTTACTGCGAAATCTATTGAGCCGTTCTAAAAACATAAGTGAATTTTAGTTAAAACTTTGGCTGCGATGAAACAAAATTTGCTAATGAAACTAATTCCGTGCATTTGCAATATATTCCTATAAGATCACATGTTGTTTGGTTCAGAACTACTAGCTCCGCGCTAAAACATTTACACTGATTTCGCTAGCAAAAAAGCAGTCTAAATGAGGCTTAACAAAATTTAAAAATTAATCATTAATAAACAAAAGAACACTATAAATACGAATATGGTTTTAATTTCTACTTTGAGGAAAAGTTTTAAATTTGGCATTCATCAGGTTTCTTCTTTGCATGAGACCGGACATGTTGCTTTAAATGACTACTCGACATAAAAGTTCTCTCACATATCTCGCATTTATAAGGTTTCTCATTTGTATGTGTACGAATGTGCACTTTCAAATCTCCACTTCGAATAAATGCTTTCTGACATATTTCGCATTTATAAGGTCTCTCTTTTGTATGTATACGAATATGGTCTTTTAAATGTGCACTTTGAGTAAATGTTTTCTCACATATTTCGCATTTATAAAGTTTCTCATTTGTATGTGTACGAATGTGCACTTTCAAATCTCCACTTCGAATAAATGTTCACGAATATGATTCTTTAAATCTCCGCTTTGAGTAAATGTTTTCTCACATATTTCGCATTTATATGGTCTCTCATTTATATTTGTAAGTATACGAATATGATCTTTTAAATGTCCACTTTGAGTAAATGTTTTCTCACATATTTCGCATTTATAAGGTCTCTCATTTGTATGTATACGAATATGCCTTTTTAAATGTCCACTATTAGTAAAAGTTTTCTCACATATTTCGCATTTATAAGGTCTCTCATTTGTATGAAAACGGATATGCCTTTTTAAATTTCCACTCTGAGTAAAAGTTTTCTCACATATTTCACATTTATAAGGTTTCTTCTTTGTATGAGAACGGATATGTTTCCTTAATTTTCCACTATCAGTAAAAGTTTTCTCACATAATGTACATTTATGAGATTTTCTTTTCTTTACAGATTTATCATTTTCTTTCAAGCTGAAAATATCATTTTTATTTGAAGTTCTACTAGCTTGACAACGTTTTATATCGATTTCATTTTCCAAATCTAAATATTCTTCTTTAATTATTATTTCTGAATGTAAATCTAAAGATTCTGATTCCAAACTTTCTTCAAATTTAATATTTGAATCATTTTCCAAATCTACTTCTTCAGTGTATACTTCACTAATAGGTTCTCCTTTCACACAAACAAAATCAAAAATTGTATTATTTTGTGACTCTAAACTTTCTTCAACTTTAATGTTTACATCAGTTTCCAAATCTAGTTTAATGTATTCTTCATCAATATTCTCTTCTCTTGTTTCGTTTTCATTTTTAATTTTGTTTTTCATAACTTCATTATTTTGCGATTGTTGTTTTGCATTTCGCTTCAAAATTTCTTGCGATTTAAAACATTTTTCTACAAATTTATACGTTTCATTTAATCGAACAGAACAAACTGAGCAAATACAATCCGATAACTTCTCAGTACAGTTCAGCTAAAAAAAAATAAAATTACATATAATAAAAATCTCCAGTTTAAAGGAAGCTTAATGAAAAATATTTCTACTAATATGATATTTAACACGCTCAATGCGTATGAAATGGTAAACATTCGTGCGGATCTGCAAAAATCAACTCGCGGGCTAATAACTTTAATATTTGAAAATCGGTAATTTTTCTGATTTTTTAAGTGGCGCGTTTTTTTTACTAGTTTATAATTAGCAAAATGTTGCGGAACACATGCAGAACTGTACGGGAACTGTACGGGATTTTTTTTTGAAAATTTGCTAGACACCTCGTATATGGACACAGGAGCCGTGTTCAACGCATTCAACGTGTTAACTAATATATGATGCGTAATTTAAGTCCCACTATAAGCCGGGTGGGTACGTTACTTGGCTATGAGGTAACAAATGGTTAAAAATAACCCACGCACAATTTAAAATGCAAGTCGAAATGTTTTTCTCATAGTAGCTATTCCCTCCTCCCCACACTACACTGACAAAAACAACTTTTATTTTAGCAAAAACATATTATAATAATTAATAAGCTTATTATAAGCAAATCTAATAAAATACATTTAAAACAAGTTAATCTATACATATAAAGCACATTGTAAATATATATGTTTATCCGGTTTTGAAATGGAACTTGGAAAGGGAGTTATAAAGTTTAAATAAAGCACAGAGCTGTGTGATACTACCACAATGATGGAAAATCCAAAAGTGGAAATAATTCTGCGTGAACCGCAGATAAACGCTTAATTAACTGAAAAGATTTTGATGGAAGTTTTATTAAGAGTTGGGTTGCTTTTCAAGAAAGATTCTACTATGAGGCAATGTAGTGTGAGTTGCAGGCGAACGCTGTAACCGATAAAAATTGACCAGAAACATCAATTAAGTTAGAATTAATTTAAAGTAGTGAAACGCAAGGCATTATGAGCATTATGCTAGTTCATACTAAAACAGTGAAATTGCAGCAACTCTTACAAATTCATTTATCAGTTCTAATTTTTTACATACGCATATAATTTTTATCGTGGACCTGGTTAAAGCTAGTATTTAACTTACAATTTCCGATGCAATGGTTTCCAATTTGTATGATAACAATACATTATCCGTATCCATTGTAGTTAAACTAAATGTTATATTATCACCACCAGCACATAATCGACATAGTTTTTCATTTAAATGCCGTTTTAATATTACTTGCGAATCGAAACATTGTTTTATAAATGTATAAGCATCATTCAACCGAACAGCGCAAATTGTACAAATACCATCCGGTAATTTGATCTTGCAATCTACCTAAAATAAGAAAAGTACATGATTCAGAAATAATAATGTATATTACAATCAAAACAAATTATTATTTCATTCTTACAATTTCTGGCATAATTGCTTCTAATTTCTCTACGAAACGTTTGCCATCTGAATCCAGATTAAGTATAGTGAACAATACATTTTTATCACTTGTACATAATTGACAATGCTGCAGATAACTATCCATGATTAAAATTAAATTTTTTACCAAAAAAAGCTTCTTTTAAAAAGTAAAACGTATTTAATAGTATTAGAGGTTAACTTATGAAAGTGTGTCATGAATCCAGTTGGCCAGATGAATTTTGTGTAATGTTACTAGTATAAATAACAGCATATTTTTTTACTGATGCACCAGATTTAATTTCGAAAATGTTTTCTCAATTTCTACATGTTCTAGATTTTAGCATTAGTCTAATATGAAATTCAAACAAAAGAAAAAATGGAAAAATTTAGTTAATATTCATTCTACAGCCAAGGTCAACATGCTTGAATGAATTAACTGCCTAGCATACAATCACACACCAACTGTAAAATCTACTTCATTCAATCTTTTTGACTTTAACTACAAGACCGTCAACTAAATATCAATTGAAAGAATTATTACTTTAAATATAATTTATTCTTTTTTCTATGTACATGATTATTATTTTAAATCAAATCTAAATATTATGTGGACTAATGTTTTTTAATTACTATAAAAAATCAAGATGTATTTGAAAATTTATAACACAACATTCAGCTGGCCAACTAGTTCTGTCTATAAGCGAATGAACAAATGGTGGTCGGCCGATTCTGAAAAAACAAAATTATACGTAAATATTTGACATTGTAAATAGATTTAAATATTAATAATGAAAAAGGCCAGATAATAAAAAGATATAAATACATGAAAAAAAAAATACAAAGAACTTAGCTATTCATGGCAAAGTACAAACAGCTGTTCTCTCCCACTCCGAGGACAAAATATTGATTTATTTCAAGCAGTGGCGTAGAATTATTTATATTTTGTGCAATAAAGAATACATTTTATTTATGAGCATTATTTAGAATATATTATTTTTAAAGCAGTTATAGCAATAATTTAAAACCAATACCGGTAAAAAAATTCGAAATTAATTTTTAAATTTTTGATAACAGATGATAAACTTACTTATCTTTTAAAAAATTTTTTCCTAAATAATAAAAATTCTCATATATTATTTTGTGTAAAAATATTTTTGTTTTCATCTGATATTTTAACTTAAAAATAAATAAACAGCGATCACGATTATTATGGTTAAATTTAT
The DNA here is from genome assembly GCA_963966155.1 of Clivina fossor. NCBI lineage: Eukaryota > Metazoa > Arthropoda > Insecta > Coleoptera > Carabidae > Clivina > Clivina fossor. The sequence continues at coordinate 6,369,030 of OZ014557.1, forward strand.
CTGAGATAAATAATAACGAAAAAATTTAAATGATTACGACATTTATATTCACGATAAAATTTCATCTATAAGATATGTAATGCGGAAGAAATAAAAATATAAAACATTATTTTAAAATAAAACGTTACAAGAATTTTCCTATATTTATTTTCTTTAATTAAAATGAGAAATAATAAATAATTATTTTGCACATTTGTTTTAATATAATTATAACTTACTGTGATTTTTTGTTTGTTTCATATTTTTAAAACATCATTCAAAAATATTTTTCTAGTAGGGTACGTCCAACAAAAATTAATACATATAAAATGTGTATTTATCTAATTTCTTATTAAAATAAAAAGTGTTAATATCTGTAGTAATATCATTTACCTATTTATAATTTATTTCCAAAGAAGCCACTCATTTGAGTTATATACAATGCTGTTTTGATTGCATTGCCTACGTTGATGTATGGTAGTACATGTTGGGTTTGGCTGCAAAAGCATAATAGAAAAAATGACTGCTGTGGAAATGAGATTTTTACGTGTGGTATGTGGTGTAACTAGAATGAATCAGGTGGGTACACAAAATAGATGATATTAGTATATTAGTGAAGGAGAATAGCTTATTAATAGTAAATAAATTAATATTAGCACTACTAATAACTGTTACCTCTTTAATATTGTAAATGTTAGAACGGTGTTATTTAATAAATTTTGATTAGTAACTGTAATTTTACTCTGTTCTGTAACAGTTATTATTAATTAATCAATAATTATAATAAAAGTAGAAATATATAAATTAAAGAAAAATATTCTACATATAAAATTTACCAACAAAAAGTTACCAGTACGCCACTGCATATGGTAGTTGGTAATTTTGCTGCTATGAGCGCTAGTGTGAGCTAGGTTATTGTGTCATACTTTCTGAGCTATTTCACTGCAAAATAGTATTTGTTGAAAAACATGTTCAAATTAATCAGCTCGTGCCGCTTATGTCGAAGCTATGATAATATCAATACAACAATGCATTATATTGATTCGGATAATTTAACATTATTCCAGAAATTAAATAGAATTTCACCAAATATTGTAAGTATAATAAATAAGGTTATGTAGTTTTTATTATATATTTTAATTTAATTATATTTATTTCTTAGCTGGAGCGCAATGCTAATTTACCAGATGGCATATGTACGAATTGCATTACGGAATTAAACGTTGTTTACAAATTTATAAAGAAATGTTCCGAGTCTCAAGCAATATTTCAACTATATTTAGAACAATTACGAAATGGACAACAGATACAACCAGCTAATAATCGAGAAATTCTAATTAAAGTAATAAAATTAGAAGAATCGTATTGTAGTGGTGAAGTGAATTTGAATAATAGTGTAACTGTGAAAAATGAGAAAGAAACTGGATTTATAAATAAAGAACTTAATGACAAATATAATTTTAATGATTATGCCAATGATAATTACGAATCTAATCAAGCAGATTTTCAAAATGATATAAAAATAGAAGAAGAAATTACATTGCAAGAAATTTTAAAGCGATATTCTAAACAACAATCGCAAAATAGTGAAGTTATGAAAAACGTAACTAAAAATGGAAGCGAAACTAAAGAAGAGAATATTGATGAAGAATACATTAAACTAGATTTGGAAACTGACATAAACATTAAAGTTGAAGAAAGTTTAGAATCACAAAATAATACAAATGTTGATGCTGTTTGTATCAAAGAAGAAGCTATTACTGAAGAACACATTCAAGTAGATTTGGAAAATGATACAAATATTGAATTTGAAGAAAGTTTGAAATCAGAATCTTTAGATTTACATTCAGAATTAATAATTAAGGAAGAATATGCGGATTTTGAAAATGAAACCGATATAAAAAGTTGTCAAGTTAGTAGAGATTCGAAGAAAAGTAATATTTTCAACTCGGAAGAAAATGATGAATCTGTAAAGAAAAGAAAATGTCATAAATGTGCATTATGTGAGAAAACTTTTACTCGGAATGATAATTTAAAACGACATATACGTTCTCATACAAATGAGAGACCTTATAAATGCGAAATATGTGAGAAAACTTTTACTGAAAATGGAAGTTTAACAAAACATATCCGTTCGCATACAAATGAGAGATCTTATAAATGCGAAATATGTGAGAAAACAATCACTCAAAGTGTACATTTAAAAGATCATATTCGTATACATACAAATGAGAGACCTTATAAATGCGAAATATGTGACAAAGCATTTACTCAAAGTGGACATTTAAAAGCCCATATTCGTATACATACCAATGAGAGACCTTATAAATGCGAAATATGTGCGAAAACTTTTATTGAGAGTGGACATTTAAAAAGCCATATCCGTTGCCATACAAAGGAGAGACCTTATAAATGCAAAATGTGTGAGAAAACTTTTATTAGGAGTGAAAATTTAAAGAGCCATATGCGTTCTCATACAAAAGAGAGACCTTATAAATGCAAAAATGTGTGAGAAAGCTCTTTTGGTAGTGACATTTTAACCCTTTCGGCCCTCCCGGTGGCATTTGCCACCATAACTTTTACAGCGCTCTAGATACTAGTAGAAACTATAGTTTCAATTTTAGTTGGTAGAT